>CM029130.1:717500-1462500 GCA_016859345.1 Istiophorus platypterus
AGGGATCAGCTCCTGTCTGCAGTGTAGCAGTGGACGGAGCCACAGACCTGCCCCTGAAATCCAGATTCCTCAGGTCTGGACTCACATCCTGTCACTTACTTCCTGTTTTCTCCATCAGCTGTTCTTAGTCTGAACGCCCTGATGGGGGCGCCAGTCTCTCCCCAGCAGCCGGTTCCATGTGACCCAGCAAAACCGACCGAACGGAGCGGAACCGCCTCCCGTCCCGAACTGGAGTGTTTGAGTGTGTGTGCGTGTCTGAGCGTGTGTTTGTTAGTTTGTGAGTTTGTGCGTGTATGAGCGTGTGTTTGTGTGTGTTTCTGAGCATGTGTGTGTGTGTGTCTAAGCGTATGTGTGTGTCTGAGCATGTGTGTGTGTGTGTGTCTGAGCGTGTGTGTGTGTCTGAGCGTGTGTGTGTGTGCGTTTGTGTGCCTGAGCGGGTGTGCGTGCGTGTGTGCGTGCGTGCGTGCCTGTACGCGTGCCCGGCCGTGCCCTCGGACAGATGCTTTACATTCCTGCCGGCCTGCGTGGGGCACCAGAGAATCGCAGGAATGCGCTGAGCTCGGGCTCCACGCCAACGTCCCCTCGCTTCACTTTATTCATTTGTTTGGACAAGTAATAAAAAATGTTTTTGCAATAAAAGACATAGAACTTAACAGGTGAGATTATAAAACCTGTGACATCTCATAAGATCTGAGCTGAGATGAGAAACGGAAATAAAAGTCTAAAAATAGTCTAAAATTGCAGTTTACCAGTAAAAGGAGAACAAACTAAAACCTACAGGACTTTATTTACTGCAGGAGACGCGAAGGTTAAGGTGTCTCATTCAATCAGGTCTGAGCCTGAGTCCCTGCAGTTTGTGTTGTAACATGAACGACTGAATCCCACAGAGCTGATGTTGTTGTGGATCACTGAACCTGAAATAAATCTATTAAACGACTGAAATCAGGCCGATACACACACACACGCACGTACACACACGTCTTTGGATGAAAAGATGCAGAGTTTACGTTTCTATCGGAGAATCGCAGTCGCTTCGCCCAACAACGAGGCCGAGCGACTAAAGAAACGATCCCAGGACGTCCATGACGAGAACCCGGATCAAATTATTTCACTTAGTTTAATTGGATTCACAGTGACTCTGGTCTTTGGCAGTAAACATCATCAAGTTAGATTTGGAACATTTGAGGAAAGTTTGTTGAGTCTGAATCAATTAGAGACTTTATCTAATTCAGGAGTTTTCTCAGAAATAAGAGCTGAGAAATGTGAAACATTTGACGGGAACACGGACTTTCCAGGCACAAAACTCCCGTCTCCCTGGTTCTCCTCCATAGAGCCGACCCCCCCGATACAGCGGCACCCCCCCGCCCACCGGGACAGACTCTGCTCCGCCTAAAGACGGGCTGAAGTGGTCTACTGACACATCACAGCCTGGTTTTGGCTCCGATTTCCCGGACCGTGCCGGAATAGACCGGACCGGACCCGGTGAGCTCGTACGGCTTCACCACAGGTGTGTAACCACAGAGCAGAACCCGATCCGGATCTGACTCCGGCTCCAAAGAAGTCAGTCGGCGAGAAGACAAGAAAACAGAGTTCAGAGAAATGACTGAAGACTGGTCTCGAGTCAGTTCTACCAAACCTGTGTTTCTTCTCCTCTACAGGTGGATCATGAGGGAAACTGTGATTTTTTTTCCCTGTGAGGTTCAGAATGGTTCCGGTTGGCTGATGGATCCACTTTCAATCACCTGGATTGACCTTTTTTAAAAGCTAAAACGTATGACTCTTGCAGACGCGACGCTTCCCCAGGAGGAAGTTGGCCCCCAGACTCACCGGAGAGGTCGCTGCTCTCGATGCGTCGCAGGTCTGAATCCACCCAGAACAACTTCCCCACCTCGTTGTCGATTGCCAGGGCCACGGGTTTCCCCAGGCCGCCGAAGAACAGAACCTCGCGCTCCGTGCCATCCAGCGCCGCCCGCTCGATCTTCGGAGAACGCTCCAGAAGGTTGGTGAAGTACATGTACCTGTGGGGGAGAACCAAGGTGGGGGCAGGACAGGTTTGTCACACCAACCAGGCCGAAAACTCTTCCCCCTCCACACGTTGCTCTGAGTGAAACCACAATCGTCGTCGGCTTTAATTCGTCCGGACGATCTGACTCTCACAGTTAAAGTCTGTCTCTGGCACGTTTTCCTTTCTGGGCTCCGAAGGAACCAGAACATCTGCAGACTTCATTTCTCGACCACACAATGACCCAGAGATTACTGCGCGAACCCCGGCCTGAAGGAAACCCTGCAATTACGGCTCCAAACGAGCGACTCGGCACCGCCGAGCTGCGCCGGGCTTCGAGAACTTCACGAGCCCGAGAGAACAAACGACGGGGACAAATTACCGCCCGACGGGAGATGGGACGCAGAGGAACGGCGACAGCAACGCCACGCCCCCGACGTACGCCTGTCCTCTGGTGAGGACGTCACCCTGTGATGAAAAGCCTGGGCCCGGATCTATAGAGTCCAGAGTCCAGGACTACCTGCCCGGCTGTGACCTGCCTGCAGAGTTCACGGAGCGACATCTGAGGCCCTTTCATGTTCCCTGGAACCGGATTTAAGACCAATCTCTCTGCAAATTAAAGGGGGAAATCTGGCAAAACAGCAAAAGAAGGTCTTTTGATAAAAGCTATTAACTTGGTGGCGTCCGCCCAGTTCCTCTGACAGCCGGGAGCCCGTGAGCCAATCAGTCCACCCCCCATCTGTCTCTCTGTCCTCCTCTGTGCCCCCCCCTAAAAAAAAAAACCCCTCACATCTGTCTCATATGCTGTAGGTTTAGGACACAATTAAGTCAAAGCCTCATCATAGAGAAAGTCAATTCTATTTGCTGTATTTTCATATATTTATATCACTCTAGAAGAAGCTAACTGGATATGATGCTTTTCACAGTAACAGGAGAATATTAAAATAAACAAAACCTACAGCAGATGAAATGATCTGTTTCCCGCCAGAGTCTGGGTCTAGTTTCCAGGCTGCATTCAGCTCCATCGAGCTCGGCCAGTGAGACAGGACAGGCTCTGTGTAGCCTGGGAGAGAGAACCCGGGGCGAGCGACCGTGACCCGACAGTTCTGTCGGGGATGGACCCGTCTGACGCGTCGGCTACAGCCCAGGGTAAATACGGGTTCCGGGTCGCGTCACTGGGTTGGTTCCCGGGCGCCGGGGCGCGGAGAGTGGCCTCAGCAAGCCCCGACCTCACGTTACCTCACTCGGACCCGGTTCCTGTCAGTTCTGCGACGTGTCGGAATCAACATTAGAGTCAAAGACATTTTAGTGAGGACGTCAGGTTGTCGCTACGAACATCCCTGTTTTGTCGCTTGGCAGAGGTTTGAAACTTTCTGAAAATGACCCAGAGCTCCAACACATCGTCCTGCTGAAAACCTGAAGCTCTCTCAGGCTCAGACGGTTTTTATTCACACTTTCTACTTCGGCTTCTCCATCACTCACAGTAAAAGAGCTGAGAAAAGGCTGCTGAGTACATCTCGTAATAATTACAAGTGCGTGGGACAACCCTGGTTTTAGTCTCATCCAGGCCTGAAACAGTCAGTTTTTTCCACAATATCAGTGATGATCAATAGAATATCTGATAAACTCTCTCAAGAGCTGTAACTGGTTCCTTCATATCACCGTTTTTTTTCCCTGTCCGTCAGCTGCCGTCATTTCATCTGTCAGTCAACTAATCACTATTTCACCTGTTTGTCCTCCCTCCTCCCATTTCCTGTCGTCTCTCTACTGCCCGTTCTCAACCGGTTATCAACCGGAGGCCAAAACACCCCAGAGCAGTTTGAATTACAACTATGAGACGGGAGCAGAGATGAACCTTCATCGAGAGGCGGAACATCGCCTGAGCACTGACCCTCTCTCTGGGTTGACCACGATGGCCCTGGGCTTGTCGTGCTCCCCCCTCAGCACCACGCCGACTCTGCTGCCGTCTGTCCGGGTGACGTTGATGACGTTGGTGACCTCACTGGTCCAGTAGATGAAGCGGCTGTAGATGTCGATGCTCAGGTCGTACAGCTGCAGGCCCTGGCTGGGTCCGCCCAGGGAGCTAGAAACCACCGTCATGCTCTGAGGGCGGAGACGGGACAGGTGTCGGGGGGGGGGTTGTCAGGGGGGCAGCAGTCAAGAGGAGACCCCACTCCGGCCAACGCCGGGCGCTTACCTGGTTCCCGTCCTCCTGAGCGCGGCGGATGACGTTCTGCTTGGAGTCGATCCAGTACAGCTGCTTGTCCAGCGGGTTGTAGTCGATGGCTCGGACATTCCTCAGGCTGTGGATCGGCAGGATGATGTCTGGACTCTGCTGCTCGTCGATCACCATGCGGTTGATGGCTGTTTTCTGGCTGAACAGCAGGAATGAGGTGGGAGCTGAAAAACGGACGGAGAGAAAAACCCTGTTAAATGGCATCAGCGCTCTGGAAAGGCGACTTTGCTCTTCTTAGGTTTTACCAGTGGCGGTAACGGTTTGTGGTGAGGAAAGTCCGATGCCACATAAACCCTCACATGACCGACCCTAATCAAACAGCGGCCGTGATGAATGCTCACCTCTGCCGTCCCCACCTGACGAGTGTGTGGCCTCAAGGTGAGCTTTAGCATAACGTGTGGAAAAAAGCCTTTGCTTAGACGAAATTAAAAAAAAAAAAAAATTCCTAGCTTCACTCGGTTTCATGTCATTATTGGTGCTTTTTAAAGTTTTGTTGTTTTAAATTGTTTTATTTTCATCTGTATCCAATTTTATTCACAGTTTTTTAATTAGCCGGATCTTTTCTATGCTGTTGTGGGTTTGTTCTATTTTTCGTTTGTAAAGCTCTTTGTTACGCTGATCTGAAAGCTGCTCTATAAATAAAGTTCTGAATTCAGCTCCTCCTGGGTTTGTGTGTGTTTTTTTTTTTTTGGCTGCTTTCACCTTGGGGTTCTGCTGAGGAATCAGTTCCTCCAGACCTGCTCCTACAGCTGGAAGGACCAAGGACTGTGAGTTCACATCTTTCAACATCTAGCAAGAACCAAATCAGGTCCAGGTCGGTAAAGCCCAGTGGTTTAAGGGTTCAAAGTTCACATCAGAACATCAGGGACTGAAGCCGACTCACCGCTGCAGGTCTTGTTGTCGTAGTTGAGGGAAAAGTGGGCGGGGCAACCACAGACGAAGCTGCTGACGGGGACGGCGAGGCAGAGGTGGGAGCAGTGTCCGTTGGTGGAGGCGCAGGCATTCCAGCCTCCCTGCCTGGATGAGTGGAAGACCAGGATGTCCATGACGTAGTCCAGGTGGCCCTGGATGACGGTGCGGTTCTGGCCGCTGGTCTTGTTGGCGCGCTCGATGCTGCGCTGGCTCCAGTCCGTCCAGTAGATGTAGTCCTGGTACTGAGTGAGGCCGAACGGGTGAGGCAGGTCGTCGGCGATCACCTCCCGCTCCTGACCTGGAGAGGGAAGAGACGGCAAGAAGAGGAGGGTGGTGAGTTCGTTTCATCGAGAAAATGCAGGACGTGAGGAAGAAAAAGCAAAGAAACCAAAGTATCCATTAATGCATCATAAATAAAGCAATTCTAGTGAAACTAAACAACAAAGTCTGAGCCGCCACACAAATGAGAAGCATCTCAGCGACATCACGTCTGTCTATAACGTTAAAACTGGACCAACTAGTGTCCCAAGCTCGACCACAACCGACGGAAAATCAGATGGGAAGCAGCAGCAAAACAACAACAGAAAAAAAGGGGGGTGTCCATTGACAAGCTCCTTTAAAATCAGAGAAAAAAACGTATTAAAAATGACATTTGCATACAAAAAACATGACAAACACAATTAGGTGAGAAATGAACCAAGGAAAAAAGAAAAAAAACCAAAAACAAATTCATCCACACACCCACAGAAGATTAGACAGGAAGCAACAGAACAACCAAGAGAAAGGAGGAAAAATTACGTTGATAAAAAGGTTGAGTTAACGTTAATGTATCGTCACGTTAGAAATCACTCTCAGCTGTTTATCAAACTAACCAGAGGGAGTGGTGGGGGGGCTGATCTAAAGGACAGAGACCTGACTATTAAATGAATTAAGGATTGATGACCAAGCCCAGATGTGTTACCACTGCAGAGGCTGAGGAAAGCTCCAGAAAGTTGAGGGACACGGGCACTAAAGTGACTACACTCAAATTCAATCAGCAGATTATTTCAGGAAAGTTTAAACCTGGTTTTAAGCCATTAAGAGCCTTTCAAGCGGTGCGAGGACGGGCCGGAAAAACTGGGAAAACCCGGAGAGCGAGGCCGAAATACTGACGACAAAAAGCAAACTAAAACGGCTAAAAAGTTTCCGTCGACCGAAATTTACAGATCAAACGACTGAAACCAAGAGACACTAAATCAAAGCCAGCTGTCAACCTTAACACGGCTGTAGAGAAAAAGCTGAGAAAATAATAAAGGACTTTGGTGCAGGAGACATCTGCCCAGCGAGGGCTATTTTCTGTCCTCCACATCCCACGCCAAGACTGAGGCTATTTTCCTGCACACAAAATTGGTAGTGTTGTAAGAGCAGTGTGAGTGTGTGCAGGGCCCAGTCTAATAGCAGTGTCCTTTTAGAAGTTTTGTGTGAGGAATATTTTGGTCCTGGTTTACGTCCACCCACGTGCCAGAGGGAACACTTCAGGACAAGACTAGAGAGCAGAGCAGCTTTTGTTTGGGCAGCACTTTGAAGTTTTTCTCCCATAAACACCAGAACGGAGCGAGCGGCTGATGGAGAACATGGACTTTTACGTCAGCGGAGACAACACCGAGCTCAGGTATGCGCAGAGAGCCGCAGACCGAGCCATGTGGTCGGAGGCGGTCCAGGAGACGAGTCAGGATCTGGGGTCCCAGGGCAACCCTGCCCCCGCTGGCCGCAACAATGATCGCCAACAAAATCCAACCGTGTAGCAGCTGGGGAGCAGAGTCATGATAAAAGTGCCTGTCTCAACGAGTTATTCTGTAGCTTTTTATTAGATAATATCCACGGAGACGGGGTGGGGGGGGGGTCTCCTGTCTGACTCGGCAGACAGACTCGAAGTTCACCAGTAGAGTCCACAAGAACTAAACCCAAATGAAAACAAGTCTTTGTGAAAAGACACTGACGTCAACGTCGAGAGTTCGAGTCGGTTCCCGTCGGACTCTTCGCATACACTGTTAATTAAAGACAAATGACCTGAAAATACCATCAGACAATAAAGAACTAAAATACAAAGCCTTGGTGCAGGTTTCACCGGGGGGGGGGTCGTCCACCAACGTGTCCAAGGCCCTTCAGTCTCATTTCACATTGCAATAATAACAACAGTAGTAATAATCTGGGCCGTGGGACCAGGGGATGGACACTCACCCAGCATGTTGGAGGACTCGATGAGGGTGGTGTCCAGGTCAGTCCAGTACAGGCGCCTCTCGGCGTAGTCGATGGTGAGCCCGTTGGCCCGGCCCACATCGGCCACCAGGGTGATCCGGCCCGTCCCGTCCATGGCAGCCCGGTCGATCTTCGGCTTCCCGCCCCACTCGGTCCAGTACATGTACCTGCAGACAGGGATTGGGTCAGGTTCAGGGTCAGCCGGTTCCAAGCAGTTCTACTGAGTACTGGTCTCGTGTGCTCGTCTGATCTGACGTCTCTGTGTCTCCAAGCGAATCTTATTTTTACCTTTTAAAGAGAATTTTTTTACTCTGTAATATCAGTGTTAACATCTTTAATATTTCAAAACACCTGGATTCTTCAGCTACTTTCAATTTATCGGGCAAACTGGAGGTAAACGGGCAGCAAATGGACCAGAGCCCTCCGAGCCCGCGACACCCGCTCCCTGTTCTAACAGTTCTCACCCTTCGGCTGGGTCCAAAGCAAGAGCGCGCGGGCTGTCCAGATCCTTCCAGACCAAGACCTGTCGGTGCTGCCCATCCAGTTTGGCCACCTCGATGCGGTTGGTGCCGGTGTCGGCCCAGTACAGGTTCTTCCCAAGCCAGTCCACCGCCATCCCCTCCGGGTAGTCCAGGCCGAACTCCACCACGTGCTCCAGGGCGCTGCCGTTCATGAAGGCACGACTGATGGTCTACGGGGGGAGGGAGAGATTAGGCTCGGGTCAAAGGTCGGATCAGAGGGGAGGGGGATGAACTGATACACGACGAGGTTCTGGACCGGTCTCTCTTTTATTGATAAATTGATACATTTCATTGATAAATCTGCTGATTAATTTCCCATTTTACTGATAAATTACTTTGTCTGCAAAACATCAGAGGGAAAATTTCCATTACAGCTTATCAGAGTCTATGGTGACATCTTCACAACGGTCAAAAAACACTGAAATATTCAGTTTAAAACAGAGAAAATCTGTAGATCTTTTAAAAGCTTGTGCCAGATGTATTGTGATTATGATTTATTTACTTATTTATTGACCAATTGTTTCAGCCCTAGAAGGAAATATTATGCAAAAATTAAAACAAGTTACTGATACAAGGTAAATACGACTATTTATTGTAAGCGACACTGTTCTAAGTTGTGTCGTCCTGAGCCTCATTTGTTTTTTATCATGTCATTCAGACAGTTACTCTAGTATTTGACCTGATGATAATCCAACTAATCCAACTAATAATTATTATTCCTTGTGTTTGACTTGGGTCATTTTAAGAGGTTATAATTTCAACCCACATTTAGAAGAATTAAGAGGAGGAGAGCATGAGAGATTGGACAGAAAAGTTGAAAAATGAAGAGAAATTTTCCTTTTCAGATTCTGTCAATGATCCCAGAAATGCTCAGATTGATCTTTTCTCTGCCTCCATTGGTGTCTGTGTTCAAAACAAGGAAATAACAACAGGACACTTGAAATAAAAAAATCTGTCCGTCCAGAAACCCACCTTCAGAGTGATGTCGGTCCAGTAGATGCGGTTGTCGGTGACATCGAAGTCCAGTGCCGAGGCCTCCTTGACACCGGTGAGCGGGATGGCCACGTTGTTGTTGTTGGTCTCCAGGGAGATGCGGCGGATATCGGTGTGGCGGGAGAAGAGCAGGAAGGCCTCGGGCACGATGCAGGTCCTCATGTCGGCGATGAGCTCCAGGCCGATGGGACAGCCGCACTGAACACCCTGAGGCTTGTAGAGGCAGAGGTGACTGCAGCCGCCGTTGTTCTCCGCGCACGGGTTCGTCCCTGAGGAGGAGGAGGAGGGGGGGGGGTTATCTCAACACGCTTCGGATAATATCTCATTTCTGTTGAGTCTCAACGGATCATGAGAAGACAGGGTCGTGGTCTGGGACACCCTCTGTGGGGTCCCAGTCCCAGTCGACATTACGTCAGAGTACAGAGCCAACGTTAGCGGCTCCTTGAAACCTTTGACAGCAGCTTATGAAAGACGCTTTGTAACTTTCTTCATAAGTGAGTAACTTCGGTTAACATCCAGAGACCGGCATCACTGTGTCCTCCCTATAATCATGGTGCTAAGCGGCTCTACGCCGTGACACAACACCACCACGACCTCCACCTGTTAGCTTTAGCCTGCGTTGCATCGTCACCAGGCACTGAGTTACCATCAGATCACACGTGTGGCCGTCGGACGACAGTTAAAGTTGTTTCAAACGCGCTGGAGAAGGAGTATGGAGGCCACTGGTGGAGTTAATGTTCATTTACTGATTTCAAGGGTGGTTCAGGTGATTTATCACCAATTAAAATGAAAAGGGATCAAACTACCGTGACAACAGGTAGCAAACAGAACAAATCCCAACCGTCACTGCCAACATGACCGTGACCAGATATTCAACCTATCTACTTCTCTTCTTGTGCGTAGACTTAGGTCGGGATACAGCTGTGACCCGTCCGCACATCTGTGTGTCTGAACCTCGTGGACAATCAGCAGAGTCTGAGCTCCAGTTTCAGAGCCTTTTTTTCCATCCAAACAGGAAAAGAACCAGAGAAAAGAATCGCGGGTAAACACTGAATACTTTGAATTTTTTGGCAAGAAAATCCTGTAAAAACTGCTAATCAAACCCAAAGCTCCGAGGAATGGACGGTAAGAGAATGGACTAGTATATTTCCTGGAGACGAGGAATGAGAGAAATTCCTTCTCTTGTCCTCATCATCATTATCTTAGAGGTAGCTGGCGGGGGGGGGCAGTGGGTCTGCAGTTTCTATCAGAGCAGCAAAGGTGCTGAAATTTTAACGCCCCATTATCCCGGTTTCCTGTCAGACTGAGATTCTGGGAAACGCAGCATCGGGATTCAGGAGCTGTCGAGCAAAAATGCATCTTGCTGCAGGGCTGAAGCGTTTAAGAAACACCGGCGGCCTCCTGCAGAGGAGGCACTGCAGCTCCTCCACCTCCTCAAACCCGACACAGCCTCTGCTTTCACCAGACTCGCTGGAAAAATATGTGCAGATTACTCGCAGGAATCCGGCCGCGTCCTAGCTGCGAATAAAACAAGGTTTTCTGAGACGTTCGTATGCACAAGGACAATTTTGCTGAAAAAAAAGTTATTTCTCAGTGTAAAAGTAGATTATCCAGACTCGGCCGTTTTTACATTTCACGAATAAAATGAAGCAAAAGATATATGAACTTAAATGAAATAAAATAGTGAAGTAAACGACATGAACCAACAGTCAGGAAACTCAAAGGGACTTTAATTTAATCCAGCGAAATTCAAGTTGGCCACATGGAGTCACACAACCAGGAGGTTCATTTGTAGGCCTTTGCACCAAGACGAAGCAGAAAAATAATACCAGCGCTGGAAGAACCAGCCCCAGTTCAGGACCTGGGACCTACCGAAGGACTGGTGTACGTATGTGGCCTTGAGTCCCATGAGGTCCGGCAGCTGGTCGATGATGAACTCCCGCTCCGCGGTGCGTTTGTGGACGCGCTCGATGCTGCGGCGCTGCCAGTCCGTCCAGTAGATGTAGTCATCCAGCAGCGTGAAGCCGAAGATGTGAGGAAGCTTGTCCTCCACCAGCACCCGTCTACCTGTCCCGTTCATGTTCATCACCTGAGAGACAGACAGATGGGGGGGTTACACACTGGAAACAGACACCTGGCTCATTTGAACTTAGTGAAAATTGGATTTCTGCAGGTTTAGTGCTTATTAAAACCTTGGCACCGGATTTACGATGCTGAATGCTTCCTGGAATGAAACCGATAAGACCATGAAACTGATTTCTAAATAAGTGAGAAATGGATTTGAGAGGAATTCACTGAGTAAACAGTGAAGGAGCAGGTGTGGTTGGAGCTGAAAGCAGCTGCTGCTCTTAACTGTTGCAAAACCTGTGTAAGTACAAACACACAGGTGTTGAATGAAGAGACTGAAGAATCAGACACGAGTGAATCAAAGCCCTGAAAGCTGCTTCTTTAGAGGAACACCACCATCGTCATCATGTGTTCGTCATCCTGTTTACCACTAAAATCTTGTGATTCTTGCATCTTGATGTTTTATGGTGGAAAAATCCATTAAACTTTATTATCTTCTTTTTCCTTTGTTTTTCTGCATCAGTCCCGCTCAGCAAATTTAAAGAGCGAACGGGCCTGGACTGAAACTGTTTAGTCCGGGAGAGAAAGGTGCGTCCGGACCCTGATCTCCACGCTAAGTTAATTGTTAAAGTTTGTTCTCAAGTAAAAACCTTTTGTCTCCTTTGTGTCATTTTCTTAAATGTGAGAATTTTCTGATTTTCTTACTCTCGTGACATCATGTAAAAACATTGACAGACTCTGGGCTGTCAGCCATTTTTTTTTTTTTATCCCTCGACTGTTTATAGACTAAAGAAAGAATTAATAAGAAAATAATCCTCAGATTAACTGATGAAAAAACAATAATCCTTCGTTTCAGCCTGGGGGGGGTGTTATTCCTTTAACAACCTTCAGAATAAGACTGACTATTGCGTTTTACACATAAAAGCATTCGGACTAAGTTTAATAAGCAAAAGTCAGACACTCAAGCTGACGACACTGGTCTGATCCTGGACGAAGCAGACCTAGAACCAGGTCTAAACAAGTCCAACGCAGACCCTGATCCCGGACAAGAACACACACACACACACACACAATAAAAGTCCCAGCTTCTCCCAAACATGAGGCGGGTCACAAGGGAAAACGGTCGTTTCCTAAAAACCTGCACATTTCCTTCCTCTGCACTCCTGTCGGGCCCGGTGGCAAGGACGCTCCGGTGAGAGTCTCCTATCGTGATTCTGGCTGTGGATACCGAGCGCGCTCAGAGGAGCTCAGGCGACCTGGCAGCGCATCGCAGCGCATCGCAGCGCCGTTAATTAGAAGCAACAGCAGGAGCAAACAAACAGCGGCGGCATATGGCTGCCACATTTCCTGCTCTCTCTCTCTCACACTCTAACTTTGACATCTCACTTCTACGAACCGGCAGCAGAGGTTCCAAGGGCAGAACCGGGCCTGTTAAAGACCTGGAACCGGGCCTGTTAAAGAGCTGGAACCTGTTTAAAGAACTATTAAAAAAAAAAAGGGATTATTTAATGAGTGAACGAGACCTGAAGCTCTGAGAAGCGGAGCAGAGACTGAGTGCCTGGCTACGTGATGCTCAGCATGTTCGCCACATTTCATTCTCCCTGTTAAAAGCCAAGAGCAGAATCCACCCTTGCTCGGTTTCCCCCTGTTGCTCATGGCAACCGTGTTCCATCGGTTTACCTCAGCAGCGGAATCACGCGATTACGGCCGACTGCACGACATCCCGTTCGGCGGCGACGGTGGCGGCTTCACCTCGCTCTGACATTCTTTTGCCGTCTTTCATTCAACCAGTCCCAGCGGTGTAAACCTTGCATCGCTCGTGTCCACACGTTTGCTAGAGCTGCAAACTGACAATGGTTTCCTTTATCTGTTAAACTGAAGATTAAGTCCTAGATTAATAAATTAATCTCAGAAAACTGTGCAACATGTCACTCACAGAGACTTTTAAGAAAGAATACTTTTTATACAAAACACAGTGAAACGCAATAAATCAGCCAAAATATAAAAATACAATGAAAACCAGGGGGAAAAAATGGGCTAGAATTTATTTTTTACTCCTAACGATGTAATAAATTAAATTAACATGACCAATTTAACATTTTCTGCCTCTAATTTCTCAGACGTGAGTATTTGCTGTTGCTCCTTTGTGTCGTACGTTACATTAATCTGATGATCTTTGGGTTTTTGACAAACAAGACGTTTGGAAAAACAAGACCTTTGATTATGGGGAAATTATAACAGATTTTCTTGCAATTCAAAGAAAAAACAAAAAAATTATATAATTGAATTATCAGATTAATGGATGATTAAAATAAGTGTTGGTTACAGGCCCAACTGTGTCAACACACTTTCTTCCCCTCAGGTTAATTCAGATTTGAGTGAAATCCAGAATATTTCTGTTGGTGTTTCAATGTTAGTTCTTGGGATTTCAATTATCTGATAATAACTGGAGACAAATGAAGTGTTGAACTAATCGGTTGAAAGAAAACAGATCCTGAATCTGATCTGAAGCTTTCCTCTGCTCTACAGAAAAAAAATAAGGACAGAAAGAAAAGGGGGAAAACGAAGTTTCCATGAGGTTTTCTACGTCTCAGTCCATCTTTAAGACTCTGATTCAAAATAAAAAGTGTTAACTCTGATAAGGTTATTTCTGAAACATGCTGTGTTTTACATTTCTCAACTTCAAGTGTCGAGAAATGTCAGGAATCTACAGAAAAGAAAAAAACAGCGAAGCCTGTAATCTGCTCCGAGTCCTTTAACCGATCAACACAGCGTGGAGCGATGCGATTCGCTGCTCCCAGAACAGCCCCTGCATGGCTGGCTGCCATCTTTCAAAACATCCTACACACACACACACACACACACGCACGCACGCACGCACACACTCACAGTCAGGGAAACGTGGTGTGTATAAATATAAAATGAAGTTTCCATCCTCAGCTCGATGGCCTCAGCCAAAAGGTCTCCGCTGGTTTGGGAGTTGTGACCGCAGTGCGGCGACGGTTTCAGATTCTGGGTCTATTCTAAACAGAGCCGACCGCAGCTGGAGTGCAGGCCGCAATTGGAACCAGATGTGGGATCTCGCCGCAAAAAACGGGTCCTCCGAGAAACCTGGAGGGGGGAGGGAGACCAGCGGAGGCCCCCTCAGCCCCTCCAGAAGGGCTGAGGGCCTCGCCGAGCGGGGCCCCAACCGCTGCCATCGCTGCCACATTTAAGGGGGATTGGAGAGGGGTCCGCCGCCTCCGAGGAGCTTGGGGAGGAGGGTTCAGGTGTGGTTGTGCCACCCCGGAGGAGGAAACCCAGAAATTAAACCCCCTAAAAACACGGCAGTATGGCGCGAGGGCGCTGACCGCAGAGAAAGAGTGGCTGGATTGGAGCCGCTCTCTTTCTCCCAGCCAACCTGTTGACACCCGCTACGGCGCCGGTGTCGCCAAATACGTGACGAGGCTGAGTTTAAGCGGGTTTCAGAAAGATCGACGGGGACCTGGGGATGAGAGACGGTGTCTTGGGCCAACAAGTGTCAAAATACAATGAACATATGACTCCATAAAAAAAAAAAAAAAAAAAAGGAAAGGAAACAAAAAAAAAAAACAAAAACAAACAAAAAACAAAAAACCCCACACAATCATACAAGAACCACAGTTTTTTCTTTCATTTTAAAGTAAAAGCAGGTTTTCATCAGGATTTATTAGAAAATATTTGCTAATATTATTATAGGTCAAGTGAACAGTGTCTGAGTTTCAACAGAAAGAGTCCAGACACGACTGTGCTTAACTAATGTGAAACCACATCATTCTGTACTAGTTATTCGGTTTCTGTTTAAATTCTGTCAATTGATGCGACTTAAAGTGGGATTTTTCACCACGGAGCTGTAAATCATAGATCTAGAGGAAACAGGGAAGTCAGAGGGAACCGAGGGCAAAAATGATTCACTTTAGGGGAAAAATTCAGCAAAACTACACTTTTTTTTCTGTAAAACCTGCAAAACTAATGTCATTCCCATCAGCCTCAACTGCACTTTATGTCCACTGCTAATTAGCATTTACGACATTGACACAGGGTTTTACAGCAGCGGAGAGTTATGACCATGACCGTGGCAAACAGCGTGAGCTCAGGCCGACGGCGGCTCTGGCTGATCCGAGGCCAGTGTCTCTGAACTAAGAGCCCGCTGGGAAAAACGGCTGGGAGATGCTCAGTCCCAGTGGAAGCTTTACGTTGAACCCCCCCCCCCGGCCGCTGTGTGCTTTGTGTGTCCTGTTTGTTTAGCGCCGTGCTGTCACTTTGTCTATGCTTTCGCTGCATCCTGCCGACAGACAGAAGAGGAAAATCAAACCTTAAGCCAGGGCTTGATAGCTTAACGCATTCTAATCAAATAAATAAGAAGTCGGAGTGGAAGATTCCCGGTGGATGACTCCAGAGCGGGATCGCCATTTTCCTACTGTTTGCAGAGCGGTAAAATCCTCCCTGTGGGAGCTGCTGACCGTTCTGCAGCATTCTGGCCTATGAAGAGCCTTCAGATTTACAAACCGTTCCTCCGAATGGACCTTCTGGATCGTATTTCACCGCCACCCTGCCCCCGCTGGCTGCAGCCCCCTGCTGAGTTTTAACTCAGGCCTGTGTCTGCTCTGAATCTCTAGCCGGAGAAACCGGCCGGATGAGTTCTCTGCAGAACGCCGCTGCATCACCTCACCATGAGCTCCGGGTTCCAGTGCGGTCCTCTGTACCAGAACCCCCGAGTGGACTGGACTTCTGTCTGGAGGGGAGGGGTGGTGATTTTTAATATCACCTACTCTGGTCAGTGACTTTAATCACCCCTCCCCGACTTCAGTAATAATTACAGCCAGAGGGTTTTCTGCTCCTGTCATTTAAATCCCTACTGAAATCCTCATCCTTGTTTTTTTTTTTTCACTTCTGCCACGTTTTATTGGCTCAGTGTGAAAATGGAGGTAGTTAATGTTTCTGCTCATCTGATACACTGACACTGAAGCCTATTAGGGAACCAATAGGAATAGAAAAAAAAACAATGAAACCATCAGGAGATCAACAGCCTTTAAAAGCTCAACAATTCTGTGCTCTTCTCTACTAATTCCTGTGTTTTTAGCCTGTATCTGTTCACATTCAGTCAAACTGTCCCATTGAAGCAGCTGAACCAGAAGTGACCAGCTCCTGTCTGCAGTGTAGGAGTGGATGTACAGACAACTGTCACTGATCACTGAGACACTGGAGGGGACTTAAAAACAGAAGGATTCTAAATGGAGTTCTGCAGCCTCCTTCTCCTCTTGCTTCTAAAGAGGATTTCTGGAGTTTTTATTCTGGAGGGACATCAGAGATAATGATGTCCTCAGGAAGTGGAAGCAACATGTCAACACGTCTTTTACGTCTCTGTGTTCAGATCTGACTCAGTTACCAAGACACAAATTTTACCCAAGAGTTGACACAGAACCTCCTTATATTTTCTCATCTTTTTTGCCCTTTTTTCCCATTGACTTTACCGTGCCCTTCTCAGTTAAAGGAAAAAGGAAATTTACATCATGTTTATATTACGACAGAAAGCTGTTAACTGGCTGTTAAACATTTCAGTTGCCAACCACCTGAAACAGAAACAACTTTGTTTATCTTCTTAAACCAACCAAACGTGTTAAAGCCAAGAATGAGGATTAATCCCATCACTGAACATTCAGAGTGGGACTGACATCCTGACTTTATTTTGAAGACTAACAGGAACTGACCGACCGACCCCAGTGGCCTTTGGCTCGGCGGCCGGCCTGGCAGGAAGTCGTGTTCGGCAGTTTGCCGATGCTGCAGCCGTGAAACCAGCTGGAGCTCAACTTAAAAGAGGGCGAGAACAAGAAGTCGCCACTCTCGTTCTCCCGGGTGAAGGCAGACATAGGGAGGAACTCAGCTCCCAGGTGAAGCCTCGCTCGCTCGCTCGCACACAAACACCCCACACACACACACACACACACACAAAATGTGGAAACTGACACAAAAATAAATACATACCTCGATCTTATCAGTCTTGGCGTCTCCCCAGTATATTTTTCGCTCGTCATAGTCGAGCGCAAGGCCATTTGGCCAGCCCAGTGAGGTGTTCACCATCACCACACGCTCCATCCCGTCCAGATCTGCCCGCTCGATCTTTGGCACCTCGCCCCAGTCGGTCCAGTACATGTACCTGAAAAGGTGGAGGAGAGGGAGATCAGCGCAGGTTTGCGGTGCCAGTTGCCCTCTGATGAAAAACAAACAGCAGCTGCTCGTTCTGAACAGTTTGATCCAAAGGTGTGTTGATGAAACCGGCGGTTGCACTGAACGGACCAGCGACTGACCCGTTTAAACAGGTCGACCTGTTAAACGACCTGTTTAAACGAATTGTTTGACTCGGTCCAGATCTTAATCATATTCACATTAATAATGTTGAAAACTAAGAAAACCAACTAACCTTCACATTCAAAACCAAAACTGAGGATGCAGCTTGTGAATTTTTGGCATTTTTGCTTGAATGTCAGTTACCAACGTAGTTGCTGATCAAATTTCTATCATTTAACCAATTGTTTTAGCTGTTTATACGCTATCCAGGCACATCATGGGAGATTTAGTAGAATCTGGTGTTTTTAAAACAGGAATTCAGGACATGTCCGCCTCTGCTGCTCAGATTTGGAGTTTAAGTGGGTTCTGTTTTTAACGCGTTTCTTCTGCATCAGACTACCTTACAGAAGAGACAGACTGAAGCTCTGCAGTTCAACTTAACAACGATCATCAGCCAACGGCTCTGTCATTTAGAGTCAACCAACCACACGGACACACTTTGTTCTAAAAGTGAATAAAAAAGTCTTTAAAATGTAAAGACAGTAGAAACAGTAAAGATGAAGCTCCCTGAGAGACGTATTAATCTCAGTTGTTTTTCAGTCGATGTCAGACTCACCCGGCCACAGGGTCCAGTACGATGGCCCTGGGCTCATCCAGGTCTTCTGAGATCAGGATCTTGCGCATGGTCCCATTGAGCCTGGTCACCTCGATGCGGTCCGTCCCGGTGTCGGTCCAGTACAGGTTCCGGGCGATCCAGTCCACGGCAATGCCGTCCGGGTGATTCACCTGGGACGTGACCACGAACTGGGCGTCGCCGCCGTCCAGCAGGGAGCGGCGGATGGCCTTCACGTCGTCATCCGTCCAGTAGATGTAGCCCTCCACTGGGTCGTAGTCGATGGCGATGGCATGGCGAATGTCGTCCACCTGTAGGATGATGTCGGTGAAGTCCGGCGTGTCCAGGGAGATCCGTCGCAGGTCTGTCCGCCGTGCCAGCAACAGCATCTGGGTTGGACCTGGCAAGGAGCAGAGCAGTCGGGTCATGAAGCGGCGGGGCCGCTACTTTAAAGGCTCAGTTCACCAAGTTATTACAAATCACATATTTTATCAGTCAACCTGAGTCGTATCTGAACAGTTTGGCTTTTATTTCTGAACGACAGAAAATGTTTTAATGTCAAATTTTAGGTTGAAAAGTAACAAAGCGACAACAACTGTAAAAGAAGATTTCCCTCACTGCGGCAGAAGCAAAACGTAGCATCAAATGAAATTACTCAAGTAAAGTAGCAGTAGAAGCACCTCAAATATGCACTATTGAGTAAAGAGGCTGAGCAAATATACTAAAATACTCTCCACCACTAGTGTTGGGCCACATGTGGTTGGTGGTTTGTACCTTGAACTGCCTGCGTCCAAATCAACTGTTTGCAGTCTAAACCCAAACAAAGTTTTTTTTGTGGTGATGTTGGGGAAAAAAAAGCGACAAATTAGCAAAGTTTTAACATCCCAAAATGAACATTGTGTGGTATGTTGGCAGGGTGGGTGGTGGAGGGTTTCTGGTTTTCAGGGGAGGAGAGACGTGGCTGCAGTCAAACAATAAACTTCAAGGTCAGACTGTGGCCACGTTTCACTGCTCCAACCAGCAGATACTCTGGTTTAAGAAGCTAAAAAAAGTTAAAAAGAAAAGAAAACCTCCACTGAAACAGTTAAACCCCGGCAGTGAAAGGAGGCATTGTCTGCAGGGGGAGCATGTGATCCAATCTCTCACAAAAGCTTCCCCGCCTTCACTCCTCGGTCGCTCCACAGGCCAGAGCTACTGAACCAAAAAATGTAAATAAAAGAGGCAGAGCGAGGGAGGAGGGACGAGCTCCATGCTGCCATTCAAACAGTCAGCGCCGTGATGGAGCGAGGTTACCACGGCGACCGTGGCTCAGCCCGACACCGCTTCCAGCCGCTGCCCGGAGCAGAGCGTCCGGGGACCATGACGGTGATGAGGCGGAGAGAAGTGACGCAAACACGTCAGACTTTTTAAATTTCATTAAAAGCTAATGGGGTTTGGTACCAGTTTGGTTTCTGCTCATGTAGGAACACGCAGCTCGTACACACACTAATGAATTCAATCTGGCAGTTTGGGCTGAATTCTTGTAAATGGTTACACAACAGCGTTTTTTTCGTGTTTTTCTTTTTCTCTCTGAAAATAATAGATAATCTCCAAACTTCTACGTCTTTCACTGACGCAGATCAGGAAATATTTGGATCCCGATTCCGTTTCCACTCAAGAGTCTCTGAAGCCAGAGTTTCCACTCAGGTCAACTTTCAGAGGACCCTTCAGGGTCATTGCTGAGCACTCTGCTCTGCCCTGCCCATTGTCTGCAGGTAGCTGCACAGGTAAACCACAGATAACCTGTGGTCCCCCTGCAGCGCTGCTTAAAAACTTTTCCCTGGAAGTTTAGGAATTTTTAAGACGAGGTGGATGATATGTCCGCGATAATGAAATTTATGACATTACGAAGACACAGACCCTCTGACGGTAAACTGTGAGCCCAGCTGGTTGTGGCCTACTCGGCCCCTTCCACAACCGTTTCAGCCTCATAAAGCCGCCGAAGACTTTCCAAGTCATCATGTTCTGCGAGGTTTACGGATTTTAAATGAGCTGGTATCAGCAGATACTCTAAGGTATTTGAGTTTTTGAAATCTGTATCTGGAGATTTTAAACAAGGATCGACAGGTGCAACTTGATCTATAAAGATCATAAATGCAGAGGCGTAAAATAAAGGCAACTATTCTGTAGATTCTTAGATGTGTTTCACCTCTCAGCCAGGAAGAACGCATAAAGACGGCTTTCACATTAAAGGAGATAAAATAGATGTTTAAGAGAAAGAGCTGCTACTTCTGTCATGATTTAAAGTCTCCGCTCGTAAAGTTCCAGACATGTAAAAAAGTTTTAGACCCTGAAATTTAAAACATTCTTGGGACTTTAAGAAGCCGGAGGGAATCATGGCCACAGATGGTCTGTGAGCTGGCACCTGTGGGCACACAGCCTCAGAGGGACAGTACTGAATGTTGTAGTGAAGATGAAGATGACGATGGTGATGAAGGTGAGTGTCTCACCGTCTCGGCAGGTCTTCCCGTCCTCCAGCAGCTGGACTCCGGTGGGACAGGCACACTGATAGTAGGGCTTCACCGGCGAGAGGAGGCAAAGGTGGGAACATCCTCCATTCTTCACAGAACACGGGCTGTTCACTGTCGACAAAGCCACAGAGACTCAGGTTAACTGAAGAACATCCACACGTTCCTGACGAGTTCCTCTTCCCTCCACTGTTCTCATCTTTCTTAAACCTTAATTATACTTTTTCATTAAGAAAATCAGAGAAGAGTCCTGCATGATTCATTTTTTTAGGACATGAGAAACTCAAACTGGTTTTAAACAAATCACCGATTAACTCAGACAACGTCTGAAATAGTAAAGAAAAAAAAGTAGGAACAAATGTTCTCCGGGGTAACGAAGCGAAACCCAAAGATATTCAGTTTCTAACGATATATATCTGAAAAGAAGGAAAATTTAGGAAACATGAAAAAGGTTTAATGTGGTTAAAACAGTTCTCTGATTATCAGGAAGGTCGACAACTGGTCAATCTGTTGACTCATCATCAACATTGATACTAGTGCCAATACAATACCTGAGTTATAGAACCAACGTCCAACATAACCAACATAACCAAAATAATATCTCTGCTGATTTAACTAATAAAAACATGTTTTTCTACAAGGGTTTTTCTTACGATAAAAAAAAAGATGAAATCTTTGAATGAAATAAAATATAGTTTAAAAATTTGCAAAATTCTGAGTAAAATCAGGAACTTTCTCATCAAAAAACAAATTATTGCAATTATTTTCTTTATCGATTCATCTACAAACTGTTGTCTCGATTCACCTCAATTAGTCCAAAACTAAACTGAAGTGAACAAGGAGAACAGACTGTCATATTTCAGACGTGAAGAACATCTTAGTTTTCCTTTGTCCATCTACATGTGGAGAACGTCATCGTTTGTTCATGAATCAGAACCGTCTACATTATTTCTCTGCAGACTTCAGCCCCTGGTCTCATGTGACCCAGCGTCCTCTGGTTCTGACCCAGAACCGGTGACAAAACAGAATCTGAAGGAAAGAGAAGGCTTCTACCTGTCAGACAGCGTTCTGTGTTCTAACCATGGTTCTGGAAGCATCATCCCGACAATGCTGTGAAACAGTGGTAAAGCATAAAAAACCTGCCGCATCAACTAATCGTCATCATGTCTCTCTTAGAACCCTGTTAGTCAAATAGTCCTAAATCTTCAGGAGTCTGTTGGAGACCAATGGGCAGTGGCGGCAGCTTTTAACTCACAGGTTGGTTGTCTCTTGGCGCTGAAGACGTGGATGTCCATGGGTGAGAAGATTTCTGAGTGGACGATTCGCTGTTGGTCTCCGGTCTGCTTTCTACAGGAGTGGATGGAGTGGGTGTGCCAGTCGGTCCAGAACAGAGTGTCCTCGTACAGGGTGAGAGCGAAGGGGTGGGGCAGCTCTCCCTTCACCACCACCTCCCTGAAACACACATCAGCCAGAGTCAGGTCTGGGTCTGGTTCACAGCCCAGGCAGCGGGTCAGTAAACACATGGTCAGTGGTGTCAGGTTAAGCCGGAGAACTGCGGGGGAACCGCGGGGGAACCGCCGGACAAAACTTTCCACTGCAGAGTCAAACTATTTGGTTTCCGCCAATAAACACAGAGGAAAATCACCTGTTTCTGAAGAGTCATAGTCAGAAAAAAGCAAAGTTTCAGTCTGATAAATAACAAATAACGGCTGGGGATTAAAAACATTAAGGGGGGGTGTAATTACCAGTAACATAATGTCTAACATGATAAACAGAGTGACACAAATTCCATCAGTGCAACAACAGAGACATGTAGTTATCCCCACATGTCTCTCTGGTACTCTACTGTCATAAACTTCAACACTTCCTGCAGATTTCACACAATAAAAGCCTCGGAGGGAGGTGTTATTCCTTTTGACCTGCGTGCTTTTAACTTGAAACATCTGCAGGAGATGTTAACTTTTACTGACGGTAGCATAACGGCCATCAAAGAACCCGAAAAAATCAAGTGACTTAAACAAGACAAAACGTATTTTCTTTGGGTTTTACTTTCCTACGCATCATCAGTCTTCTCCAGAGTCACTGACTCCACCTTTACACCGTTATAGAATTACCACCCCGCTAAGGGTGGGGGCGCTGGCGTCCCTACCTGGAGGACCCGTCCAGGTTGGAGCGGTGGATGAAGTTGTGCTTGGCATCGGCCCAGTACAGTTTCTGCTGGCTGTAGTCCAGCGTCAGCCCGTTGGGCCAGTAGATCTCCTTGTCTATTATCATGGATCGGTTCGTCCCGTCCATTCCCGCCCGCTCGATCTTCGGGATCTCACCCCAGTCCGTCCAGTACATGTACCTGAGAGAACACGGGGGAACCAAGAACCATCGGGTGTCAGTGGAAAAGGAAGAGGAAGATCAACATCCAAGCTCCAGTAAGAACGCGATTAATACCTGGAACATCACAGGAAGAAAAAACAATAATAAAAACATCTCTGATAATTTTTTTATAAAATGACATCCAACAATGAAGCAGGTGCAAACACATTTGTTAATTATATTAAATGTTAATTATATTAATTATATTTTTATATAACTCCCTGATCTCTCTCTGATGCCTAAGATTTTCTGTTTTATTTATATATAAATATCATACAGCGTGATTTCTTAGGAAAAAGAAAACATTTAACAAATCTTGTTGCCTGAGCCATTATATCAAAAGGTCGTGTTTTCAGTCCTGTTTGTTTGCTTGTTAGCAGATTTTCATATCGACAGAATTCAGTGAAACACGGTGGAAAGATGAAACATATGAAAGTTATTAACAGAGTTCAGGATTTGATTCCTTGACACTGTTAATTTGGGCTTCTTTGGAACAGTTTTACCAAGAAAAAAAAAGTCTGATACATCCTGTGATCATCCCTCGGTTCATTAAAATAATCCGTGCAGCAACCTGGCACACGTGTCTGATCATTAGTCAATAAACCATGAAACAACAACAACAACAACAGGTCGGGTATAAAGGAGCTGCGTTCACATGATCCGCATCAAGACCCTCAACACTGTAAAACCATTTGTTTGTCTACAAGCCTCCACCGATGAATCACGAAATAACGACATTGAACGCAGTGTGAGATTTTTATCACGTGAGTCACAACCACCAACATTTATCAAAAATATGAATCATTGTTGGTTGTTTTTTGTTTGTTTTTTTTTTTTTTAAATAGTGTCAGCCGACTGAAACAACTTTGTAATATACAGCCTCATTTTTGTGCATAAAAATGGCAACAACTCAAATTTCTGTGGCACTAAACTTTGCTCTGACAGCCATTTATTTACCTGTAGAGACTAATATGCAGCAGAAGACAGTTTATAAGTGACAACATAAAAAAAATAACCAGTCTTCATTTTAATGACAACAGGACTCCAGGCCCAGTGTGAGCTGGACACGGGTTTCGGCCCGAACCCTGTATGTTCGCCTCTCGGTGGTTCTGAACCGTGGAAGCCTGAAGCCTCGGAGGTCCGGGACATGGCCTTGAAATGGGTCTTGTACCAAGTCTGTGTGAATGTGATGGATCTGGAGGAAATTATCTCTGAAACTACTTCCAGTACGGATGGAAATGGACCAAATCAACAAATATTGAACTTTAAACCAACTTTAACTCAATGTAGACTGAATTGGGTAAAACATGTCATGTCACAACATGTCACACTAACTTCAGCCCCCCCCCCCGACTTACTGACTCCTACTTGTATAAACTCAGTTTTATTTTTCCTCCAGATGTTGCAACGTGCTGCTCAGATTAAGAACAGTGAAACAGCAGCTCCATCAGTAATCGTCATCACCTGGGCTGTGTACAGATCACATAAAGGTAGTGGGGGGTTGGGGGCCTGACGGGGGTGGGGGGGCTGGGGGCAGATGCAGCCAAGGACCCAGGCCAGATTCAAACCCAACACGCCGCAGTGAGGACTGAGCCCTAACACGTGGTTCGCGCTCCACCATGTGAGCCACTGCTGTTTCCCCTCATGATCTGCTGTGTTACATGATGTGTGTGTGTGTGTGTGTGTGTGTGTGTGTGTGTGTGTGTGTGTGTGTGTGTGTGTGTGTGTGTGTGTGTGTGTGTGTGTGTGTGTGTGCGCAGTGGTGGTTGTGCAACACAGTTCATTCAGGGCTGTTGCTATCGAACCTCTGGTGTTGGAGTTTAGTTAATGTCACGTTCTGAGAACCTCGTCCCTGTTAACAGAGGAAATCATCTCTGCTCTTCGACAGTTTTAGATGACATATTGCACTTTGTGACGAGTGCTCGGTACTTATCATGTTCTCCATGATGAATGGACCAGACACACCCTGGGACAACCCAACAGAGGCAAAATGGTTGAAAACATTTAGTGAATGCATGGTTAGAGTGGAGAAGACTTGTTCCAGTTCTGATAAATGAGCTCACACTGATTGTCGCTCTGAAAACCAAATTCTCTGAAGCAGAACTGCAGCACATTAGAAAACACAAACCATGGATTTTTTTCCTTGTGACTCCACTGCAAACTGTTCTGTCCGCTCATCAGGGCAATGATCAGCCGTGGGGGTGTTTGTAGGGCGGGGGGCGACCGCCGTGCAGCTAATTCTCCTCTTTGTTTGCCTTAATTACCATCACAGCTGGACGGCCCCTCTGTCCAGCCCCCATCCACACCACCAGGACTTAAACCCCCCCCAGCTCCAACAGGGGGGCCGGACGGGAGTGTAAACTCCCAACTCTGCCACAGAGGGGAGACCAGAGAGGCCTTGAAGAGGAGCTGTGAGGCCCAAACAAATCCGAAACCACAGCGTGGTGAAGACCACAACACACAGAGTCCTCGGACCAGCAGCGACAAACTGCAGCGGACCCAGCACGGGCCGACATAATGATCACAGCCACAAATCCAGCTTCACTTCACAGAAAAAGCCCGAACGGGCCCCAGAACCGCGACCCGGAACACGACCCCTTCTCTCTGGCATCATTCGCTCATCCTTTGATCGGGCATTTCTTGGTTTATAGCAGCGGTTCCCAAACCTCTCAGTCTAATCGTCCTTTAAAATAAACAAGCATCTTCTTACAAACCCTCACAACAGCAGACATAAGCGATTTAACCCTCTAGATTTCAATTCAGCGTCTGTAGCGACCAGTAAAATGTATAAACTATCTGGTGTTTGGATGAGAAAGAGGCAAAAGATTAGAGAAAAGTCTGAAAAAGGATAATTATGTTTATGCAGCTGAGTAATTAACCATCTAACGACCCCTCAGATTTATCTGGTGACTCACAAAATTGACTACAACTGTCTGTTTTAAGACAAAATGAGACACAGCTCAGAGAGTCTGTCAGGCGCCTGCTCTGTGTACTGGGGAGGAAACGCAGATGAACCGGGTGTTTTGATCCACGAAGGAAGAAGTAAAACAGGGTTCCACTCTGTTGTGTAACAGGTCAAGACTCAAGACCCCCCCCAAAAAAAACACTGATGAAGAAACGACGCCGTTCAACCCTAGTGAACAATGACGACAGCTCCTGACTGAAACTGAGCTGGAGACGTGGCTGAAACACAGTTAACCTCTAAAACAACAGTATCGCTGTGGATGACGGCGACAAAAAACGCTTCAGAAACGTTCCAGAAACCTTTACATAAATGACTGTCCTTCAGCCCGAGAAACACCCCACCACAGCAGTCAGGGAGGCTCACAGCGAGCGGTTCTGGACACGGCGTTGGTAAAACTGTTCGTCAATCTGAGACGGCCATTGTCAGCGGCTCGCAGCTCATGTGAAAAGCTGTTGTGACCAGAACCAAAGACGCCAAAGAGACCGCGAGGCAGGAGGGAGCGAACATTGGTTGGGAGGGCAACAAAAGCCTGATCCAGAAGGGAGGGGGGTCTGTCCAAAATGAGGCCTTTAATGAGTCCAATTACACACCTTTACAGTGCCTGAGGTAATGACGAGGCCTCTGCTCCTAACAGAGCTGATGTCCACTCTCTGGTTGTGTAACAGGGCATCTTTATGTTACAGCATCAGACACACAGCCGCACCACAATGGCTACAAGCTAAACACCTAAAAACTAGTTTAGTTTTATTAATCAATCTGAAGCTTTTATAACTAGTGAATATTTTAAGTTTTTCTTTGTCTTCAGTGAATGTAAACTCAAACCTCTGATTGATGCTGAAACAGTCCCAACACCAGCACCGTTCAGTAACTGCTCTAGGGCTTTTGACCAAATTGCTACACTACTGGTTTATCTCCCGACTGTCTGTTTATATTATTTACATATCTGTTTTTTTCTATCAGTTTGACGGAGGGCCTAAAGAGACTACATTACCCAAGAACTTCAGCTGCTGTTGCTATTGAAAATAAGCCTCGTGGGAACAAAACACTGCAGCATAGTTCAATCACTCCCCGTAGAACTGATCGGAATCTGAAACCGACCCGATTAACCTGCTGAACTTGAAGTTCTCTCTGAAATGCACCTCGGGAGTCGTAGTTAAAGTCTACTTTTACATTTTTACGTCCACAGGCTTCATGAAGCTTTGACATTTTATCAAAGAAGCAGACGTTTTCCTGTTCACCCTTTGTTCTGGTGACTGGACTGGGAGAGTTTTGATTTTCATCCGGGCTCCGAACGCTGAACCCCGACTGCGACGGGACAAACATTAAAGTGGCTGAAGTCAGACGGCATCGGTTCATAGAGGGTGAGTATGAGGAGTGAACCAATAAACATGGAGATGGTGGAAGAAGGAAGTAAAAGGCATTCTCCGACTTTATGTTTCCTGATGAACAAATGACCCAGTAACGGAGCTGCCGGGCCGCTCCACGTAATCCCATTCAGCCTGAGACAAAAGCCTCCGCTGACAGTCGGCCCGGGAGCAAGAAGCGCAGCGGCCGGTCGGGTTTCACCGAGACAAAGCGAAGTCTGACGGCCGAACGAGCCACTGGCCACAACCGACCTGCACATGATGACCAGAGTGTGTTTATCCGCACGGCGCAAACTCAGGAGGAACGAATCCTAAGCTCAACCTGCCGCTGAAAATATGACTCCACACTTAATAGTTTTAGTTTTAACTGGAGAGATGAAACGACGCAGGTGTGTTCAGTGCTCTCAAAACAATCAGGTGAAACCCCCCCCCCCCCCCCCCAGGTTGGAACAATGTGGCCCTGGCCAGGCAGAAAAAGGAGTAAAAAAAACTCCTGAGAAATGCCAAGCACACACAACACATCCCCTCACCACAAGAGCTGCATTGTATTTGGTACCTGATGCATTAATCATCCCAGTTGAACCAAGTCCAGCTCTGCGTTCCACCGTGGATTTGGAGAACAAGTTTTCCTGGGCCGCTCTATGACAGCCTGAACCGGACTATGGACTGAAAATATGTGGGGAAGTGGATCCTGGGAGACACTGGGCTGTAGTTAGACCAGTTAGGGATTAAAATGTGAAGGCTTGTGTGTTTTTTTTCTGGATTTTGTCATCATGGCAGTCTGACTGCGTTACAACATTTCAACACACACACTCCACTGTGTTTTTCCTTTGTTCCTCCAGTTTTCCAGTATTACAGGGTCAGACTCCAAAACAGGGCTGGTGTAGACCAACAACAACAACAACAACAACAGCAGCAGTAAAACCAGACCACGAGCACAAAGGGACCCGCTCCGGAGCCGAGCCTTAGGGGGAGGCCCCTGAACACAAACCACTTCAGCCTAAACCGGTTCAGACTAAAACTGATTCCACATACGCTGGTGTGTCGTCATCTGTTAGTCGTCTCTTTCTCCATATTCACTTGTTTTAACACTGAACCTGATTTATGCCGATGTTGATAAAATCCCGATGTCGTTCAACTAAAAGGTTTTTCCTTCCCCTACTAAACCACCTATAAACACTAATGTGGACACTCTCTGGTAAGACCAGTGGGTCTAAAACCTTTTTCTGCCACCCCCTTTCAGAAGCAGAAAAAGAGCCCCCCCCCCCCCACCCAGTATTTATTAACACTGACAGCTAATAAAAAGGATCTAAGTAAAGTTTTAGTGAAATAAAGATCAGTGTGATGGCTTTAACAAAGTTCTTTATTTTCCCAACATAAATCATATTCACTCAACCGGTTCCAACCCCCCCCCTCCTGCAGTGGCATTATCCCCCCCCCCCACCCCCCAATTCGAGAACCACTGATGTAAAGGTTGAGGATCTGTTTTTCTTTTCTCGTTGTTCACACAACAGTTTCTGTCACTTTTACATGGACATGAGCCCCTCTCAGCCCCCGACATTCAGAATAACCACTGAGGCGTCTGCCTTGAGACACGAGAACGCACCAAACAAACCAGTTCTTCTCTAGCGAAACCCAGCCTTTACTCAAGCACAGACAGGGAATGCTCAGCTGACCACATGCTTTTGTCCCGGCTGGACGGCGTCGGATGGACCCCCCCCTCCGCGCATCCTCTACACTCCATGGACCCACCACCTAAGTGAAACAGCATTTTCCCTCCCACATGCGTGGGGTCGACGTAGCTGGCGCGCTAGCCCTGCCGCCGCCGCCGCACCTTCATCAGTGAATGCTGGGAAAACAAAACAGCTGCCGTGGCAACAATGGGCCTTTGTCAAACGCACGCAACCACACAAAACAACAGAAAACAGGAACGTATGCAACCCATTTAATGCATCAGTGAAGGAGCCTCAGTTTGTGTAGCAGTCATGGTAATGAGATGGAGGAAACACACACACGATGCAGGGGATGTGACTGATTAAATCAGAAGCTGGTGTAGTTATTGTAAAAGAGTGTGATCACAGCTTTGTTCAATACTTCACCTCCTCCTGCTGACAGTGTCGGGAGGGAGCCACGACCCCCCCCCCCCCCCCCGGTCTACGTCCACATCCAGCCCCAGCCTGTCCCTGTCCATGCTCAAACAGCGTCTCTGGTTCCGGTTCTGTCCCTCTGGAACCAGGCTTTGTGCGGCCCAGTGAGGGTTGGAGGTTTTGAGAAAGTGATGTTTAGAGGATGATCTTTAACCTGATTGGTTAACAAGCCTGATTTATGCCAATTCCATCAGACACCGTGAGGATAAAACTCCGATTTTCTCAACAGCAGCAGGTTGGAAACAAAACGGCTGCTGGTTAACATGAGGTGTTCCTGAGGTTAAACCACTGATCCAGGGTCAGTGTCTGTAAATGATACTAAGAACCTGATGACTTCAGCAGCATGAAAACACAGAGCAGGAGTAGACTGAACTGGACGTCCGCAACAGACCGTCACTCCACAGAGTAACAGACTATCTGTAGCTGTTCAATCACAGTCAACTGTGGAGACAAAGTCAGGGAGAAAACTCGTTTCCAACATTTCTTTAATGACACATTTTAGCTGATGTCCTGACCACGACAGCATTTCTCTGAGTTATCAGTTATGATCAGGACAGAAACACCAACAGGTCAGTTTCACTACTGGAGACTTAAATAGTCAAAATCTTGCGATACGACAATATAAAAAGAAAGAAAGAAATACAGAACAAACGGATCCAGGTTCATTGTTTTATTTTGCTGTTATCAACAATCAATGACCCGTATCCAGTACATGCTGCAAGGACAAAGTCAAGGTCGAACCCCAGAGGCTCAGTTTCCAAATAATCAGGACCAACATCTCGGTTTGTCATAGAGTCTAATAACCTGCTTTTTGTGTTTGCGTGTCACACAAAAGCAGATCCGAGAAAAACAAGCGCACACTTCAGGATCGACTATCCGGAGCAGTATCGGCCCCCGGTATCAGCAGCCGGCGCGGCTCAGTGCGACTTTTATCTCGGATAACGTGGTGGATCAAACGCTGAGGAGGGAAGAGTTTCCATGAATAGAAACCCAAGAGGGAAGAGAAAGAAAGATGGGGGGAGAGAGAGGGCGAGCAAAAGCCCCAAATTTAAATAAAACTAATGAATACATTACAGGCCTCTTTTATCTGAGTCCTAATGGATTTACATCCTAATCCAACGCCTCCCTGGAGCCTGACGCTGGAAACATGGAGGGGAAACGCACTGATGAAGGACGTGGAGAGGAGTGCATGCGTGTGCGTGCTGTGCTCTCTGAGAACAGTGCGACGGTGGCGTCGGCTGTGGCCTCCAGTAGATGGGGAACAGCAGGCGGAACTGAGCCACTTACACTGTGTTTTCGGTCTGTTTTACGGTGATGGCCAGAGGGAAGAGGACTCTGTAGCGGGTTGGTTCAACCGATGGAAACGGCCCGACGGGGGTTGTTCTACTGGGGAAAGGTTCTACCGGTGTGGTTCTACTGGTTTTCCATGGGACAGCGGGGGCGTAACAGGACACGTTCCCTCCCGAACAATCCGTTGCGTCAGTAAGCACTTTTCTGGGGCTCAGTCCCACCTGTGAACTACGCACCGAGCCGGTTATGTCCAGATGTAGCAAAAACTTTTGGCAAAAAGGGGAAGAGGTCATGCAAAACGATCCTCGTTTCCATTCGGAGCTAGTTCATGGAGATCAACAGCTGGTGGAGCCGATTCTCCGATAAACCACCACAGAAGAAGACGACGACGCAGCGAGACGAGGATGTTATTAGAGCTATGGTCGATGCTCATACAATGGAGAACGAGATGAACCGGATGTAAATGTGATTTTTTTATGTCGGTTCCATTTGTTAATGAGAGGAAGGTTCAAGCCTCCTCCTGATCATCATTGCTCGGCGCAGATCGTTTCCTCTGTTCTTCTGACAGTTAGAAATTAGAGTACATTTTCTGATTCTTAGTAAAACTAACTACCGTTTGGTCATTAAGCCGATGGCTTCTTGGCTCCGTGGGCGCCGTGCCCCCCCGACGAGTTTATCTGAGAACCCTCCCCCTGCAGATTCCCTCTCTATCTCCAGCTGATACAAGACATTCCTCAGCTGCCGGCAGCAAGCTCCTCATCTCCAGAGAAAAAACCTCCACACTGACGCTCCTGTTTGGCTTCCAGGAGGGTCCGCGGACGGCGGCTGCCCCGGGGGCCGCAACCCAATCCGATCTGGGACAAGCTGCACAGAAAGCAGCATGAATGGTGCGTTCGGCCGCAACGCAGCGCCAAAGTCTCTCCCATGAGCTCGCACACGTTCAACCGGCAGAAACATTTCTAACCACAAACGGAAACGTGTTTGTTTCCGTGGCGGGAACGTGGGTGTTTGGTGAAAAACAGAAACCGAGCTTTAAGAAAGACTTTCTAGGAAACAGTCACGTCTCTTTCTTCACCTTTGCAGTAAAGCTACAGCTAATGATCATTTTCATCACTGAACAATCTACTGATCATTTCACTCATCTATCGATTGATCAATCAGTTTATAAAAGTCAGAAAACAGTGAAAATTTTCAGCCAGAATTTCACAATATCCAGGCTGAACGTCTTTGAACAGAGCTCTGTCTTTGAACTCTGTTCTCATCTAAAACCCAAAGATTCAGTTACTGTGGTAAAAAACAAAGAAACTCTCCACGTTGGAGAAGCTGGAGCCGGGGGGGGGGGGGGGGGTCCTTAATAACAAATTATCAGAGTGGTTGTCGATCATCGATCAGCATTTTTAACTTGTGTCAGTAAAAGCAAATTTATGTTTGTTAAACTCCGAAAACAACGAGAAATGGAACCGTCAGCCTCTTCAATTCCAAGCCCGATTGTAAATCTGTGTTTCCAGTAACAACATGATTCTTCTTCTCTGGCTGAATTTCTTTTGTGTCACAACCCAGAGACAGATTTTCGCGAAGCAGAGCACCAACCTCGGCCACTACGACCCAGCCGGCTGCCCAGAACAGGTCACGTCGGCTCTGACCTGACCTAAAGAACCGGGTCTCTGATGGAGCCGGATCAATGAAGCAGCTGATCATGACGATTAATAGAGGTTATGCTGTCCCTAAACCTCCGGCTCAGGACCGGCCCAGTTTCAAGTTTCAGCTCTAAGATATGTACCTGCACAGGGTTCTAGATAAGGATGGTCCCCTGGTACCAGTGTCACATTAGACAGACCGTTATCCAAGAACAACGTGGCGTTCGGACCAAAGCCTGAGATCATTCCCACCCCCGTGCACCAGAAAACACCCGGTCGGTCAGACTCACCCTCGTTCCGGATCCAGAGCGATGGCCCTCGGCTGGTCCAGCTCCTGCCAGAAGAGGACCTTCCTCAAAGACCCGTCCAGCTCCGCCACCTCGATCCGATTGGTTTCTGAGTCCGTCCAGTAAAGTTTCTTCCCTAACCAATCACAGGCCAGCCCGTCCGGGGAGGCCAGACCCGGTACCACCGTCTGGACTGCACTGGCCCCCGACCGGTTGAAGACGGTGCGTTTGATGGCCTCCTCGCTCACGTCGCTCCAGTAGATGAAGCCCTGGGAGTAGACATAGTCCACGGCGGCGGCATCCTCCAGCCCTCCCACCACCACAGTGGCATTGGCCTTTTCATGAGCTGCGTCCACGAGTCGAAGGTCCCGCCGGTTCGCGTACAGCAGCAGCGGCACGCCTGGAACATTTTTTTTGGGGGGGGGGGGCGACATGTGAGTAAGTGGACCTTGAGTAGAGACTGAGATCCACTAACGGTGACTGGATTTATATATAATGTGAGATGAATTGAAAACACATAAATGTTTTTTCTTTTTCTTTCAGTAAGAATTTTCCTTCATTTTGTTAACAGTGATTTGAGCATCGGTTTGGCTCCAAATCAATTTGTGGTTTGACAGAAATAACCTTTTTTTTTAATATAAATTGATCAATCTCTTAATCGTTGATATTTGTCTTGTAGAAACATGAAAAATGGGCAATTTATCAGCAGGTTTTTGTACCATACGTTTGTTTGTAGGACATAAGGACCAGTAAGGTACCTACTCTATAACAGGTAAGCATCACCTCAAGATTTATAGAAACATTTCAGTGCCAAAAACATTAAAGTCAACAGTTAGAGGACAGACAAACCGAGAACAGGAAAAACAAAGTCGAAATAAGGAGCAACTGCACGATAACCTGAATTATATTGTTAAGCAAATTCCACGTAGATAAAGACATTCTGGAAACCTCTCCAGTCTCGGAGCCGTTCAGTTCGAATGATCTCACTAAAAAGGATTCTCTGGAGGCAGGAACCAGAAAGATTCAGAGCCAAGAGTCAGAAAAACACTGAAATCCTTCTGCCTGTTGTTTGTTACGACTTCATCACACTGCTTTATGTTTGCTCGTTTCTTCACGCTCGTTGCTCTACGTTGGTCTGGTGTCCTGGTTGCTATTTACTGGTCCATGCAGGCTGGTTTTATTTTCCTAAAGCAGACAAATAAATTCAAAGAAAAGACGAAGCAGGACACAAGGACAAACAAAGATGTGCAGGAACATCCTGAATCTTTCTGGCTTGTATCGTCGGTTATTGGTGCAAATCTAATTTTCCAGCAGATAAATACCATTAACCGACAATTTGTCTGTCCCTGCCGTGGATGTGTGATGTTTTCTGGGTATCTGCCTCCGAGTTCAACAGCGCCGCCTGAACTGGGATCAGCAGCTGAGGACTCTCCGCCTCCGCTCCGCTGGATCCTGGCTCGCGTCCTAACCCACAATTTGACACATCCAGAGCTACAAGCCGCCGTGGGATCAGAGGGGAGGTCACCCGGAGCCCCGTGGCTCCGACCGCCAGCCCCCTTCCACTCCGCTCGGGGGGAATTTCTAAAAATCTCTAAACATTTACTGAATCACAACATCGAAACCTCAGCCTCAGGTCCTTCCAGACGGCTCACGTCCCAGACTCAGGAAACCCGGTTCTCGGGCCCCTCCGAATATTTGCGTTACTGGTCTATCTGAGGCAACTGATGATTATTGTCATTAACAATTCATCTGCTGATTTACTGCCTCCATTCATCGACAGTTTGAACCTTACGGGTCCCATGTGTCTTGTTTTGTCCGAAAACCCAAAGAGATTCAGTCACTGAGACAAAAAAATAAACTAATGCAGGAAATCATCACATTGATCTAAAACACTGATGTTTGGTGTGAAAACAAAAACTGAGCTGATAACACAACACGGCTTTCCAGGAAACAGACGTCGCCTCTTACTTCACGGCTTCACCGAAGCTGCAGCTCGCCATCGTTTTCATTATTGATAAATCGACCGATCGTTTTCCTCATCTATCAATCGATCGGTTTACAAAATTAAATACCAGTTATCACACGCCTGTTTACCATCACAGTGAACTGAATATTTGCAGGTTTGGATGAAATGAGACACTTGGAGACATTCTTCGTTGTTCTCTGACATTTTATGGACAAAACAATTTATTGATTTTCTGTGAAAATAAAATTAATCGACAACGAAAACGTATTTGTTTGTATTTGTACGTTTCTGACACGTCCTGTCTGATCTCGTCCTCATTTTATTTCTGTATTGACTCTCGGCGTTTTCAGTTCTGCATTTAGAGCTGCAACATTTAGCAGATTAATCAATTAACTGATTATCAGAAAATCATCATCATTTTAAACAGAAGTGTCTAGAAATGTCTGTTTCCAGCCTCTTGAACATGACTATTTTCCGCTTTTCTCTGTTTTGTTTCTTTATGAACTGAAGATCTTTGTTGTTTGGACCAAACGAGACGTTTAAAGGACATCACATCGGATGTTTTTCACTGTTTTCTGACAAAACTTAACTGGAAACCGACTAGCAGATTCCCCAACAATGAAATAATCATTAGTTTTAGTCTTGAATAAACAATTTCAATAAAAGTGAACCAACATAATAAGACTATTTTTTTTTTTTACTCAGTTTCGGCTGAGACCGGATGAGCCGCAGTGATTTACAGTTACATATCAGCTCTTTCTAGGAAAAGTGGGATTTGTGGGTTTATTTTTTATTGTCTGTTTGTATCGTGCGTTTTTAACATTTCTTCTCTGACTTAAGGATCTGTCAGCTTCATAAGGACATTGATAAAAAATATATAAGGTTTTGTCCCTGCTGATGTTTTATTATAATCTAACCTTAACGCAGATCTGGATCTTTGAGTCCTGCGTTCACCTTTATTATCTGAACCTCCACAGATATAGCGAAGTAAAAGACTCCGGGTTAAATATAACGCTGGTCCTGCGTTAACAAAGCACCTCAACGGCCCACGTAGCCCGGGTCGAGCCCGGGTTTCTCCGGTTAACGGTGATTTAAAGCCCGGGACGGAGCTCCGAGCTTGTTTATTAGCCGTGGTAGCTTCCATAGCATCTGTTGTGCTAACCGCTGCCGCTATTCCCCGAATCCGAGCTTTCAGTCCGTTTAAGTTACAAAACCCAAAGTTAGCCGGCTAACAACCGCCTCGAACTCGGTGAAAAAGGCAGATCCACCTCGAAAACAGGGCTCCGGGTGCGCGGAGCCCGGCCGGGTATTTTCCCCCAGCTAAGTTGGCTAACACGGGCTGTTTGTGGTTTCATCCTCCGGAGCTCCGGCGGCGAACAGGCAGGGCAGCGCGCAGGGCTGGCCGGCTGGCTAACGCTAGCTCCGCTCCGGAGAACCAAACCCCGGAGAGCGGGCCCCGGCCCGGACTCGGCTCCGAAAACCCGCCGTCAAAAGCCCCTTTCCCGGCCCTTAGCGGCGCTCTTAGGCGTCCGTGGACCACACACGGAGGAAAACCCGAGGCCAGGCGGGGCCGACCTGAACACAAACTCACCTCGTATGAGAAAACAAAAACTACACAACAACAGACTCCGCAGCACGACACCCATCTTTCCGTCGGTTCTTGGCCCTGCCGCCGCTCGCTCCTCAGCGCCCTGTGCCCATCGCTGCGGCCGCGTCCTCGGCGGAAAAATGCGGATTTTCAGAACAATAGTCGGGTCGTGGCTCGGACGCGGTGCGGCTCAGACGATCCCCGCTCCCATCCCGGCTGGCTGGCTGCTTGCTAACTGCGTTGGCTCAACTCTCCGTGTCTCACATTGTCCTGCAGGAGATCCGTCGTCTCCTTCCGCTGTGAGGAAGCTGCTCCCCCCGCCGCCGCCGCCGCCGCCTCCTCCTCCTCCTCCTCCTCCTCCTCCACCACCTCCTCCTCCTAGTGCTAGTCCTCCACCGCCTCCTCCTCCTCCTCCCCCCGCTCCTCCTCCTCGGCTCCGCTGCTTTCTATTGTTGTTCTGATTTCATGCTCCCAAGCCAAAGATAATGGAAAACACGGAAAACGCCCCGCCGCCGACACGTTTAGCGGCTAAATGAGAGGAAACGCGTCCCGGGAACTGAGAAGGGGAAACGTTGTGTTGAGTCGCTGCGGGAGCCGAAGTTCAACCACACTCCTGCGGGACTAGTTTGTCTCAGCGGGAGCGTGGATCCAGCAGAGTCTAGATCCAGTCTGGACTAGCTGGTCCCGGTCAGGGTCCGGATCCACCTGAGTCTGGATCAATCAGAGTCTAGATCCAGTCTGGACTAGCTGGTCCCGGCCAGAGTCCGGATCCACTTGAGTCCGGATCCACTCTGGGCCAGTTTATCTCAGCCAAAGTCCGGATCCACCCGAGTCCGGATCCAGCAGAGTCTAGATCCACTCTGGACTAGCTGGTCCCAGCCAGAGTCCGGATCCACCTGAGTCTAGATCCACTCTGGACTAGTTTAACTCAGCCAGAGTCTGGATCCACCTAAGTCCGGATCCACTCTGGACTAGTTTGTCTCAGCCAGAGTCCGGATCCACCTGAGTCCAGATCCAGCAGAGTCCAGATCCACTCTGGGCCAGTTTATCTCAGCCAGAGTCCAGATCCACCTGAGTCTGGATCCATCAGAGTCTAGATCCAGTCTGGACTAGCTGGTTCCGGCCAGAGTCCAGATCCACCTGAGTCTGGATCCATCAGAGTCTAGATCCAGTCTGGACTAGCTGGTCCCGGTCAGGGTCCGGATCCACCTGAGTCAGGATCCATCAGAGTCTAGATCCAGTCTGGACTAGCTGGTCCCAGTTAGGGTCCGGATCCACCTGAGTCCGGATCAATCAGAGTCTAGATCCAGTCTGGACTAGCTGGTCCCGGCCAGAGTCCGGATCCACTCTGGGCCAGTTTATCTCAGGCAGAGTCCAGATCCGCCTGAGTCCGGATCCAGCAGAGTCTAGATCCAGTCTGGACTAGCTGGTCCCGGCCAGAGTCCGGATCCACTCTGGGCCAGTTTATCTCAGCCAGATCCTGGATCCACCTGAATCCAGATCCAGCAGAGTCTAGATCCATTTAGGACTAGCTGGTCCCGACCAGAGTCCGGATCCACTTGAGTCCGGATCTACTCTGGGCCAGTTTATCTCAGCCAAAGTCCGGATCCACCCGAGTCCGGATCCAGCAGAGTCTAGATCCACTCTGGACTAGCTGGTCCCAGCCAGAGTCCGGATCCACCTGAGTCTAGATCCACTCTGGACTAGTTTAACTCAGCCAGAGTCTGGATCCACCTAAGTCCGGATCCACTCTGGACTAGTTTGTCTCAGCCAGAGTCCGGATCCACCTGAGTCCGGATCCAGCAGAGTCTAGATCCAGTCTGGACTAGCTGGTCCCGGCCAGAGTCTGGATCCACCTGAGTCCAGATCCACTCTGGAATAGTTTGTCTCAGCCAGAGTCCGGATCCACCTTAGTCTAGATCCACTCTGGACTATTTTAACTCAGCCAGAGTCTGGATCCAGCAGAGTCTAGATCCACTCTGGACTAGCTGGTCCCAGCCAGAGTCCGGATCCACCTGAGTCTAGATCCACTCTGGACTAGTTTAACTCAGCCAGAGTCTGGATCCACCTAAGTCCGGATCCACTCTGGACTAGTTTGTCTCAGCCAGAGTCCGGATCCACCTGAGTCCGGATCCAGCAGAGTCCAGATCCACTCTGGGCCAGTTTATCTCAGCCAGAGTCCGGATCCACCTGAGTCTGGATCCATCAGAGTCTAGATCCAGTCTGGACTAGCTGGTCCCAGTCAGGGTCCGGATCCACCTGAGTCTGGATCAATCAGAGTCTAGATCCAGTCTGGACTAGCTGGTCCTGGCCAGAGTCCGGATCCACTCTGGGCCAGTTTATCTCAGGCAGAGTCCGGATCCAGCAGAGTCTAGATCCACTCTGGACTAGCTGGTCCCGGCCAGAGACCGGATCCACCTGAGTCCGGATCCAGCAGAGTCTAGATCCAGTTTGGGCTAGCTGGTCACGGCCAGAGTCCGGATCCACTTGAGTCCGGATCCACTCTGGGCTAGTTTATCTCAGCCAAAGTCCGGATCCACCCGAGTCCAGATCCAGCAGAGTCTAGACCCACTCTGGACTAGCTGGTCCCAGCCAGAGTCCGGATCCACCTGAGTCTAGATCCACTCTGGACTAGTTTAACTCAGCCAGAGTCTGGATCCACCTAAGTCCAGATCCACTCTGAACTAGTTTGTCACAGCCAGAGTCCGGATCCACCTGAGTCTGGATCCATCAGAGTCTAGATCCAGTCTGGACTAGCTGGTCCCGGCCAGAGTCTGGATCCACCTGAGTCCAGATCCACTCTGGAATAGTTTGTCTCAGCCAGAGTCCGGATCCACCTTAGTCTAGATCCACTCTGGACTATTTTAACTCAGCCAGAGTCTGGATCCACCTAAGTCTGGATCCACTCTGGACTAGTTTGTCTCAGCCAGAGTCTGGATCCAGCAGAGTCTAGATCCACTCTGGACTAGCTGGTCCCAGCCAGAGTCCGGATCCACCTGAGTCTGGATCCACTCTGGGCCAGTTTATCTCAGGCAGAGTCCGGATCCACCCGAGTCCGGATCCAGCAGAGTCTAAATCCACTCTGGACTAGCTGGTCCCAGCCAGAGTCCAGATCCACCTGAGTCTAGATCCACTCTGGACTAGTTTGTCTCAGCCAGAGTTCGGATCCACCTGAGTCCAGATCCAGTAGAGTCTAGATCCACTCTGGACTAGTTTGACTCAACCAGAGTCCAGATCCACCTGAGTCTAGATCCACTCTGGACTAGTTTAACTCAGCCAGAGTCTGGATCCACCTAAGTCCGGATCCACTCTGGACTAGTTTGTCTCAGCCAGAGTCTGGATCCACCTGAGTCCGGATCCACCTGAGTTCAGATCCACTCTGGACTAGTTTGTCTCAGCCAGAGTTCGGATCCACCTGAGTCCGGATCCAGCAGAGTCCAGATCCACTCTGGAGTAGTTTGACTCAACCAGAGACCGGATCCACCTGAGTTTAGATCCGCCAGAGTCTAGATCCATGTTCACTGAAACACCTTCTACATGTTTTAGCCTCCATGTGGAGCAGAGAGAAAATCACTGCCTCTGAAACATCAGCTAAAGAAAACTTAACGTAAATGGTTTTTTTTTCTTTTGTTGAAAAATGTTAAGATTATTCTGAGAAAATCTGAGGATTAAGTCAGACTTTACTTCTAAAATGAGAAAATGTCCCAGTTTACTTCCAACCAACCTTCGATCCACATTTTCCAGGACAACTGGAAAAAAATCCACAATGTTTGAGGATGGATGTTGACATTGACTTTTAGAGCGAACAGTAAAACAAACCAGAGATCTGAAAAAATCTGAGAATAAAATCAGGTTTAAGTGATTAATCTGAGAATTTTAAGGAGAAAATATCTGAAACCAGAGAAAATTGAAAATACGTCCAATATGTGGGAGTAAAAAATAGTCTCTGGGCCACAGATTAACATTCAATCAAAAAAGATTAAAGTGCTGATCGCAGTTCAAAAGTTCAGATCAGAGCTAAATAAGAGAATAAATCAGATTCCTGAAACAAAAATGAGGAATGAGGAAAATAACAGATTATTTTAGAAAGACAAACTAAAAAAAACCCTTCTAATTCTCAGATTAAACACGTTTGTTCTAAAAACTCAGTTTTGAGAAAAGACAAAATAAAAGGGGGAAATTCAAAAAGAAGAGATTCACAGATCAACATTTAAAAACTGATTTGCCAAAAAGCCTGAATTTAAAAAAGAAGGTTTTGGGATCTTTGAGAATATCTTCAGATTTTATCTTCTTTTTCTTTCGGCTTTTCCCTTTAGGGGTCGCCACAGCGAATCAGTGTCCTCCTGTCTTCAGACTTTATACATTTTAAATAAATATAAAAGCATAAATTTTGTCAAAAACAAGTCGAGTCCTTTTCCACCCTGCTGAGGTTAATCTCAAGAACTTCACGTGAATCAAGTCGACATGAGACCAACTTTTAGCTTCACCTGCAATTTTCAAATGCCTTTAGATCTCGATTTAAATGTTCAGTTCACAGATTAAATCACTGATAAATCGCCTCCAGGTTTCATGACAAACAAGTCATTAGTGATTTTTCCTCAAAACGAATTAAAACCCATCAGATTTGTGGTTGGTGAGACGTCATAACCAAATCGGACCAAATTACACACACACACACACACAAACACACACACACTCAAAAATCACATTTTTTTTATTCCTTACAAGAACTAAACATCAAATTCCAAACTTTTGCAAAAGCATCACTTCACAAAACGAGACAAAACTGAAACCGTCCGTGGAAATAAGGAGACGAAATAAAAACCAAACCAGTGAAACAGATAAGCGGTGCAGCTCTGCGTCTGCAGGAGGTTCACCAGGCTACTGCTGCCACCTGGTGGCGGACCCTCGCTGCAGCAGTGTCATTCCTCCTACACCCCGACCCCCCACCCCCACCCCCACCCCCACCCCCACCCACACACCCCCCCCATACAAATTTTACTTATTATACTTATTATAGGAAAATAGTGCGCAGCCAGTGTACTCTTACCTATGAAAACAATCTAAGATTCAAAAAGAAGCAGATCACATTTATCAAAAACTGCAGGATACAATAGTGCATCGGTTTTCAGGGGATTGCATCGATCGTTTAAACCTTCATCCGTGCGCAAGACGAGAAGAATGTGGAGAGAAAATCCTGAATCAACACAGCGAGTACGAGTCTGGCGTCCAGACCAAGGCGGCGATCCGAGAAGTGGTCACGGCTCGAGGGCCGAGGCCCGTGGACATAGAAGGGTCATGCGGGCGTTTGTCTTATACACAAGGGGTCGGCGAGCTCCTCGGCGAGAAGGGCCTCAGGAACCTGACGGCCCGCGTATGCGTCGCCGTGTCCGCTCCGCGCCGGCTCCGCCTCAGAGGCTTCCTGAGTTTCGGGGAGTAAAAATATTGCTGTTTGTTCCTTCCCTCCTTCGCCAGCCGCAGTTTCTCCGTGAACCCGTCTGCAGGAGGGCGATGGGTGAATGATTCGCCAGGTGACGGCAGGTACGACCTTCGCTCTCGGGCCCCAACTCAGAATAAGTAAAAGCAAAAAACAAAGATTTAATTTCTATGGAACTCAAGTCCTGAAAGGTGATTTTTTTTTTTTTTTTTTTTTAAATGGACCAGTGAGTGAAAAACCTGATGTTTTCGACTGAAGAGATTTAGTGTATCTCAATAAAAACAGGAATCTTTTAATCTCTCGAAACAGATGTTCTCAGCAGCGACGGTGCATTTTCCAGAAAGTCCGATGATTTACTTTGGCTAATTCACCCACTGCCGTTAAAAAAAACGATGCCCGCGCCTGGAGGAGGCTTCGTCTTAAGAGGCAAATCGTCCTTCTAATGCCAAGACCAGGGTCAAAGGTCAAAGGCTCGTTTACTCATATTTCAGGTAAACAAACATAACGATTTAAATGTGAATGAACTGAAGACTTGACATCAGAGACGTGTGGTTAAGAGAAAATAATGCACAACCGCCGACCGACCAGAGTCCAGTTTTCTCCAGGGTCCTGGTTCAGCCTTGTTAACTATGTGAAGCAAACGTTCTACTACAGTGAAACTGTGCTGTTAGAAATGAACATGTTACCAGGTGAACAATCGTAGATGAACTCAACAAGTCTTACTGTCCTTCTGAGCTTCCGTCCTTAAAGTCAAAGACCCCCCTCCTCACACCTCATAGTGCAGGTCATTGAGTTCCAGTCTCGTGTAGTGCCGTCTGTCGAAGGACTCCATCGCCTTGCGTCCGCCGACGGCCAGGGCCAGGGTGAGCACGGCGAGCCCCAGCACCATGAACGCCACCATGCCGCTCCTCAGCGCCGGGCCGCCGCCGCTTTTCCCCGGTCCACGCTCGAGTTCTGGAGGGCGTGGTCGGACTGGAGGACACCTTTCGGGACGATGACCAGACTCGCTGCCGGAGTCGTCGTTGTGGCAGGCAGCTCCGTGGTGGTGGTGATAGGAGGAGGAGGAGGAGGAGGAGACGTGGCAGTAGTGGCAGGAACAGTAGTAGGGGTGGTGGTGGTGGTTGTAGTAGTTGTAGTAGCAGTAGTAGTAATAGTAACAGTAGTAGAAGTAGTAGTAGCAGGTGTAGTAGTAGTAGTAGTAGTATCAGTAGTAGGAGTAGGTGTAGTAGTAGGTGTAGTAGTAGCTGTGGTAGCGGTCGTGCTGGTGGTTGCAGGGGGATCGGTGGTGGTTGTGGTAGTTTCAGTGTTCGGCTGTGGTTTGTCAGTAGTTCTATAATAAGCCTCTCTGCCTGCCGTTGTAACAGGAAGCGATGTCATGGAGCTCAGAGGAGGCTGGGGGGTGGTGGGGGCGATGGTGCTGGTGGTGTTGGGAGGATGAGGTTTTCCTTTCTTGGTGGTTTTATTTAGCTTTTTGCTGGTTTTGTTTGGCTTTTTCGCGGTGGTGGTGGTGGTAGGAGCTGCTGTTGTAGTGGTAGTGGTGGTGATGGTGGTCGTTGCTTTGGGGGCTGATGGAGTTATTGCAGGCATCGTGGCAATGATGATGATGGGTGGAGGTGCTGCTGTGGTGGTGGTGGCTGCTGTGGTGGTGGTGTTTGCTGGTGCCTGCGTGGTGGTGGTGGTGGTGGTTGCTGGTGCCTGCGTGGTGGTGGTGGTGGTGGTGGTTGCTGGTGTCTGGGTGGTGGTGGTGGTGGTGGGCTGTGTGCTTGTTGTTGTTGTCTTGGTGGTTGTTGGCAGTGTTGTTGTTGTACTCTGTGTGGTGGTTGTAGTTGTCCTGGTGGTTGTGGGTGTAGTTGGTGCTGATGTGGAGGTGGTTTCCTCTGTGGTGCTGGTGGTGGTGACAGGTTTCACTGTAGTTGGATGAATCAACCCTGTGAAAGAGACAAGAAACACTGAGATGTTTACAACCTGAACCTGAGCTAACTCACTCACTAACTCACTGACTAACTAACTAACTATCTAACTCACTCACTCACTAACCCGAGAACTAACTCACTAAATCACTTACTCACCAACTAACTAACTAGCTATCTAAGTCATTCACTCACTCACTCACTAACCCACTAACTCACTCACTCTCTCACTAACCCGAGAACTAACTCACTGTCTCCCTCAGTTTCACCGTCTCCCGTCTCCCTCACCGTCTCCCTGACTGTCTCCCGTCTCTCTCACCGCCTCCTGTCTGTCTCACCGTCTCCTGTCTCTCTACCGCCCGTTCTAGGGGGGCTTGGCCTCCGGTACCTTTGTAGATGTCGTAAGTGTTGGTCCCGTCCTGGGCCTTCATCAGGGGACAGTCCTGCTCCGCGGGACAGTGGAACAGGAGACAGTTGTCTTCACTGGGGTGTTTGTTGGGGCTGAACATGGCCATGTTGCATCTGGCCCCTTCAGAGACACAGGGACACAGGATTATTATTATTATCATTATCATTACTATTATCATTATTACGGCTGCATTAACACGTAGCAGCATTTTACCCTCGAGCCTGGTCCAGGTTTGTTTGGACGTTAATAATTAATCTGCAGAGGGACGTGCAGCCCTGATGTTTGTCACGTTGCTTTTATGCATCATTTGGTTTCATTATGACACAAAATTTAGGCCCAAGACGAAACTAAAGAAACATTGTGAGCATTTTCACTTCTTTATTATAAATGATTATTTTAGGTACGTGTGAACTAGAGTTACCTCTGATGTCAGGTTGTTAATTTTATATTCTCCTCAGTGTCAGCTGCTTTAAATGTCATTGTTGTTTGAAGCTTTATCTTCTGATGTATTTTTACAAATAAAAGTCACATTACAACTAAATTTATTTTTACTAACGAGGTCAGACGCCGGAAGAAAACATCAGATATTTTTGGAAAGAGACATTTTGAACAGAATCTGAAGAAAATATGAATCGGTTTCTGCTCTTGGATGCATTTGTGCTTTTTAGCCTTTTGCAGACCTTAGAGAGAGAACTTGAACTCATCGTGGGGTGAGCAGCTCCGTCCCGGTTCCTGCAGTAACACACTGATGACCTCTGGGCTTGGTAACGAACTAACTGCTAACAAGCTAACTAGCCAGTACGCTAATCGCTAATAGCAGTCCGGTCGGGGCCTAAACTGGATCCATGAGGCTGATACTGAGACACTGGCTCATTAAGCTCCTGATGTGGACCTTTTTAAGGATCAGTGACCCAGTTCTGTAGAGTTCAGGAAGAGTTACAGTGTACAAATCAGCCTGCCAGCGCCCCCTGGTGGACTGATGCTGGAACAGAGACTCTCTCTGGATGACCTCAAACAGGCCTTTGGCTTTTTATTCACCTATTGCAGTGGTGGAATGAGAACTCAGAACCTAAACCCGAAGTCCTGACGGTCCTGACAGTCAGGTTCCTGTACCTGGTTTGACCTCCTCTGAGCAGCAGGCCAGGACACAGTCCCTCTCAGTCCGGACCACCCGGGGCTCCATGGCCGTCGCCGGTCTGTTCAGGGCCAGTCTGATGTTGACCCTGGCGTTCTGGTGCTGTCTGGAGAAACAGGTCTCCGGTTCTGCGGCGGATGCAGGAGGCGTCGCCAGCATCAAGGCGACGGCGGCAGCGGAGACGAGCAGTTGGAGCGTCCACGAGGGTCGGCGGCGCTCCGGGGGAAACATGGTGGTGGTGGCGGTGGCAGGTCCACACTCTCTGGGGGGGGGATCTACGCGAACGAACTGCTGGGTGGAGAAGATAGAAAAGACCACGGCTCAGTGCTTCATTTAAACTCTTTGATTCAACTCAGCAAATGAACAAACAATGGGAACACTAGAAACACTGGGATGGACGGCCTCATAGGCTACGGGCTCTAGTAGCCGAGGGAAAGAAATGGTAGTGGAACGAAAAAACAAGGGAAGGAGTGAAACATTATTTAATTTCTGGACGTCTGAGGCGACTTCGGTCTCTGCAGCATTTCCTCAAACGCAAAAACACATTGGTTTTACTCAACGATGCCTGATGAAAAAGCCACGTTACAAAATCCCAGGAAGTTGACAAAGTGCTGCAGAGCACCTCCAGACGAGTTCCTAACAGTTACCAGATCAAACCGTGTCGCGTCGTGCACTTTTTTTTTTGGACTTTGTCTGAAACTCCGGACCGTCATCGAGTCGCCGTCGCTACAGATCCTCTCTTTCTGACTCGGCCCCAGTACGTCTGAGCCGGTAGAACAAAAAAGAGAACAAAATTAGAAACCAATCTGTGGCGTAAAAATAGGAATCTAAAAACGGAAGCGGCTCCTGAGGGAACCGACAAAGTGGTGACTTTTTATAGATTTCTTCTAGGTGAGCGAGGTCGGCCCCGTTTTACATGACGAGGAGAAACTCTTCGGCTTCATGTCAAAAGTTGGTTGTTTGGCAGGAAATGAACCGTTTTTTGGAGACGTCTCCACAAAGGCCCTGGACCGAGACGTGCACATTCGTCTCCGGATTTCAGATTAAAACTCTAAATGTCCCCTAACTAGAGCAGAGACTCACCGGGCCGACGGCGTGAACAGTCCTCCGTCAGATACTGGGGTCCACAGTCCACGGAGCAGGACTTTAGCCCGTCTCCTGAGGGGGCAGGTTTGCACCTTATCTCCTGTTCAGCTGCTGCTATCTGACCCACTATTGACGAGCTGAGCTCCAGGTGCATCTGGGTCACATCTGGAGCGTCTCCTGAGCATCGAGCGATCGGATTCAATCTAAACTTTGACCAATATGTTGTTGATTGTTGAGCCTGAAAATCTTAATAATTATAAAAATTAAACTTTATTCTTCTCGTGGAAGAGGAAGACTGTTAGATGTGCTGAAAGCTCAGGGAGAGGCTGGTTAAGGCTCCTTTAGTCAAGTTAAGGTTTTGACAGAGTCTAACTGAAAATTTACTGAACTAAGAGGTGAATATTAAAACGTTAAACTCATATTAGATTAATTACGGAGCAAATCTCAAATGATTCTCTACAATGTTAATATGTCGGATTAATAGTTATTCTTTTTATATACACACAATATTTTGAACGCTCCCGCTTCGCCTTCCCTTAAGTCAGCGATGTTCGCTTGCGCGGGGCGAGGAAGCGTTACCAGCGAAGAGGAAGTTCGCGCCTTCGTCGCGTCGGTGGTCGTGGGAACCGAACCGGAGTTCGGCTGGAACGTCGCCGGTTCGTCGGCTGTTTGCAGCTGATGCGAACTCGACGACGCTTGTTCGGGCGTTCGCCGAAGGGCCGCGAAGCGACGTGGAGCAGCCAAAAGTCAAACGTGGCCGAACAAGCCTCCGAACCCACCGCGCGTCTGAGCGACGCCGAGCTCATTCCTGCCTTTGTGCGGCGGTTCGCCTCCGGGTTGTCCCGCCTGCGACCCGCCGAACAGACGCGTCGCGTCGCTCGCACGGAGCCAACGCTGCCACATCGTTCGGCCCAAACCGGGATGCGAACTGGTTTGGCTTCGCCCCGGGACCCGGTTTCCCGTCGCCCCCCCTCGGTTCGGTCCTCACCTTCTCTTTTCACCCAGGGCGCAGATTAACTCGGCGCCGCATCCATCGTCCCTCCGCCGGCCGGTCGACGGGCTCACGGGTCGGTGTCGGACTGCAGCCTGGACGCCCACCAGCGGGTCCCGGTCGGACCGGTTCGGTCCCGGTCAGAGGCGGGGGCAGCGTCCCCGTCCCGAGGGGACGTGGTGGTCGAGAGAGAACAAACCGGTGCTTCTCCTGACGAGGCGACGAAGAGCCGAGCGATGTTCGTCTCAGCTTCGGTCGCATTCGGGGGATAAAACCGCGTCCGCCGGCGACACGTCGCAGCTCCTCGCTGGGAAAAGCGTCCGAACCCGTCCGGTTCCCCCGGTTCCCCCGGTTCTCCCGCTTCCCCCGGTTCTCCTGGTTCCCGGGATCCGCGCCGGTGGACCCACGTTACGCGACGGCTGCCGACGAGGATCTGCTCCTCTCCGCGGTCTGACCCATTTTTAGTCTTTGTCCTCCGGCGGGGGGAGGGAAGGAGCCTGCGTCCAAAGAAACCTGCCACAGCACCGTCTGATCGTCTACCGACGAGACTTCATACTAATTCATATGTACGTAAAATACACCTGAGAAAATTCTCATTTTCCCCCTTTAAACGCAGGATTTTAAACACAAATATCCCGTTTATATAATCGGTTCAGGGGCAGGTTCATCAATAATTAAAGATGCTGAACGTGAACAATACGTTTCAAAGAAACAACACTTCCCCGGTTCAGCTGTTAAACATTTAAATCGGAAATCGGCCGCTTGACTTTATTAAAACCTGCAGGTGAGACACGTATAGAAGCTCGTTAAGGCCAAGAACAGAAAAATGGAAAACTACAAACTAGAAGGCAGCGCGCTGAGTCCGAATTATAAAATATGAGGTCAACGGTTCGTCCGTGCATGGAGGCTTGTTACGGCCAGAAAAGAGAGATGTAACCTCAGGAATCATAACAGACTATAAAAAGAATAATGATAAATCGATGTGGTTCCTTGGGAACCAGGAGAGCCGGACGGGTTCTGAGGCTTTTCTCAACAAGAAGCTGCGACAAATACAGACTGATGTGGCTATTTGGAAATTAAAGCAACTATGGTGCTGAACGAAGCTTAAAAAAGTAAATAAATAAAAAATTAGCTCCCCGGGTACAAAGAAATGCCCCATGTGACAGCACAAGCTCAACTTAAAAACATGGTATAATAATAATAATAGTAATATTTCGTACAGGTATCTACTGAGCATCAGGACACATGGAATCATTTTATCAAACCGTTTAATTTGTTTCTGTGGAAAAATTATGAGCACAACATCGGTCTGCTCCTCTATCAGCTGAAACTCTGAATCCTAAACTGGAACCTGAGCGGTTTTATTCCTTTAGTTTCAGCCTAAAACCTACACAGCTCCGTCGGATCAAGATCCCAGGATCCAACAGCGGATTCTTGACTGAGCCGACAGGCGGGTCTCCTTCATTTTTTTCTAGTCTTTAGTTTCATGCACTAAAATGACTTTTCATTTCAATCTCCTCATTAGATCTGAGATGGCATCTCTTATTATGTCAAACATATCAGATTTAAAGTCATAATAGGAGACAAAGAGATAAAATTTGACTCAAAAAGTCAATGATTACATTTACAGTTTTCATATGAAAAGCAAACAAACATTGTCTCACCATCCTATAATTTGTACACGAGTATTTTTGATCTTTTCTAACTTTTAATGTTTTATTTTTCTTTTGCCAGAAATGGGCTTCCATATCCTCGTGTCCCTCTCAGACTTTGCTGTCTTAGTCACCGTTTATAGAATCTCACCTGGTCTGACTCAAACAGGTGAAGACAGATTTTCTTCCCTCTGAACACAAACTGAGAAACACAACTTTACTTTCACACGTTTGTTCGGAGAGGAGACTCGTTTGTGCTCCGGAGCTCCATTCACGATCGTCCTAAACGTCCACCGACTTAAAGACGAGACACTGTCCCGATTCGCCGGGTCGCTCTGTCCTCTCCTCATTCCACATCTGCCATCTCCACATCCTCCTGGGATCCAGCCGCCTTCTTCTTCTTCTTACTCGGAGCCAATGAGGAGTCCTGTTTCTTCAGCGGTGGAGCGACTGCTTCAGCTGAGGAGTGAAAAACATTCACAGGGTTTTAATATTTCAGAAAACATTTTGGTCTAAAATCTCTGGTCCATTTCATAGAGTTTTGTTTTTAGCCAAATACGCAGAAGACGAACACGTTTGACAATTAAACTATAAACAAAGATCAATATGAAAGAAGCAACTGCAACAACATTTAGTTCGGCCTTCACTGGTGAGATTCCAGGCTTTGATTTTGTTAACACAGGTCCAATCCTCCTGTTTGTGGATGATTTCAGTGTGACGCACATCTGTGGACAGATGTTCTGATTCATCGCCAGTGATTCTATCAGCTGGTGGTTTGTTCCTCTGCCTTCAGCCTTTAAATATGCCAGAGCTTTTCTGTTGGATTCAGCTCACCTGGACACACCTGTGCAGGTCCTAGTTTTACCTCTTTAAAACTGTTGTGGGATTGTTTCGGTGTCTTTAGGATCATTGTCATGTATCAAACTTTCTCTGCTTTTGAGCCTCTTAAGAGTGGGAATCATCTTTTCTTTCGGCATTTAAGTACAAACCTGCTTTCAGAGCACCTTCTATAAATCTCATCTCCCCTGCACCTTCTGCTCTCATGCAACACCACATCATCACCCCCCCCCCCCCCACACACACACACACACACACCCCCACCCACCCACGTTTCTCACCACTCTTCCAGTGCGTCGTTCTGATGCACATCACACTTAGGGACGCTGGTAAGTTAATAGCCAGGAACATTTATTGTTTCTTACATTTAATGGCAACAACGTGCAACGATTTTTTTTTTCTTTATATAAAACCTTGCAGGAGTTGAGTCAGAAAAGACTGAAGACAAGAAAAAGTCTGAGATGTAAAAACATCAAACCCTTTCCATTCTGGTACTAATGGCGCCTTAAAGCCAACAGCGTTCCGTCGTCACTCACCTTCCATAGAGGCCTTCTCCTGCTGCATGTGCTGCAGCTGTTTGAGCAGCTTTCGTTTCTTCTTCCCAGACAGAGTGATGTTCGCTCTAGGACTCGACCTGAAAAAGGAAACAGGAAAAAAAAAAGGCTTTAGTTCAGCTGGAACGTCCACGTTAACGATCCGTCTCTGCTTTATCGTTAAGTTTTTTAAAGCAGCAATCTTTTAACATAATAAAACCTCGGTTCTACGATTCATCACTTTTGGCAGAAGCACCTCTCATGAAACCTGGATAAACCCCCACCTGGTGGTGCATGCAGGTACTACAGCCCACTCCAGCGCATTTCCTCATGTATTGCCAGTTGATAAATTATTTATTGAATAAATTAACCTCCATCAATCAAAGTTTATTATCATTGTTATTATTCAATAGGTTGTCAGATAGTTTTTCTTGCTCATTAGTGTCCACATCCACCTTTACTAATACACGACAACGTGTAATAGTTCTGTAAGGTGTCAGTATGTGTGGCGAGGACCACCCACTTTCTCTTCTTCAGGTGATGGACGGTGATGAGACCCTGGTCCACCACGGCCCCGACGATCTGGTGTTTCTTCCTCTTCTCTCGACCCAGGACTCGCCGCCGCTTGAAGAGCTTCTTACCCAACTCCTGCGGGAAGACGAGGAGATGACCCGTGAGGTCACTACAAGCGCCGACGGCTCGCTCTCAGCGTTTCACGGAAAAAAACTGGTTCTCATCCCACAGGGCGGCCGTGAGCCCAGTGGACATCAGACCGGTAACACACCAGGGACACTAACCCTGACCCTCAGAGCTGAGCACCAGCGATTAATCTGTGACGATCTTTCAAAACCACTGATGGATGGAAAACAACACTTAAAGCTGCTATGGAGGTTTTTCCAGGACCTTTTTTTTTTTTTTTATCATATTTACACGACTTATATTGATTTTAATCAGGTAGAACAGTGAAAACACAGCACTTTACCAGGAATACAATACAAACTGAGTTTGACTCAAAACTGAGCCATTAACGACTGGAAGTACTTTTACTTGGCACTGTAACTAGATGAAGTACTTTTACTCTGGTACTTTAAGCCGATATTACCTATGTACATTTACTTAGGTAGGATTTCAATAAAGCACGTTTACTACTGGCGTATTTTCATACTGATGTGTTCGTACTTTTACTTCAGTACCAGACCTGAGTACCTCCTCCAGCTCTAGCACCGTTTCCTATCTCAGACAAGGACCGAATCAGAACCACGTCATTCATCTCGGAACCTGTAGATGGATGTAACTGAAGCTAGGTGGTGTTTACATTAGCCGTCCATGCTAACTGCTAACTCTCTGTGTCTCCCTTGTTCGGCCGTGGAGACCCGAGCGCCATGAGCCGCAGCTGCAGCGTCTTGCCTTCCCGCCTCTTATCGCTGCGCCGTCGGACATACAGCGGACTCTCACCGTCCTCGGTCGGTTGATCTTCCCTCCTGGAGGAGACATGCTGCTCCGCTCACATGGACGAACACGCGCTTCTGATTTACCGGATGACCCAGCGCCTTCTTCTTCTTCTTCTAACAAATAGTGTTGACGAGCGTTACGGCTTATTACCGCCGCCTGCCGGTCTGGAGTTTGAGCTGACGTTCCAGCGTCACCTTCCGTCGGTGTAAACCGGGTATTAACTGGCGCCGAGGCCCCGGACCCGCCGAGGCCCCGGGTCGCCGAGGCCCGGACCCGCCGAGGCCCCGGACCCGTCGAGGCCCGGACCCGTCGAGGCCCCGGACCGCCGAGGCCCGGACCCGCCGAGGCCCCGGACCCGCCGAGGCCCCGGACCCGTCGAGGCCCGGACCGCCGAGGCCCCGGACCCGTCGAGGCCCGGACCCGCCGAGGCCCGGACCCGCCGAGGCCCGGACCGCCGAGGCCCCGGTCATCAGGCCAAGAATCGGCCTCCGTCCATCGAGCAGCAATTTAATCTTCCTCGATGTGTGAAGATTTACGGCAGGTTATACACCGACTGAATGCTGACACCCCGTGGCCAAAAGTCGGTACTACAACTTTACATGTTTTTTTTTGGGGGGGGGGGGTGGGTGGGTTTTTTTGGTCTTTTTAAAATTATTTTTCCTTGAAGTTGAATCTGTATTTTAATTATTTACATTTTTAAAACTATTTAAATATATTAAAAGATAAAAAAAAACAACTTCTGCAGCAAACACACATCAAAAAATGAGTCTTCCTTCAAATATTGATGCACTGTTTCTTTATTTCATGAACCTAAAAATCGAATAAAATCAATTAAACGTACGACATGAAAGTTGAGCTGGTGTTTTAGGTGAACTGAGTAAAACTAAAGATTAATCTGGACCGAAGCGTTGAAACCTGAGCAGCTGCTTTTATCGGGAGTCACGACACGAGGCTGCGCGCCTCAACCGGGCTTCCTGCTTGTCAAAGTAAAAGCCGCCCCAACCGGGTTTCCTGCTTGTCGAAGTAAAAGTTGCCCCACCCAGTTCGAATGAATGCTTAAATTACTTTCTGATTTCTTTCCATTTATCCGGAGAAAGCTTTAGTGACGCGCAGCACTTTACTTACTGCAGCACTTTACTTCTATTAAACAAATTAATTCCATTGTTAGAAACTGCTTCTTCCGCCTTGAATGAAGAATTGAATATTTCCAGTCTGTTTTGAGATCATAGTTCACACATTTGTTTCCTCTCATCTTAACTGTCGCTGATTCCTGCCTGCAGACGTCAGACAGCCTAAACTGCTGAACTGGTTTCTCTTCACCAATTTCCAGTGAAACACAGAACTGATTTTAATCTACATACATCCTCTAATTAATGTTATTTGTTTGTAATCAGACAATCTGATAGTTTCCTCTGTCTGTAAATCACCTTGGTCGACATTTGTTGTTTCAAATGTTCCATCTAAATCTTGGAACCTGTAAAACGGTGAAGAGGAACTCTTCCTTTTCACCGTTTTTGTATGCGGCGTTGATCTGCCCGTCATCGGATTCGGTGAACGTTTGTATGCAGAGACCTGACCCGGCTGCAACCTCGCCGTGGGAGAAACCTCCAGAGTCGTAGCGAAGGGACAGTCGCGGAGCCGCGTGCCTGTCCCGGATCAGCCCGGCTTGACCTGGATGGATGTCTCCCATGTCGCGGGGGCCCGGAGGGAATATCGCTGACTCTCCTCTCAGCTCTCAGAGTCCGAGGACCGACCCAAGACCGCGACGGGCTGTCCGTCTGTCCACGGACATCTGGACCCTCCGGTCCCGCCGCGAGGTTCCAGATCCGCCGCGGCAGCTCGGATTTAGCCATAACAATAAAAGGATTCGACACTGTAATTGGCTTATCCTGCCTCCCTCCAGATAAATGTCATCTGGGCTGAGCTCCTCTCCGAGAACGGACTCTGATCCAGAGACGCTAAACAGGATCTACGACAGCGTTAATGATCTCTGACACAACATGAATGGACTCACATTCGTTCAGTCCCTGCGAGAGTCTGGGATTGGTTTTACATGTCGGTGGAGTTTTGTTTTGGGCAGGATTTTCGGTGATTATTCATGCTTTTTTATTCGAGCTCTGGAGGAGTTTCAACTTTTCCTTTGATTCGGAGCCAGTCTGGAAATTAGGCCAAATGTTTTCAGGTTTTTTTTTTAATGAAGCTTCTTTCTCATCTGAACAAGAAAACAGTTTCTGTGAGTTTTCAGACTCTCAGTCTCTGCTGCTGACAGATCTGGTTTCCAAGCAGAAATGTGCCCCCCGTGTTCCCATCAGACCGAAGGAACATTCCTTCAGATACTAGGGATTCTTGCCACGTTCTTCACAGACCTGTGAAAACATTAGTGTAGAACGAGATCAGGTATAGATCCGGTTTCGGATCCGGTCTGGTTGGCCACGGTCTGGTTGGCCATGGTCAGATCAGCATAGGACCTGCGTTGGCCCCCAGAGGTCCGGCGCGAGTCAAGCGCTACGACCATCCCGTCGCTATCGCTACAAAATCTCAAGCCTCACATCAAGGCCTGTTCACATCGTGTTATTTAGAGACGTAAGTGGACGATGGTGAGAGAAACCTCGTCCTGTCTCTGGTCATCCACAGCGACACTTTCCGTCAGCTGTTCACTTGGTTTTCAGGCCTCGATGCCTGGTTGGGAACCCTGTGTTCCTGCTGGGGGCCCGGTCCTCGGCCAGCTGGGTCAGTGGTTATCTCCCGGCCGGCTCCGTCTCCCTCTGACTCTCTGAGCATCTCGAACATCTGTTTTGGTCTGTTGGACATTGAAGCTGACGCTTGGATCCTAACGTCAACGCAAGTGCCTCTGCCGTCGCCTCTGCCGTCGCCTCTGCCGCTGCCGCCGCCGCTCAGCTCTCTCCCTTTTCTTCTCTTGCCTCTTGGCTGCTGCCACCCCAACTTTGCAAACTTGTCCATGAGGCATCTGGCGCTGTCAGTTTGAGTCAGCGGGCGGCGGGCGCCGCCATCCTCTGGCTTCATCATCCATCGCTGCTGATCATCTCTCGCTGGGTCCTGGCTGGAATTTATGATGAGAGGTGGTAATTTGTTGACATTTTTTGCTCATTGAGTGGAAAGTTGTGATTTTTGTTTCTTGGTGTACGTGTGGATATTTTTTTTTTTTTTTTAAAACAAGATTTTGAAATGTAAAAGAATTAGGTCCCAGCTTATTTGGACCATTTCCTGACAGGCGGCTGATGGTGAACAGACACTGATTGGACAAAGTGATGAAAACCTGCAGCTGTGGAGGAAATGTTCTGGTAGGCTGGAGGGACTTTTGGTCCGTGCGGTTTGGGGGCCATTTTAAATCGTTATTTCACCAGAATTTGGTGAATGGATCGACTCCATGCCGGGCGTGTGTGCTGGTGTTGCACCATGGGGGCCTCCCGGGGGCCTCTCTGGGGCCCTGGTGCCCCTTGGGTGCGTCGGCATGGCTGCAAACTGGTCCAATCTACTTTTTAAACCAGTGTCAGTCAGTATTGGCTACTGAGGGCTACTGTTACATTCGTCCTCTGTACCTTTTCGAGCGTCGTTTTCCCGAACTAACAATACATCTGTGGCAGTTCTCAGGTAAAACTGAGCCTGACGTGCCTAAGACTGGTTCGAAACTACCAGTAGAACCCCTGGGTGTATGTAAGGTCAGTTAACCCAAAAGTACAACGGTGCTTTATCGACCCAAACTGGGTCAATTTTGACGCAGTGGTTTTCTAGTGTGCAAAAGCCCTAAATGCCACAGATATTTTGTGAAGTATTATGTTTATAAGTTTGCACAGGGAGCTGCTTTAAAAGCTTTTATAATGGGACGGGGTTATTCGTTTTACTGAGTGGGCAGATGACTGATGCAGGGACGATGCTCTAATGTTACCGACAGAAAAAAAAAATCTGCTGAGTGATGCGTTTCAGTCTGTGTTGGAAACGAGTTTCGGTCCAGCTTTTAGTTTTTTGATCGTCTGTCAGTGGAAACTTCCAGAGCGTTGGTGTATTGAGCTGCTTGTTTCTGAACCAACATGACTCAGCCTGGTGAGACCTCGCTGGCTCCCAGAGAGAGTTTAATGTAAGAAGAAAGAGGCTGATTCTCTGTTAAAGTCACAGAAGGACTATGCGATTCTGCCGAGGTTCGAAGGCTGGAAGTGGATCCATACCAGTAACATTGCAAAAGTGCATATATGTGCGTCCGTTAAAGTATTAAGTTCTTTGCTGCTAGTTCATCATGTTAATGGAAGTTGGTGTGAATGGCTTTCTCAGTATATTTGTCCTGGCCGGAGGGTTTTTACAAGGCCTGCCCAACGGGAGGAACTGGGATGAGTTATGAGGGAGGGCAGAGGGTCTTGCTGGCGGTTGTTTCACATTTAAGTGACGGAACAGGAGCAGGCTTCGTTTTCAGAGAGAGAACAATAAATGAAAAATCCAGTGAGAGTTTGATCTGTGGTACAGAAGCTTGTGGAGGTTAACCCGGATACGGTGACAGGACCTCAGCTCGCTACGGTAACTGCCGAGGACAACTAACAGATCACTTGTTTCTATTGCTTTTAAAAAAAAAAAATCATTAATGTCTGAGACCAAAACTGATGGGGCCTCTGATACAATTCTGACACAGACATAAAGTCAGAGCAGAAATGTATCTCCCGATGAACGACAATGTCGCTCTGTGATTGCTAGAGGTGAAGATCGTCTTCTGTTTGCCAGCATGCTAGCCCCGTTTAGGGGGTTAGATGAAGTAGACTATGTTGCGATATTTATAGGGTTTAATGGGATGTATAAATAAAGCTATACTTTAATATTTAAAGCTGCTTATCTGCCCCAAGGAGAAGCATATACAAGGCAAACAAATGAGGACCTAGAACAGAACCTTGGGGAACACCACAACTCAGATTTTGATGTACTGCTGCAATAATGATTATTTTTATTATCAGTCAATCTTGTTAATCATTTGCTTGATTCACAGGTTAATTATTTGGTTTATGAAGGGATGTCTTCATAAAGCAACATCTTATTTTGTGTCCTGCCTTGTTGGCCATAAACCAAAGATATTTGGTTTACTGTGATAAATAACAGAGAAAATTGTGATATTTGAGAAGCTACAACCAGAAAATAATTATTGGATCATCGCTAGAACAATTATTTACAAAGACTGATTATCGAAATTATTGTCATTTAATTTTCTGTCAGCCAACTAATCAATTGAATCACTTGAACTCTATGCATCAGCTTGTTTTCCCATTTTCTGCCCCCTGGTGGCCAAAAATAAATGAATGCAGTCCTAAGTAAGGGATTTGAGTTTGTTCCTCTCTTAACTGGGTATGAATAGAAAACAATCTTCTATCCTATTATCAGTCGATTTAACAACCTACAGAAGTTGAGTATCATCAGGACCCAGGACACAACCCTGGGGTACACCACAATACAGACTTGTAGATTAGGACTTAATTAGTGTGTCTTATGTTGAGCTTTCTGCCCCTTGTTGGCAAAAAAAAAAATCAAATAAACAGCTTGAAGTAAAGGATATGAGAAATTTTCCCACCTCCTCATATGAGGTTTCTGGTGTGAAGTGACAACGGCTGTGAAATGGATGCATTCTTATTACCAGTAATAGGACAAAGTGGCATTAAAGACATAGAGACTGAGAAAAGTTACTGTCAAATGTTTAATCTGTTCAGTACAGGGTGTTTATCTCAGTGCAAGTGCCAAAAACAACAATATCAAGCCGTGTTTGGTTTATGTACAAATGTGAACTTTGGCGTCGAGAAGCAGAGCAGGCCGTGGAGGAAACAGAGACAGTGAAGGCAGCAGGAGAGTCGAACACAAAAAAGGTGAGACGGCGAACACCTCTGATCGGATCGGCCGCAAACATCCGAAAAACAGCAGTGAGGAAACGAAAAAAACAAAAAAAAAAACAGAAAACAAAAAAACTGGGCGTCTGAACAGAGCGAAGGGTCAAGAATAAAAAAACGAAACGTAACACAAAATGACGACTGTCGTTTTTTTCTTCATTTCAAATCAACCACAAAAACAAGTCAATAAACAAAATCAATGGTATATATATTTATATTTATATATCTAAAGTGCATTATGGTACAAAAATATAGAGGGTCAGCAGCACCTCGATACATTTACAAAATAAATACACCATTCAGACAAAATAAATTACCGCAAAAAAATCTGACTTGGAATAAAAAAAAAAAAAAAAAAGAAAAAAGCAAGGATTCACAAAGATTAAAATCTGTTGCCCAACAGAGCATCAATAAGGTTTTTTTTTTTTATCGTATTCTGCTATCTATTCTGCTATAATTAGAATATTTACAGACAATAAATATTTTCCAATTTCTTTCCAAACAATCACTATTACAGAAGACTGTAACATGAGTATTTAGGAGTCCACTCCAATGATCCGTAGGTTTCTGGAACACAAACAGAGAACAGAAGGAAAAGGAAAAAAACGGGTTAATGTAATTCAGCTTAATCACGTTGACGCATTTAATTCATTAAGATAAATGGAGCTTTTAGTGGTAAATAAAGAAGTAATTGTACATCATTATGTTTACATTGTGTTAAATGAGCTTTTCCTGGATAAATATCTTAGATTTGGTGTCAGGTTTGTCTGGTAAAAGTTTTTCAGCTGAAAGTCACAGTTCATGTAAATATCTGAGACGTGCGTCTTTAGCCCCCTTCACCCTCTTTTCAAGCAAAAACCGGGACATAAATAACACGTCCGGGTTTGTTGCGGTTGCCGCGGGAGCGGTCGCCGCGGTCGCCGCGGTCGCGTTTCAGAGCGTGTGATTCACCCCCGTCCACCACGAGGGGCACTAATAGGCCACTAATGAGCCCATTTTGGCTCATCAGGGCAGCGTGAGGCGGAGAAGACACCACAGTCAAAATACTTGGACGAGCCGCACAGAGATGAGATTTATGTTGTGTTGGAAGTGTTTTAAAACAGTTTGTTCAGTGTTTTTCCTGGAGAGGAGACTTCAGGGCTGAGGACTTAGTGGTTGGTTTGGCAGAGGAGTGTCGGGATAACTTTCTCATGTCCAATTAGCAGCGGTGCCCCCCCCCACGCAGCGGATGACACAGTCTAACTGGGCTCGGTTCCCCTCCTTGTCTAGTTTCATGTCGTTCGGTTCACTTTACTAAGCTTTTGTGTTTTTCCTTTAGCGCTGGTTTCTATCAACATAGCTCCGCTGCCATGTTGGAAACGCGTCCTGAGAAAAAGACATTTAAATCTCAGGAGACGATCTCGGTTACGTAAAGGTCAAAGGAAGTCGGTGATGGAGGTTGCTCCTCCCGCCGGAAGATTAAAAACCGTCGCTAACAGAGTTTCTGATGATTCAAAATGAACGGACTTAGTTTCCTGGAATCAGTCGGACATTAAGGTTCGATCGGGACGTCCGGGTCGGCCCCCCCCCCACCTGAGGGCTCTAAGCCGACGCCTTGGCCCGAGGGGGAGCGGTTTCCTGCCCTTCAGCGTTTCTGACCAGGCCCCGGCCCACAGACTCACCTTCGTCAGAGACTGACAGCGTTTTAAAGCAGCGCCCTCCGCAGGCCGAGCAGGGACCTCCACTCCAGGTGGAGCCCGCTCCCGGGTTCGTCCTCCGGCCTCCAGCCCGCCGAGCGCGCCCTCCTCTTCCTCTTCTCCCCCTCCCTCCTCTTCCCGGACCTCCCTTTCTTCTTCTTCTTGCCGGGCGCTTTGAGGACGCCGTCCTTGTACGTCTGAGACTTGTTGGTCTCCTGTGGCAGGTTGGTGCCCTCCTCCTCCTCTAGCCGGAAGCTGATGGGGAGGTTCTTGGTCCCTCCGGGGGGCTTGGAGTGCAGTGTGCTGCCGGTGGTGCTCAGGTTGATGCCCAGGCTGACCCCCGGCAGCCCGACACCGGCGCCGCTGCTGCTCCCGCCCGCCCCAGTGGTCCGGATCTCTGCCGTGTGGACTTCGTCCAGAAGCTCCTGCAGCCACATGCGCCGCTTAAAGTCCTGCAGCGTCCGGCCTTTGTCGTGCATCAGCTGAGCGTGAGTCACAGAGCGTTTTCTGCAAAAAGATAGGACAGAAGGTTTAGTGAAATTAGGGCCGTGGCCCGTTTAGGCCCCAGCAAGGGGGGGGGGGGCTTCGGGGCAACAAAAGGTACAAATAAGTGTGTAAAAAGTGTATAAAAATATTTCTCTATTAGTGAAAGTCAGTCATCATGGATGAAGTTTCAACCAAACTCAACCATTGAAAATTTCAAGGATTTTGAGACATTGTGAATTAAATGTTACAAAATGTCCTTAAAACACACAGTGACCAGCTTCATAACAAATAAAATCAAAACAGATTATCAATTACATTTTCCTCTTTAAACCGCTTTAGATATTTCAATAATATTTAGGAAATTAAATATTATTATTAGTAAATGTAGCTGGGAGGATATTTATGTTCTATATTTATTGACTGAAGAAAGAAATATCAAGCTTCCATCTCTTGTTCCATTTACACTATATGGCCAAAAGTATGTGGACACTGCTGGTCCACATACATGTGAGGTTCCTGGGAGTCACCAGCAGAGGGCAGCACAAGCAAAAGAAAGAGCGTGTGAAGCAGCGACGGCTCCGAACAAAAAGGCCGCGGAAGGAAACGGAACAAGGAACAGTTGAGTTTCATCAACACGCGTCGGCTCCTTCGTATATTCAATGACGGTCCTTCGTCTCCTACATTCAGACTGCCTCCTCTCTTTACTCTTCAGTTAAGTAGGTTACACAACTTTGGACAACATTTCCCAGTAACTCCCTGTTGCATCCATGTGGTGAAACGACATGATTCATCAAACCGCAGGAGCTGAACTTGTTTCCAGGGCTGTTAAAACTGATACAGAAGATCTCCACCCTGCCGGAGGTGCTCCAGATGAGCGCTCCCTCGCTCTCTCTTCACAGGAAAACGCCAGTTTTCCTTTCGATTGTTCTTTATTATGATCGTGGTGCAAACCTCTGGCCCTTCACATGTCGTTAGCGCGGATGTCGGCCGACAGATTCGTGGCGCGGGGGGGGCCAAGGGGTGAAAAGTAAAACGTTGCCATGGACACTGCGAGCCAATTAACTCTGGTCCAAATGAAAAAAACCCCAAACTTCAAACAGAGCTGACGCCGAATCTGCCACAGGGGAAAAACCTCGACCGGGTCTCCGCCGTCCTCCGCGCAGTCGGCTTTAAAATGGTGGGTTTAAAAGTTTTTGATACGCATCAGGATCCGAAACCGCTTTAAATCAGACACGTCGACAGAATGTGTTTTGTTTTTGCTGAAAATCTCAAGGGAAGATCTGAGCATTTAAACGAATCCTGTTGCTGCGGCGCCAACTAGTGGTGAACTATCATCAGCTTTTGCAGGATCACCGAGAGCTGATATGTGCAGAGGATCTTCGGTTGTTTGTCGCTTGGACAGAATAACAGTTTGTTTCATTTTTCCTAAAACATCTTGAGGCCCCAGCAAGATTGAAATTCGTGACCCTGATTTACAAGACCAGGACCCTGACCTCTGGAGCCCTGACCCGTCGACCACGCCCACGCTCATGGGCGCTAAAGGAACCTGCCCCCCCATTGTGCACAAACGTCACGAAATGTATTTAGACTTTCAGAGATGTCGAAACTTAGTTAAAATGAAAGTTTTTTGAAAACGTTTGAGGCCCCAGCGAGATTTGAACTCGCGACCCCTGGTTTACAAGACCAGTGCTCTAACCCCTGAGCTATGGAGCCACGACTGGTGCCTTTCACCACGTCACAACAGATCTGGCCCCCGACCGGGAAAACCACAGTGTTGTGAAGATTTAGTTTCAGGGTCGATAAGAATAAAATGGAAAAAAAGGTGAAAAAATACTGTTCCGGTGGAAAAAAGCTGGGCATTCAAACTTTCCACACTGTGATGGAATCTGCAGAAAGATGAAAGACAACAGTTGTTTCTGGGCTCATGTCTGAATTTTCACACCAAACTCCATTGAAGAAACGTTCTATTTCTAATTCCATGTTTACTGCATTTGTTGGGATCTTGCTGCACCGACGGACTTTCTGGAGTTGACGCGCAATCATTTTTCCGACTGGAGCTAAAACCATCTCCAGGCCCCAGCGAGATTTGAACTCGCGACCCCTGGTTTACAAGACCAGTGCTCTAACCCCTGAGCTATGAAGCCCTGCCCCCAGCAGCCCACAGGGGGGTGCTGTGTAGTCAGGGGCCAGGATCTCAGCCGGCACACACACATCCGAGGCCTGAGGACAAAAAAGGACAAACGGGACTGAAACAGGCGTCGACCTGTTTGTTGGCTGATGCGCCTTGGGCCTGAGAGAAGAAGACCTGGCTCCGGCTCTGCTCCGGCCCAAGCTGTCATCTTTCCTGATTGGGTCGGGCCGGCGCTAGGATTGGGGCTTTGCTTTGCTGCGGTGTTGCGTTACCCGGGGCCTTAACTCTTGGACAAACAGAGGGGGGGCCACGGCTCGGAGCCTGGGAACGGCCCCGGCCCAATGAACACCTCAGGTGTCTGAGTGTATAAACACGTGGGAGATACCGGCTGGAAAACACCGAAGCCCGTTGAGGCTAAAAAAGGGTCGACGTTCGACTGATGAAACTGCACAAAGAGAACCTCTTTCTTTTTCGGCCCCAACGTGAAAGTGTATTTTTCTGCTGACGATTAATCCACAAAGAGGAAGCTCTGAGAACAGCTTCTGTTTATATGCATACAGATATTTCCTGCAAATCGCAGGCCTAAGAACACACACACACACACACATACACACACACACACTCAACATTGGGCTTCCGGCGTCTTTGAAAACTGATCTGTCTGTTTTTAGCTTCAATATGTGAACATCAAACACTCGGAAAAGGAGGAAGAAACGTCCTCAGGTGGTAGCGCTCCTCATCCTCATCCTCACCTTCATCCTCACCCTCACCCTGACCTTCAACCTCACCCTCGTCCTCACCCTCAACCTCATCCTCACCCTCACGCTCATCCTCATCCTCATCCTCAACCTCATCCTCATGCTCATCCTCACGCTCATCCTCACCCTCAACCTCATCCTCACTGTTGTCCTCGTCCTCGTCCTCACCCTCCTCAGTCACCGGCCGGGCTCCTGTCAGGATGAACCACACTGGCTCCGGTTCTCTAATGCTTCCCTCTACCTCCGGTTAAAGGAAAAAATCCTTTTCAGAGGGAAAAACGTGTTTATTCCTCCGGTTTGAGAAGAGTCTCAAATATTATTTCGCACATTATACCTCTGCAAAGAATCTGCCAATTTTTTCATTTATCTTTTGACCAATAAAACAAAGAGATGTCTTCAAACGTTTCTTGTGATAAACAACAGAGAACAGCAGCAAATCGTCACCACTAAATTTGCATCTGCTGATTAACTGTCCGACTGCTGGTGTTAGAGAGATTAGAAACGACACCCAACCCGAGTGTGGACTGGATGTTGACTGGGAGCCAGAACGCTGGGGGGGTACCGGGGGGGCACCCTCTCCAATCGCTAACATCACTGCATCACTGCAGTTTTTTATGCCAAATTCAAGCTAAATCTAATTTCCAAAAGCCCGAAAAACATCGGGTTGGGCCGAACACGCTGGCCCCCCTTTCCGATTGGAGACCACAGCGGCAGATGAAGGGGGGGGGGTCGGAGGTCAGTGCCGTGGGGTTTCTTCCTGACGGTTTTCATCGCACCCCGTGTTTTCCTTTTCGCTCGGGTAGCGTTAACCCCACGTCCCAGAATCCCATTAAGTGCGTATCCCAGGTCGGGTGTAGGTCTATTTCCCCTGACATGAGCGAGCAGCCCCCCCCCCCCCCCCCCCCGAGGGAGGGAGGCTCCTGCTGGAACGCGTTAACGTCCACGTAAACCTGAGCAACACACGGTTTGAATCACTTTAAAGGCTCGACGCTCTTCCTTCAGCAACCCGGGGCCTGAGGCTCCAAACTGCTGCCACCAAAATGCATTTCAGATGTGATCCCCCCCCCAACCACCCACCCACTCCGCCCCCCCACCGAGACTCTGTGCTTGACTCAGCCAGAGGGGCCAGAAGTTTAAGAGCAAGAAAACCTAACAGATAGTTTCTGAGCTCCAGAAATCCAGAACCCTGGATTCAGGGCATCCTCCCACTGCTTCATTAAAAACTGATTACATCCAAAAACTGTCTCAGCGATATTATCTTTCCAAAGGGAAAAAGCTCCCAAAGTGTGTTTAGCATTCTGGCTTAACAACTTGAAAGAACATTTATTCTGCTTGGCATCAAACACCTCAGCAGGAGCAGCAGGTTTGGTTTGGTCCAGAGCCGAGCCGAACATCAGCATTATTCATTTCCCTCCTTAGCAAAGACTCGAGGTCTTTGTCCGGGGTGGGGGGTGGGGGTGGGGGGGTGTTTGAGGGGGACAGCAGCAGGCTCGGCTGTGAGGGGCTACAGGGACGGTCATCTGAAAACTGCTCAAAACTCCCGAAAGCTCCTGAAAACTGCTCCCCAGGCCCTGAAAAGGTCAGAAAAAGAGGAGCAACAGCTAAAGAGCCCGTGAGTCGAGGTTGGGGGGGGGGGGTCAGGTTATCACACGGAGACGGTCTCTGCTCAAGGTAAACACACAGGTGGGAGAGGGCTAACTAAACAGCTGCCGGCACGTTTCACAAATGAACACTTTTTCCAGCCCGCGCTTGCCCACCATGCATGGGGGGGAGAAGGGGGGGGGGGTAGAGCCTGGAAATAAACGAAGAGAAACACGCAAATATCGGAAAAAAGATTATCTGCAAGTTTCTCCCATTTTCTCTGATTCCAGGTCTCCTGAGCTTTCGTCTTATTCGTATAGACTCACAAGGCTGAAGGTTTTTCAAGTGGAAAAAGAGTCAAAAGGCTGAAAAGCCTCAGAGAAAAAACAGAAAAACAGAAAGAGACAGAAATGCGACTCACATTCTGCTGCTCAGGGCATCGATGGGACGTCCGAAGTGCGGCACCGGAGAGCAGAGCAGGAACAGAGCGAAGCACCACTGCTGCAGGACTCTGCTGGAGCAGAACATCTTGGGGTCCGGGTCTGCAGAGACACAAAGAAAAGAACAACCTGAGCCCACCGTACCTCAGCAACCTGGACCCCCCCCCGGACACGAGCCACTGCTCTCGGTCGGCCGCGGTGGCCGGCCCGCTTCGTTTCAGAGAAAATTCCATATTAAGCCACAACAAGGCTGAAATTAGACAAGCCAGAACAGAGGAGGGGGGGACTTACTTTCCCACAACAGCGTCTGTCCCACGCGGAAAAAAAAGAGAAAAAGTGAGAGAGGGAAAAAGAATTCACTTATGTCCTAGGACTTCTCCCCCCCAGGAATGAGAAAAGTCTCAGGAGACAATCCAGGTGATGACACCCCAGGGAGTGGGGGAAAAGAAAACCCAGCACGAGCCAAAAGACATCCAGCAGCTGGTCTCCAGTCGTCGGCTTTCCTTAGATTCCTTCAGGCCAGAGGGAGCAGCTGCAGCTCCAGCGGCGCTCCAGGTGCCACAGCCGGTGGCGAGCGTTAGAGCGGCGGCAGGGCCGGCGGTGGCGGCGGGACGGGCTGAGGCTGCGCTGCTGCTGCTGCTGCTGCTGCTGCTGCTGCTGCTGCTGCTGCGGCGGCGGCTGCAGGTCGCTCTGACGGCGACGCTGGCTGCATGCTGCCTGAGAGCCGGGGCAGGTCGGGGGCGAAGGGAAGGGGAGGACTTATGAACAAAGAGGAGGGCCCCCACCTCGTCCCTGCCCACTTCATGTGGAGTCCACCGACTGACTAAGCGAGCGAGCGAGCGAGCGTGTGAGTGTGAGAGTGTGTGTCAGGACGCGGAGAGCAACAGGGAGGGGGGGGGCCGGCAGGAAGGTGGCGCTCGAGCAGCGCTCCGTGGGACAGCTGCAGACCACAGCTGGATCTCTGGGGTCGGCCCTGTCGAACCTGCAGAACCTGTTATGCTCTGAACCGGCGAGGAACAGACCTGAGATCAGTTTAAGCTGCCAGAAAAAAACTGAGGATCAGCAAAAACAGTTTTAACCAGATGGAGACAAGTTTCCTGGGGTTTTTGTATCACAGTGTTTTATCATTGTTGTGTGTTAGAATGTTTTATTTTTGTTGTTGTTGTGCTCACGTCGTAAACAGGACTGTTTGATCATGGAGGATGAGACAGAGAAATAGGACGGAGGACAAAGACAGGAAACCACAACAAGACAAAGACAAATGGGGACACGGAGTCTGAGACCAGGACCGGAGACGCTGGGGGGTCGGGGGGATCTAGTACCAAACTTGGACATGCCGGCTGCTACTCGACTCCTGTCTTCATCACCTGGACCACGGTCAGGTCCCCAACTCGGACTGGTGCAGTTTGTGTTTCTCTACTTTTTCTCAGTCCAAGTCCATGGAACCTGGATCTGGATCTGGATTCTCAGATCTGCATTTGTTTGAGTTTCTTGATTTTTAACATTCAAACAGTTTCAGAACCTTATTAAACTGAACTGGTTTAAAGTTAACTGGTTTAACTTGAACTAGTTTAAAGTGAACTGGATTAAAATAAACCAGTTTAAAGTGATCTGGTTTAAAGTGAACTGGATGAAAGTGAACTGGTTTAAACTGAACTGGTTTTAAACTGAACTGAAGCCTCTGAGACTGTACCTGGGCTCAGATATCTACTGCAGATGTTGACCCTCCGAGTCATGACAAGCACCGACCCCCCGATCTTCCCCGGTCTACTCTGGTCTACTTTGGTCTAATCTGGTTTAATCTGGTTTAATCTGCTTTAATCTGGTTTTACTTGATCTAATCTGGTCTAATCTGGTCTAACCTGATCTGATTTGGTCTAATCTGGTCTAACGTGATCTTATCTGGTCTAACCTGGTCTAACCTGATCTAATCTGATCTCCCCCGTGTGGATCAAGCTGCCTCAGACCACCAACACTGTCACTGCTCTTACGTAACCCTCAGACCGAGCTGCGTTTATTAGCCGCTGCCATGTTTGTGGCTCCTGCATTAAACAGCACAGAATAGAGCTGTAATCTCCCCACAGCCAATTCACTACCTTACATAAGCCCCCCCCCCCCCCCCCAGCCCCCAGCCCCCAGCCAGTCCTGATCAGAGACAATGATGCTGCTGCTGGACACTGCTCACTTCAATACCCCAGCAAAAACATTTATTTTAACATTACTGATAAAAACACCAAGTTGAGTTGAGTGTTACAGTCCCTGACTGAGGCTGCAGTCGGGGCCGAGGGCAAGAACGTGCCCCCCCACACACACACACACACACTTAGCTGCATGTAAGCAAACGTGCATCAGACTTCACTGTAGTAAAAGAACCAAAACAAGGTCGTAAAAATACTTCATAACAAGTTAACGTCCCGCATTTAAAATCGTGTTTTTATCACCGAGATTTACTCAGAGAATTAGAAATAAAAGAGCTCGTTCAGCCTGTGAACGACACAATAAACGACTTTATTGACCCTGAGTCATGGAGGCTTCAGCAGCTTTTTACTGTCGGAGCTGATTTAACTACTTTATATACAGGTAGATGGTTCAGTCCGCTGGTTCCCAACCTGGGGGTCGGGGCCCTCCAGGGGGTCACCAGGTAAATCTGAGGGGTCGTCAGATGATTCGTGGGAAAGGAGAGGAAACAAGCTTCTGATTCACATATTCATAATTTGAACTTTAAATGAAACAGTTTTGGTTAATCTGCTAAAACACTTTGAAAGAACTTTATTCTGAAGGGTCACAGACCAAAATAAGGCCATGGATTTAACCTTTACCAGTTTATACTTAAAGTACCCGAGTAAATGTACTTGGTTACTTTCCACCAATGGTCTTCGGTTTGTTCAGAGACAATCGGCATTTCTTTTAGTCCTCATACGATTTTGAGAGTTTCAAACATTTAAAAGTTTTTTTATTTTTGTCGAGACTGTTTGGAAGCCAGTTCCTGAGAGGAGCTAAATCGACCAATCAGGCATCAATGGAGCTAAACTGACCAATCAGGCTTCAGAGGAACTGAACCGGCCAATAAGGCTCAACAGGTGCTAAACCAACCAATTGGACGCGGCTGACGCTCAGACTCAGACATAGTCGCCCGCCGATTCTGGTGAGTTTGATTTTCTTCAACCTTCCGAGGTCGGAATTTCCAAAGACAAAGTTTACAAAAAAGCGACCGACGCCGGCGCGATGACTAGTCCGGATCAGAGCCGGTCCAGGTCTGAATCTCTCAGCAAGCGTCTGTCATCAAAAGACTCCCAGGCCCCCAAGACGAAGACCCAGACTATAGAGCCACTGCAGATATTTGATCACACCAGAAGATTCACATATAAAGGCCCAACTGGGTGTGACCCCGCAGCCTCTAGGGGGCGCTACCAGGCCTGCAGCCGTCAGCCTGGATTAAGAGGAGATGACGCTACAGCCCAGCTATTTCCATGGTAATTGAGGAGACCGTGCACCGACGCAGCTAAAAGCTCCGGGCAAAGTCAGCGGCTGGAATCTGGGTTAAGATTCTTCAATTATTTAACATGCTCGCATTCCACAGTCCCCAGAGAAAACACACAAAAAAGCCTTTGTGTGAAAGTCTGCACCACGAGAAGTAAAAAAACCAGCAACATTAATCACACGTGCGTCGTTTCTAAACATGTTTCACACGTAGCGTTCACACTGAAAAAAAAACATAAAACTCCTCAATTATCCATAAATCTCAGCGGCAAACATGTGAGACGCTGATGCCACATGCTTGTCTAAACATTTTCCCCACAAATTATTTCCACACTGATTTTTCTGGGGGTCCTGCCTGAGAGATAAGACCCGCGAGCCCAGTGTGTGGTGCCCCCCCCCCCCACCCAGTGTGTGGTGCCACCCCCCCCCTGGAGATCTGGTCCTAATTGTCGGAGGCGACAGCTGGAACGCATTGCTGATATTTCAACACGTGTCAGTCAGAGTGGTGGAGGACGGCGCTGCTGCCCGCAGTGTTTGTCTGAATGACTGTTGTTTGCTCTTTAGAGTGTGTATGTGTGTGTGTGTGTGTGTGTGTGGGGGGGGCATGTGTGTGTGGGGGGGGGCATGTGGGGGGCATGTGTGTGTGGGGGGGGGGCATGTGGGGGGGCATTTGTGTGTGTGTGTGTGTGGGGGGGGTAACCCTGGAAACACAATCCTTTCACTATGTGTGGATTTGGTATGTGATTATTTAGCAAACTATTCTGATGTCGAACATCTTCGGGGACAAATTGGGACGATCGGCGTCTTCTCGCTGTCCCTCAGTCTGGGGCTTGTAGCATTAGAGAGAAACTAAAGAGAAAAACCGTGCTACAGCTACCCCCCCCCCCCCCACACACACACACACACACACACATAGCTGGATTACCAACCAGGCAAAGCGGGAGAGTTCCCCGGAGCCCAGAACGTTTACTCCACATTATTTGGGTTTTACATAATTAGATTAACTACAAGTTTGTTCGTTTTAAGAAACTGGTGCCAGCGAGTTGTTGGGATTTTTGTGCTTTGAGGAAAAAAAAAAAGTGACGCTCAATGAATCAATTATCACAATTGTTACCGATTAAGGTTCTTTGAATGTGTGTTCAAGTTTTAAAGGTAACTATTGTCAGGAAGGTTAACACCTGAGACAGGTTTCATACCTGAGGGGGTGGGAACCTCATAAGATCCCTCCGTTGATAAAATGCGCTTTAGAAATACGATTTAGTTATTGAGTAGTCACAAAGTTTCAGCTGACAAAGCAATGTTTAACAGAAGAGAAAGGGAGGAACTGGTGCAGAAAGAAATGCGTAAAGTTTCTGAAAAATTAGGAATAAAAGCTTTTATGACTTTATCTCATGTTGATCTGGAATCTGGACTCACTTTCTCAACACCTCCAAAAACTGCCATTAGAGAAAAAAGCTGGGCCTGGGTTTGTTTTGAGGCAAATTTAATCAGTGTACTGGCTAACCTGCCCCCCCCAGCTCCTGTGAGTGTGGACACACTGAGAGTAAAGAGCATGAAAGGCTGAGGCTTAGCCCACCATGCATTTCTAAATGTTTAGGTAGCATTAGAGACGGCCCCCCGGGGGTTTCAGACAGGCAGCGCTGCCCCCAGGGGGAGGGGTGGGCCGGGGCCGGGGGGGGGGCATACACGTAAGATGTGGACATTTATCAGGACTTCCTCACCGTTCCCGCCCGACTCCGGCGGCGGCCTATCGATGCATCCCCGAGTCTTACCCAGGAATAGCAGCTTCGCTGTAAAGGTTGGCGCGTGAGCGTGAGCGCGCACAATGGACGCATTATTTGTTCAACCTGCCGACTGCCAACACGAGGCCTGGACGCGCTGATGCAAGCGCTGCTCCGCTGCTCCTTTCATTCATTAGTGATTATAAACAGAATCCATTGTTCCCTCCCCGCTCGTCATTCAGTTTATAAAAAAACCTAAACAGAAAAAAATGGCGTTTTGATGGTGAATGATTAGTGCCAGGGAGAATCATGGGAGTAGTTTTCCCCCCAGTTTGTCTGCAAATTAGTCAAGTTCCCTCCAGTTTATGAGCAGCTCTGGTTGGAGCGGAATCAGGAACACAAAGTCCGGGCAGATTTTAGGCTCTTTTCACAGCGGAGAACAAAAGGCGGAGTGTCAGGGATCGGCACTGGGGGCGGGGGGGCTACCTGCTGCTGACCCCCGCCCCCCCCTCCGGTGCCCATCTTGTGCGGCACGCTCGGAGAGAAGGATCCCATGTGCCCGGGCCCCCGCGAGAGCCGCTTTACCTGCACGTAAACAGGTAGGAGAGAAAAAAAGGCTTTTCCTGGCAGCGGCGGCCTGTGGGGTCGGGGCCAGGAAAGCTGTTTCAGATTCATAGAAAATTGCTGCTTTTTGGCAGAGCACAACATACACAAAACAAATGTCCGCTTTTAATCTTTGCGACCGCACCCCCCGCCTCTCCTGCCTCTCTCCTTTTGAAAACAATTCTCCACACAAAGGCGAGCACTGTTAGCGCCCCCCCCGCCATCGGCGTTCTGGCTCTGCCGCCGCCTTCGTCCCGACCCCAGGGGCCCCCACGCCGTCCACCGCGCCGATACGAAGGGACGTTAACCCTCCGATAGCAGCTCATCCACAGAAAACCCACAGCGTGGTGCAGAGTCTGACTTCCAACCGCCGTCGGGGTGGAGCTGAGGCGACGCGACGATCGACCCGAAAGTCAAACATCCGTCGCTGCTCCGGCCCCTTTTCTATGACTTGTCACTTTAAAAAACAAGTTTATTCGGGCTGCGAACTTCAAATCGATGTATTTATTAATCGATAAAAGAATTGGAGGATGATCAGTAATGAAATCAGCATGTGTCTCTTTGCTCTTGAAGGCAAAAGTTAAAATCTGCGAACCAACAAATGATGAATCTAAACACTGGCAGACAAACATTCCTTTGAATAGTGTTTAAAATGCCTTAATCCTTCGTTTGGCGAAATTCAAACCGGCGGCCGGACGTTGACGAGTTCGATCTGTAATAATCTGACCTAAACTTCTGTTAATAGAACAACAAGCCATGTGTTGCAGTAGCTGCTATGATCGTTTCTGTCCATCACCGCGTTCGTCTGTCTGTCTGAAGGTTTACGGGGGGGGGCAATGACATTCTGGCACCTGAGCATTGTCACTGGTCTTTTTTCTAAAGCAAGACCCGGATTTAAGAAACGCTGCGTGGCCCTAGTTGCCCTAGTGGCCCTAGTGCTGTTGTGATATGTGTCCATGATGAGGATGATGATGATGATTGAGGGATGATGAGGAGACTGTGAGACGTTGGGGGGGGGGGCATTCCTCTGCAGCCCTGGCAACACATTTTACCGGAGGAATTCAGGAATGTTCTCAATTCCCTTGGACCAGGATGGACAGAAACACTTGGTGGCATAAGGAAAAACTCAGGCCCACCCCCACTGCCACCCCCCCCCCCTGTTTTTTCTCTCGTTCGCATTATAGACCAGGCGCCCACCGCAGAACACATGCTCCACCACCGCTGTGAAACCACACGTGGTGATTGGCTGGCGCTGGCCCCGGCTACCCGGCCCGACCCCGCGACCACCTGACTTAACATGAGAAGTGCAGCCCACTTAAATGCAGTGTTTTCACCCGGGGGGGCGGGGGGGGGGGGGTGCCTCACGGGAGATTTCTCTGGCTGATATACGTGTTTATCGTTTGCTTGGTTTACAGAGAATAAGACTCTTTTATTTTCTGCATGTTAACATTTATATATGTGATTTGATTTGAAATGGCCCCCAAGGCGCGTCACAATTATAACGATATCGTATCAGAGGTCGAAGGTCATGAGAATTTTAGGGTCCTAACAGGCAGAAAAAGCCTCTTTGCATCAGTGGAGCTTTAACTTTCCTGGTTTCAGGTTTTCATATGCAGAGTTTTGCCGTTTTTTGTTTCCTTATATGATAATTAACTAAATAACTAATAAATCAGACATTTCATAGATCAAACTGCTAATTCATTAACAGGAGGTGGATTTATGGGCCCAAATAAACCATATGTGGAACCATTAACCCTGGGAAAGAACCTTACGGCGTCAGAACCACATTAGAAACGACGGACTGCTGCTTCTACCGCGTAACCTCCAGGTTATAGCCTCGTCCCCCACCAATGGTTGCAGATAGGAATTAGCCTCCTGGAGCTAACAATGCTAATGCTTGTGTCCAGTTCTGCTTTAAATGAAAATGAGAAGCTGATTTCTTTAAATCCTTTTTCAGCTGCTGATAAAAACAACATTATATTGTACATATCAGAACTTTAATTGTTTGTACATTGGCACCAATGCTTGACATAGGTTCTACAGATGCTCATGTAGCTTTGCTGTATTTGGTTAGCACTAAGCTAATGATTAACTCCAGGTTCAAGTTAATAAAACATGGAAATGTTGCTTTATTTTTTAAAACGGTAAATTTGATATCTTTGTTTTGTTTGTTGTTTGTTTGTTGGACAGAATGAGCCGATTGAAGATTTCTTCTTCGGTTCCTGTAAATTGTTTTTCATACAGTAAACTGCACCTTTAATCTGTTATGTAACGAGCGGTCGTCAGTCGCAGACACTTAATAAACCAGCAGAAGCGGGAAGGTGAGCAGCCTCGGGTCGGGCTTGTGTTTTAGTGGCATCCCTGTGGACCAGGATCAGAACTCTCCGGTCCAAGACTCCTTCCGTTGGGTCCGGTTTAATCCTGTGGACCCGGGCTCACCGTCTTCAGGGTCCTTTTCTGATCAGCTCTCTCTCTCTCTCTCTCTCTCTCTCTCTCTCTCTCTCATTACAAAGTTGATTAATGCGGTTGAGGTTTTCTCGGGTCTTGTTGCGATTAAAAACCCCCAACCCGCTCAGACCTCTCAGACTCGCAGGTTCTGGTGCCGGTCCGGAGACACGAGGACCTGCGTGTCCCTTTAGATAAACTAGCAGCCCCCTCCCGTCCTGTTCCTGTTCCACTCTTTAGTTTTGTGCAGCCAGAAAAACAGAACCAACACAACAGTCCTTTTGTTTTGGTTTTTCATGAAACACCGGAGACGTGATCCTACCTGTGACGGCGTCGCCGGCTCCTCCGGGTTGATAAGAATCCAGGGAAGAGCTGCGAGAAGTGCCCAGAGCTTCCAGACCTCTGTGGGGCGAGTGGCGCTCTTGTGGGGGGGTGGGGGTGGGGGTGGGAGGTCTTCTGGGGTCCTCTGGGGTCCTCTGGTGTCCTCTGGGGTCCTCCAGTCCTGGAGGCTGCTGAGAGTCTCCGCTCCCTGTTTGCCAGGCTGAGGGTTCGAGAGGCTTTTTAAACCGGGCTGAGCCCTCCCGCTGACATCACACGCCGGTCGCCGCCGCCTCACCGTGGCAGAGGAGCCCGTGCGGCTGAATGTGTAATTGGATGGATGAACTTACTCACTCTATCTGCTCCCCCCTGCCTCCCACACCCCCCTCCCCCCGTCCTTTTCCGTCGCGGCGACGCACGTGCGAGCGCCTCCTCGTTGCGTTTGCTCTGCGGACGCTTAATTTGGCGCTTTTGGCCGGCTGTGGTTTTATCGGCCGCTCTGCTCTCACTTCGCTGCACAGGGATCCTCCTCGCTGGGTTTTTCACTCTCCTGCACGTCACTGAGGCGCGGCGACAAAACCTCCCTGTTAAACTCTGTTGTTTCTACACCTACCTGAACTTTACTTGGGCAGATTAATGTAATAATTTAAACGGCCGCGGCGGAGGCTGCGTCGTCTGTTTTTGTCTACCTCCTCTGTTTTTGTCTCAATTTAATTCTACTCTATTAAGTAACGACCCCCCGCTGCCAGACTTGTGTTTGACAGACTGGAGGCGGGAAGGGGGGGGGATCTCTCCAAAACATGGTAGTAGTGGTTTAGTCGCTCACGCCCACCCCTGCTTGCGTAGCGTTCCTCCTGATCTCCGACACGAAAGCAGAGCGCTCCAGTTTCCAGTCCTGCCATCTGGTCTGAGGTTCTCTATGTTTAGCTGAGGGTCGGTCGTGGTTTGGGGTTTCGAACGCCGGGTCACACACACACACACACGTGCACACAATCATACAGTCATACAGTCATACACACACACACACACACACACACTCAACTCACATTCCTGCTGCCTGCCAGCGTCGGTTCTCTGGGAGGCCGAGGAGGGCCGAAGCTCCAGGACCGGCCCGAGTCCGAGTCCAGGTCTCGTTTCATTTAGCGCTACTTTACGCTACCGTGGAATCTGTTGGATTCATGAAGCTGCACCCAAAACCCCTGCAAATTAAAAGCAGGCTGGGTGTGTGTGTGTGTGTGTGTGTGGGGGGGGGGGGGGGGGGGGTAAAAATCTGATTACAGCACATTTGTAGCGCAGCCAAGAGGAGTGTGAAACTTCAGGTGGCTGAGAATGTCCAGGTGTTACAAACCCCCCACGGCTGCTGTGCTGGGGGGTTTGTGGAGTCACCTGAGGGGGGGCGACTTCCTGTGAAGTCCTAACCTGTTCCCTTGAACTGAAGAATCATTCAGAACCTTCCCTTCCCTCCAGTAGAGAACAGTCAAGCTGAGGCTGTAACCGGTTCTATACATGGAGCCTATAACTTACTGGAATCTGATGTTTTGTTTCCTCTCGCGCATTTTTTCCAGCCGAGCCCTGGAATCGAACCGGCGACCTTTCGGTGACACGCATGTCAACCTGCCAAATGTCAGACGGACTGCTCAGCCCCCCCAGCTCCCTCCCCCTCATCTTCCTCGCCGTGCCCTTCACCACAGTCCAGTCATCGCCCCGGAACACCGACCACCACTGAGCCCCGGGTCTTTACCCATGATGCCTTTCCTGGGGAGGATCAGGGCCTGAGCTTCCCTTCCTGCGCAGGTGGTGACACATTTCCTGGTCATCGGCACAGACCCGAAACGGTCGGACCAGTCAGACCAGCAACAGACTGGTCGTCTCCATCAGTCAGACGGTAACTGACGTCTGATGTTTTAGCCTGAAATCTTCACTCCGCCCGTAGTTTCATTTATCATCTATTTCCTGCTGTAAATCATGATGTGTGAGATTATAAGAAAAAAGCTTTAAAGTTGTGAGAAGATATTTAGGATAATCAAGTTGTAACGTGATGATGTAACTGTTCCGCTTTACATCGGTGCTTTAAAAAGAATTTTTTTTTCCTGATGACATTAGTCATCGATGAGCTCGGATTAAATTATTTCTCCTAATTAAATGTCCGGCCGACGTCGGACGCCGTTAATATCAGGCGCTGGACTAAAGATAGAAGCCGTCGGAAGAACAGCACTAACGCGATAACACGAAGGGGAATTATCGCCGGGGGTGCGATGCCCTGACGTAGCTCCCGCTCCGACGCTGCCCCTCCATCTAGAAGCCGTTTCATCTTTACGAAGACGCCACCAGATGAAAATGGCGCCATAAAAACGCTTCCGCTTGTGTAAGTCCCGTTTTTATTGTGGAGCCGTGAAGATGAAAGTCAGTTTATTAATGCAGATATGACGTCTTCCTCTGATGAAGCTCCGTTTGAAGTTCGTTTGTCCTCAACCCTCCGACGAATTAAACGACATCCCCCACACACACACTTGAAAGTGCCCGGATCCTCATCTTGTGAAGAATCGACAGATAAACTCAGCAAAATTAAAAAAGATTGACACACATAAGTGGAGCTGTAACTGAAAATGAGCAACAAGGAACTGAAACAGGTCAAAGGGCAACTGGCTGCCAATCACAGGCTTTTATAGAGTTTAAGTGAGACCAGGTGAGTTGAATCCTCTGTGATTGGCCCCGCCCTCAGGCTGGTGCAGGTAGAGGCTGTGGGCGGGGTTTGTACCTCTCTCTCTGTGACAGCATGGTCGTGACCCCGACTTCCTTGAATGCGTAGCGCCGCTGCGACCTCCGACCTCGGACGCGGTATTCGTGCTAGCGTGCGTGTTTTCTACTCAGAAGTGGCAGAGAGGCCCCTTCCTGTCGGCCCTCGTGGGCGGGTCCTAAACAGATCCTCCGTCGCGTCGTCAGAGGGCGGAGCCTCCAAACGCCGTCCCTGGTCTTCATCTCCCTGACAATGAAAACATGTTTATTCACAGAAGTGGTTATGAGTAAGTGTGAGGCATTAGAGGGCTGCGTGTGTTCGTCTGTTTCTCTTCCCAGAACACCCCCCCCAGACTCGGGGAGCATATATTACCGTCCTGATCCCCTCTGTCAGCTCTCATACGTTCCCCCCAATATGGTTTCACTTTGGAAGCATAATTTGATTCAGCTACGTCTGATGCAGAATTCGGCCGCGATAGTTTTTCTCTTTTCTTTTTTTTTTTTTTAAATGAAAACATGAGAGGAAAATACCACGACTTCTTCATCGCCAGCGGAGTTAAAGGCCGTATCAAATGACAGCTGACATCCCGGCGTCATCGTCTTCATCAGCATCACCCCCCCCCAATGTTTCTCTGACAGAAATCTCCTCCATCATACAGTTACAGTGACCCCCCCCCATCACTGGCTGCAGAATTATAAGAACGAAACTGAGACAGAAAAACAAATCTGCCGGGTTGTTGCTGTTTTTTTCTAATTTGTGGCCTTTGAATGCACCATTGTTCCTGTGTAAACGAGCCTCGGTAAAAGACGGTGGTGCTGGAGGGGGCGTCAGCTTTCGAGCCGGCGAGGCCTCGCTGGCAATGGGGCTCAAGGGTCAGGGGTCAAATGACCCGTTTTCAGTGCTGAGCTGTATTTAATCCCGACACTTTGACTGGGAACCATTCGGGTCAGACTGATGGACCCGCTCAGAGTTTTGGCTCCGTAACCGAGCGTCTTCCACATTGTCCTCGGTGACGACGTTTTTCTGGCCTCCACCGCCTGGTTGGATCGATCTGTCAAGGGGCCCCTTGTCAGCCCCCCCCCCCCTTTTCCCATTCTGTGTGTTCTCACCACCTGGAACTGTGAGTCTGAACTAAACCTGGTCTCAGCTTCAAGATCTACAGAATAATGTGGGGCCCACACTGGTTGAAATGGGTGCCTGGGTGCCTGAGAGCCTGGGTGCCTGAGGGCCTGGGGCCATGGGGCTTGGGGGCCTGAGGGCCTGAGGGCCTGAGGGCCTGGGGGCCTGGAGCGGTTTCCCACTTTACCCATTTTAACCAGTTCACTTCGTCGGAGCTGGAGCCTTGATGACAAATCACATGAGCGCAGAAGCAGATTAAAGAAAATCCACAGCACGATTCAATAATTCAAGGAAGTAAATTAAAGGTGGTTAATCAATAATTAGAGGCTGTAGAGTTTATGAAAAGTGTTTCCTCCGACATTAACCAAGCTCCTGTTTTACTTTATGCACATGAATTATGAAGAAAAAGAGCAGAAACCCAATAAATCCCAGGCCTCGAGTCCCGTGTCCTTCCATTAATGAACCTTAAACTCCTTCAGTGACGATGCTGCGTTCAAATCACAACATGTGGAAACTGGCTGTGGACGTACATACACACACACACACAGACACACTCACGCACTCTTAAATCAACATAAGTCTGCTGCACTCTCCTGTTAGCAGCAGTATTTTATGGAGCTATTTATAGTCGCGTGAGCCGTCTGATTTGCTTCGTGTGGCGGAAAGTCAACTTGGAAATCGAAGCTAACCGGAGACGTTAGCGAGGCCAGGCGGACGGCTCCACTGCAGCAGTGTCCTACGTTTATCAGGGGGGGCTCTGCTGCCGCGTTCTGCCGCCGCGCTCCGCCCTTGCGGCCCGTCGCCGCGACGCGCCCGTCCTCGGGGCCCAGCTCCGACACGGCCTCCGCCGGGTTCTGGCGAACGCGTCTGTGCTCTGCTGCTCACAATCGCCTTCCCTCGCCCCCCTTTTTCTTTTTTTTCTCTTCGCCTGGAAAAAGAAGCCAGGTCGTGCTGGCGCCGTCCTCCGGCGCTTTGCCTGGCGCGTCCCCGCGTTGCAGTGGAAGAAATGCGGCTGGAATTACAGATCCGTAGGCGAGCCTAATCTCCGAGGACACCTTCGTGCATGGAAACTACAGTAAACCGGCCACAAGAAAAACAGGCCGTCGCACATCCACAGTAAATATCGCGGAGAGCGGCTCGAATCTGACAATCCGCATTTTTTAAAAGGAATAAAGAGGCGCTGAGTCGACAGAGCGCAAAGGTTTTGGGAGTGAGATTCTTCTGCTGTGCTGAAAACCGCCACATCAGACCGGCGGTCGGGGGTTTTCAGGAGTCCAGGTCACAGAGTGCCCCCCTCCTGAGAAAAAACAGCGCAGCGTGTGCGGATTCACCTCAGCACGAGGGGCAAAGTCGCCTTCTGTGTTCGCTGTGTCAAATTTTGAAGGTTAATAAAGGAAAAATATTTCACAGAAAATCAGTTAAAGTTCTGAGGTTTTCAATGCAAACTATTTTTTTTATATTGTCCAAGTTCCAACTTGGTTTAAATAAATTATTCAAAACAAAAGTGAGGATGTTGCCAGAGGGAACCGCATTAAGTGTTAAACATGGCAACGGTTCATCCGCTGGGGACACAAATGAGCCTAAAGAAAATCATCACATGATTCCTCTAGTTACGTTTGTGAGTAAAACCAATGTCGGTGCAGAGCAAAGATCACAGAGTCATCGGCCTTTCTTATGATTCACCCTCTGGGAACCAGGAACAGACGCAGCAGATTTCAGTGGTTTTTATTTTTAAACGCGCGGCTCCGGATTTAGTGACTGACAATAAACTTCGAACCTTTAAATGTTTGGAAAGACCGAAAATAAAAAAAAGTGAAATGACTGAGAGCTTCCAGGCCTCAGCGCCGGGACTCCGACCCGCCGAGCCGCGCCAGGAATAGAAACCTCGTTCTAACTTTGGACCCGCCTGACGCTGACGGGCCGGTTTCAGACCGGAGCTTCCCTCCGCCGCTCGGTGACGAACTGGAGGAGCTCCACGGGGAGGGTGGGGTGGGGGGGGGTCCTGCGTCACAGCGCTCGCTCCTCTGGCGGGAAAAAGCCAGGGAGCCTGCGAGCGGCGAGCTGAGTGTGTTTGGAGCTGTGAAGAGACAAAACCACGGCGGTGGCTGGGCCCGGATCAGTCTGACTGCGGTGTTGCTCCACCATGACTCTCAGTCTGCTGTGTTATTACAGCATTATCCAATCAGCCCCGTCTGGCCCCGAGGGACTTACCCCTGGTTGGTTCTGCTTTGTTTTTATGCAGCCCGCTCAGCTCCTCCACATCACGAAAGGTCAGCGTGTGGGACGAGCTGACGGGCCACGCCACGGACGCTCGGCCTCGCTAACGGGTTTTACGGGGCCGCGAGCGTCCGCGACGCAGAGATGTCGCCGCCGGCGGAGTTTATGAACGAATGAATACTTGTGGCCGGTGGCGTTTTGTGCAGCCCCTTTGTCGAACGTGAAACGAGACCCGTTTTTTTTTCGACAAGTTGCCCCCCCCCCAGAAAAAGTTCCTGAGCAGCGTCTGAAGCCGGAGACGCGGCTGCTTCTACTTACAACACACATCTCAGTTTATTTCCAACCAACTAGAACTGAAAACAGATATACAGTCCCCAGTGTCCAGGGCAGTAGCTGCTATTGAGGACGCCGAGGTCATGTCCTCTGTATTTTTGAAGGTTTAGGGCCGGGCGGGGGGGTTGTTTACATTCTAGTGGATTTGGGGGTTGCTGGTATTTGGTCCTGTGCCGACTTCTGCAAGGAGCAGGGTGAAGGGAAAGCTCTGTACGAGTCTGGGCAGCCTGGGACTCAAGTGTCCACATCGGCAGCTACAAAACACCCGACCGGGACGCGAGTCGTGAACAGGCGCGACGTGAACAGGCGCGACTTGAACAGGCGCGACTTGAACAGGCGTGACTTGAACAGGCGCGACGTTTAGCGCGACGGCTGCTCTGGAGAGGCACTGGAAAAAAAAAAAAAAAAAAAAAAAAAAAAAAAAAAAAAAAAAGGTCTGGGTCTTCTGGTTGGTTCTGGTCTGGTTCTGGTTCTGGTCTACAGTGTTTTTTAATGCGATGAGCTGAAATGAGTTTTTAATGCGGGTCAGGACATAATTCGCACCCCAGGCCATGAACGTGATGACGAAGGACGGACTGAAACGCGTCCAGGCGGCCGTAGGTTTCTATTGATTATTGATCTGCATCATGGCCACATCCAGGATACTGTACCTTCCTCTGTTCCCCCCAAACTTTACCATAGTTTATCCACTTTAAATATTTAACCTTCAACACGCTGTTATTGATACTGTAAAGCTGAATTTTAAAGCTGTTTTTAAACATTTGTACTGAATATTAAACAGATATTTTACAGATGAGGAACCCTTCAGATTTTAATGCCTGAATGGTCTTTGCTCTAATTCAGACTTCACGTCTGTGGTTCCACCGCTGGGGAGACGTTTCTATTTCCCTCCAAGCACATCGCCCTTGTGACTGAATAATAATAGAACATTACTGCCCTATTACGATGAAGCAGACACTCGAGTGGCATCACGGAACGTTACTACGGACACCGAAGGCAAACGACGGGACCCTGCCCTCGCGTTTGCAGGGACGAAGCCCCTGCCGCGGCCGAAAGGCTCCAGGGCCACGGCGACAAGGCCGACATTGTGGGAATGAGGTCATGCCTGCCGGGCGCCCAGTAGAACAGCCCCCGTTACGACTCATTTACTTGGCCACGGGCAACTCTTCAGGCGATTCTGCGCGTAATGATCGATGAAAGATCGTAAATAGGCCGTTCCCTCAGCCCAGGTGACTGCTCGCTTCTCTGATTGACCATGGCGTTTCGCAGTATGCTGCACACCGTTGTGTATTGTTGGGCCCTCAGAGCACAGGTGTGTTATATAATGACCCGAAGTTCCCAGGGGCACCGCGGACGGTGGAAACGGCCGAAGCTGAAACACGGCCCGGTGCAAACTGACTTTGTTTCTGTCACTACGTCCTCGTTAAGAACAATCTCGGGGGCTGGGTTGGAGTGAATGGACCATATGTACCGGGTCCCGCCCGCCTGAGACGCCGAGACACCGCAAACGGACACGAACCAGATCTGCAGCTTTGAAACGATGCTGTAAACGCTCCAGCAGAATTAAAACCAAAAGCAATTCACCGCATTTTCAGACATATATGTTTGAAACAAATTTCAAAGATGACTAAAGTATCATTTTGAAGAAATAATAAGCAAGAACGAAGACGTTTGGGTAAATCCTCACATCTGCAGGGACCAGGACTCGTCTGCAGGATGAGGATTAGACTTTGGTTCATGTTGAGTTAAGGTCGAGTTCTACCATTTAAAATCTATTTTTTTTTTTTAAGTTTTTTTATACTATATATTCACATGAAGTCGTCAAAAGTTGCCCTGAAACTCAGTAGCCAATGTTTAGCCGCCACCAAACTGTCACCTGAGGCCGATCATCCGGCACCGTTGGCCCCGACCCAGGAATTCGGGTCATATCAAAAGCATATTCTGTTTTGATATTTCTAACCCAGCCTCATCCCGAAATCAGTGTTTTCTGATTCAGACGCATGGGAAGTGCTGACATTTTTCTGGTTTCAGGAACTTCTTCTTCGAACTTGTTTACAGCTCGTTCGGAACATGCGTCTCAGTCATGGTTTTACTCAAAGTTCGGCTCGTAGCGCTAAAAACATGAACCGACTGGTCAACGATTTACGAGATTCAAGCCCAAAAGAAAAAAATACACCTGGTATTAAACATTATCAAAGAACTGGATGTTCAAACAGCCTTGTAGGAATAAATTTTTGTTTTGGAACAAAGGAAAAAAACGGGATATTCTGTTCGAGTAAAAGGGGAGACTGACACCTCGAGGTAAATCTGTATGTAAAAATCTGTATAAATACCCCCTGAATGAGAATTTTAGCTGCTGTGTCTGTTGAAAGTTCATGTTCAGTTTAGTCACAAAAAAATAAAACAAAAAACAGCAGAACCACATTTGCGGGATTTACGAACAGATTTTTCGCGTGGGGCGGCACCGTGGACCCGAGTTACCGAGGGACGGGCCGCCCTCATGACCGCCCGACTGTCAGCGGCGAGGCGTTTATTATTTATTGAGCTTTGGGGTTTTACGACGCCACAGAGCGAGCCAGCCTGAGCCTTGTTTGGGTTTTAATGCAGAAATAATTGAAAACATTAAAAAAAAAAGGGCGACGGTCGATGAGCATAAATTTGCTTGACGCCCTCTGGACTGTTTGGCACGACGCCCTGTGAACCGTAAAACAGGACGGTAAACATGTCACATGTTCTTAGCGTCACATCCCCGTCGGAGTGACGGTCTGACGGAGAAAACACCGGGAATCAACGGGAAAATCTCAGGTTAAACGTGACGAGTGGGGCAGCACCCGAATCCTCCACCGGATCCAGGAGCCCAGCTCCGCAGAGTGGTTGACAAAGACCCTGGATTCCTTGAATTGTGGAGATTCGGACTGAAAGTTGTAACATTAATAAGAAAAATGTTAAAAAGAAAAAATAAGACATTTGCCGGATTGCAGCAAAATTTAAACGCGGTTGAGGCGACGGCGGCCGATGCAACTCGAACATCACGAAGCCTTCACCTCCGTGTGTGTGGGCTCGCGTCAGAAACATAAAACAAAGGTGTTTGATTCATATTGTGTGTGTTAGGGAGCAACTTCACACTTAGTTAACCAGATGGTTGCGGCAGTAAATTGGACGTAAAGTCCCTTTTTTACGCAACCCAGTGACCCAGTGACACAGTGACCCGGCGACACAGTGACCCAGTGGTCCCAGCAGCATTAACCAGGTTGGTTATTTATCCTCCAGAACCAGAAACTACTTGAGGAATGTATGAAGTTCCCTGAGGCGCTCCAGGAATTCGCAGAGGAACGTGACTTGGCTTCTACAACAATTTTCAGAAAACGAGTTGAAAGAATTAACAAGTAAACATAATCATACTGTATATCTAACATGTACATATGTATATAAATGGGTGAAATGCAAGAGTAGGTACATCTGCATGGAAAATGCTCATATAAACACCTGGATCAGAATAAACTGGCCCAAGGTGCAGAGGAAGGAAGTTTATACCTTCTCATAGAGAAAATGTAGCAAGAAAATATTCAACTTGATGAGTTTCTGCCTTCGTCGCAATGCAAACGTTTCCGCACTTTCCCCAAAAATGCGCTGTTGTCAGGGTGACGCCCGATTAAGATTCAGCACAATAAAGGCGATTACTGACGACAGAGTTCCTTCTTCAGGGAACTGATGGGACAGGTTACAAAACGGTAAGACTGGCACCAAGGAGGATGCTGCCGCCGCCCGAACGGCGTGTTCGTCATTTGTGTGCATGAATGTAAATATCAGGATCTCAGTCCGGTTGAGGGAGACCTGCATGTGACCAAAGCTCCTGTTCAATATCATACAAAGTCTATACACAAATGTCACAGTGTAAAATACAACAGTGCTGAATGAGTAACGAGGAAAGTACTCGAGTAAAAGTACTTGGTTACATCCCACCGATGGACTGTGCGTCGACCCCGTTGTGATCCGTTCAGACTCTCCACTGCTCGCCAACAGCCCGGTTCTGTTCTGTGACGCCTGCAGCTTCACATTTTGACCTTAAACTCCAGTGGCCGCGGCTCTTGGTCCAGGTCCAGGCCGCGGTCACGGGACTCACCACGCCCCCGCCCCCCTGTGGCGGCCGGGGAGCCCAGCCGGGCTCCCTCAAGCCGGAGGCCCACGCGGGCCAGACTCCCTGTTTCTGCTCCCGGCAGCCCCCGCCGCTCCCTAAACCTCAGGCCTCGCCACAAATGGCCGCGGCGGCTGCCAACAAACACAGAGCAGAAAACTCTCAGTCTGACTCCCCGTTTGGCCTCCACTCGCTGTAAACACCACCGGCTGTAACGCCGGCGGGGGCGGGATTCCACACGCCACTAAATAAGTCTGTTTTCGAGGTGGTGGTGATGTCAACGAGCCGTCCGTGGGCCCCCGCGCTCCCATTGGCTGCCTGTGGGGCGCAGGTGGGCTGGTGGAGGTCACTGTGTCATCGCAATGGGACGGGGTCGAGCGTGGTGGGGACATTTCTCCTGAACGGTGTTTCTCATTTAGCTGAATTATTCCCGGTCTCGATGACGTTCCTGCTGCCTGTCCCCCCGGATGTCCCCGACGTTCCTGACAGTAATGCCGATCAGAGCGCACGGGGCTTTCACGGGCGAATACCCACATGTGACAGACGCGCTATTAAAAGCAGCAGTGGGCGTTGTGTTGTGGATAATGTCTGTGGTGTCGTTCTAAACCCTGGGAGCTTCGCTTGTTATGATACCAAAGTAGAAAGGAATACGGCCCTGGCTCGCGTCAGAGGCCTCAGAGTAAGCCGGGGCTTACCGACACTGCCGGGGCGTCTGCCAGCGGCTCTGTGGTCTCGCTGCAAACTCCCAGTCGGATCCCAGACCGGCCGATTCTCGAGCGCAGTTCGCATCGTGGGGCCCGGGCGATGGGACCGTCTGATGACGTTTGGACCGGATCAAAGGAAAAACGTGTGCGGGGCCTCGACCGCGGGCCATTAATGCGTGGGCCGGTCGCTCGTGTTGTTTGTGCGGATGCCGCTCGAACAGGTTCGGGGACGGCGGCCAGAGGTTCAACAACAATCCCAAATATGTCTGGGTGACGTGTAGATTTCCACACAAGTCACAACGTCCTCTGCAGTGTTTTGTAACACTGCAGAGGACGTCCAGACGGTTGGTTCCCAAACTGGTCTGGTCCTGGGATCCACATGTCACCACAGTCCAGATTTAGACCCACTGACCAGTTGAGGTTTTGGCCGAGGCACTTTCTTTTGTTTTTGTTTTTGCCAGAGATGAAAGCTCAGAACCAAGAGATGAAGATGAGGGAAACCCAGTGTGTTTTAACGAACTGGCCCTTTAATGAGGAGTCGGTGTCCAGTGTTCGCCTCAGGCCTTGGCAGCGGAGGAGGTCTTTATTGCCCCCGAGGGGCAGTTTGTTATGGAATGTTAACAGAATTGATTTGTCATTAAAACCTAAGAGTTTTTCTCGCTGAGAGAGCGCGGTGGTACATCTGGACCTTTACCCGCCTCCACCGGGTCTTGATGCTGAAAGTGTCGCCACCCGCCATCATGATCCATCGCTGACCTCCCGCTGTTTTTGTCTCTATTGCTTCATTCACTGTGTGGGCAGTTTGTCGAAGGCTTCGGATCAACCATCGTGACTGTCATTTTGTTGCTGGGGGGGTGTTTGGGGACTGCTCAGGATCCAGGTCCAGAGAATTATGGAACAATAGCAAAGAGAAGAACTTCAACAGGGTCTGAAATGTTCTACATGTCGGTTTGGCCACATCTGAACTCATCTCTCAGCCCTTCAGACGACGTCCTCTGGCAGTTTGCCATGTTAGCAGAGTGAAAGGGTGATTCCTGGACCCCGGCGGCGGCTGTGGCGGCAGCAGGTCACGCCTCCAAAAAAACAAAAACAGGAAAACACAGACTGCCGGGGCCCAGCGGTCAGAGCTGAGTTAACGCCGTGAGGTGAAAATTCACTTTCTGTTTGGACAGTTTGGGGTTTTTTTATCGGGGGGGTGCAAAGGTCCCCCAGACGGATTTTAAATAACTGAGAAAACGAGACTCGATTCGGGATTCGAGGTCTGGAACCGGGCTGGCAGGAGCTTAGTGCCGATCAGCGGCAGGGGCTGACGAGGGTGACGCTCGGTTGCTTAACCCTCCGGAGATCCGCCGCTTGGGAGCTTCGCCTTACAATTTTTTAGAAATGCCGACCGTGTCTCCTCTGGATCTGCTGTGACCGAAGTCTGGCTTCAGGTTTTGGTTTCTGTCTCAAGTTCAGGAAAGACAGTGGCCGTGGTTTGAAAAGAGAAGCGATAATGTTGAGAGAAAATACTTTGTTTCGCTGAGTCATTAGATCACACATTAATATTTCTGGACAAATGTTTGTTTTGTGAGTTTCTCTTCATGCACCAATTTTGTCTCCTGTGTGTTTTGGATTTCATCAGACACATGACGAACTGGCCTCTGATAATTGTTTAGTGTGGATTCATGTCAGTTGTTCAACATTAAGGAAGATAAAGGTGAAAAACCAAAACAATCTGTGCTGTTCTGAGAATAAAGAGAAATACATCAGCACATCTGACACCAGCAAAACCTCATAAAATGTGAAGATGATTTGTTGTAAAAGACAAATTGTATCTCTTTTAAAAGTCGAGTGTGAGGTTTGTCGTGATGATCCAGCAATTTAACACCAAGTTTCAGTTTCACAGAGAAGTTTGTCAAACTGCCTGCCAGAGTTTCAGCAGCATCTGGACCCCCCAGGCATCGGCTGGAGGAGGGGCGGCTGGGAAACCTGCCAGCTTGAGGCGGCGGCGGCGGCTTCTCAGGAGGTCTGAGAGACGAGGACCGGCCAGGCGAGTCGGGGGAGGCAGAGAGCGATGAAGTCCAAGCTCTGACGGACTGGAATCACCGCCGACATCAACTGTCCCGTCCCGCCGAGTTGGGTCCCGCGAGCTCGAAGGTTTGGTCTCCAACAATAAAGTCTGATCTTCTGCAATCAGACAAAAAACCACAAAAGCAGAAAACAAAAGATTTATTGTGGTGAATTATATGACTAAATACTATATTTATTAGAAGGGAAAAGCGAGAGCCCTGGACGAAGACCTGAGGTACACCGCAAGTAGGTCCGGGAGATGAGAGTATGGAGATCTAGACAAACCATGACCATCGAGCAGACGGAGTGAGGTCGCTGTGTTGTTCTGTCTGATATAGAAAATTAATTACATGTTAGTCCAGAAGAAAAAGAAAAGAAAAACACTGTAGGGAGAACAAATGGAACATTCTGGATGTGGGATCCACCCTTCATGTTTTTCTGTGACATCAAAACTCAGATGACAGATTTGGGTGGAAACCTAGATTTTCTGTTTTGAAAGAAGACACCTCCTGTACGTGATGAGTGTGTGTGTGTGTGTGTGTGTGTGTGTGTGTGTGTGTGTGTGTGTGTGTGTGTGTGTGTGTGTGTGTGTTTGTGCTTTGAACACAGGGAGGAGTGTGTGATCAGTATCAGCAGTGACGTCGCCCCGTCTTGATGTTGTGTTTGTGTTCAGACTGTTTACATCCGAGCTGCTCTCCAGACACACCGTCACTCTGGGTGGTGTTTGGGGGGGGGGGGCAGAGTGAAGAGACAGCAGAGCGTCTCCACCCGCCTGGGATGCCCCAGTGGGATGACGTCGAGTTTGACATGTTGGTCACGATGTAGCTCATTCATCAACCACCGCCGCCACCGCCGCCACCGCCGCCACCGCCGCCACCGCCGCCACCGCTTCCTCTTCGCACTGATCCGTGATCTTACATCTTTGTTTCTTCATCGCTAAAAATCCAACGGTCTGCCCCTTTAACTCTTTGAAGGCAACGAGCTGTTCAACAAGCTCTGGGGGAGTCAGAGCCTCAGATGTTAAGATACAGCGCCGTCGTTCAATATTTTACGAGGGCAGATGATGAAGAAGAGACCAAAGCTTCCGTTGGCGTTTGCAAAACGTGCAGAAAGTTATTTTACACAACATTTATAGATACATGTAAAAACCTGTCGACTCAAGGTGCGTTTTGTTGTTACATTACATGTCCTCAATAACACTATTGCTTTGGTCTCTGCACCATAAGACTTTAACTTCTGTTTATCTTTCACAATAGACACTCGAACGACTCAGGACTTGAAACCAGCAGATGCAGCTTTTCTGTGACACACGCCAAAGTTTGACTTCGCTACAAGTCGAAACGAAACCAGAACGGAACAGACGAGGTTCCCCGTCTTCAGTCCACCGAACGGGACCGAAAAAGATTTAACCGGCTAATGCAAAGTATTTAATGTCTGGGAGGAAACTCTGGAGTCTAAAAAACAAAACAGCGAAATTAGACCAGCTAGAGAAAGCATCCTACGCTTTTAAAGCTTGTTTAATAAAGTTGTTAAAACGTTTTTTACGGCGTCACATGGTTTCCTCTGACATCATGCTCGCTGCAGATTTCTCTGCGTCTCTCTGAACTTCTGGGTTGTGTTTTGTTGTTTCTTTTTTTTCTCAAATGAGTTTTCATTGGAAGCGGTATTTTCTTTTACAGCGCTGAGCTTGTTTAACGTCCCGTCATCGGGCTGCTCCGCTGACGCCGCCGACATTAACCGGGACCATAAAGAGTTTGTGAGCAGGAAATGAAATGAGTCCGTGGCGTCTTCCGCCGTGACTCATTCCTTCGATCGCTTCCGTTTTCCCTCCCGGATCAGCTGATCCGTCGTCTGCGTCATCGGCACCGATGGTGGAGAAAGGCTGGGAAATGGAACCTGCTGTTCATTTTCAGGCGGTTTGAGCTCATTTCCGTTTGCGTCTCCAGGTTTCAGCTGCAGAGCTGCAGAGCTGGACCGACCCCGTCTTTACCCAGAGTGATGCCCCTTTAAATGAAATGCCATGGAAATGTCTGCGCTAAACATGCTCAGCACACAGTGGCGACAAATACACAAACGGCAGCAGAAGCTGTGAAATGTGGATTGAATCTGATTTCAGCTGTAAACACTAAATCTTTCCGCGAGCTACTTGATCCAAACAAGGACGGTCGTGGTTCAAAACCGTCGAGTCTATAAGATATGATTATGGATCCCATCTGACTAAAAGCTGAGCCGGGACGACAAGAGTGACATCTCACTCTGTTGCGAACACCAGAAACCCTCTGCCCGCTCCGACTGCCACCGAGTGGAGCGTCTTCCCTCGCGGAGGATCTCGGGCCGACAGCAGACAAACTTTTCCTTTTCTGCCTCCGTCGAGCTGCTGACGCACTAAGATGAATGAATTCAAACGGGCGATTCAAGATGTGGCGGATGATACAAGCCTCAGCCGGAACGTTAGTCACGTTTTAACCGGTGCAGGTGACGTCGGTGCTGGATGAGGATGAGACACTGCTGCCTGCAGGTTCCTGGGATCTGTAGTAGCGTGTCCACACCTTGTAACCTCTGATGGTTTGGATGGATCGTGCTCCTCCAGGGCCGCAGGGCATTTTTTTGAAATTGCAGTACCCCGTCTGTCCGCCGGGGCGAACTTGGCAGCGCAGCTGCCGTTACATGCATGATCACAGGAGAGGGAGCCACGAGGTGAGCTGGTCTCGGAGCGAGGTCCAGGTCCGGGTCCAGATCAAACACAGAAAACAGCCCAGCTCCTCTGCGAACGGCCGGTTCGGCCTCCTCTCGGCTCCCTGTGTGCTTAGGTTCGGTTTAGGCTCTTGTCTGCTGGATGGTGGGCATGTTGGGATTGGCTCCGACAATGGTTGGATGGGTGTGGGTCCAAAAAAAAAGAAAAAAAGAAAAGGAAAAAAGGAAAAGTAAAAGCTCTGCCACGGTGCAAGAACACTGACATTTAGAAAGGCTGTCTGCAGGTTGTAGACTGGCTGCAGCCTGCAGGGCGGCGGGAATGCTCAGACTGTCTGAGCTGGATCCTGGTCTGAAACGGAGACGGATGTTGTACAGGATTTCATCCGCCTTCATCTGTTGTCAGCCTCTGAGCCTCAGCCAGGAGGCCTCCTCCCCCATGGGCCCGAAAACCCGAACCGAAGACCCGGTTCTCCCAAACGGAGCGAGGCGGAGCGCCGATTCCTCAGGGTGGCAACGAGCTGCCGTTCAGGCTCCTTTTCCTCCCCGGTCGACTCAGAACTCAGTTAAACGTCAGGTCGTATTAAAAGGGCCTTGATCTCCTGCTCCGCGATAATGCATACCAGAGATCTGGAAGCATCTCAAGGCTGCCCCTCGCTCCTGGCAGTGAGCGCTAATGACGCTGCGTGAGTGTCTGAGCTGTTTTCACTGCACACACACACACACGCACACACACGCGCACACACACACACACACACACACACATTCCTGAAAATGAGGCTAATACACACTGCAGCCACTCTGTCTAATGTTTAAATTGCTTATCTTTAAAGGAGAGCCACAGACCGCACGTCTTCCTGCTTTCAACACTTCACATCGTCGGTGAATGATGTTACTATTGATCAGCAGCCAGTCGGCCTGCTTTCTGTCTGCCTCACACACACACACACGCACACGCACACACAAACACACACACACGCACGGACACACGCACACAGATTTGTTCCAATAACTGATTCTAACCCGAACCCCAAAACCAAATCTCAATTTTCAAAACTGCTGTTTTGTCCCCGTGGGTTAGTGTGTATTCAGGTTAATGTCCCCACTGGGATATAAGGACAAGTACACACACACACACCCACAAAGCATTATAACAAAAACCATAAACCTGTGAACGTGGCTTATTCACATCATAATAAAATCTCTCTCTCTGCCTTTTATAAAACATTTAGAAATGTGACCTACATTTTTTTATTGTTCCTGAAACTTATATTTAGTTTCACTGATAGAGACCTGGGGCTGAAGTAGACCGGGCCAGATCCAGGACTCTGGAAATACTTAGGTCAAATCAAGAGTAGTTATAAACATGAATAAATAAATAGATTAAATAAAAAACAAGGATCCAATTAAAGGTCAAATACATAAAAAAATGGAGTTTCCAAAACACTGGCGACCCCCAATCTGACCTCTGACCTATAATGGTTTGATGCGGCAGTATGGGTGATGTGATCCGATGTGGATCTGGGTCCGACGCGGATCAGCCCGGTTCATGTCCTGAAGTGACGCAATTGGAAATTCCTCAGACCGCGATGGATTGTGAAACATTTTGCCCCGAGTTCAACCTGCAGGTTCCCAGCAGGGATGGCGAAACCCTGGGCTTCCTGCTTGCTCCTTTGTGGGGTTCAGATAAACCGGATCATTCCAGCACCAGAACCAGATTAGGAACAAAACCGCCTCGGTCTTATCTCCCCCTCCCAACATTTACGCTTGTTTATCTCTGACGACGGTGTTGACCCACCTGACCATCAGACGCCCAGGTGAGGAGGCGGGTCCCATTTACACCTATAGCCTCTACAGGCTGTTTAATCTACTTGTGACAAAGTAAATGGTTAAAAGCTCCAGAAAAAGGCAGTAAGTTGACCCTTTGTTACGTCTGTTTAATCACCACCAGACTGACGACATGTATTTGTAGAGATTTACTTGTTTCTGGTCTTTGACCTTCTCTTTTTTACTGGTGAGTTAAAATTCTTCATTTCAGCACTAAAAAGTGAGTTTAAAGGTAAAATTTCAAATTAAAGTGAAAATTTAACTTTTATAAAATCTATTAGATTAAATTTAAAATTTCTCTTATTATTATTATTATCATCAGTAAATTTCACTGCAACTTATTTGATTAAAATTGAATTAAATGACTGAGAACTTTTACCTGCAGAAGCAGAAACTCTTCTTTTCTCACTTTTTCTTCTTCAAGAACATGAAGAACTGGCACTGCCACCGGAGGCCAGGAGATATTAATAAGATCTATCACTGATTAGTTTATGTATCAGGTTCAACTCATATTAACTAACATTAGTCTGATGTAAATGTGTTTGGCTGAAGGCAGGTTGATGTTAAACATTGTCAGAAATTAAGAGCAGAAGAAACAAGGTGACAGGAAACGACCAGAAACAAAACGCGATGACAGCCAGGGCCGAGCGAACACACACAACCATGTGACCGGGAACACCACGCGCCCGCACACGCTCAAAGCAGCCAACGCCAGCCGCCACATGCACCGGCCAGACAGAGACGGAGGAGTTGCAGAGTCCTCCGGGACTCAGCCTCTGACCGGCGCCGGTGTGTTTCCACCACCCGGTTCCTCGCGAGGGAACCCGTCCCCCGGGCGACGGGTTCCGCCCCCGGGAGGCCGTCACACTTCCTGTGCGTCTCTGCCTCCTCTCGTTGGGTGTCTCCCCCTCGCCTCCTATCTGCTCATCTACCAGAACCTCCTGGCCTCAGCGGAGCAGGAGTTCCCATCCCGATTAAAGCGGAGCTCTTATCTGGGGATCGTCTTATCGGGGCCCAATCAGAAGGAGGAGCCGGAGACGACAGTCCCAGGGATCCTGCCTCTGGCCTCCGACGTTCATCAGTCCGGTGCTTTGATTTCACCGTCTCGGTTGAGAGAACAACGGAGGCTGGAGAGCAGGTCGCCACCTCTGCAGGTAAAATCGAAATGCTGACCTCGTCAGGGCTGTGGAGGAAGAGTCTGCGGATCCCTCGAGTCGTTGCAGGTCTCCATGGCGACCGTTAGCATCTGACCCACGTCGGGCTCCAAGTGGAATACAGACGGATGGAGCCGAGCCGCCGCTGTGGACGAAACGGTTCTAAAATGAGTTTTCAGTGGCTTTAATAAAGCAAGTGGCGCTGGGGAGGGTGCAGCAAAATCCCCCTCCACAGACAAAAGAAAGAAATTCTGCCCTTAGCTGTGCAAACGTCCGGGTTGATCTGAGGTCCGGGGCTCGATTCGAGGTACAGATCACCTGTTACACGGTTTGTTTTACCGCCAGAGCCTTTCCCAAAGTCCGCTGTTTGTTGAAGCAACGTGTCCAGCAGCTGACCCAGAGTCAGTCAGGGTCTCTCTGTGGTTCACACACATGTAGGCTCGGGCTTTTTTTCCACCGAGTGGAGATGGGGGGCTCCGCTCCGTCTCCGCTGCCAGATGCACCTGAGCTCCGGCTAACTACATATTTGGAACGGCTGCAGCGTGCGATTGGATCCTGTTAACCTATTTCCTCTGCTCGCAGCAGGCGGCCAACCCCACCCTTCGAACCTCAGAGCCGCGCCGGGCCTCAAGGCCGAAAGACTGCCCCATCGGCCTCGCCAAGGATTATGGGTCATTACGGGCCGCTGGTTCCTCAGTTCTCCAAACAAACTCTTTAATAAGATCAGGTTCTCCTCAGACTTCAGCTCGGCCTGAAGTCGGCCGAAATGTTTGGTTATAATACTGAAAATTAAACAACACGGAGAAATTAATATCACTTTTTGAGTTTATTGTTCCAGACGAGCATGTGGTCGCGAAACACAACCACGCTGGAAAATGAAGGAAACACAAAGGGAAGGAGAGAACCAAGCACAGAGGGAAGACAGGAAGTTCCCATCTAAAAAAAAGTTTATGCTCTTTGCCTTTTCCTATACTCATTTGTTACCAAGTACAGAATTGTTTTTATATGTATTCATATAGTTTTCTATAATTATACTTAGAAATTTATATTTTTGACCTTTAACTTTGTTCTGCTGAACAAAGTTTGCAGTATTTTTATGTGCAGAAGCAATAACTTATCCTTTCTCTTTAAATCTCATGAGGAGACTCTGACGTTTAAAAGGAAAATCTGTAAAAGTGCTTCACAAATGTTTATTTTCATTTTTAAAAACATGTTCAGTAAACAGCTGCTCTGTGCTTTTATCAAACAGGGAAACAGTGACTTTTTTTGGGGGACTATATTCAGCGGTGGATGAATCCACATTTGGTGCTGTAGTGGTTATCTGAAGCAGCAGGATCGTGTGTGTGTGTGTGTGTGTGTGTGTGTGTGTGTGTGTGTGGGTGTGTGTGTGTGACTGAGTCAAGATAAACTACAGTGTGTGTGTTCAGGGCGATGAGGGAACACGGGTGTGGCTCACTGATGTGTTTTAATAGTTTCTGGAGACAATGGAGCTTTATGGCTCAGAGAGATAAATTATGTCAGGCTGTGACACACACACACACACACACACACACACACACACACACACACACACACACACACAGTGTTGTGTTGGTTCGAGTCTGCACAGGAAGAAAAATATAGAATCATCGGATCATCATCAGCACTTTAAGCACAACGGGGATTTTTCACGAGCCGGCAGCCACAGGTCGAAGTAGCCGAGTCCAGCAGTGACGAACTCGGCTGCTTCGACCACGTGTGTGTTTGTTTGTGTATATGGATCAGAGCAGGCTGCAGCAGCCGCTGTGGATGGAGGAGGAGGAGGAGGAGGAGGAAGAGGAACAGGAGGAGCAGGAGGAGATGTGTGACTTATCCAAGCTGCAGCCACAAGGTGGTCCAGGTGTTCACCGTCGCCTCCGCCGCCGCCGCCGCTGCCGCCGCCACCGCCGCTGCCGCCGCCACCGCCGCTGCCGCCGCTGCCGCTTCAGCCAAGTGTTCTTTATTTTGAGAGACTCTCTAATTTCACGTCGCTTTTCCTATGGAGTCTGGAATGTGCCTCAGATAATTATCCACTTTACAGTCGTCCTATCAGCTTGGCTCCATGGGTGTGAGGGTCATTGGTTCTCAGCTTCAGTTCAGAATGAAATGTCGTAAAACAACCATTAGATGGATTGTGGTGAAATGTGCGTCAGTAGTTCATGGTCCCCAGAGACGAACCCTTCTGACTTTGGTGATTCCTCAATTTTCTTCTCAACCCATCATGAGATTGATATTTGTGTTACTATTTGTGAGATGTCTCAGCAACCATTGGATGGACTGTTATGAAATGCAGTTGAGACATTCATGGTCCCCTCAGGGTGAACTGGAATAACACTGCTGATCCTCTAACTCTTTTATCTAGCGCCATCATCAGGTCAATATTTTAATAATATGTTAATAATATTAATGATGATAATATTTATAGGTTTTTTTGTTAATGTTGAGGTTTTCATGCACAAATTCAAACTGTGCATAAAGACCTGTGCACAGAAACTTTACTTGAGGAATCAATGTCTGCAGTGCCTCAGCTTAAACGTTATGATTTCAGCGCAGGTGCAGCGGGTGGGTAAGGGCCCTCGCACTGCGCTGTTTGTTTCAGCAGGGGCCGCGTGGGGGAAATGCCCCATTTGTAAAGTGACCATCAGTCATCGTGACAGGCCTGAGATGAGCGCAGAGGCAGCTGAGTGAGGCCATTCAGGCGGCCGTGAGAAGGGCGAGACACAACCGTCTCTGTCTGAAGCAGTTATGGGTAAACAAGCCGGGGCATCGGCCAGTGCTGCCCGCTCACCACTTCAGACCTCACACGCTAACCAGGAAAACACACTCCGCCGGGCCCAGGGACAGCTGTGAGACGTGCTCTCAAAACCTCATTTAAATCAGGCCGGTAACAGTAAACGCCCCCGTAACAAAGTACCTTTACGGCTAATACTCGTTTAAAAGTCCGGAATTTTCAAAACTGATCCATTTCTAAATATTATGGAAACAGAGAGCCCTAAAATCAGAACCACGGCACTCAGGGCTGCCGCAGGATTTTAGAAATCACATGTCGAGGCACCTTTCTTTAACTTGTTGATTAACTTGTTTTTAACCTTTGCTATATCTCCGGCGCACCTGTCTGTATACAGGTGCACAAAGGCCACTTTTTCTGCACCTTTTGTGAGTCAACAGGAACATGAGACCGGCCCAGACCAGGATAAAGTCAGTCAGCAGTCTCACACCTGGACACCGGACTGAAGAAGGCTCCCAGGACACCCTTGATGTGCAAAGATTAATAGGCTTCTTTTGGCTAAAGGCAAGTGGGAGCATGTGTGGGAGCCTTGACTCGACCTTAGTGCCAGTGACCTGTGACCTCACCTAGGCTTCGGCCCCTTTGACTTGGAAGGATGTGGTATATGTTAGGACAGTTTCCACCTATAATCAAGTGTTTGAACCATGAACGGGGGGGGGGGGGGGGGGGCAGATATCGTGTGAGGTGACAGGTGTGTGCAGGTCGTGTAAAGAACAACTAACTTAGTTATTGTGGTTTGGTCACAAAAAGCAGTGATGCACAGTTCGTGTTGGACAACAGGCCAGACCTGAAACAGGTGTTGATATGGCTTAGTGTGACGTCCACTTCCTGAGGACATCATGATCTCTGACGTCCCTCCAGAATAAAGCTCTGATGTCCCTCCAGAATAAAAGCTCCAAAAATACTCTTAGAATAAAAGAAAACAAGAGGCTGCAGAACTCCATTCAGAATCCTGCTGTTTTTAAGTCTCCTCCAGTGTCTCAGTGATCCAGTGACAGTTGTCTGTTCATCCTCTGCTCCACTGCAGACAGGAGCTGGTCACTGCTGGTTCAGCTGCTTTAATGGGTCAGTTTGACCGAATGGAAACAGATATAGACTAAAAAAAAAAAAAGGCTTCAAATCGTTGCCCACTGCGTAACTCCCCGTCTCCATGGCAATGTCAAATCCGTTCATACAAATGCAGACTTTTAATATTTTAATGTAAAATTATCCAAAAGACTTTGTAGGAAAAAATCTCTGAATAATTCTGAAATTCAAGCCTCTTTGGTTTTGATTGGCCCACTTTTTGTCAGTTCAATCTGGCAACACCGGGTTTATGACATTTCCTTTGTGAACACTTCCAGACGCTTGGCTGAACGTGGAGTTGGGACCAGGCTGAATGATGACATTTCACCAGAGCATAAGAACGACAAGAGCCCTGGCCGGTGAGGGCCCATAACTCCGGCCTAAGTGATTTTAACGGGACACGGGGGAGTTTTTCATCACCTCCTGTATCTCCTGGTTAGCGTCTTACATTAAGAAGTTTACGAGCGAGTGAGAACTTCGGCTGCTTTCGTCTCACGTGGCAACAATCTCTGCCCAAGGACGAATTTTATTGGCAGTTTCAGATCCTGTCTACACCAAAATCTTAAAAAAAAAAAAACAACAACATGTCAAGTGTTGTTTTTAATCACATTTATGACCTCTCATATAGAGTGCCATCCATATTAGCGGGCTGTGTGTGAGTCATGTTACTGTTGTGGTGTTGTGGTTACAGGCGCAGGGCGAAGCTGTCGCCTCCATGGGTGTGTTTGGTCGCTCTGGAGAAACTGGCCCGGCTCAAAGACGCTTAAAGGAACTCGTTAGACACCGAACGGGCTCTTCCCCGACCGAGCCCGCCACATGCTGCCGATGGCTACCGGGGGGGTACGCCCGGACCCTCTCACCTCGCTATCAACATCGCGTAAATCGACCGCCTCAGACCTGGTTCGTTTCGCTGGACGATCCGAACGGGCCTCAGCTTCCTGGTGCGATCCAATCAGGCTTCAGGTTGTCGGTGGTAGTCCAGGTGTCCATTTACGGCAAAAGTTCCGTGATCAGCCGATGTAAAGATCTGACGCCCTCATTATTCCATAATCTTGGGCCCCGTCTGAGCCCCCAAGCTGTATTTCTCCATTTCCCAGTTCCTGCATTTGGCACAAAGTTGCAACAACCCGACTCCTTATCTCAGACCAACACAGACGCAATGCAGAGAGTGGAGCAGGCGTCAGCCGGGTCCTCTAGAGGGTTAATCCAGGCCCAGGTTTAATGTCAAGTCCTGGAGTACAACTTAACGACATCTGCTGTCATAATCCAGACTCTGGAAACAAGAGTAAAATAAAACAAGAACTCGCAAATGGGCCTTGCCAGTAATGCTAAAGCTGTAGTCTGAGTAAATGACTGCTGTAATTCCATTATACAATGGGTGCGCAGGCCTGGATGTGAGGACATGGCTGCAGAATGGCTGCAGACCCCCCCCCCCGCCGGGTTGCGGGCTGAGCGGTGGGCCTCTGCTAACCGGAGCTCGGCCTCTCTCTCTCTTCGTCATTAAAAACTGGGCCACTCTGCAGAGCACATTCAGAAACCCCACCGCAGACCGGGCGACTGTGTGACTGTGGTTAGGCACCTTTGAGAAGAGGATGATAAATCGCTTTTTAATTGCTTATAAACGTGTAGCTGGGCTTGGCTGGCTGCTCCCGCCGCTGATTGCTCTTTGGAGCGGGGAAGCTGTGGCAGAGCTCGGCGCTGGGGTTACACGGCGAAGGGCCGGAGACGGGCAGCGCAGCCCACGTGGTTAGTGCTCGGGCCGCTCGGGCCGCTCTGGTCGTGGCGGTATTATGGCGGCGGTATTATGGCAACTAAACCCGCTGCTTATTATTACTATTCTGTGCCAAACGTTGACATTATTTCATAACACGACATGACTGCACTTGAAAATCATGTTTTCTGAAGCACAGACTCCGCCTGGGACATAGAAACGCCCCCAGAAATGCCAGGGGCAACAAGAGCAGGCACAGCTGGACCGTCGCTCGTCTCCAGAGACCCAGAGACTCGCCGCAAGACCCTCGTCGGTTCAGCCTCAGACCTGTTGTGGATGAGGACGGGACCAAACGGCTTTTTTTTTTTTTAACGTCAGGTGGGAGATTTGTTCACTCACTTTCATGTGTTTATCCATTTATTCATTCACTTGGTTTTTTGTTTGACCCCCCTTAGGGCCTGAACATCTGCAGGAACACATGCATGTACTTGAATAGTTGCATAGACAGATACGGTGGCCTCATGTTTACACAGCGCCTCTGTAATGCAGGTAGAAAGTGTTACTCTTGGCTCCCTGTGTTTTCCTGCTGACTCTGTAAACCTACATGTACCTGCAGGAACCTTGACACCTGTGGAGCAACAATCAGAGCTGATTTAACGCGGTGTTCCGATGCCGATCAACAGAATCTCGCCTGCAACTGCTGCCAAATATGCATCAGCAAAGCACTGACTTGGAGGAAGTGGAAGCCTCTGCAGAAAACAGTAGTTGTCTACCGTGATAGGGTTGGACAGGGACTTATACACATGCAGGGGGGTAAACTGGGCCGGAATGATCCGGAACGACGTCCTGGCTCCGTTAATAGGTAATTAAATCAGATAGGCAGTATCACACAGAATAAGGTGAAGCGGTGCTCGACTGTCTGTACCTGGTCTGGGATTGGGTTCGCCGGCCAATCACAGCAAAGCTTGTTAAGGCACATCGCCTTTCTGGACTGATGCAGAAGTAGTGAGCGCGCAGCAGTGCATGCATGTAATCAACTCCCCCTGAAAGCCCCCCCCCAAAGGAGGGCTCCCGGGGGCCATTGTCAGGTCACTCCTGACCGATTATTACAGTTCATCCCGAGGGGAGCATGAACGAAATGAAAAACACGCTAATGCTAACTCCATTGTGGTGCTAGAAGAGTTGTCAGGAAATGAAGAAAATCTTTAGGGATCATCTTCCTCTGGGGACAATGAATATTCAAAGGAAATCTGATTTCATGATAATTCATCCATAGCTGAGATATTTGAGTCCTGGTCCCAGCGGTGTAGCATCTGACACAGCTATCAGGGCTAATACAGACATCCACAATATCTACCCCCCTAATGTTGTCTAATACTATGTTTATGTCAAAGATTATCCGGTTTAATAGCAGCGTAATACATGAGATATGACCTGCAGTTGCATTTAGAGCATTTGATTCTGTCCTATGTTCATGTAAAGTTTTGTGCATCTACCTGTGAATACTCTAAACTCCCTCCTCCCTGGTGTGAGCAGGGCAGCAGCTCCAGCCCCCCCCCCAGGGTTGGCCCTCTCTGGTATGTAAACAGCTTGAGAGTTAGTCAGCGGCCACAGTGATCCGAAGTTTCCAGAGCTCGTTGGGGAGAGCTTTGCCACCAGGGGCGTCTGAGCAGATGACTAATAAAGGTGTCATTAAGCCTGTTGATTTTCACAGGCAGCAGCTACTCAGGCCCAGGTAGACCTTGGCAGGTTGTTGTTTATAGTCTGGGTCCGAGGTGGGGGTGGGGGTGGGGGGACTGGGTGGGGGGCTCATATCCTTGACTTTTCAAGAGGGCAGGCAGTGTCTGACCCTGAATCAAGGTGTCATTAAGTGTGTTGATTTTCACCGTAGCTTTTCCACTGTACAGTCAGTCAGTCAGTCAGTCAGTCAGTTGGTCGGTAAGAACGTGGGAAGGTGGGGAGGAGGGAGGGTGGGAAGGAGGGAAGTTGGGAAGGTGGGAAGGTAGAGCCTGCGTCAGCCCCTCAACCTTTCAATAATTATGTTAGCTTTAAGTTTCGGGGGAAAAAGTGACCGTTTGTTCCTGGATGTGGAGCGAATCATCTCCCCAAAGGGCAGGACTCTGCCGGGGGGCCGGCATCCCCGACTTACCGCCGCCCGCCCAGACGAGATGATTCAGCCCCCCACCACTGATTAAATGACTTCCTTGGGTAACAAGTGACTGCAGGTGTGTGGGCAGCCTGCAAGGATGTGTGTATATATATCTATATATATATATATAGATATATATATATATATATAGATATATATACACATATAGATATATATACATATATATACATACATATATATATAAATACATACACACATATATATATATATATATATATACATACACGCTGGAAATTTCCACTTGGACACCAGAAATATTGGAATTAGATTATCATAACACTTACTTAGCACATTCCTGCTCCTCAGAGGATGACATATATATATATATATATATATATATATATAATGTCATGGAACTGCGGCTCCGGTCTGACTGAGAACCAGATGTGCCTCAAAACATCTGCAAACATCAGGATATTCTACATACCTGTTTTTGTGCTCCCCAGAGAGACGTCTTATCAGGTCTGACTCCAATCTGCCATTTAACTCTGGGTTTTAAAGGTCCTGTGGATCTTATAACATTTCCAGGTCTCATCGGTGTGTTCTACCCACTGACCCTTAATCTGGAAAAAAGGAGGAAAAAAAAACCTTCCCATAAAAAGCAACAAATGGTGGAAAGATTTTGTCTTTTGTCACTGAATCAATGAGAAGTTTTCATTTGGTTTCTGCATTTGTTAACTGCAGAGAATCTCAGAGAAAATAACATTAAAACTGAAGGAGCCAGAGGACAAAAAGCAGAAGAGGCCGACGCTCGGCCTGGACGCCGCCATCCATTACCACGGTACCTGCCCTCAGAACCGCTTCCCCTGGGGTCCTGTTCCGTTTGAGGTCCCCCCCCCCAGCTGGATGGGTTTCACCCCCTTGAGGCCCTCTGGGCACCCGACAGTTACAGCCTGTGACACTTTTACGCATGTAGATGGTGGCGAGGAGCGGAGCGGAGCGGCGGGGGCCGGGCCCGTTTTCCTCGTGCAGACATTTATTTGACGCGTCACGTCATCGCCGGCGGAGGCAGGCGGCCTGGCCACCCGGCAGCCGGCTCCAGGTCCACGTTTGAACTCGCTGCCATGGCTACACTGCTCTCATTCATTTGTGCCGTAATTGCTCTGACCTTTGAGAGTTTTCCTTGCCTGCGCTTCAAAACAGAGGCTCGGATTTTAGAGGATTTCAGATCCTAATTGAGCAACGAAGCACCCCCCCGTCAACGCACTTCATATTTTAGCTAATTTGTCTGCACTTCTGTTCGGGGCCTATTTCATGAGTTTGTGTTGAGAAAGTGTGATGTAATGGCTGAATAAAGTGGGAGCGATTCACCTGGATTTGCGAGCTTAAAAAATGAAAAAAAGGTGTATTTTCTCAGCTGCAGGTTCCAGTAGTCGTAAACAGTGTTTGCAGAATGACTAACATTCAGCGCCGCAGCATCAGGCAGCTCATTGATGAAACGCTGAGCGAGTCCAGATACTGAATCACAGTGAACAGTGGAAAGTGCGCGAGTCGACACTTGTGCCGCAGACGGCAGCCAGAAATAAAGTCCCTCCGGTTCAACCGTGGCAGGTAGCTACAGACCGTGGGGCTGCGAGGGGTGGGGGGGGGCTATCGGCCACAACAACCACCGGGCCGAGCGCTTGGCTTGGGGGCGACCCGCCGACCCCGATCAGATCTGACTCTGGGGGAGGACGAGGCCGAGCAGAGGCTTAATGCAAACTGAAGGGAAAACACTCTTGTGTGAAGACGGAGTCAGAGACAAATGAAATACATTGTTAAAAAAAATCATTTTTGAGTCCACTGCCAATAAATTCAGGCTTTATAGAATTTCTCAAATTAATTTCATGCTTCGGAGATGTGAGCAGCAAAAGAAAAGCTTCTACTAACTGGCTTTTACTTCCTGTTTCTTGCCGTTTTATTTTAAATTGTGTATCACTCTGATTCTTTTCATCTGTGATTTTTCTTAAAATGTGTTTTCCAACAGAAGAATTTTTTTGTGTCTGTTTTCGCCTCCTTGCCAGATTTCACATGTGGGACGAAGAAGACTGACCCGATTCTCTCAGACTGTTTTATTTCGATAATTTACAGCAGCCTGATGAGAAAACTGCTCGGTAACTCACCAGAAAAGAAGCTGAAATTGGACGAAAACGCAGTTTTATTCGATGGGTTTGAATCCCGTGAAAGATTTCACAACCTCTCAGCCTCAGCGAGTCTCTAGCTGCCGGAGCCTTAAGCTCCCCTGGAACGTTAACACATCCGTGTCACCTGAAGCCCGTTAAGGTCAGGTGAGTCTCCAGGTCACGTGGAAGCCATGCGAAACATCTTGGCTGTTTTTAAAATCACTTCCTGTTTACTTATAGCACAACACTTCATCTGCTCTATATCCTGCCCTCTAAAAAAGTTTAAAAGCGCATGTGCCAGAGAAACTACTAAAAGTTTCTTTTTTATAGATTGGAGTCAAAAGTTATAAAAAAATTACAGCACACACGATAGTCGATAGTCCAATAATCACACGGTTGGATGCCGGGACGACCCCGTCCACCCTGCAGCTCTGCAGCAGCGGCCGCCGAGGCTCATGGGTACCGCAGTGCTTTGAAAAAAACGGTGGAAGAAGGCGTGACGTAACAATTGAAATACCTCTACGGTTCCGTTAAATGCTCCTGGACGCCTTCTCCGGTCCGTTCACCGGCCTCCGAGCCGATCCCGGCGCCAGTCCTCTAATAGGGCGAGCGAGGGGCCAATCTCTCAGAAAGAGACCTTTACGCAGTCCAACGTTATGATTATGGAAAATAAACTGAAACCATTCTTCTAACCTTGTCCTTTTTTAAAAGGTTTCAACTTTTCTTTCCCTTATTCCCTCATTCTGTCAGGCTCACGGCTCTCGCCAGTCGCCGGGCCTTGGAGCTCGGAGGCCTCCTGCGGGTCACCCAGTCGTCAGCTCACTTTTTATTTACCTACCCCCCCCGCCGGCACCTCCGAGGGGCTGTATGGACAGGAAGGCCAGGTGACAGGGTTAACCGGAAACCCGACGTCTCAGACGGGCGAAGCCGGGGTTGCGGAGGCGGTTTTAGCCCCGGTCGGGGCCAGACGTCGGGGAACGTGCCCGAAGTGCGAGAGATTAACACTCCTACACCAACATGTTAATGGCCTGCAGTTGTGGATCATAGGATTGCCACCGGCCATTACTGTAGTTATGGCGAATTCAGTCGGGATATAATGAGAGGCATTTGTTTGAGTTTAAAAGGAACAGTCTATTAAAAACAGAGCTCGTAAATACTCCCATGTCCACACCTCCCGAAAAACACAGGCCGAGTCTGACAGAAGATAATAAGCAGTAGTGGAGTCGGTTTTTAATAACGTGACCTCCCTCGCCTCCATTTTTTTTTTCCACTTGCAGCCACAGAAACCTGCTGCTGGAGAGTCCAGACCCACGGCTTCAGGTTGTAAAAGTCAGACAGCTCTTAAAAACCTGGAGGAGGAATGTTCGACGGGTCCAGCGGCGAATAAAGAAGAAATCCTCATCATCCTGCCTGAGCTCATATCTCCGTAGGAAAATAGAAACCTATAAAGGCGACGCATTTCCTTCTGAGAGATGCTCGCAGGAGCAAAAATGCACTTTTTACTCCACTACATTTAACTACAGTAGCGATTAAAGACGTTAGTGAACCTTATCTGCATATCTGGAATTATCTGCATTTATGTGTAAATTTGCCCTGATATGTATTTAGATCTTCTGCCAAAGTGAAACTATGAACAAACACAATCCAGGTTTCTGGGTTAATCAGACCCGGAGCCCAGGTAGCAGAGCTGGGTCCGGAGGTTCTGGTTCGGAGCTGCTGAGACTTACAGATGAAACATCCGCTGATGTGAACTGGACCTGACGAGGCAGATCCCCGGAGACGAAGACTCAGGATGAAGAGCTGTCGATCGGCATCGAAGCCGGAGAGAGTTTAGACACCAATCCACGGTCCACGGTCGGACAAAGTGTCCATAGATGGTCACGGTTTCGGAAGACGCCGCTCATCCTCTTCGCTTGTCCTCAGCACGCCGGCGTACCTTCTGGTCTTCGCTTCTCTGATAAGTTCGGCGGGTGTGTGGGCGGGACCCAGGCGCCTTGAGGTCACCGCAGCGACGCCTGGGCGAGATGACACCAGGGTTTTTTTGGCACCAGCAGCTTTAAGAGAAACTGCGTTTGTCTAAATAAAAGCTTGATTTATACCAGAGCTAATCATAAAAAAAGGATTTGGAGGATTTGGAGGTTTAATACTCAGCCTTTCGCACAGATATGTTAATGTTTCACTGATGTGAAACCAGTAAAGTGAATTCTACTTTTTCATTATCAGCGATGTTTAATTTGGAAACTTTGGAAACTTTCCTGCTTTTACTTGTTTACGTTTTGCTTTTTTCTTTGGGTCTTTGTCCTTCTCTCTTGCTTTTATCCTTTTCTTTCTCTTTGTTTTTCGTCTCTTTTTTTCTTCCTTTGTCTTCCCTTTTTTTCGTTCTTCGATCTTGAAGCATACCCCCCCCGAAACTGCCTGTTCCCGGTGCTTTTATTTTGGATTCCCGGCACATCAACCAATAGCTGGATGAAAACTTTTACGCGTAACGAGTGTTTCTGTCTCTGTGTTATTGCCCCAGATTAAAGGACCGGGGCACTTGTGCGCTCGGTGGGACACATTTACAGCCTCCGAGTCCGAAAAGAAAACTGCACTCGTGTCTTCAGGCTCAGTAGCTGCTCTCCTGTTTATAGCTTAGCGTCGGCTGCTTTTCACTGGCTTGTTAGACTGTAAGTTTATAATAAAATTCAGATTACGGTAAGGAAAATGTTTACAGAATGAAGCGGAGACTTCACAGCTCCTGACAGAGTCTATATTTATCCAGACTTCACCAAACATCTGGATCTGGAGCAGCGGCGGAGAGGTCGTAAACTTACAGTAGGTGCTACTGTACAGTCTCCGCTTATTAGCCCTTGTCTCGTTCCCGCAGCTTGGATCGAATTACCGGACCGCACAGTAAAAAGGGCGGAGCAGCGGTGCCGAGCGTCTCCCCCCGGTCTGAAAATCCCCTGGCAGGCGGCGACCCGATGGCTGACACGTCGGCTTCGGCGCTGGTCGGCCTCGTCTGAAACTATGCAAACGCGCCAGGAGCATGAGCCACGGTCAAAAAAAGAGAGAAACCCTCAGCTCGTGGGACAAGAGGATTGTGGGGATCATTTCTGCACCTTGAAAGACGTAAGTCAGCCTTTCAGAGCCGCCGCCGCCATCCACGCGTCCACGTGTCCACGCCAGCCTCCTCAACTTCAATTGTGAATTCAGCATCAAACTTTATTCCTCCCTCACCAACATCTTTCTCCAGCTGTGGAATCCGATGTTGACCCTCGTTTAGCATCTAGTCCTATCACCTCTTTTTTTTCTACCAAGGTTGACATGCTAACAGCTAACCAGCTAGCCCCACCCTCGCGTCTCTTAAACCCAACGATGGCGGAAGCTGCCGTAGAGCGGCGACCGTCACCACCACCTGCTACCAGAAAGAAACCACCTTCGGCAGCAGAGAAAACTCACGTATTGCACCTTTAAAGCTCATCCTTGACCTCGGCAACAGTAGTTTGGCAGAAGTGATCGTAACTCTTGTTCACTTTATATCACGTTTTTAGCAAGAGACCTTTGATGGACTTGGAATAAATAATGTTTTCAGGAAACTACCAATATTTTGTCTTGGAACATTAGAGCTTTGTTCTGTTGATGAAACGTTTTTGTTTTTAGTTTCCGTTTAAATTTAGTTGGACCCGACGCCATTGTTACAGTATTGAAAAATAATCTACCCAAATACTTTTGGATGAAGTTACATCAGACGGAAAAAGGCCACATTTAAAAACATAAACCATCACGGACTGCGACTTTGGATCGAATGATAATTCAAATGAAGAAAACGGCTGCAGCTCATGGTAGCGATCAGACACATGTGGTTCTGTTCGTCCCTGGTCTTCAGTCGTCGTTCGTCTAAATCACTCAAATGTTTTAATCACAGAAAACTGAACAAATGTCACAAAAATAAATGATCACAGGCTGTTTAAATCTGCCCAGTTGCATAAAAACAGGCCCAAAGGGACATAAAGCTGTCAAACCGTCCAACGCTGATATTAACTGTTACTGAAGAATTCAACGAATATTGATTCTGTAGCTCTGAGTCAAACACAACTTCCACGGAGGAGTAAAAAAACACAAAACAAAAAAAAACCAACATCGGAACCCAGCTCTGATTTAAAATGCTTTGCAATTAGGAAAGTAATTTCAGTAATGTTGTAAATCTGCTCTTTTACTCCAAGTTTCTGAAGTGGTCGGCTTGATTGCTGCTGGCTTTTATTTAAATAAAAAACATCTATAAACTTTCTAACATGTCCATGAAAACTGGGAAATGAGAAATCTGTGTGGCCTCAATCTGTCCGTCTGTCGCTTCCACTTTATGGTCCCGGCTTTGAACGTCCTATGCTACAGGGCCAAATCAGACGAGGAGAGGAAGAGGAGGGTTGATCTCGGGGGAGAGAAGGGACAGATGTTCGGGGGGACGTGGGTGGTAACACATCGCTCGTCCTCTTCGGGGATTTAATTTAAGCTGGTGCCAAATTACAGACCTGAATCCTGCTCTGAGCATGTTGAGAGGAATCGGTGTCTATTCTCAGTGGGACCAGTGCCGAGACCCTCACTTTACACACTTCAGTACCAGGTTTACCTGTGTGTGTGTGTGTGTGTGTGATAGTTTGCTCTTGGTTTAGCAGCACAAACGTGTGGGTCAAAGGTCACTGCCGTTGATCTCAGAAAACAAGACTCGAGGGTTTCGGTCCGTGTCTGAGTCAGGCTGAGGCTCAAAGGTTTCGAACACGCTTTGAGGGGGAACTTTAAGATTCCAGGTTTTGTTTGCCCCCCTGCCCCCCAGGCCGATGTCATCAGGCTGATGGCGTTACCATCTGGGACCCCGCCCCCCCTGCCGGGCCCGAATGGCTGCGTCGGGCTGAAGCCTGGCGGGAACCGGGCTCCGCTCACTCGTCTAACTGTATATGACATGTTTAAAGTATCAGCTCCTTTAACCTAACTCCCTTGTTCGTACCAATTGACTCGAGAGGAGAAGAAAATGAATCTGGCCGCGGCCGTCAGCGTCTCCTTTTCCCTTATTTGGGCGTCTCCGTGGTAACGGGGCTTTGTTGACGGGGCGTGTTGACAGGCAGAGAAATCCCCACGAGGGAAAATCCTATGGGGGGGGCTCTGTTGCATAAAGGCTCCAGACCCACGTCAGGAGGCTTTTAGTCGTATTTCTTCTCTTTTTCATCCTCTGGAGTGAATTTATTCAACATACTTCCTCGTCTTTCTTCCTTTCCTCCTACCTTTCCTTGTTTCCTTTCTCTCCCCCCTTTTCCATTTATTTCTTAATTTCTCACCCCCCTTCCTTCTTTCTCCCTCTCTGTCCTCCTTTCCTTCTTTTTTTCCTGCTGTCCTTGCTTCCTTCCTTTATTCTTTTCTTCCCACTTCACCGCCTCCCTTGTACCTTTCTCTCCTTCTTCCTTGCACCTCTCCTTGTATCTTTCCTTTCTTCTCTCATGTCAGTGGATTTTTTTTACATTTTAAGGTCTCTCTTCCTTCTTTCCTTCCTCCTTTCCCTCGTTCCTCCCATTTCATCTCCCTCTTTTCTTTTCCTTCTCCTTTCTGTCCTCGTTTCCTTGTCACTTACTCCCCTTGTCAAGGGTCTGACCTCCCCCTCCACCCCACTTGATGGCTGCGAGCGACGGGTGAAAACCAACGGCCCGTAATTCGTTGCAGACCTCGGGTTTCTGATCCAGCAGCGATTCCAGTGCTGGGTGCGCAACGTGCCGCTCTCCCCCGAGCGAGAGGGCAGGGACGGACACGGGGGCCGGAGGGCCGGGCCCTCCGCCTGCGGAGCCCACGCGGGCCGACGTCCGGCCGCTGGGAGCCGGCGAGCTCAGGTGGGCGTTAACGCAGAGCTCGCAGACCTCAGCCTCCAGGGCTGGAGCTCGGAGACGCTCAGAGAAAAATCTTGACTTCCACTCAGGAAATAATTAGTCTCATTTCCTTCTTTATTGGCGAGCCTGATCTGCCAAGATGGTAATGGAAGTTCTGTGTCAGTTTTTCTCCAGAAGTGGATGCCTCGAAGAAAGGAGCTTAGTGAGGATTTACCGATGCGCCGTCCTCCTTTTTCCCTCCTGGCTCCGTCAGCCAGGGGATCCGAGTGGGGGCCCGGCCGTCGACGCTCCCGCTCTGGTTCTATTTTAAAACGCTGCCCCACCGAGGCCCTGAGATGCAGATGAAAACTCACCCGAGCCTTGGCCGGTGCTGTTGGGGCGCCGGGCCGCTGGCGGGCACGTGTGCAGTTTGGCCTTGGTCTTTATTTCCCGATCGCTGCCAGCAACTGCCTGCCGTCGCCTCTGTCCACATACTTACCACCGTTCCCTGTGTTTTTTTCTATTTTACAGCTGATGGAAAGACGCTTGTCCTGACGTCACTGACTGAAAGTTTCTGAAAGTTTCAGTCCACAACATACGAACCCTGATGGAAAATGATGCAGTCTCAGTGCGAAACACTGATCTAGACGAGGCTGTTTATGAGTTAAAATATTATTAATCAATAAAACTTTTTTTGAATTTTTTAAAACAACTATGGTGAAAAATTTAGGCTTTATTTTTTTAAATAAATATTATTATTTTTATAGTTGACAAACATAACAAACTTTTACGGCATCAGGAAAAAAACGACACAAATTTATTTGTTTTCTAATGTTTGTTTTTCATTTGGAAAATATGTTGAACTTTAAACAAACTTTAACTGGATTAAAGTTTCAGTCTTGATGTCTGAATCCATTTCTCCAGATCAAAATCCAGGACTTTAAAATCAGTGTTTTTGGACTGTTGGGTTTCCTCCTTTTTTTATTTTTATATATTTGTTTTTGAAAATCGTCGTTCAACTGACACAAACTGCGGATGTGGTGGAGAAATGCCTGTATAATAGTCATAATAGTTATCATCTAATGATTTCCTCTGCAGACACGTTTGCAGTGATGCGTGACGCGTCTGTGAATCCGGACTCTGGGTGTGAAGACGCTCGCAGTCGTTTTTCGCGGATGGAACTTCCTGATGTCCATGCTAGCATCAGAGCGCTAACGACGGGAGACCTGCGGTGGCTCCGACTCGCCTATTTTTAGCCGCCTCCGATCACTCCGACATCCAGATATCGTTTATCCTGCAGCGGGTCTCTGCAGAGTCTGGAGGTATTTATTAAAACGCCGAGCGGTGATTTACTGAACTCAGCTCCTCTGATAGTTTCCTAATTTGATTTTCAGCAGAATATTCCAGCACTTTTCCAGCGTGTATCAATTTAACCGTCGTTACGTTACGTCTGTCTAGAAAAACAGAGCGGGCTCTCGCCGGGGCTGAACGGAGGAGCCCGGCGTCCGGCGTCCGGCGTCCGGCGTCCGGCGTCCGGCGTCCGGCGTCCGGCGTCCGGCGTCCGGCGTCGGCGTTTTTTCTTCTCTCTCTTTTCTGCTTTGCTTTGTGGTTGCAGTTGCAGAGAGAGAGAAGCGCGCGGTGTGTTCCAGGGTTTCTCCGCCAGCATGCGCGTATAATGGCGCGTGAATATATGAGTAAGATGCGCATGTAATGTTACATTGTTCCTGTTTGTGACTCTGTTGTTTTTTGTTGTTTTTTTTTGTTTTAAACGGCGAGGAAGCGGAGGAAGAGGAAGCTGAGCGAAAGCAGCGGTTCTCCATATGTCCCCCGGACACCGGAGAACCCAAACACCGGGGGGGTCACTGATGGTTCGAGCAGCCTCGGTGTTGAGAAAAACCTGCTGTTCGCTGGTGTTCAGGTGTTCAGGTGTTTAGGTGTTCAACTTGCCCGGGGTAGTCCAGTGTCTCAGAGATCAGTGACAGTTGTGTGTACATCCACTGCTACACTGCAGACAGGAGCTGGTCACTGGTGGTTCAGCTTAATTTTCCAAATGTGAACTAATATAAAGGGGGTTTAAGTCGAGGCCCAGAGTCTAACTCACTGAATCCATGACAAATTTCCATTCCTGTTTCTTTTAAATGCTTGAAAGTCTTCAATCATGTGAACAGTTTTAATCTTTAATGTTTAACAATGTCAATAAAAGCGAATAACTTAATTAAACTCACATTTAAGCTCTTATTCTATATGATAAGAAATCCTGACTCGATAACCCGGTGACCAACTTCTCTCCTCCTCTGGGACCGTGCAGGAAAGCCTTATTTAGTGGTCACTGTCGAGGCGTTTCATCTTATCGGCGGACGTCTGAGCCCTCCCCCGAGAGGACGCCGGCGCCCGGAGGAGAATCACCCTGAAAGCGCCGCTCTGCTTTTCCTCTCCGCTCAGATGGAAAGACGCTTCCATTCCCTGCGGCCCGGGCAGATGTGAAGCCGGGCCGCAGTATTGATTACAGCCTCCATCTGTTGTGCGTTTTCTCTGCGTTTTCTTTTTTTCCCTCCATTTTCTATTGTGAATTACTCCCTTTGTTGTGTGTTATTTTTCCCATCCATACTCCGGCTATTTCCATGAGTCACTCGAAGTGCTCTCTGACGCGATCCGGGCCAAGAGCGTTATTACAGACAGACTCCTTGTTTATGGTTTTCTCATCAATAAATGCTCTATTGTCTCCAAACACCATTAGATCAGCACAGGCCATATTTTAATTTTAGTGCTAAACAGGAACACTGCTATAAATATTATTGTGCAGAGACATTTGTTCTCCATAACGGTATTTTTATAGTCAAATTCAAGGGGAAGGCACAGCCTCCAGAGACCAGACACCGAGACACGTGTCCTGCACCTCAGGTCAGAGGTCAGATGTCCTCAGGCTCCCTGAGCTGAAGGTGGTGGTGGTGGTGTGTGTGTGTGTGTGTGTGTGTGTGTGTGTGTGTGTGTGTGCGTGTGTGAGGGGGGGCTGGCGGCGATAACTCAGTCGGACCTGAACTTGCAGACACGAGACATATGTTGATATGGATCATTGTTACCTCCACTTCCTGAGGACATCGTTGTCTCTGATTTCCCTCCAGAATAAATATCTGATATCCCACCAGAATAAAAGCTCAAGAAATCCAGTTAAAACCCAGAGGAGACAGAGACTGCAGAACTTCATTCAGAAACTCCCTGTTTTTAAGTCTCCTCCAGTGTCTCAGAGATCAGTGACAGTTGACTGTTGATCCACAACTACACTGCAGACAGGAGCTGGTCACTGGTGGTTCAGCTGCTTTAATGGGACAGTTTGACTGAATGTGAACTAACACAGGCTAAAATAAAACAGACCTCAAAGTCCCCTGAGGCATTATGGGAACCGTAGTTCCAAAACGTGGTGCATGATTTCTGCCCAAATTTAAGAAAGAGAAAAATAATAAGAGGAGAACATAAGATACATGGGAGGGAGCAGTTGTCTCAGGTTTGTCTTGGTGGGGGGGGGGTGGGGCTGTGACACTAATATAAATCCCACCTATGCAGGTTTTCATGGCAAAGGAAAAAGGAGCCGTCTCAAAAGCTACAGTAGAAATAATTGTTTCACCAAAAAGACAGCGGTTACGAGAACATTTCCAGGAAACGGTCGGTGGCACGAAAACCTCCTGGTGCTGGAGACGGAGCAACATTTCTCCGAGAGGAGTCGCACGTTTGCAGGAGGAGCTGAAGGAGGCGGGAGTCAGTATTAACTCAGATTATAAGGAGAACGCTGAGGAACGTGGTGCCCTCGGTGGGTGAATCAGAGCCTGACGGTAAGACGATGAGTCAACAGAGTCAAAGTCATCCAGGGCCTGGTTCAAGACTCATTCCTGGAAAGTCCTGGAGCCCCCTAGTCCCTGAAACGGGAGGTTATGAGGGTCAAGCAACGCTCCCTAAAATACTGACTCATTTTCTTTGGTATTGATCAGATCACTGCAATCAGCATCATTAAAGTTTCTCTGACTGACCCAGACCGGACCTGTTCAGTCCTGCACATTCAGAGAACCGAAAACGGTCGACTACGACTGAATATGAGCACAAACCCACGTTCGGCGGCCGAACGAGCTGAAGCTCTGCCACAGCTGCAGTGCGTTAACGTCGCACACAGGCTAAGCAAACTTTCTGGGTTAGACAGAGCATTTTCCACCGCTCCTCCTCATGCGAGGCACAAAACACCGGCGAGGATTTTTATACAGGATCTGACATTTTTGAGCCCGCGACGGCGTCGGGCGGAACGGCCCCCGGGGGACACGTTCATGGGCAAAGCGAAGCCGGTGGCTCCCGACTATTTATCTTCTGGTGTCAGATGTTAAACAGAGGAATATGGCGGTTCACACACTGCGGTCAAACACACATTCCCACTGACCACATATTAGACTGTCGCTGCTCCCACGGCACTGGATCAGAGCCTGGGTGTCAGATGATGGTCCTGGGTGGAGGATGGGGGGGCGGTGGTGGGCGGAGCCGTTGGGGATGGAGGAGCCTCGGAGCTCTGCCAGCTGATGAAAAAACCCCCGTCTGCTTTAAGTTTTAGCAAGAATTTTCTCATAATTACATTGTCTCGCCATGCAGAGCTGGAGGGTTCGGGGGTAATTGAGGAAGGTGGGTGGGCATCTTCGCAGAGCCTGATTCTGAACTGACACTGAAGCCGGGCTTTGTCCCGCTTTAAGTGCAGGATTTGGCTCCTCAGCCGTAAAAGTCCTGGTTTCAGTGGACCTTTGGCAGTTCCTCTAAAGGTTTCAGGCAATCCAAAGCCACTTTTCCTTTTTCTTTTTCAAAGGAGACATGCTAAAAATAAAAAAAGGGCCTTTTTAAAGAGTGTGGCTTTTAATGGCAGCATGTAAAAATCTGTTATGTGTTAACAGCTTCACTGAGGCAAACCAAAGACATGCCTTAGCAGCCTCAAAACAAATTGGGATGGCAAATGACGAGGCAGGAGCCTTTGGATGGAGTAGGTGGGTTTCTTTACTTTCTTCACCCTCTTTTCTTCCTTTCTTTCTTTTCTTTCTTTCTCTCTGTGTTTGATCAGGAGGGCGAAGGCAGAGGTGACGCCCAAAGACTAGCGAGGAGAAAGGACAACCACCGAAAAGACTCGCTTTGAAATGTCAAATACAAAAGACAAACCTTCGCAATGCTCCGATGTACAAACACATGCTGGCACGAAACCAAAAGAAAATGTCGTCATGGCAAAATAAGAGTGAAAGACTTTATAGCGACGGACGATTAAATCCGTTGTGGAACTTCGGCTGGTGTCAGACTAAAGGCGGCAACGACGCGGGTCAAACGTCCGGTGAATCCGGACGACTGGGAATCCTCTGTCTTGTTACGTAGCTGATGAGCTGACTGGTAGCGTGGCGGTGCACTAAACTAGCCACTGAACGCCAGTCACGTGTTGCCAGTAGGAATTTAAATACAGGCAATGAAGCGATAAATGTTGCCAGCAGTTACATCAAAATGTAATTCAACGTTAACTCGTTTGGTCCAGCGAATTAAAACACAGCTACATAAACGACTTGACTTTTCCTCTGGCGCCACCCTCAGGGAAAACTTCACATTTTCTGCCTGGTGGTAAAGATCTACGCATCACAGACTCATCTCTACATTTTTCATCCTTGATAAGAGTTTTAGTTTGCTGTCATGTCATTAACATTTTAGCCTCATGAGTGTGGTTGGCTGTTGGAGGAACATATTTACTGGAGAAAATCAGGAAATGACACAGTTTCAAAGTGAGAAGTTCAGGCCGCAGGGTCTGAAACTGAAGCAGTGTGAATTCTCTCAGGAAGGAGGACGGATCCTCAAGGATGGATCCTGGAGGACGGATCCCGGAGGACGCATCCTTGAGGACAGATCTTGAGGACGGATCCGGAGGACAGATCTGGAGGATGGGACCTTGAGGACGGGTCCTGGAGGACGTACCCGTAGGACGTACCCGGAGGACGTACCCGGAGGACGTACCTGGAGGACGGACCAAGAGGTTGAGGAAGATTCGGGCCAGCAGGCAGGAAAACAGCGTCGCCAGGCTCTGAGACAATCGGGGAAGGTGAGGCACATAAATCCGGATCAAAGCGCAGCCATCTGGCACTTTAACGGCCATGTTGACATGTTTGGCAGCGCGGAGGCCCCTCCAATTATACCCCCTCTCACTTTTCCCGCTGGGTCTAATAGTTAACTGTGGACCGGCTGAGCGTAATGCTGCAGTGTGGGTCAGACGGTGAACTCATGCGGGGCTGTCTGATGGAATACATCACCCGGTCTGGTTCTCCTCTTTCAGGCCGGAGAGCAGAGAGGCAGCTCGGTGCGTCGCCTCACGGCCAGAAGACTGAACTGTAAAACCCAATTTGACATCATCGTCCTGGACCGAGGGTTTTTAAAGAGGCCGAGCGACGAGAGCTTCTCCAGCCGCAGGAAAATCTGCTGTTTCACTGTTTCAGTAGAATAAAAATACCGTCACTTAAAGAAAAATAAAAAAAACATTGGTCATTTGTTTGATGCCATGTCGTTCCAGCTTCGACAGGCATCGAAAAACCAGGGTTAGGTTCGGACGGAGCTCTGAGGAGCTCAGAGTCTCTTAATTCTGGTCTTTAACCGGGACATTCATGGTGCCCAGAGGATGAATTGTTTTAATTTTACATTTTCTCAGTTCGAACCTCCAGCTGTTGAAGCCGCCGATTCATCAGACTCAACTAGATCATTCATGTTCAAGGGCAGGGCCTGGATCCAGTTATTTATAATAATCCCTGATTATGAAAAGAAGCCACCACGACTTCATTTCACGTGTCAGAGACACACTGCATCGGCAGTCGTCTCTGTTTCGTATTAGGGAAACGTCCTAGAGTTTCTTTTATTCTTCAGTTGTCGCCGTGGCCTCGTCGTCGCTGCGCGGACCGAGCATCGGAGCCGCCGACGGCAAAGACGCCAGATTCATCTGAATTTATGGGCGGCGTGCTCGATGGATTTCTGGGAGAGCGGCCTGGAACAGTTCGGGGGAATCTGGCTTACTTTACCCCCGCGAAGGCCCTGATTGGCTCGGGCCCCGGGGCCTGCTCTGTTGTGGTTTGAGCCTCTTCAAAGCCTCGCTCTGCGCTCAGCTCACAGGAATGTCCATTACCTTGCGGTCGCACGTCCCCCTCTCCAGGCTGCGCCGCTCCCGCAGAGCTGCGGCGGCCAGGTATCCCATAAGCCGGGGGAGGGGGGCGTGGCCACCGCTCCGCGCTGTGGGTTTTTTTCGACGGGGATCCCTGGGTTAAACCCGGTGACGCATTGCCTCGTGGGCCGCGGCGGCTGCAGGGCTTCCACCGCCGCTGACGCAGAAGGATGCATTTCAGTGTTTCTGTGAGCAGAGGAATATCGCCGCGGGACAAGCATCTATTTTTAATGTTCCGGGGTCTAAATATACAGCCGCTGGTCCCAGTTTGGCCCTTTCACTCTTTCCCCTCGCCTCAAACAATGCGTAAGAAATGTAAAAATGTAAGAGCTTTGTTTGGTCTGCGGCCTCGGGAACCCCGCGCGGCGAGCGTCCTGTTATTTCCGGAGCTGGAACGCGTGCCAGTGGATATTTTGGACGTGTCATGCAGCTTGGGCCACCCGCCATGGCCGGCCGCCGCCCACGCCTCCGGCAGGGACGTGGGGCGGCGCCTCGCTCGATGTCGCTGCGGGGGGGTTCGCAGGGAAACTCCTTCCAGATTCCCAGAGCTGCCGGTCTGCAGAGCCGGGCCTGGACGGCCGCCACGGCCCAGTCAGTCCTGACTGTGGTCAACGGGATTTCAGACCACAAATGTATGTTTATAGGTTTTTTATTCTCTTTAGTTTGTTCAAAATCATACAGTTTCTTGTTTACAGAGCCAAGGATCCACATTTTCAGACTCGTGGGGAAAAAAAACAAGGGATTTTTTCTCTGAACCAAATAAATAAATAATACATTCAGAGTCAGAGAAACTTGCATAACATAAATAATAAACACATGGACGGAAAAGAGAGAAAATAGACAAGAAAATAGTCTAATAAAATTTTACATATTTCCTCATAATTTTAATGTAGTATCCCATAATTTTTTTACTAATTTATTGTTTCGTTACTGTCCCATATTTGACTTATTATCCATCAATGCATGTATAGAAGCTCATTTCTGCCAGCAAAAGAAAAAAAATGATGAAAAATTATGGACAAGGAAAACAAAAATACCATGAATATAGATTTAATCTCATATTTATGACTTTCATCATAATTTCAACTTGTTATAATTTTGACTAAGTGTATAATAATTTCGGGCAGGTGGGAGGGGCTGGGTCTGAAATGACAGGATGGTTAAAATGACAGAGATTGACCAAATAACTGAATTATATTTACATTTTACCTAAAAAAGAGAAAAAATACATATACCTGTAAAAATAAGACGGTGTGGCACCCATCTCTACCAGGAAAAGAAGGAAATGGATCAAAGACTGTTTGATGATACATTTTTTTTCATCAGTGTGTTTGGGGCGTTTTGCCGTTGACCAACAGTTATGTGAGAACCGACACAGGTTACATGGGGAGAAAGAGAATCCTCTGCTGGAGTAAAACCAGCGACCAGCCCTGTTATCTCAGGACTGACCTGGTATAGTGTTTTACTTTCATTGGCAGTGACGAGCTTCCGTAGCACAGCACCCAACCCGAACCCAAGGAACAGTCAGACGCTGAATAATGGATGTTTGTGGGACGAGTTCTCATGCGATGAGACGACTGTAAATTTCACGAGAGCGGCATCTCTGTGGTTGGGTCTGTGGGCCGTCACGTCATCAGAGCTGTTTCCCTAAGTGCTAAGTAAACAAAACGTTTTAGGTCAAATTAGTCTGCTCGTGGTCATAAAAGAGACGCTGCGCCCCCCCCGCTAAAAACAAAGTCAGGCGCTTATTGCCCCAAGGTAGCAACAGCTCATAAAGGAAGAAACATGAAAACATGTAGCACAGAGCTAAGGTAGCGACACTTAGTCGCACTTTTTCTGCAATTACACTGTCAACGCTAAGGAAATAACATCAGTAAAAGTCTGAAGTCACCCTGATGATTCACAGCGGCTGAGATGTTCATTACATGAAAAACAACAAGCTAATAAGCTGTTCTTAGAAATACAAATGTAAAGTTTGTCACCGGCCTACGCTTCGCGGTGACTCCAACCTCGAGAGCTGTGATTGGTCGGGCTCGGTGGCGACTGAAACTGCTCTTCAACATCCATCGGCTCTGACTCCGTCGAGATCCATCCGGTTCAGTCGCCGTGGTTTTGAACAGCACGACGAAGACACTCAACACTGGGGAATATAAACTCGGTCATGTTGTAGCGCTACATGAAAGGTCAAAGGTGAACACATGGGAGGTCTGGAGTTACTGTAAAATGTAAACTTAATTAATGTCCAACGCATCCAACCAGGAAAACCATGAATCAAGACTCCAACCTTCACCACCACACATCTTGATATTGTTTTAAATATAAATGATAATAATAATAATCCTGCCACTGAGGAGCAGATAGAGCGACTTCAGGAATAAGAAGAATATTGTATGATCACGACGAACGTGGACGGATTAGGAGATGACAGGCCTCATTTTTCATCCCTTTGTGGTCGTTTTGTGTTTGTCGTCTCTTCGCTGTCATTCCATTGGACCAATCAGATGCCCCCCCCCAGCCCCCAGACTTGTGGCCTGCTGCTCAGAACCCATGAAACCTCTGACATTAAACTGGAGACGAGCGAGATCTGAGCTCCAGAGTCACTTCATCACTCTGCAGCCATGTGAGGCCGCTCGGCCTCGAACTTCACGCCTGAGCCGCCGTTTCTCCTGAAGCCTGTTTCCACTTCAGATGAAACAACTTTCCCACGGGTCCAGGAGACCGTTCAGAACCTTAGGTGCCTTTTGACAAGACGATCCAGGGGCTAGATGCCAAAAGTTTCCCTCTCATAGCATAGCACCTCCGGCTCAGGATTTCTGATGAGTCGAACACAAACTTCAGGCAATTACAACTCCACTGACACAGTAAACAGTCCTGGGTGGTACCGGTATCGGTTTCTGGACGAGAGTCTGACATTTCCTGATGAAAAAAAGTAGCAGAGTTCGGCTAAAGGAGCAAAATGAGAACGAGCAAAAAAGGAGCCGAGAGAACAAAAGAAATAAAACTTTATTTGCTGTTGATTTAATGTAGCTAAACAGAAATAAGTGACCATAGGATTCTGAGCAAGGAAAGTTCAGGGGAGGCTTCAGTCTCACATTCCACCTCCACCTGTTTCCTTAGTGAGAACCACAACGCACAAAATGTCTGAAATGTCCCTGCTGCTTAGTTTTTTTTTTAAATCCATCATTGGACTAATTCTCCCGATTCATCAAGGTTGTTTAGATTTGGTGGAAAAGCAGAAAGAGACACGAGGTTCCTGAGTTAAGGTCCTGGAACCAATTGCTTCAGAACGACCTCGGGATGTTTCCACTTTCACACCACTGGGGTCAACTTAGGGGACGGGGAGGGGGGCTCCATCTCCTCGATTCGATCCGGGTTTCAGGCCCAGTTCTTGATCTGATGCACCCGTTGACTCTGTGTGAGACTGAGGCAGGTGAAAGGACCCGTTAGACCAGGTGTCCACATTCTTCTAGCTCTGATTCACGTGTTACTCATGAGAAATCAGGTAAAACTCATGCAGCATTTTGAAGGAAAACACAGAATCTTCCGCCTTTGACCGCGGAACAGTGCAGAAGTCGCCCCCGGTTTTCCCGGACTCTCGGCTCCGGCGGCCTTCGGCTCGGTGCCACTCTGCCGCGGAGCCGGAGATGGGTCCTGTGAGGAAGGTTATCTAAGCACCAAACAATGGAACGTGTAATTTCAGGATACGCTCTAATCCGCCGCCCCGGTGCCGGTGCCAGGAGGGCGTATAAATCCCTTTCCTGGTATCGGAGCCATTGATTGATCCGCGGATCATCATTCATCACCCAGCTCGTTCTGTGTTCCCGTTCCGTGTTCCAGCCATGGTGCTGGGCCAGAAGGTTTTAGGCTCCCTTCGGTTTTAAAATATTCCAGACCCCGGAGGACTTAAACCCTCCAAGCATAAATATCATGGGAACATCTGGGAGAACAGGAGCTCCGCGTCTGCTCCGCGTCCGACCGCAGAGATCGGCCGAGGAAGGAGGTGGCGCTGGGCCGGTTGGCGATCAGGCTCCTTCCTTTGGTTTCAGGCGGAGTCGATCGTCCCCGGTTTCAGGTGGATCGTCCCTCTGACCCACCAAATGTCCACCTTTGACTTTTCCTTCTTAACATCTGTCTCATTTCATCAGCTCTGGTCGGACCTGCTCAGATGTGACAGATGTGAAGTGGATCTCAGAGGCCGGTGTGTGTGTGTGTGTGTGTGTGTGTGTGTGGGGGGGGCATTATCTGTGCCTGAGGTCCTCCCTGCTGATGATTCACATTAAATCTCATTAAAGAACAATGTCCCTTATTTTCTCTGACATCTGAACTTGGTCTCTGGCCTTAATGGATCCTGGATTCACCACTGGACCCACAACAAACCAGATCCACTCTGACCAAGTAATGTGACCATTATTTTGAAAAACTAACCTCCGTTAAAAAAAAGGTTCCTTTTAAAAAAAAGTTCATCATTACTCTAAACGTCAATTTGCTTGGAATTTTCTTGCCTTTTTCTTTCCTTCTCTCCTTCCCTCATTCCACTATTCCTCCCTACCCTCCTTCCTTCATTTAATTCCATCTCCTTTCCTCCTTCATGTCTTTCCTTATTATTTCCTCCCTTACTAATTCCGTTTTCCTTTCTTCCTTCCTTGCCTCCTTTGTTATTCCCATCATTTTCCCCTTCTTTACTCGTATCCTTATTTTCTTCCTCCCTTCCTTATTTTCCTTTCATGCCCCGTTTTTTCCCTCTTTTCCATCTTGCTTTCAGTCCCAGGAACCTTCCACAGTTCACCGCTCAGATTTCTTTCCCTCTGCTCCAAATCTAAATCTTTCTCTTACGTTGCTTGTTTTTCTGCTTTGCTGTTATTTAAAGTGAAGGAAGTGAGTTTCTCTTCCTCCGCGGCTCCGAACCAAAGGCATCGCTCAGTTCGCCGCTGAAAGCTTGTTAATAAAGCTTCGGCGAATCGAGATCCATTCTTGGATGCCGTCCTCCGACTTGCCGGGGTCGCCGCCCGGAGGCATCCATCACCCATCCAGCAGTGGCGGCGGCGGCGAGGCTCTTTATTTAGATGTCAGGGGAAACCACTGACCAGTCTGATGCAGTGTAAAGTTTTCTTGCAGGACTTTAGCGATATTTTCTTTGCCCCGGAGCCACTGTGGCTCTTTGCCTCTGAAAATATAAAGGCACAATGTCAAAAAAAATTAAAAAACATTCTTGACTCGGTATCTCATAATTTTTGATTTATCGTCTAGTTTTTTTATTTTTATCGTTCCAAAATTCATCCTTTTTTATCCTTTCACGGACTCGACCGAGGTTAAACCTGCGAACTGTCGCCCTCGGTTCCCTCCTTTGCCCAGTGAGTTGGGTTTTTTCATTTTTTTTCTTTCATTTTTGCTCTTCAGGTTCAGGTCCGGATCTTCAGCGTGAGCTCGGCACATTCTCCAACGATGAATGAATCAAAGGGAGACAGTGAAGCGGTGAGAGAGGCTTAAATATTCATGAGAACGCGTCCAAGGCAAACACTCGCGCAGACATCTGCTGATCCGGTTTCAACAGCAACAATAGTCTGAGAAGAGAAAAAACGAAAAGCAGAAAACAAGAGGAGTCCCGGACCACACAACGAGCGTACACACAATCCACGCTCGTAAGCTGTAATTCGCAACGATCCTGCTCCGCCAGAGCCTGCGCCGCATGTGCAAGGTTTGGTTTGGGATCAGCGTTAATAAGCAAATTGTTGTAGTTCGATTTCAAAGGGGCCTCGGAGTCAGACTCGTATTATGGACGAGAGCCTCTGGCAGACGGACGGGGACGTTCTCATTGGTGGATTTATTAAACATGGCTGTTCTCTGGCTCCCTGAACACACTCAGGACCTAATTATTACACGGAAAACACACTTTCCCACGCCGCCGACCGCGCAGAAATCTCGACGTGCGTGGTCGGCTGCCGGACATCCCGTGTTAACCCCGGTGATATACGACGCAGCGCTCGGTTCAGCGAAACTAAAAAAAAAGGAAAACCAAAAAATAAAGAAGGGGGGAATGTTCCCCACATCCCCGCTGGAAAATTTACCCAGAGGTGAGGACGCTTCGAGGGAAAATCTGAGGGAAAATGCCAGTTTGACTAAGCGCGTTACGTCACATCGGCAGGAAGCTTGTGCAGAGACTTTCTCATCCAGAGCTGGAAAAACGATGTGCGACGCTTGAGGCGTTTGGATTCTCGTCCGTCACGCGGGAATGTGAAGGAGGCGCCTGAGGGACGGGAAACGTGAAAAGGTCCGAGCCTCAACGCTAGTTCGTCTCCCTGTGACAGGGAAGGCTGAGATGCAGATGTTAGAAGTTTAAGAGGTTTTACGAGGAACGACAGTTCGACCAACATGGTCGAACTACGGGACGTTCGCGTTGTTTCTCCTCGTGCTGATGCATCTCCTCAGCTTCAACAGAGCTTTTTTCATTAGAATTTATCCCAGCAGATGCACACACAAACACACACACACACACACACACACACACACACACACACAAAACTAGTGAACTCCCTCCCCCAGCAGGCCGAGCGGCCAGACACAGATGTAGGCCAATCATCCAGAGTCCTCCTGAAAGGACCTAATCCCCCCCACGGTTGGAGAGCGTTCAGTCCTGGGGGGGGGGGGGCTCCGGACTCATCGGCCTGTAAATCAAGTCCTCCGCTGGCTCCGGCTCCACTTCCTGCCCCCCCAGCAGGTCTCACGCTCTCTGGTTCTCCACCGATCCTGAGTGTCTGAGCAGCGGGGACGCTGGGTCTATCAAGTATAGCTGCTGGACCCTGTGAGTTTTGGTTCTTCTTTTTTTTTTTTTTTGGGGGGGGGGGGGGCTTCTGAAATGAGTGTGTGTTTAAAAACTTAGAAACACTTAGAAACTGTCTAGAAACTTTAGAGCTAACAAAGATCACTCGCTACATCAAAAAAAAAATATCGACATTTACTTTTTTATTTCTGTAGAAGAGAAACATCCTGTCGATTCAAAAACAGGAATTTTGGACCAACTATGACGGGGAACTAAAATATGACGGAGTTGCAGCCTCGGTGAGGCTGTAGCTCCCGACTGCCTCTTGTTCCTATTTGGTTCATGAACTTGTCGATGACGAAGAACATGTGTCTCCTCCTCATCAGCTTCACCATGTTCACTTTGTGGACAAAACTATTTGGACGCCTGAATGTCGCAGCCACATGTGCACACGTCCTCAAACTCATAGTTTCTGTCCTTTTTGCCAGATGTTGAACCTACGGCCGTGATTTACTCCCACTGAGCTACAGGAGCACTGGGGAGGTCCAGCAGTGATGGGGGAGGAGCGGGGGGCAGGGGTGATGAGGTCTGGTTCGGAGGTGTTGGACTGGACTGGCTCCGAGTTCTGTGCGGATCAGTCTAATTGACCATTTCTCAGTGGGGCAGAGTTAAGATTTTGCCTCATTGGAGCCAAGAGACCAGCACCAGGACAATCAGAGCTTGACCATATACTTCTGTCCATGGCCCAAAAATCCACGGACCTTGATGAAGGACAAGTCATCTGGTACCAACCGCTCCCACAGTATCTGAGTCTTGGTTGGGAAAATTCTGGCTGGGAAAGGAACAAAAAAATAAATAAATAAAAAAATAAACCTCCCAGATATGGACTCGGATCAAATCCAACATCCTTCTGCCAACATCTGTCAGTGTGGCAGATTATTTTCGTTGGTCGCTTTTCAAAACCCGATCAAGCCTTTCTCCCGTCACTCAGTGGTGAAAACATAAACTCCCTGCAGCTTCCCCTCGGCAGGTAATAATCACGCCGGATTCATACCTGCACGTCAGATTCCATGAAAGCCTCCTTTCTTCTGTCGTCAACGCCGAGCGGACACACCCCGAATCAAACCGCCTCCCGGGGTAATTGCCGAGCTGTCAGGCGAAAGCCTTTGATGTTCGGGGGCACGTTTGTTTCGCTGATCATCACCATTGTTCGGTGCTGAGCCGTGGAGCGAGGTGTAATAACAGGGAGGCCGACGCATCCTGCAGGCTACCGCGCTGTTTATGATATTTAGGACAATTAAAGCTCAGCATCCCAATTATACGGTGGTGGTGGTGGTGGTGGGGGGATTACACTGGGCACACGGTGCATGTAATGAAACCTGTTCATGCCTCCTTTGTAGTGAAGAAGAATTTTTATTTCATTCGATTCCAGAGAACTGCGTGGGAACATTCAGTGGAGCCATCAGTGGAACGGTGAATGGCTGCAATCTGAGGCGGTCGGAGGAGGACGGGATTAGTCCCTAAAACCCCGACCGCTTCATTCTGGGGCAGCGCTACCGGTCCTGCCGGGGGGCTACGTGACGTCTCACGCTAATTAGCGCATCAGCGTCCTCGTTAGCGTCGTATTTACATAGATACGCAATGTCTCTTAATAGTGAAAGTTGCGATAAACGCGGCTTCATCATCGACTCTAGTTATCCTCCGAGCTTCTATCATCACATCAAAATGAGTCTGGAGCAGCAGCGTAGTGGAGCTTTGGTGAGTGGGTTCACTGCAGCTCTGACGGACCCACCCCGGTCGGTATGTACACTTGGTTCAGTCCTGTACTAAAGTTCAGACTAAAAGTACTTCTCCTTCAGGGGGTGGGACTTCAATGTCGGATCATGTGGACGTCGTGAACCTGCCACCGGCGCCGGAGGCGGAGCTTCAGAGACGTCCAGCAGGAGCGATCAGCTGACTCGAGGATCTGAGAGACCGGGGGATGCTGGAACAGTGAAACGGTGGAATACGACAACTTCCTGCCGTCCCTGGAACTCGACACTAATTCCTCACTTCCCCCAGGAGTCGACATCTGCCGGGCACCGCTAACATCAGACGGCAGAGGAAGTGGAGCCCGGCAATTAAGTCCCAGTCCTCCCACGATCCCCAGGGAGTCGAAGTTATCGATAAGTTCACAGTGACGTGTCATCAGGTCACGTGTTGCTGCCAGGGGCCAATGCTGTTGGTGCTGATGTCACCGCAGGGGTCCTTGCCCCCCCAGGGAAGCGACCATTTTGGCCTCATCACCTCCTCCGCCTCCGAACACCGGTGTCTATTGTTGTACTAAATATGAAAGCTGTAAAAGTGGGGAGGCCTCAGCAAAGTGAAGCTGGAGCTGGAAAAACACATAAAGAGCTGAGTAATTTACTGTGTACAGGCCCTTGTGTGTGTGTGTGTGTGTGTGTGTGTGTCTGGCAGCGACGGCCTTTATTTCCTGACATGGAGGCTTTTTATGACCTCTGTCATTTTGGTCTGCGGCCGTGTGCCTGTGGTCAGTCACTGTCTTCCTCCACTTATGCTCCATAATTCATCACTCACAGGACCGACGGGCTTGAAGATAAATAAAAAGCTGCTCTTTTCACGACAGGAAACCGGAATCCGAACACGCGCCTGCGTTGGAGCGCGATGCCGGACCCTCGGCCTGGAGTTTTAAATCGACAGGGAGGCTGGCGGGGGGGGGGGGGGGGGGGTTCCAGGCCATTTTAGAGAACGACTGAACGTTGACGAGGAGGCGTTGACCAGCTGGACTCTTTTCTTCGCGTAGGAAACATCCGACACAAACCCTTTCACATTAAAACGACTTTTCTGTCCAACTAAACTGATGCACACAGGTTCTGACGGATCATTTTAAGGGGAGGGGTCAAAGAGTGACGTTTTCAGATCCGTCCACCTGGAAACCTGCACAGGTGCCTCACCTATGTACAGGTATGACACCGCCAGTCAGAACATCTGATCTTACGCTGTTGTCTGTCCTCGGTCTGACTGGAATCCCAGCACCAGGAAAAAAAAAGGTTCATTTAAACAATTTTTTTTCTTGGTTGTTTTTTTAAAAAAAAAATTAAGTTCTGAAAACAACCCTGTTCACAGCGGACATGTTCCAGGAAACAGGAAGCAGTTCACGATTCTCAGTGGGTTCAGCTGCTATAACATTTAACAGCACAGTTAAAAGGAGACTGTGCTTCTGTGTTTAGCGTTACTCAAAATTCTCTCGGGGTTGGCCACTCGCTGCTCCAGCCGTCGGCCCCAAGGCAAACGAGGACGCAGACGACACGTTTACCTGGCAAACTCTAACACAAGGTCTGGAGTCTCCCAGTCTTTGTGTCTCCGTCAGAAACGTCCTCCTCCAGTTTAGACCCCTGAACCGGCTCCGACGTCCTCCAGCGATCGGCCAAGGCCTCAACAAGTTCGACCCGTTAAGCGATTCGGGTCCCGAGGGAACTTTGGCCTCCTTCGGCATCTCAACTGCTTCGGCTGCTGGCTTTTGGCTGATTGGTGTTGATTGCACTAGGCCTTTTCTAATTTGCTCGGCGCGGCCTGATCAGGAATGTTGTTCCGTCGGGGGAATGTGGCCGACGTTCCCGTGAGATGGGCCTGCCTGAGGCATCGTGTTCCTCTGACAGCAGACGCATTTACCATCCGTCTGAACCACAGGATCAAACCTCAGCTTCACCCTTCGTGCTGCAGATGGCTGCTGCACGACCCCGTCGTGCCTATATGTCGGTTACCGGGTCGCACTGACACAAAGCGGCGGCGGTGGCGGCAGCATCGGATTCCTTCATCACAAGCAGAGTGCAGGTAGCCAAGCCGGAGGAGGCTCGGGAAGCCTCTCCCCCGCCCCCCAGCAGAAATACCTGCAGACAGGTATGCACCGCAAGAAAATAATCCTCTTTACTGGTAACAGTGTAATTAAGTCTCGCCCCGAGGCCTCGCCTTCCACAGGAGTGTGTACACTCACACACAAAGACACACACACAAAGACACACACACAAACACACACACACACGCACACACTCAAACACACGCACACACACACACACACACACACACACACGCACACAAACACACGCACACACACATACACAAACACACATGCACACACTCACACAAACAGACACACACACACACACGCACACAAACGCACACACACACACGCACACACGCACACACATACACACACACACAGACACACCCTCACACAAACACACACACACACGCACACAAACACACGCACACACACACACACACACACACACACACACACACACACACACACACACACACACACACACACACACACACACACACACACACACACACACACACACACGAGCACACAAACACACACACGCACACACATACACAAACACACACACACACACACACACTCACACACACACACACACACACACAAACACACACTCACACACACACACACACACACACACACACACACACACACACACGCGCCAGCTGCAGCCAGCAGACACCAACAGCACCAAATATTTACAAGAGGAAACTGCAGCGACGTGAAGTGTGAGTACGACGGCTCTGTGTGGTCTGAACGCGTTACACTACCCCTACCTGCCCCCCCCCCACCAGAATTCCCCTTGGCTGCTGTAATGCACATCCTGGGTGTCTACGGGTGACACCGCGGTCGGGTCGGCGGCGGGTCAATAATGGGCGAACGGCGTGTCAACGGTTGGCGAATGGCAAGTCAACGGATGGAGCAGATCGCTGTTCGTTAGCGTGACGTCGCCGTACCGATGGATCAGTTTGTTTCCCTTCCTGCTGCAGGCTGATCCCAGACCAGCCGTCCACACTCCAACTCTGATTTACAACATCTGCCCTCACTTGCAGCTCTTAGCATCTGAGTTTACTTGCTGATGCACATGTTTCTGCTCAAAGGTCGGGAATAAGCAAATTACATTAGGAGAAACATTTCTGATCCTGAGGCCTGTTTCTTTTCACAACTGGAGCACATAAATAAATATGGTATATTCAATGAGCATGTTTCTTTTAATGTGGCAGGCATGAATTATACATTTTCTTAAGCTAAATCTGATTTATTTTAATACCATTTCTATTGGCATGGTATGTGATTACCTACATTAAATCACCGGACTTCTGCGATGCCCTTTTGTTGTGTTTTCTCCACGTGACTTTGACTCAGATGTTGATGTGAACGCTAATAATAAGTCAGGATCTTGTAATCACGATAACTCCCAGGCAACATGAACATGACGCTAAGCACATTCCCACTTTGCCATTTTTATCCAAAACTTAAAAAAAAATAAATAAAAATACCCAGCATGATTGCAACGCTTTGCGTAGAAAGCCCCAGCCCCTCAGTTAGGGTTGATCTTTCAATGTAACCTAGCAACAGAGTTAACAATGACAAAGTAGGCAGATTTAAAAACATATAGTAAGCTTTGAAACAGTAGCGCTTTGATTTCAGACAGAGGTTCACATCTTTTTTAGCTGGTGAATTTGTCTGCTGAAATAGAACGTGTTCTGTTTCTCATGGGTCCAACAGACCCTTCTCTTGTGTCGTTGCGAAGTTCCCCAGGGATCCGTCCTTGGTCCTCTACTATTCTCAATCCACAAGCTGCCTTTTATGTCTAACGTGCATAAAGAATACAGACTTTCTTGGTTACACTGATGATACACAACTGTATGTCCCAGATGTGCCCTCATGTCCTCCATTATCTCTTGCCTTGCTGAAATTTAGTACTACACATCAGTCCTGTCTGGCAGTTGAATGACTCTAAATTTTTAAATTCTTGATCCTTATATTCCCCCCAGTTCGACCTTTGCTGCCTTTGAAGTATTACCTCTAAGATTTTATTCATTGTTTGTTTGTTTTTTTGTATTTTAGATGTTTTAAATCATTTTAAACAGCTCAAACTTTGCAGTTAGTGAAAACAAAAATACTCCAACAAACAGCAGAACCAGTAGATTTTCTTGCCGTGTTTTTATGTGTCAGGATGTTTTTAACCTGTTTTTAACAACTCTACAGCCAAGATGATGAATAGCCTCTGCCAGCTCAGAGAGGAAGAGGAGGAAGAGGAGGTGCAGGAGGTTACAGAGGGGTCCAGCTTCCTCCTAAAGTTTCCCCCCCAGCTCCTGTTTCATGGGGGGGATCCGGGATCTGATGGTCTGTCACCACTGTCTGCCCACACCTCTGACATGAGTCTGTGCCTCCTCCCTGACCTCCTGTGAGACTGCTGGGGGGGGGTCAGGTGTCCAGGTGATTGATGCTCTGCTCGGAGATGTCAGCCAACATGTTTTTGAAGCCCGATGTTGATGTTTTTGGACAAATTTTGCTGGGAACTCATATTTTGAGCCAATATTCAGTTTCTCGACGGATGAGAACTCCAGTCACTCCTATACACAGTGGTTGCTGTGGTAGTGCTTACTGTCGTTTTGTGGGTACAAAACAACAGTAGAAGCCCCTCTAGCGCCCCCAGCAGCTCTAACGATCTCTTGTCATCTGTTCTCTAGGTTTTGATATTTTTTCTGATGATGCTGGAGGAGTCAGGCTGGAGGTGTAGTTGGTGTCGGTTTGTTTTTGTATGACGTTGTTGCAATTTTTGCTTCTTTACTGTAGTTGCTTGATTGTTGCCTCTGCTGCTGCTGTGATGTGGCTGCGTTGTTGGATTGTTGCGTTGCTGTTTCATTGTTGTGGCTGCACTCTGCCAGTGCATCACCCCCCCAGCTGACAGTCTCTGCTTGTGTTTCCCCACAGATCAGAAATGAAACCGTCACATCGGATTAAAAATCATTCACAGCTTGAGAGAATTAACATAATTTACAGAACTGACTTTGTTTCCCTGAAGGTGGAAACCTGTGTTTTTGCTGTTGCCTCTTTCCAAACTGTTTTATGGACCAAATACTGACGTTGGAGTCTCACTTTCAGGATGTAATAAAAGCATAAAGGGGGTTGGGGGTCGGGTATGGGGGGGGGTGGTAGGGGTCGGGTGGGGGGGCTGTACAGTGTCTGATCATCTCTCTTTAGAAATTGAGAAACGCCATAAAAATCCCCTTAAAACATGAAACGATCATGTGTTCAAAGCTCAGGAGAGATTTTATGTCACTGGCTTCTAAAGTGAAAACAGCCTGATACATGTGGTGGATGTGGGACAAAGGAAAGCAGAGTCCTTCTCCTCCTCCACCTCCACCTCCTCCTCTACCTCCTCCTCCTCCTCCTCCTCCTCCACCTCCTCCTCCACGTCTTCTTCCTCCTCCACCTTTCCCTCCTCCATCTCCTTCACCTCCACCTCCTCCTTCACCTCCACCTCCTCCACCTACAGTGTGTGCACTAGTTTTGATTTCTCCCTCAGTTGATTCCTGAGTCTGAACTCAGTGGCGAGCATCTGGACTTTATTCTGAAAAACGTCCAGCGGCTGTAAAGTCTGACGTCCTGGCAGACGAGACCCGGCTCCTTGTATTTGTCGAGTCCTTGAGAAGCTTCTGCACCGTTTCCTCCTGACGACTTCGGTATATTCAGGGGAAAAAACGCAGTCAGGCCGCGATGGAGGAGGCTGCTGAGTGTTTGTATCACTCAGAGAAAATACCTCACCTCTGATTGAGCATGTCCTAAAATAACTGTGCGCTGAGGGAGTGTCAATTAATTTTTCCACACCACCACTGAACAAAACTTTCCAGGAATTATGTAATTTCATCCGAAGGCCCAGAAAGCCCGGGCTCATCCCTGCACACTGCCCCCTCATGGAGGACAAGGAGAACTGCAAGCCAAATGGGAACCCGTCAACATGCCGTTAATTATCAGCTCAGAAACCCACCACATAAAGAGGTCGGGCCAGAAACGCCTCACATCTCTCTTCTTGATTTTTAAATATATAAGTGAGAAGAAGCAGCAGTGGACCTCACAGTAAATGTGAAATATCATGATTGGTAACATAAAATAATATTGTGCAGGTTGTAATTAAAGTGTCCTGCACATCTTGCCAGTGTGTGTCTACCTGTGTGTACCTGTTCTAAGTGTCTATACGTTAATGTGTTGGGGGGGGGGGGTTGCTGGGTCTTAAATAAGTCTTTCTGATGAACAGGAAACACTCGCAGCTCTCTGACTGATTATGTTGCTCTAACTTGTACAAATATTTGGAGGCTGATTATTTTGGAAGTGCAGTTTTTTTCTCCCACCTGAACCTGGATAAATAGAGCAGGGGGGGCTGTCCGTCTCCACGGTTATGGGTGGAGGTGGATGGGGTGGGGGGTCGCTGCCGGTGGGCCAGGTGAGACGAGGAGGCTGACGGAGACCAGAAGACGTTTTGCTGAGCGCTGGGGGGGGGGGGTAATACAACCATACCATATAACCAGCTTTGGTATTCATAATTTACCATTATATATATTTTTACAAATCACCCACCTTTTATCTTGTTTTTAAAGTAATAATTTATATTTTTCTTTAACTTTGCTGTTTTCCTTATTTTCCCATTTATTTTTCCTCATTTTTTTCCTTATTTTTCCTCATTTTGCCTTTTTTGCTTCTTACCTTTCAATATTTTTTTTTTAAATTCAAACAGTTTTTTTTAAAATTACACTTTTATTCATATTATGAATTAAATTTGATTATTTTTTACATTATAGTTCTATTTTGTTGTATTTTTATTTTTAACTTTTATTTACTTTGAGGGTTTTTTTTTTACATTTACCTTTTTGTCTTCATTTAAATTTTTCTTTGTGTGTTTTTTAATGATTTATTTACTTATTATTTAAATTAATCTATTTTAATCATATTTGTAATTACTTTTTTATTTTATATTTTTTATTTTTTTTTTATTTATACCTCATTTATTTTTAAATGTTCATATATTGTTTACATTTCTATTAACTTGTTTTTTTTCTTAATGTTTTAACTGAATTTCATTGAATTTTCTAACTTTTAAATTTGGGTGTTTCTTCTCCTCTCCTGAGTTTTATCTCCACACACTCGAGGTTCTGGTCTGTAGATCAGCGCTTGTCGAGCTTTATGTCCCAGAATGATCCGGTTCAGGTTTTCCCCCGAAACCCTGAACCCGGGCGGCCCGTTCTTTCCAAGAAACCCCCGGTTCATGTGGGTTGCTGAACCGTGAGCGGAGGAACGGACCTCCCACAGGGCCGCCAGTGACGAGTCGCTGCCTCAGACAACAACAACCAACCAGATGTTCTTCTTCTTTGATGATGTCATGACAGGAAGCGGCAGGAATACAGGGAGTGTGTGGATGTGTAGGCGAAAAAAATGACACAGTGTGTGTGTGTGTGTGTGTGTGTGTGTGTGTGTGTGTGTGTGTGTGTGTGTGTGTGTGTGTGTTTGTGTATGTGTGTGTGTGTGTGTGTGTTTGTGCGTGTGTCTGTCATCATGGGTCACTCGGGGGGGGGGGGGTGCTACCACATTAGAACTGACACAACATGTCAGTCGATCAGTGAATCATTAATTCAAACAAAAAAATAATCAGTTCATTTGTATTGTTTGTGTTTTTGTGGCTAATATGAAAAACCCTATTATACTCAGACAGATCGTCAGCTTCAGTTTAACCTCAGTGAGTCCTGGTCCTGGTTTTTCCTCTCTGGACGTTGCGGAATGAGGCGACGCCGCTGGTCCAGGATCAGCCTAAAAGGTAACAGGTCACTCCGCCGCCAGCCGATCATGTCGGACTCACTAATGCTTGAATACAGAGGGACGCCTGGGTCGGAACCGGTCCACCTGAACTCGGTCATAGGGACCAACGCTCCACCTCAACCACTGTGTCGCCCCTGAACACAAGACATCACTGTTCAGACTGTGTCATCAGAGACCTGAATATCGTCCGGTTTATTGTTGTCTGATACTTTATCTGTGTAATTATCAACCACAGAGATTCTTCATTATCCTCAAGTTAAAATAACAAATCATACTATAGTGTAAAAATAAATGTCATGTTTTCTTAACTGTTGTAAATGGGTTTAAATATTCATGTCCACTTCATCAACGCTCATATCAATGAAAAACTTTCTTCTTTGTGGAGAAGAATGACGGAGTCTCAGCAAACATCCCGAAGCAATGTCAGCTCACCAGGTCGTGATGCTCAAGTGACCTTGTCGTAGAGCGCCCAAGGGGGGGGGGTTGTCAACAAACATGTGACCAACACCAGAGGCCGCCGTCAGCCTCCTGTTGTTTCACCATCGCTAGTTAACGCTGAACAGGAGGTTGTTCCCGTAACCGTGACGACGGGTCGGAGGTTTATCGTTCCCATTGAACCGAGTCCCCGGTTTCCCTGAAACCCGCCGAGGTCCAGAACCTACAAGAACCAAACATTTCTCTGAGCGCGCAGCTGATCTGGAGTCAGTTTCATGTTGAGCTATTTCTGACACTGTGATTTACAAGCTTATTCTTTTCAGATGAACATCTCACTGACGAGTGGTGACAGCGTCTGTTGACCTACTGAGACCAGAGGTTTTCATCTTCTCCTGCAGCACCGTGTCTCTTTAACGTGTGTGTTCTGATCCGTTACATCAGAATCGAGCTGGTTCTGCTGGACCTCGGCCGAGTTATCACGACCACCTTTTTTTCTCTGCAGCTCAGTTTGTTTAAAGTGAAGACAGAGCAAAAACTCTGCAGAGCAGCAGCAACAAAACTCTGAGTGACTGATGTCTGGAAGATGGATCGGAGCTCAGTCTCAGATCATGTGTCCGTGCAGACGCGGCGAGCAGTCGGGGGCCAAGAGGTCATCGGTCTGACCGACGGTTCGGAGCGGCGGGAGGCCGAAGAGCGACGGCGGCCGCCAGGAGGGAGTTGGCGAACCGACCTGTCAGCCTGTAGCTCTTCATTTGCCACTGGCGTCAAAACCGCCAGCATGAAGACAGATAAAGGGTCGGAATTATCACATAGACACATGAGCAGATGTAAAAAATACAAACAGTATAAAGAGAAAAAAACAATATTCAAGTAAGTAAACAAACAGAGGAAAGAAAAAAAAGAAAAATAGAAAATTATCTAAAGATTATAAATAACTGGTTAGAAAACAGATGACTGAAAACTGAAGCTTTTCTCAGATTGAAATGTTCAGGGGTTTTTTGGGTTGTTCAGGATCTTTAGAAATTATAAATACTTTGATCTGATCCTTGAACACAGAATAAATAATAAATATATATACACACATATATATATATATATATATATGTATAGATACAGTACTTGAGTAACTGTACTCGGTTACTTTCCAGCACTGCCTGCAGCTGATTCCAGTTCAGCCTGATTTCATGGGAAAAATTTCCCTTTTTAATTTTTGCAGTGACACAGGAACTGAAACTCATTTTCAAGGGAATCTGTTTATTTTCCCCCAATGTTTCTTCCCTCTGTTTTCTGACTCCAACGCTCCGGAGGTTTCCGTGACGCGCAGCCGTCGTCTGGAGCAGTTTCCTCTCCGGCTGTGATGTAACACACCGCCAGTGATTTCATCTATATTCAGATTATCGATTATTAATCTCCCTCCTGGTCGTCGCCCTGGCTTCTTTTCCTTTTCCTTTTTTTTCCCTCTGCGGTCGAGTCTCGTCTGTGTCGTGTCTCTGCTCATTTTTCTTCACCGATTTTTCTTGTTTTTTTTCTTCTCTCACGTCGACCGTCCGTCTGATTCCTTCTGCCATGACCCGGTCGAAGCCAAGGTGGCTCTCTACCGGCCCGGAGGCAGGTTCCTACTGGCCCGGAGGCGGCTCTCTACAGGCCCGGAGGCGGTTTTCCTACTGGCCCGGAGGTCTGAGCCCTGCTCCCTCCTCCGAGGGCTTCACCTACTTTCTGAGCCCCACAGTTGGACACAATGACGTCTCTGTTGCGAGGGGTAATTATTGGGAAAGCGCCGGCGGCCACACCTCGGCCTCCTCTGACAGCCCCATTAAATGTGACATCGGTGAGCTGAGCGCAGGAGTAATTGTCTGAGCGCGCTCACGACGGGACCTTTTCACCGGAGGACGTCGCCCTGCGTTTTGTCTGGGTCCGGTTCCCCCGTGGGACAGCCCGGATCGTCCCGGGGGAACGGAGGCGGCTGTCCTATCCGACCGGCGATGCGTTACATAACTAAATGAAGAAAGTGGTGGAGGGAAATTGAGATTTATTTCAGCGGTGCAGGCGGTTGTGTGCTTTGGACCACAGGGTTATTTTCTAAACATGACGGGTGCATGTCGGTCGGGGGGGTGGGGGGTGAACAGCAGGCCTTTGTGGCCCAGCGGGGCTAAGTGTGTTTAGACTTGTGGTTTTTGAAGAGAGGACCGGGCCCTGGACCAGGCGGACACGAACAATCGGACCAAAGCTGCCGCCGCAGAACCGCGAACACACATACCCCCCTGGCCTTACATGGGGGGGTAACTAAGTACATTTACTCGGATAAGAAAAGTACCTCTTTACTTTTCTACCTCCACCAGAGCTCGGACGGAAATATCGTCCGTTTTCCTTCCAATTTCAGTCTAAATTTAAAATCTCATGGTGACAGCTCATATTCTTCCACATAAAACATGAAAAAAAACCTGGAAGTTTCCAGAAACTTCAGTAAAAGTCCTGAAGTATCACCAGCTGAAACAGTTCAAGGTTAAAAGTTAAAGACTTTATTGACCCCAAGTCATGGAGGCTTCAGCAGCTTTTTACTGTCGGAACTGATTTAACTACTTTATATACAGGTAGATGTCTTAGTCTGCTGGTTCCCAACCTGGGGGTCGGGGCCCTCCAGAGGGCGACCAGGTAAACCTGAGGGGTCGTCAGATGATTCATGAAGAAGAAACACAGTTCTGGTTCACTGATCTGGAGTCAGTTTCTGGACTGTTCTCTGACTTTCAGGAGCTGACGGTCGCTGAACTTTGACCCATCATCCTGTCGAATAGAACCGAGACACGGACGGAAATTTCAAGTCATTGCTGCTCTGTTTTGTATTTTGTTGTGTTTCTTTCTCATCTTTTATTCTCACCGTTGCCATGTTGTGAGGACGTTCCACTAGGAACGTTTGCAGAACGTCTCTGCAGCTACTGGTCTCTGTTTAAGTCTGTGTGTTTCGCTGCAAACTCGTGTGATCTGTGTCTGTTAATCCAGATGTTTGTCTGATGGAAAACTGATTTGCCAGGAGTTCGGACGATGTTTGGTTTTTGTCACATAACATAATGTTTTCCCTCATCGTATTAAAGGACCTTCATGTGTCTAAAAGTCTGTAAACGGCTGTATTAACGTTTTTAAAATGATCTGAGGGAAACAAAGGAAACAGAAACTATGACATCAGGGAAGTCTCAGGCTGAGGAGATAAAGATATGAGGCGAGACGAGGGACAAATTAAGGTCAATCAACAAAGAACATCGGCGTTCACGCTCAAAATGAATAGAAACAGTAAAACCGTCAATAAAGCACAAGGCCGCCGGCTCGTCCTGCGGTGAGGGGGAGTCCTCAGGGTTCTGGGAAACACGCCTTCGGCTTCAGGAGGTTCCTACGGCGGATTTAACGGGCCTGGGCCCGGCGGCTCCACAGATCAAGCAGCAGGAGCCGCCGGAGACCTGTTCTACAGAAACACAGCGATTTCTTGTCAGATTTAAAATCAGCTGTCATCGCCGTGAATCCCGTCCGACCACAACCGCAGCCCTCAATGCGGGCCAGGACCTTTTAAGCCACTCTTCAGCCCCGCCGGTGGTTATTGACGCACGGGAGACAGATTGTTTGGGTGGAGTCTCCCTTTAATCTGACAGTGACGTGGACCTTTGTGTTCCTGCCGCCGTCTCTAAGCAAACACACAAACACAAACCGAAACGCATCCAGAGATCCGAGCCACGAGCGAGCCTCTGGAGACCTGAAACCACATCATCATCATCATCATCATCATCACCGCCGCTCAGACGTTAACATGCAACACAATCTGACTCCTCTAATGATCCGAGCGTGGAGACATTAGCGGAGAGGAACGAGCAGGAATGCTAACAGACGCGCGGTAACGGCAGGAAGAGGAAACGGCGGCCGCTGCGGCCGAGGCCAAATGGTTTTCTCTCAGGACGACTGTTTTCCTTCCAGACGCCCGCCGCGGTTTCAGACGCAGGTTTGAACGAGCATCTGAGTAATGGCTCGAGCAGGGGTTGGCTGGCGGCGCCGCAGATGGCTGGTAATCTGTGGATATCTGGTCCAGCGGCGACCACATGTTGACGGCGAGGCAGAGACGGTTGATTGCGAGGTTCCTGCCGACGGCGAAGGTGCAGATGGACCGAGCGGAGCAGACACCGGTTCGGCTGCTGGAGGCGAGGCCAGGACGCCGACGTTCTCTAGACAGGACGTCCGAGACGTCCGGAGAGTGGCGGCTGGTTCCTTGGAGGCTACTTCAGAACTGAGAACGGGAGAACGAGGGAACCTTTGACTGCTGAAGGTGGAACATTGGACTTCGATCACACATTTGAGTAAAAATTTTTCGCGTCTGAAACTTCAGATAAAAAAATACTGAAAATCTACATCATGAGCACGAAATAGAATCGAATGATAAAACTCCGCAGGACTCGCCTTGACTGGTTGATCGATTGACTGACTGACTGACTGATTGATTGATTGATTGTATTTCTGTTCAGTCAATCAAACGACCTAAACCAACTGATCTGCCATGGATCTGGGCGTCTGGGGCCCAGTCACCAACTTTGCCTGGATGATGATCCAGGATCCAGGATCCAGGTGAATGAAACTCACCTGTTTGCAGGTGTGTGTGTGAGTATGTGTGTGAGTGTGTGTGAGTGTGTGTGTGAGTTTGTGTGAGTGTGTGTGAGTGTGTGTGTGAGTGTGTGTGGCTTCTTCACATACCTGGGATACACAGTGTGATGGACACATTTTTCTTCCTGAAGGATATTTTTCATTAGTGCTTTTTTTACCTGGTCTGATCCCGAGGGGCCGCGGTGTGTGAGGTGAGGACACATGTCTTTAAATAGAAAACAGGATCTCAAAGACCTGGACCAGGATCTGGTGGAGTCATCTGTTTGGAGTTTGGATGGGAAACACATCTGGGCAGCAGTGGGGGGGGGGGGGGGGATCCTGTACCTCCACGTCTCACGGGGTTAAAATCCTAAAAATAAAAGGTCTGTGTGCAGGAATACGTCCCGCTGACCCTCAGTCAGCTTTGTGCCGGCGAGATGTTTGAAGTGTTTAACGAGGCACGGCAGGCTACAGGAACCCGGACGGGTCTGCTGAGGGACAAAAAGGTTAACGGGGACAAGAACTATGTCAGGTATTCACATAACACCGAGATACAGATGCCGAAGAGGCGCAGAGACATACTGACTAATTTTTAACAGGAAAAGGAAAGTTGCTGCAAAATTGAAACACGTGTGGTCACATAAAATCATCTGAGGAATCATTCTGACTTTAAATCAGCTCGTTTGTTCTTTCCTTCCCTAATTGCATCCTCCTTTCCTTTCCTTGTGCCTTCCCCTCTCCTCTTTTTTATTCTCTATGTTGTGAACTTCGTTCCTTCCTTATTTTCCACAACTAATCTAAAAGCAGAAAAATCCCCAGATCTGGATGTACAACACTTTCCACCCAGCGCCGCAGTGTTTTCCCTCCATCTCCCTCCACATCTGCCAAAAACCGATAAACAAAGCTGCGCACGTCTCGTGTCTGAAGAATTTTCCGGTCGGCGCGGCTGTCCCGAGCTGCTTTTCCAGAGGATCCGTTTATTTGGAAAAGACACATCAGGAAGTGCGAGTCCAAACAAAGGCCAGTGATTGTAAATCTGAGCAAGGGTCCTGGCTGCGGGTCTGGGGGTCTAGGGGTCTGGAGCTACCTGCCCCCCATCCCCCGTCCCCGGTCCCGCCTTAGGAGGGTCCAGACGGAGGGGTGGGCGGAGGTCTACATAAGGTCAAAACAAGACTCTTCAAAGCTCTCACACACACACACACAGGAAGGTGTGTCACTATTTATTATGCCACCCAGAAGACTCTCTCTCACACACACACACACACACACACACACACACACACACAAACACACACGCTACAGGCTGATGACTGGAAGCGCCAACACCATCCTGCAGTGTCATCAGAAACTGGAGGAAAAAATATTTCTTACAACTTATTTTTGTAGATTTCGACACCTTTTGTCTCATTCATGCTCCAGAGTTTCGTCTCCAGGTGTTTGGGCAAAAGTACAGATGTCTGCCAGCTGCACGACAACATCTGGATCAGAGGTTCCCTTGGACAGGTCTGTGCAAAAGTCTGAGGCCCTTTAGACCTTCAGGTTCTTCACCATCATTCTCATTCTCATCATTCTCATCATCATCAGTCCCATCAGGAGGCGTCTGATCGTCCCAGATTCAAGACGAGTCCAGACCCACAAACGGAGTCATAGAGACCTGTCCTCAGAGACCAGGAGAACCAGGAGTCCCGCAGCAGGTGGTCTGGACCCCACAGAGACCTGGTCTAGGCATCATGGAGTCAGTCTGGGACCACGTGAAGAGACTGATGACGCTCAGACAGACTAGATCCACTGAAGAACTGAGGCACCTTCTCCAACATCCTTGGAACATTTTTCCTGCCAAGAACCTGAAAAACTGTGTCCAGGTGAACCGAGGAGAACTGGTTCTGGTTTAGAGGCAGAAACTGATTCTGTTTTTTTCTCTTTGGATGAAGTTTACTGAATAATAAAAACCGTCATGGTTTTATTTGTCTGTATAAGTCTGCAAAAATCTGACATTGAGTCGTTGATGTGAAAAAGAAGATCATGAGGATGAATGAATGAATGACTTTTACATTTTCAGGCTGATGATTGAAGTGATCTTCAGAGAAATTGTCCTGATGTGAGTAACTTCGTTCACTGGAAACAACAGTTTGACTTTTTTTTTTTTTTACAAGCCCCAGAGGAAGCTGGTAAGGAACTGGTTTCCAGTTTCAGGTCTCTGGTCTCTGGTCTCTGGTTTCCAGTTTCAGGTCTCTGGTCTCTGGTCTCCAGTTTCTCTGAGGACGACATTTTGGCATATGTTACTGCGGATTTTGCAGCGGGAAGAGGACATGAAAGAAGAATGTAGATTGAACGCGTTGGTGATATTTTCCTTCTGCGAGCTGGAACATTTTCCCGCGGAGATGTCATGTCCACACATTCGTCACCTAGGGCTCCTCTGAGGAGGAAGTAGTGCAGAAACTTTCCCCGACCGATGACGTAATGACCTTTTCATCGTGTCCGTCGCTCAGGCGCTGCCTCGCGTCAACGTCGCTGCCGCCCCAACAGATGCAGACATGCCGACGGACGGCGGCCCCGCCGGTCGCTCCTGGCAACGTCTGGCCTTCCGAGAGACGAGCCCAGAACCGACACGATGACGGGACACGAGACCCACATCTGAACGCGCCCCCAGACTCCGGCTGTCTAACATGCGGCCGCCGCCTCTGGCGAGAACCGGGATCGGAGGCAGGTAAAGCAAAACCTATAAATAGAGCATCCTGTTGCACGGATTGATGTGGCGGCGCGATGATGTTCTGGCTGCGTTTCACTTTGTGTAAATCCCTTCTGACAAGCCGAGGACGAGATCAGCTGTGTTTCCACAGAGCCCGTCGGGGTTGGGGGGTCGTGGGGGGGGGGGGGGGGGCCGCCGGCACTGATCCTGTGTTTTCATCTCTTCATCGGAAGAGACGAGCGACGTAGGAGTCACAAGTTTCGTCTGGTCACTTCTACTTTTGTTGAAAATGCTCGTAAGAACAGGTGAATTCATCCGTGGCGAGGAGACAGGTAAAACCCGGACGGCGGAGTCGGACCGACATGAGCGAGATTCAATGATTTTATCTCCGGTTCTAATTTGACTCCACCTGGAGCAAAACGTACAAAACTTGCGAAGAAAACCCGCGTGGACGCGCGTCCTCGCCTCCCTTCCCTCCGGCCAGGTTTTGGACGCCGACAGCGAGTAAAAAGACAAATTAAACATTAACTCTGGCCCCGTTCGTCAGCTGCAGAACCTAAAACCTTTCCGTTCCCCGGCTCTCGCTGCCAGTGTATAAAACAGTGAGCCATGTAAACCAAGAGGCCTTTCAGACACTCGCTGAGACAAACAGAGTCCAGAGATGTGAGGTGGTGGAAAGGTCCGGGCTGTTATTCATTCTTCCCGTGTGTAAACGGACGTGTTGATGTTAACGCTGGAAGACTTTTAATGTTTGGCTGAAAAAAAAAAAGGTGACACATGAAATATCCTGAAATATCCCGAATGAGGTCCGAGGTGGAGGGTGAGAGATGGAGCCGGGCTGGATCTGGACCAAAGCCGGGCCAGGCTTTAGTCCCGCGTCAAAAACGTGTTTTTGCGGCCCGAGGAAGGTAAGAAGTGAAGGCAGGGAAGCCGCCGCAGGGAAGCCGCCGCAGGGACGCCGCCGCAGGGACGCCGCCGCAGGGACGCCGCCGCAGGGACGCTGCGCAGGGACGCCGCTGCAGGGACACCTTGATTAACAGTGAATGAACCACTCAGCTTCACGTTTTTTTCCCCTCCGGTCAAGTTGTGCGGTGCCATTCTCACGCCTCTCTCCACACAAAGCCGTTACGCAACCCTCCCGGCGGCTGAGTGTGAGCCAGTGTTGACGTTCGGCTGGAAAAAAAAACAAAGCCTCTTCAAGGAAAGGCAAACAGGCGGGCGGGAGGGCGTTCAGAGAGATGGGCGGCAGATAGCGCTCCACCTGTCTGAGGACAAAGCTCCTCGGAAATGAACGTTTGTTTTCCTGCCTGAAGCTCCGGGTCCTCGTGAGGCCTCGCTGGGGTTTGAACCTACGTGACGCGTGGGAACGTTTGGGAGCGGGAGGAGCGGCGGCCCACTTTCAGCCTCTGACCCGAACACGGGAACTCGCGGAGGCGGATCGGCGTCTCAGAAATCCCGGGCTCAGGCTGAGGTCGTGTTTCAGGACCCTGCTTGTTGACTGGACTGGGGAAGCGCTCGGGGAACTTTACATATCGAAGGCCGTTCATTTTTCAGAGAAAAACATGGCTGTTCTCGGGTCTTTATTGGCACGTGGAGAAACTTCACGTTGTTATTTCATTGGCTCCAGCTTGGCTTTGAGCTCCAAACGCTCACATTGCTGCAGGAGAGCTTCTTAACATTTAGCATTAGCACGTTGATATTCGGTTTTGGAGAATAAACGCAGCGGAGACGCAGTGCAGACGTCCCCGAGCGGATGGATACACCGCTGGTGGCAAGAAGTAGTTCCAGCGCATAGTTCCTCATGAGAACCAAAAACTCCTGCAACAAAACCAAACTCCATTGTTTGGTTTCACCTGCAGAGAAAAAGTTGAAGCCATAAACAGCGAACTCCCAATAACACACAGTCTCCTGGTTTGTCTGCTTGGGTTTGAGGCGAAAACTGTGATCTGAGTTTTGATTCATCGTCGATTTGTGCTGGAGATGCACAATCGTGACCTTGGAGAGATTTCTCAGGGGTCAGAGGTTAAAGTGCAGCCAACCGTCATTTTCTGTCCGTTTATCTTTTTGATTAACTGTTAAATTGTTGAAATGTGATGAGAAAAACAGTCTTAAACCCAAAGATTTTGAGAAGAGAGATGGACACTGCTTGTGTTTCATGTGATTATCAGGATTTATTTTTCCGATCGATCAGCTGATCGTTGATCGTATTCAGCAGCTGGCGAGAATAAAGGTCGGGTCTGTCCTTTCGAGCGATGACTCACTGATAAATATTATGAGAATCGGCAGCTGCTGAAAGCTGCGACTTCACAGGGTTAAAATATGGATTTCCCACCAGTGTTGATCTCAGCTGGAGCTTTGGAAATAAATGTCATAACTCTCATCCTGCGCTGATATATAAAATCAATAAGGCACCGCCCAGTGGGTAAACACCCGGCCCCGGCCCCGTGGCCCTCGGGGGCCCGAGTGCTCCGTCCTGACCCCTGCGCCGTGAAGGTGAGCCTGTGGTGTTTGGCAGTGCCGACGGAAATCAAACCCTTCCATTTATTAGTTCTCAGAGCCTGTGTTGTTGTAAGGATCAGAGATGAAGAAAGAGTCGGGATTAATGCGACGAAAAGCCAAACAATCGACAGGCCGTGGAAGATGTAAATGCACCGCTGAGTATTATTTCCACGACTTCAAAGACTGCGCGCGCACACACGCACACACACACACACACACACACACACCGGCTGCAGCTGCCACTTTGACACACTCCTCTCCTCCTGTTTTTTAAAATGAAGCCTACATTTCTGTGAATTTCACGTAAGGAAGTGAGTTTTATGATCCTGACTTTGAAACGTAAAACCAAAGACGAGTCATTAAACCTAAAAAAACCAAAACAAAAACAACACTTTATTCCCCCTGAATAAAAGAGACTCCTCAACAGTCACTTTAAAACTCATTCACATCCAGTTTTCCAGAGCGTTAATATCATTCGTCATTTCCTGTAAAACATTTCATTACTTGAAATAAATCGGCCCATTGCTAATTTATTAATTTTGTCCACGACACACACCCTGATGTACCACCCACCTGTCGTGGGTCCTGTTGCATTATGGGTAACGAAGGCTCCAGGTTTTGACAGAGAAGAAGAAGAAAATGTGGAATTAAAAATATGAGATTTTCGGTTCTGCTGCATCGATTTGGATCCTTAAAATAACAAAAACTGTCCATCACGATCCAACAATGTTAAAGAAGATGAAGTGAAATATTAATAAATTTGATTAGAAATGTTCACAAAACATTCACAAGCTTTTACAAGCACAATCTGAAAAGATAGATTCACTTTAAAAAAATCTGAGACCTGTAAGGTGAAAATACCACAAAAACAAACAAACAAAAAAAATCAGATTAATTCTTTTACAGTGCATTTTCACCCAGTGTAGACTGGACACATATCATATCATCATGTATCACATGTATGTAAACACCTGTGATAAAAAAAAATGACAGCAGCGGTTCTCAGTCCTGGACTCAGGATACCGGACCAGCACGGAGAGAAACCGGTCCGGTCTGGACCCGCTGGGCCTCCAACGTTCAGATCCGGGTCGTTCTCCAGCGTGTTCAGTAACATCTGCCTGTGAGCCGCTGCTCTCTGGTCCGATGGCCCAGGACGAAGCCCTCGCTGCCAGGACAGGCTCTGTTGGCGTGTAACGGCTCTCCGGCCTCAGTCTAAATAAACCCGGTTACCCACAATGCCACTGCAGCGCCTCTTACCCTCAGACTTCTTCAGTTTGTGATTTCCAAGAATGTTCTTTTCCATCCACCTGAGTGTTCCCCAAGGCGAACGTGGCTCCTGGGAACGTTCAGGCGGATCGAGAGGAACGGGAAAGAATTCAGCCTGTGCAGGCTCACATCTGCTCCAAAGATGAGGCGTTCAAGGACCGTTTCAAACAACAGAGGCTGTTTTTCACTCGTTTGGACTCAGGATCCTGGGTCGTGGGTGGAGGGTTTGTGGGTTGAAGAGCAGGGTGAAGGTGAATATAGACTGGAGGGTGTGGTGATTGTTAAAAACTCTCTCTGCCAATCACATCGTGGGGTTTGTAGTTCTGAAACAGGTGAGCCAATCACGTTGAAGCAAAGAATCAGTCATGTTGTTGTGGACGAAGCAGCAGATGGTGTTTAGATCCATCTCCATCATCATCATCACCATCAGTCCCATCAGGAGGCGTCTGATCGTCCCAGATTCAAGACAACGAGTCCAGACCCACAAACGGAGTCATAGAGACCTGTCCTCAGAGACCAGGAGAACCAGGAGTCCTGCAGCAGGTGGTCTGGACCCCACAGAGACCTGGTCTCGGCATCGTGGAGTCAGTCTGGGACCACGTGAAGAGACTGACGACGCTCAGACAGACTAGATCCACTGAAGAACTGAGGCACCTTCTCCAACATCCTTGGAACAACTTTCCTGCCAAGAACCTGAAAAACTGTGTCCAGGTGAACCGAGGAGAACTGGTTCTGGTTTAGAGGCAAAAACTGATTCTGTTTTTTTCTCTTTGGACGAAGTTTACCGAAGAATAAAAACTGTTTGTGGTTTTATTTTTACGGCCTGAAACTTTAGCGCCGTGAGGACACACAGACAGACACACACACCCTCTGGGACTGGCTGCAGTCTGGTCAGTGAGTCTCCTTCATACTTTTTTTTCATACTATTTTTTAACACCCCCTGTCTGATTTTCCATCGGTGGAAGTAGGATGCCTGACATTCTTCTTCTCTCTTTAAGCGTCTCAGCCTGTGTGGTCCGGCTCCGGGGACGACGTCGTCTCAGCCAAAGTCGGACCCGGACTCGTGGCCTCTGCTGAGGGTGGATGGACTGAATCAGTCCCGTCCTGCACCTCCAGGAACGATTCAGCAAGCAGGATGCTCTCGCTCACCAGGCAACGATGAATAACTGCTGAATGTGTCTGGTAACATTGGTGTCTTCTGGAGGACAGTAAACCTTACCCACATTTGACGTCACACTTGCTGCATTCAGGAGTTGGATTTTCATTTCTCAGAGTTTAGGAGAAAGGGCAAAACAAATTCAACCTAAATCCGATTTTGTTTGTGGGAAACATTTGAACAATGTCATGGGTCAGTCAAAACAGGTTTGAACCCAAAAAGCCTGACTCAGAGATCAAAGGTCAAAACTGGGCCGAGAGGGGAAACTGATTCTAAAGGTATCAGGTAGGAGATCCAGAGCCCGAAAAGCGCGGGGGGGGGGGCAGGAAGAAGACCAGGTCAAAACCTGGTGTTTGGCAGGACCTCGTATGGTCAAAAAAAAAGTGTGTGAAAGTTGGTAAAATCTAAAAAAAAAAGGTTCATTTTATTTTATATACATATGTGTACATTCACAGTCTTATTGTGTTTGTGGGAGATAAATATTCACAGCGTATCAGATCTATGTCATAGCGATCAGAGACACAACTGGACTCCTTCGCATAAAATTTGCACAAATAATTCATACATTTTTTTGAAATGTTTGAAATATATATTGTATATAACGTTTTCATTATAAAATGTTTTTTTAATGTTATCCAAATAGACGAAAAACAGCAGAACCAAAACTAGGAGCTAAAAGAGGCCGAAAAGCTCTGGAGACCAGCTGAGGACGCTGGTGGCTGCGGGGGCCACGCCCGTCGGCTCCCCCGCAGCCACGTGATCCACTGTTGATATGAAAACAGTGATTAGAGCGTCTCCGACAGACTGAGGCTGACGCTGAAGCCGAGGACGGATTCTTCGCGTGTTTTTCATTCCTCCCGAGGCCAAATGTTTCTTTTGGCGTCCGACTATCAGACTGACACTAACGCCTCACTCATTCGCACCCGGTGGCTCTTTAATTGTCTGCAGAAGCTGTTTTTGTTTTGTTTTTTCGATATAATTTCAGCTGCCAGGTCAAATGAAAACACAATGCGGAGTCCTTCATGCGAGGGCCCTCTGCAGGCCGCCTCCGCCGTGCTGGCGATGTGTGGACTCTGCAGGCTGCAGCGAAGCGAGGCGCCGTGTGGAAAAAGGAGGTAAGATGCTGGAGGGGAGTGAGGCATGAATACACTTTTGAGAGGTTTTCATAATGGCTGCAGTGATTCAGAGCTAAATTCAGCGCAGGGAAGCCGGCTCCAGCTTCAGGGCGGGGCTTGTATTCTCATAAGTGGTATTATTTAACCGGTGATGTCAGTAAATTGGCGAGTCGCTGGTGGCCTCGCTGTTCCAAACTGACATAGGAGAACAGTAAATACATTGATGCATGTAGCCTCACAGAGCGGCTCCGGGGGCCAAGGGCTGCACTCACAATCTCTGAATTACATCCCAACACATCAGAGCAGCCCGTAGCATCCCCCCCCCCTTTTTATACTTTTTCTCACTCATTCACTGCTGCAGCATCAGCCTCTGCTCGCGGGCGAAGTTTTCGCTCCAGGGCGCCACATTTTCCATGTCAACCGGGAACTGATGCTCGACGGCTAAAACAAGCTGTTTACCTGCGACCCGGCGTCACAGCTCCCAGATGCCGAGGGGCCTTTGTTTTATCCGGAAAACACCTGAGGTGCCAAAGCTGTGCTGCGATTCAAGAACAAAAGCAAAGAATAAAGGACGCAAATATGTGAAGCCGTTATGGTAAAAATCCACCGCCGACCCTTGGTGACCTCAGCCTCCGCCTCCGCCCACGCTCTGAGCAGTGTGTCACCCTCTGGCTCCCATTAAGTCCAGTACAACCAGTGGCCCTACCCATGCACCGTGCAGGGAGAACAATATGAACCAGAACTACATCGGCTGACACAGATCCTGTCGTCAGAGCCACAGAATCGGAAGAATACTGGAGCTTTTATGGTTTAACGGTAACCTGCAGAATAAAGAGCCTCAGATTTCACCAACAGGACGGAGGAGCAGGGCCGGTGGAAGAGCCACCATTTCAACTGACTTCTCTCTCCAGATAAACTCAAATAAAACATGACTGAAAAATATTTTTAGAATTAAAAACTCTGCACTTTTCCTTAGAAACCTGGGCCACATGTGCTTTCGTCTCGGGCTCTGCCACGTTTAGATCCAACAGAGGTACCAACTTTACGCAGCCGGACTTTGTAAAACCAAAACCATTTCGGTGTCACTGAGGTAATACGGCGAACTTTCTTTTGTCCAGAACCAAACCGGGGTCATTGTTCGTGATCGGGACCTTAAACTTTTAGGTCACTTTCAGCACTGTCACACTGTTCATAATACTTCTGCGAATAAATAAAACCAGCATCTCTCTCACAGCGTAAAGCAGGACAAAACTCTGCAGCGTTTTATATTTTATGTACCGGCGAGAATTCACTTGACCGATCGTGTTGTTCTGCTGTCAGTTCCTGTCAAATGAAAACAGCCGTCGTGCTCACACCCGAGTTCAGTTAAGTTAAAAGCTTGGGTGTTTGTGTTTCTTGGGGGAAGCGACGCCCAGCCGTCCGATCGCTGGACAGCGGCCACGCCGGCCCCTTGAAGTTCCCAGGTGCGCGGAGCTTCCCTCAGCAGAATCTTTTGTTTTGTTTTGTCTTTATACATTTTCGCCGCCACTTTCCCGGCCCTCCGATAAGCCGCTGCCAGGGAAAATGCAAAAGTAGGTCGTACGTGGAGGCGAGCGGCCGAGCCAAACAGGCTCAGATTCAGTTTCCTTGTTTGTGTTTCTTGTGTCCTCCGGAGACCCTCAGCCGGTCGGCCGGCTGCGATCGATGGGACGTCAGGATGGTGGAGCTCAGACGGAGCTGCCGGGCGAGATCGGCCCTGGTCGGATGCCGAGGGGGCAAAGGTCAGTGACACTCGGGAAGACGTGAGGACTGGAGGAGGCTGCAAAACCACAGTTTCCCCAGTGGTCGACCGTCTCTGTGTCTAAGCAGAGGATCAGTTGATCCTTGGGTCTGGGACTTGGCCAGGGGGATCGGTCCCGGACCAGCAGAAACTCAGACGTGGAAGCAGCAAGGGGGGGGTAAGCTCCCCGATAGAGCTGACCCCTCCGTCTCAGGGGGCTGGAGCGAAGCCAGGACCAGAAACCATCAGCGCTTCCCAGCTGGATGTAACAATTGACCCCAGTGATCTAATTAATCCGTTAACGAGACCTGAACCCATGTATGGGTGTCTGACCAGGACCTGGGGGCCCTGAGGGGTCAAGTTAACATTTATTGTTTGACAGTCACAGAGCTCAGTTAAAAGAACACAAAGAGACACAGAAGGACTAAAAATAACGCAACCACATGTGTCTGTTTCAGTCTGGTGGTCTTTTATATGGGGGGGTTCTTGTCTTTTATTGGAGGGAACTGAATCCAATGCTTTTTAAGACCTATAACCTGCAGAGACCCTGTAATCCTGGGTCAGGAGCTTTATGTAGCCAATGAGATCAGAGATACAAGCTGCTGAGACACCCAGGGTGAGGAGCTGAGACACCCAGGGTGAGGAGACCAGAGCGTTTCCTCCTCTGACCCGGACGGAGTCAGCAGGGTGGGTGCAGGCCTCGGATCAGAAGCCTCCTGGATGCTTTCCTCTGGAGGTTTACCAGGTCTGGCCAACAGGGAGGAGAACCTGGTGTAGACCAACAGAAGGCTGGACGGTTGACACGTCCCATAATTCACCGTTAAAGACCTTGGGTCTGAACCTCAGACATGTGGTTGAGACGGAACGGACGGATGGACGCCAAACGCCAGACGGACAGACAGAAGAAGCAGCGAAGTAGTTGGGATTCGCAGAGAAATTGTGATAAAGTACTGCACTTCACTGAAGGTTTCACATTAAAAGTTTCCTTTCCTGGTAGGCACAGTAAACGACGCTGGGAAGCTCTTAATGTGAAGCACCTGCAAAGGAAACATGAGCTGGCTGCACGGACAGCGGCTTAACGGTGATTTGCAAAAAATGGCAAAGTAGAAGCAACAGGAAATAATGTGTGAATGATGATCTCCCTGCAGCTGAGGCAAATTAAGACTCTGGCCACTCTCTGAGAATTTATGGGGCACAGATTCATTGACTATAAAAAACCATTTTGTTCTTGGTTCTGAGCATTAAAACTAGCATTAAACTGTTCTTCCTGGCCCAGAATCAAACATAAAAATGGATAAGTGGAAAAGTATTTTCAACACACTCTGGAAGATGTTAAGTCTCTTCTAACGAGTTCTACCATCGCAGCTTCGAACGAAAGAAACTGCAAAGGGAGAAACGTATGCAGCGGCGCCGGCGGGGGGGGCTCAGCGCCGGCCACGCTGCACACCAACATGAAATCGGATTATAGCAGAATACCTTCGGCTAATATTTTTCCTTTCTGCTAAATTACCCTCAGACCCGAGCCGCTGCACAGCTCGACAAGCAGATCTCAGATAAGGCCGCGACGTGCCGGGGAACAACGCTCCCTGGGAACTCGAGGCGGCGGCGGCTCTTTCTGATTCCTCCACAAGTGTCTCTTTGAGCCCTGACTTGCATGGGAACCATTACAGAGAAACATATACAGAGTAAATATATAGAGCGGAGTGTAAATTGTCTGCTGGCTGCGGCTCCGAGTAATCAGACGGGATCTTTGGAGCTGATGTGACCCGATACCTGTGTAATTTAGCTCTTCTTTGTGTGTAATAATCCATTTCACGGTTTATGTTTTAAGTGGAGAATTAAGTAATTCTTTGCTTTCTCGCTGCGCTGACTGTTTGTTCAGCAGTTCTGGGGTCAGGGCTCTGCTGCGTGTGGTCATTTTCTCCATAGTTTATAATACTCCCCGTATAAATCGCTCTTTGAAGCCTCCTTTTCCTTCCACAGAGGAACATTTCTCTGTATCCGGTTTATGAAGCAGGTCTCTGGCTCCTTTTGAACCCCCCCCCCCCCCATTTTTTTTTCAGCCTGGGATTGGAGTGAGATCTCTACTTGTGTCATGTAAACTTGGACATTCCCTGGGAGGTTGTCAGAGGAGGAAGAGGGAGTCAGCCTTTTCCACGAAGGCCAAGGCAAACATTTCCTTTATTGAGGAACAGTATCTGCTGATGTGAGTTCTGTTAGTTGCTCTCCTATAAAGAGCCACTGTCTGAATCAAAGAGGTATTGATGCAGGAACTCAGACCGCCGGCTCGGACGGGGTTCTGCCTTTTGTGCTGCTTGTAATTAATCACTTAAATGCATTAAAAGAAAAAATCTCATGCTGGAGAGAGAGTTTACAGCTGAAAAGTGAGAAAGCCGTGTGGGTTCGGCTCCAAACCCTCCACACACTCAACATAAGGAAATCTCAGCCTTTTTTCTTTCTTTTTTACAGCCTGGATCCTATTTTGTCGTTTTCAGCCCTAATTCACATCGGTTCTGATAACATTTCACTGACAAGCTTTACGGCCAATATCAGAGGAGGTGACTGTGATTCACATTGTCGGGGGCCTGGAACAGGCAGCAGTTCTAAGGAAGATTAGCACCGAGCAGCTACGGCTCCCGTCAGGCTCAGGCCTGATCTAAACAGGATATCACTGATGAATGCTGACGAGACAAAGGTGGTTTCTTCTCAGATTTATCTCAGAAAAGTCTTGGTTTCGAGGGGTTTTTTTTCCAATACAAAGTTATTAAACATTATTTATATTATTATTCCAAAATGTGCATAAGGTCCTTGATAGCATGCCGGTGGCAAAGGGAGCCTGATGCAAACACTGCTAATATGGCCTGACTCACACGAATGACTCTCAAATATTCTCTGATGCCTCTAAAATGTGAAGATCTGCTGCTTTTCCAGGCTCAACATGAAACATTTTGACCCATTTTCGGCTTAATCGTGAAGGAAAAGTGCCTATTATTCTGCTTTAACTGTATTAACTGCAGGGGGGGTTGGTGGTGTCACCATCATTATCATCTTTATACAAGTTCTCCAAACTATGATAAAATCAATTCTCATCAACCCTCCACAATGACCCATAGGGATGTCAGTCAGAAAACGAGTTTGTCAGTTGATTCAAAACCAAAAATGATTCATGCAACTTCAGCTCAAAGTGTTTGTGGATAAATCTTTGTCCCCGTTGAGGCCAAAATGCCGACATTTACCAATCCGGGCATCTTTGTCACAGTAAACTCAACATCTTTGGGTCTTAGACGGTCGCTGCAATGGTCATTGTGTTTTCACGGTTTTCGACATTTGATAGACCGGCGATCGATTGATTAATTGAAACAGATGATCAGCAGATTAGCTGATATCTAGTTGCAGCTCTAGCCTGTAGGGATGTGTAAGTCTGAGGCTCATGCTCTGATAAATGCACCTTTACCTTGGACTCGCCCGCGGTGGTTTATCTGGAGTACATCCGTCGGGAGCGAAACGAAGAGTTCATTTGTACCATTTACATAATCATCCCTGTTTGGACTTGGGGAGGGGTCGAGTTAATCACAGTGAAAAGGCAAAAGTTCAGCCGCAGTCACGAGTCACTGGCGCTAAAGAAAAAGTCGAGTTTGTCAAGTATTTTCTGATTTTTATCGCATCTAAAGTCATCGGATTTCAGATCCCCACCTCTGTTCGAGAAGTTAATTTGGACAAATATGGTATGTGAATCTGTGGGTTCACAGTGAGTGGGAACAGGGCGAAGATGTTTTAACATGAAAATCTCGCCTCTCTTTAAAAATCCTTCCCACCTTTAAGCGTTAGCAGAGACTGAGCTGTGTCATCAGTTTCTGCTAAAGCTCCTCTGCTCCCATTCTCTCGGCTCAGCTCTGCTTCGCCGTCAGACCCGATCGAAGCACCTGGAACCGCTTCAAGGACTCCGGGGTGGTTCTCCAAAACCAATAAACAAAGCAGTTCTTAGGTGAGCGGTCCAAGTGTTCATCAGTCTGATAGGTTAAGGACATATTACCCCGCGGTCCACACCCAGATCATCTCTGAGCGGCTGCTCGGCCGCCCTCTGGGCTTTCTGTTGGACCTGTGGATCCTCAGCCCGTGGTCCAAGTTGGCCTCATTTAAGCAGCAGAGAGGCACAAACCACTGACATCACTCCTTATTTCCCAAACATGTTGGCAACCGCAATGTTGGAAAATTAGATAAACTTTAATACACAAATTGTCAGAGTCTCTGCGGAGCTCTGGGGGGAAAATGCCAACTTCAAAGCAGACAGTACACACGCATGTATTTGCTAAGAAAATTTAGCTCGACAGCTCTACAGTATGGCACTACAATGTGTTTATCATTACGCCATTAGAGGATTATGGTTCAAGTCCAAATTTAAATGTGAGACTTTCACACGGAACCGAGCGAGGACTTAAAAGTTCTTCTGTTTGTGTTGCTTTTGTGCAAACGGTGATTTTAGAAATGCTGGAGTCCTGAGTCTGAATCCCGCCAACGCTTCCCCGTCCACCTAAAAAATCCTCAACTGGCCAACAACCAAACTCTTTACAGTTTCCTGACTTCTTTATGGTCTAAATGTTGTTTAAAACTTTCTCTGGATTGCCAGGTATGCAATTCTTGTGTCCAAACCCCTTTTTTTATTCAAAGTTTAATCAATCTATTAAAAAAAAAAACAAAACTCTTTCCACATTTCCAAAAATATTACTGAAGACATGATCTCTGTCTCCTCAATGGAAGCAAAAGCTTTGCACCAAAGACCTTTTTTCAAATGATGCAATTTTGGATCAAATTTGTCTGTTTTTGTTTTTTAAATAATCAGTGTACAGTATGTAAATTTTTCCCTTTGGTTTAGTTTGTCTCGTTTTCACTTTTAAAGGCGTCTATCCCGATATAAAAAATTCGATTGACCGGCTATGTTTCCTAGCTAGCTACTCTAGCGAACACGTTAGCCTTTCCTGTCCTTATAACCTATGCAGACGGCCCATAGGTTTAGGAAATTCATTGAGAGAGAGACTGAGGCAGGAGACTGGTAAAAGGTACCAGGCCTGAAGAGATCAAAGAATAAGACACTAGGTGAAAGTTAAGGCGGTCTCAACAGAGTCAGACAGGGAGGGGGCCCGATAGGAAAAGGTCCTGCAACCTGCCGACTTCTTTTTACCTCTGAGGACTGACAGGGGCCCTGAAGAACAGGACCTGGAATATGAGGTTCAAGGAGATCAGACAGGTATGAAAGGACCGGCCCATTTAGGATTTTCTGTGTCATCAGAGGCATTAGAAGTCTGATCTGAAGTGGACATGGAGCCAGAGAAGGGAAGTTTAACCAGTGTAATGTGGTCAAATTTAGTTCAAATTCTCGCTGCAGCATTTGGATCCATTTGAAGACTCAAAATGAAATGATACTGGATGACACAAAGGTGTGAATGAGGATCAAATGAAATAACTACAGTTCTCGGCTGTCAGACTTCGATCAAGTCACATTGACCCAAAAACTGCTTGATTTCTCACCTGGTGTCAAAGTCGGGATGGGACAATAACCAGCATCTCTTTTTAATCTGAAATTAAGAGCTGGATTTTATGTGACACATAATGGGACATGTATAATCCAATGCAGACAGACATCTACTTTAAACATTTAAAAGAGAACCATTAACTTTTACAGGCACACAAGGCTGAGTATCATCAGCGTAACAATGAAAATTAATTCCATGACTGTGAATAATTTGGCCCAGAGGTGAAAAGCAGAGGGCCAAGAACAGAGCTCTGGGGTACTCCTATGATTAGTACGATCATAGGAAACAGACGATGTTCTTTCAGATAATCAAGACTTTGGCCTGACTCTCACGTGTTTAGAGTCACCAAATGGGTTTTCCAGTCGGTTTAGGATTGTGCAGTGATCTAGGGCATCAGAGCTGCACTGAGACCAAGTAAGGGAAGCACAGAGGTGGAATCTGAATCCAGTTTCAGTGGAGTGACAGGCCCTGAAAGCAGATTCAAACTTTTCAAAACAATTACTGTTAGATACTAAGAGCTGCTGAGATGCAGTTTTTTCTAGTATCTTTGAAAAGCATGGAGGGTTAGAGACTAGTGGATATTTATTAAGAGACCCTGGACAAAGGTGTGGTTTCTTAAGTAAAGGTTTAACCACAGCAGATTTAAAACTGATGGGGACGATGCAGGACGTAAGGCTACAGTAACAGTATTTAGGATTGTGGATCCCAGGACTGACCAGAGGTCTCTGGAGAGTTTAGCTGGCAGAAGGTCGAGGAGGCAGATAGAAGCCAACACCAACTTAGACAACGGTTGCAGAAGTACAGCCTCAGAACCTATTAAAACACAAACTACAGTTCGGCTGGTTCTGCTGAAAAAGCTGGAGACGAGGAACTAATTCTGAATCTAATCTTATCTGTTTTACTGGAGAAAAAGAAAAAAAATCCTGATCCACTCTTGTCAATGTCAGTGATGTACTATACAAAACAGACCCCGGATCTGCTGGCATCCCAAGAGATCTCGATTCATTTACATCTAAAGCCCCATTTCTGCAGTGTGGATTTTCAATGTATGATAGTCTCCCTTGAAATAAGTGCGGGGTCTTTGTGCGATTATCAGATTTTCTTGACTTGGTATCACTGTTCCCGAAATCAAGCAATTGTCCATTTGACCCGTGTAAACGGAGAGTTCACGCAAAGAATTTTTGCATTTGAAGGATTGATAGAAATGAAGTGAAATAAACATCCAATATTTCAGAAGAAAACAGCGTATTATTAAATATAAACCAGAATTCTATTTACTTTGTTCAAGTTATTTCCCCATTCCTTTAATCATCTTGTGACACCTCAGATTAATATTTGGCCCCCTTGGGGAAGCTCTGGACCCTCAGACAGGGAACGAGTGGCCTAGATCCCCCGGCCTGGCGTCCGGCTGCCGGTCCACGGCTCATCGGAGCCCTGCAGCTCTCCGGCCAACGGAGCGTCAGCGCTCTGACACTGTCAACATCCGTCAGTCCGAGTCGCGTTCGCTGCCTCCAGTAATTCACCCGGCGGTTACTTTCCCGTCAGAAACACACGCTGTAAAACTCAGTTTGCCCTGAGTAAATTATACATGTGCAGTATTCATGCTGTGGTTAACCAGCGATGTAAAATCATTTTCTACCCAAAACCACCATGTGTCTGTGCCTCCACAGTCCATCTCCCAGACACTACCCTCACACTGTAAATATGCAGCACAGTTATTATGCAGAGTGCATAACAGCCCCATCACTTTCTGACCGGGCAGTTATTTTTCAGGGTATTTGATTCTCAGGAATGCCTGTCAGCTTCTCAGATTTGCATAAGTGAGCTGCCAGCTGACTGGCCCAGGCACAAGGCTTCTCATCATCAGGTCTGGCTGAACAGCATGTGGCTTCAATACAGATGCTCAATTAGAGACAAGAGGTTGAGGTCTGGGGGCTCTGCGCTTCTATATGCACCCGTGAGCAGGTTTGCACGAGGAAGCCAGACGGCGGAAAACACCCGGTGTGAATCCAGATCAGCTGAGGTAAAGCCGAAACCAGAAAGGTAAAGTTGTATCGTCGTGACTACAAAGAAAAACATTCCCTTGATTTTGCTTTAAAAAACAAAACGAAAAAACTTTCCTTTGTGCTTCGAGACAAAAAGTCCCATGAAAAACTCATCAGCATAAATTTCAGATCATTGCACCAAATTCCAAAACTCGTATATAACAGGCGACGGTTTCATCGGTCACACCCTCATTTCCGACAGTGAAGTTTCAAAAAGAAACTCAAAAGTGTTTCCAGTCGCAGAAAATAATGTATTTTGGTCTGAAAAAAGCAAAGGAAAAAAAAAAACTAGCCTGCTTGGCTTTGTGTTAGACTCAGTGTTGAACCTTCACAGATATCAATGAACTTCATTTACAGCTGTGGAATACGACTGGAATACATACACAAACAGACACACACACACACACACACACACATATACATATATATATATATATATATAAATGCATATGCCTCGGACCTGACCCCTCAGGCCCCAGGGCCTGTGTCCCCATTCAACCATTCACTAAACCATATATGGGTCCATGGGATTTGGACAGAACAAGACAACTGATGTCAGCAACTTGGACATTTCATAGAGTAATTACGCAAGAAAATAATCACCAGACGAGTCAATGAGACGGCTGCTGAAACCCTCATCTAGTGACTGAATCAGTAACGAGATCAGACGAGTCAGGATCTGTCCTATCCGCCCAGACGGTGCGAACCGATCGATCGCGCTCATTTCAGGGTAATTAACATCTCGACATTGTACTCGATCGATTGGGAAAATAATCGGCAGATCAACTGACGGCAAAACAGTCGTCAGCTGGTCCGGTCGGCCCGTTTTCATCCGATCTCTCAGGGATGACACCGACTTGCCGATGTCCCGCTTCGATCGCGGCTCGCCGTAATCCAACAGGTGTATTGATCTAACCCTCGGCTCGGCAGCCGGGGCGGACGGCGCTCCGCGTGATCCCGCTCCTGTGTAAATAATCCGGGTGGAGGGAGCGCAGGAGCTGGAGAGCGGCCAGGCCCTGGATGTGCTGATGGGGGCGTTTCGCGGCCCCTCTCCCGGCCCCCGGAGGGCAGGGCCGCCAGGTCTGGAGCACATTAGAGGAGCTGAGCCCTAAAGCCGGATGATCGGTGCCTGGAGTTCCCTTCCGAGGACAGAAAGCCGGCGTATCGCAGATCGGACAGATCAACCCAGAAACCTTCCCATGGCGCCCCCGCCCCTGTACATAAACATACACCCTCCCAGCGGCCATGTACACCTGCAGGGACACACATGGACGCATTAACACACACACTGGGAAACTCGGTCGAACTATTTCGGCGTTGGGAGGTTTTAGAGACGAGAAACAAACCGACACTGGCACCGCAGATGTTCCGATCAATCGGCGGCCGGCTCGAATCAAAATACACCGATCGCTGGTTGTTGGACTAGACTATCAGTCCCGTCAGGAGCTAAATCTGTAGGAGAAGATCCGTAGCAAATCACCCGACGAGGGTCAGAGTCAGGTTCAGTGGGATTCAGCCTCCAGGGACCGTAAATGCAGCGATAATCTGAGTCACAAAAATAAGAGCCTGCAGCCTGTTGGAGTCCGATGGCGACTGTGTTCAACAGGTATGTGTCAGTATAGCGTTTCTCATCGAGCGTCTCTCGATGAGGACGACAAACTGAGTGCAATCGAAAATCATGTATGGGAAAAAATCTTGGATGAATGGAAATCAGCAGCTGGCAAGAGTTAGTTTTCTTGTCCGGACCGACCTTTATCAGAAATAAAAAATAATAAGAGATAAAAGGAAAACAATATGGAAACGCTCGTTAGTTCGCAGCCCGACTCTCGTTTGGCTTTGAGAAGACACATCCGCTGATTTTAGAGGATTTAGCAGAAAATCGTTTGTGGGTGAACTAAACATGCAATGGCATCTCACCGTCAACGGCAGAGAATTATAAACAAACATGGACAATAAAGTTTACACTAGTAAATCAGTAAGGAATTAATATTAACTCGGGTTTAACTGGAGCAGTTCTTGGAAAGGCTTTTTTTGGGAATAAAGATTAGACACATTAAAGACTGTTCTGGAGCTTTCAATGCATCACACGATCTTTGCTTTTGCCAGCTTTTGTATCCAGGGTCTCATTCTTGGAAATAATTCCAATACAACAGTCCCATAAAATGAGGACTTAACCTGCAGCTTTTTTAAATAAAACACATAAAAATACTTCTTTTCTCCGTCGAAAACTTGCCCCATTTTAGACCCAATAAACCTAAATTACTTGTGAGGAAAGTTTGGACCCGCCTCAGCTGGAGGCCTGGACCCATCCCACCCACACAACCGGAGTCCGAGGGGCTTCGCTGGTGGAAGGGGTCTCACCATAACACAGCACGTTCCCACGGCAGCGGCAGCGGCTATTGTCAACAGGTCCGGGGATTGAAGGTAAATCCCGCGCGCCTTTGTTGTAGCGCTGGTATGCGCCCACATCTGGATCGGCACGCCCATGCCAGAGAGGCCGGGTGGGACCGACCAGGCAGCCACTCGCCTCCCACGGGTCTTAAGACCAATAACAGGCCGCGGGCCGAGCGGCCACAGGTGCCGGGGGCCCCGCGGAGGGCCTCCGACAACAAACAGCCAGATGAGATGGGATCGGAGGGGAAAGGAGGCCGGATGCAACTCGGCCGTCTGCGGCAGAATCCCAGCGTCCACACATGGCCAACGCGCAGCCACCGCGGAGGGAGGCAGATTTCCGTCGGCAAAACATTCTGCAAATTCATTATAGGAAATGTAAACAGCCTCCAGGCCAAGTTTACAAATCCGCGTACTGAGGTAATGAAGTATAACGAGCGTAGAAATTAGTAAATTGAAAAGATGATTTTTAATTTGAGGGCACAAATGACTACATGACAAAAATTCCTCCCAGCACTAAACACCGGGCTCTGTGGTCAGAGCTCCACCAGGCTGGGTCCCTCGGTGGGAACTCCGAGAGCCTGAGGACCAGCGGCGGTCCCAGTCCATGTCCCGTCAAGAGGGGGGGTCGGGCCCGGGGGTCGTTTCCCATCTCTAAACGTCAACACGACAGCGAAAGTCGCGTTTATCCGAAAGCTCCGAAACGTTGGACTTGTTAGGTTTTACGATGTTGTTTGTACAAACGTAACTAACATTTATGTCCATTTTGTTTTGTTGGCGTTTATTTCTAAAGCCTTTTTTTAATGAAAGACTAAAGATGAAGTTCTGTTTTCCCAGTGGAACTTAAACATTTCATGTCTGTAGCCTTTTGTGTAATTAACAGGAGATAAACACACGTTTTGTTTCTGTCGCCATGAGACTAAACTTAAATAACTGAAGTAATAAAACTAAGTATAAATGAGCCAACACAGCTTGTTAAATGCCACAATGATCACAAATCACCCCCCCCACACACACACACACACACGGTGTTGACTCATGCAAACATCTTTTCACACCAGATTTCCATCAAGGCTACCCCCCCCCCCCCCCGGGTCAAATTAGCACCCGGACCTCCGTGATATAAAAAACGCCTGATGGGGGGGGGGGCTGTTTGCCTTCAGCTCGTTAACACAAGTAGTCACTGCTGCAGACTTTCACATGCTGTCAGGCAGTTAATCAACATGTCACAGTTTTTTTGGGGGGGTGGGGGGGGTCCATGTCTTCAAGGCTCCATTTCCTGTCTGGAGGTGACACTTTTCCTTTACGTCATCCTCATCTCCCACTGGTAAACGAACAGCTCGGTGGGTCGCGACCTTTTGCTCTGGGTCCCAGCAGGACCAGAACCCATCTCCGCCGCGCTGAGCCGTCTTTAGCCGTCTTTAGACGCTCAGCGTCAGCGACTCTGATCCCTACGACTCGGGGGGCGAGCCAACAACGTTAAACACACAGCTTTATGTTGTGTTGTAGTTTTTCCGCAGTGAACGTTTCACCCTTTCTAGCGATGTCCCAGATAGCAGGAATATTTGTTAAATCTTCCAGAGAATCTGCGAAAAAGCCTCGTCAGCTGATCGTGGTCCACACACGGTTCGGGCCAACGTGCCAGATCACAACCAAACTGCAGGAAAACAACCTTCCTTTTTTTACTGTTGCCCCCCCCCCCACGTTTGGGCCAAACCCGATCCAGGCTCATAATGATCCCGGGCCAAATAGATGGTTTACACCTTGGCCACAAGCAGCACGAAGCCTATGATTTGCCTGGAACCAAATGAGACGGCGGGGAATGAATCAGTTTGAAGTGTTTTTGCAACCGGGCCAGTTTGGATCCTGTTCAGACCCGACCTGAGGCCAGTTTTATAGGTGGTGCGGCTCAAACTAACTATAAATGGCCCATCACAGCCCGTTTGTATGGAGGAATGTCATCGGGAATCATCTGTTTGAAGCTGTGAATAGCTGAGTGCAGTTTGTGTGAAATCACATCTGCAGTGTCTCCACATGAGCAGGAATTTCCTCAAATCCAGCAGAACGACGAAACCTCGGGGCTTCGGCCGCTTCTCCTCGTGTGTCCCGTCCTCCGTCAGGTCTCGGTCTCGTCGGGCCCCGGGCCCCGGGCTTCACGAGGCCTCAGGGCCGGGATCCCAGGTCCCAGGTCCCACCGTCCCACCGTCCCACCGTCCCATGCCTGGTTTCTCCGCATGATGTCATCCAGTCTAGGTGGAACCCTTACAAACCTGGGGCTTTGTACCTGTGTAAAACCCAAGTCGGGGGGCAGCTCTTTCCTCCCGATGACAATGTGTGTTTTCAATTAAGGCCGTGTGGGTAAAATATTCCCATTCTTCCCTTCAGCCACTGGTACCAACCTCCCTCCGCCGCGGCCGCCGGTGCCTCCTTGTTTCCTTCCTCCCCTGAAGATTTACTCGGATCTCCTCAGAGCTGGTAAACTTAAATCAAATCCAAATGGTTTGTTTGTGCACGGAGCCTCGCTCCCTCTGTAAATGCCGGCCGAGGGGAGGAGGTCCAGTCGGAGGAACCCAACACTGCTCTTTACATTGTGGACTCTTTGTGGCCTCCATGGGGGGGGCTGCTGGGTCCGATTGCTGGGACATGACGGGTTCTCTGCGATGCCGCCAGCCGTGGAAAGCGAACGTGAACCCGCTCAGGAAATGAGGTGAAGATTTTCCCTCAACAGTCATCGAGTAAAAACCTAAAACCTAAAATCCTCAGAGCTCGGTCTTCTCATTCGTCTTATTATTATTATTCTCATTAATCGTACCAATCAAGTTGGCTTGGGGGGGTTTAAGAACCAAATGGAAAAATTTCGTATTTGTGTCTGCAGGGGAGGTGTGTGTGTGTGTGTGTGTGTGTGCGCTGAGTTTAAATGACCTGCTCTGGTCAGTGATTTTTATCGTCTTTATATTTTATCATTTTTCACGCACCGTGACACTTGCATGTTATTAAGTTACCAGTGTTTTTTGCTTTTATTAAATCACCTGATATTACACAGGCCTGTTAGAGTAAGAAGAATAAAATGTTCTGCTGTAACCGAGCGTCGTTTGATGGGAGTGGCTCTTCCACTGGGTTCAAGGACCCAATAGACCCGGACGCTCCAAGGACGCGGGCGAGGACGAGAGGGTGACAACGTCCCGGAGGAGCTTGTATTTAATGTGACTGCGGGCGGTCGGCGCCGGGTTAAACGTTAACGGCTCGAACACGAGGGTCCGACCGACCAATGACACAAGGCGGATGAAGCCGTTGCCCGGATACAGTCTCTGCTGGAGGGTTACATAAGGGGGGAGCTTCACCCCAACGAGCCACTGATGATCGCCACAAATTAATCGTGACCCATTTCCCCGATTCATCCGTCTGGTCGATGAGTCCGGGAAACAGATGTTCGGCTTCGTTACTAATATTTTTTTCTAAAGCTCAGTCCGCCCACATTAATTTTTTTGATGCTCCGTGTATGAAGCTTTTCCGCCTGGGTGGTCGAACATCGGATGAGCCTCAGGGCTCCGGCTCATCCCGAGCAGTTTCTCCATGCGAGTCAAAGCAGATTTCCTGGAAATCAAACTGGATCTTCATCCGTCACTTGTAGAGTTTTAAAAACGATGGTGGACAGAACTCACGCTATTATATATCTTTATAGACACATCTTTGTGTGGGTGTGTGTATTTTTAGCCGCTAATCTACAGATTTATTCTACATTTGGTGAAGTGTTGTGTTGTTTTTGTATTTTAAGGCCCTGCAGACCAGGATCCACCCACACAGGTGATTCCCCTTTACTTGGAAACGTGTGTGTGTGCGCGTTGAATCAAGGAGATGCATCTCCAGATTCATCTGAAGATGAGGATAATGTGATGCGCTGTCCAGATAATGAAAATAGTAACAACTCCTGCCAGTGCAGCAAAGCGAAAGTGAAATATGTTTCATTGTATTTTGTATTTACGTCGTGAACAGATTCATCGAACCACAGTTTGTTAAGTTTCTGCTCAGACTCTGAAAACACATAAATCAACAAGGCTCAATTTACTGTTGATGTGAGTCTTTCTAACACACAGAGGCAGGTTCATGCAATGAAGTGGCTTTTAATACATGAAACCAGACTTAAAGGTAGACGATTGGTGGGGAGGGGAAAAGAACAGGAATCGAGTACAAAGAACGGTTGGGAGGCAGAGGCAGAGTTTAAATAGAGACTGGGATGATGAGGTAACTGGGAACAGGTGTGTGAGTGGGCTTGGAAACCAGGTGACCACAAAGGGAAGACAGGTAAATAAGTGGTAGAGGAAAAAAAGTCTCCGGACATCTGGTGGACGGATGGAGAACGGCAGGTGTGAAGGGGGGAGCGTGGAGATCAGGGAGGCAAAACGGGGAATGAACCTTGACACTCGTGATGTCACATAATGCTCGGCGCCGCTCGGCCCAAGCTGGACCCGATCCGAGGTCTAATCAGCCTCAATAACTGTAGCCGGGGGCTGTCCACATACTAAAGGTCACATGTTCCTTTGTTCCTGATGCTCAGGCATGTTCTCGCTGGTGCTTTTATACTTTAATTTCCTACCTTTGTTGTAACTTTACTATTTTAAAATCATTTTTTTAGTTTTTAGTATCAATATTGAGGAATCTGCTTCGATCCCTACAAATAAAGAGATGAATAAGACAAACTAATGTAAACTTATGAAAAGATTTGGGAGATCTGACCCTTTTAGTCCCAGTTCAGTGCCTCAAGCCTCCTAAAGATATATTAATTATCACCGTCCAGTTCTCTGAAACACACTGTCAGTTTTTAGATCCATTTCCTGCTTCAAATATTCCATCGACGCAAACTTGAAGAAAGAATGTCGCTTGTGGAAAAACTCAGACATCGGGTGTTGATGGTTGGCTGCTGATTTGGTCTTGTCAGGTTTTAGCTCCCCCTAGGTTCAGTCACCTGAAGCCTCTGGACCAGGTGCACGTTTGTAGTTTTGTTTTTCCTGTGCGACGGCCTTCTCTCTCGGCAGTGATCCTCTGAAGTCGTCAGGGTCGCGGATCTTTCCGTGAGTACTATCGGGAGAGAAAAAAAGAGGCCTCTCACTTTTAAGAGACCTGACTCACACGGAGTCATCCGGTTCTCGGCCCCGCGGCTGAAAGCCAAGTGACATTTGGATGTGAATGGAAAAGACGGGGAATGCTGGAAGGGAGGGAAGCGTGAAGCCGCTCCGGTCCCGGTTGGGGTTTTTTCTCGGAGATAAAGGACGAGGCGCTGCCAGTCCTCACGCTGTCGTGGCCTCGTTCGCACACTGCTGCTTTTGTTCCGCTCGCGCTGGAAAACCCGTCAGGCTCCTCCAGGAGGCTCCTCCAGGAGGCTCCTCCAGGAGGCTCCGGAGCCTCTGGAGGCTCCGGAGGCCGCCGTGTCCGACGGGCGTCAGAGAAAACAAAGCGCTGCACTCAGTGCTCTCAGTGTCAGAGGCGGTGGAACTGAAACATGCCAAGTTTGTCCTGAGGGAGGCTCAAGAGCAAAAGGCCACGAAGTCATTAAGAGCTAGAGGGTTCAACCTCAGGGGAGCATGAACGCACCACTTCGGTGGTTTTTGACCATCCGAGCTGTTTTCTTCGCCGTAGAACATGCGAGAAAATAAAAACCCAAAGAAGAATCAGAGAACGGCTGCAACTGAACGGTATTTGTTTAACTTTATCAGCAACCTAACGAATTCAGCTCCAGGTTTTAGCTCCAGTTGAGCAGGACGACGCCTGTCGACCTTCCTCGTCTCATCGCCATCGTCATCATGCCAGCACCGCTCTGAGCCAACGTTTCCACCAGGTTCTGCGTGGGGGGGGGGGGGGGGGGGTGTCAGGGTTGGGTTGTGACTTTCAGAATAAAATCTGTCTCCATGATCATCACCAGTTCAATTTTTTTTTCAGTTTTCTCACCACAGATTTTCCAAAACTTTTAACGTCAACTCTCTATTTTTTTTATTCTATGCCACAGACACATCTCATCCAGAACCGAACAGTTCTGGGTTCTTTTGGGCCCGAGCCCACATTTAATCTACCTCAGAGTGGAACTAAGCGAGGTCTGCCTCTGCGGGTCATTGTGAGGGATCTGTGGAAGCAGCAGCCTCTGATCTCCGGTGGCGGCGGCCGATGGAAAAAGACGACTCCTCCAGCAGGTCCAATAAAGTCTTAAACCAGGACCAATAAAGCAGCGTGGCAGAGTGTGTTGTGCCGTACACGGCGTACATAATATGTCGCTGCGCGTGTCGCTGCGCGCGTCGCTGCGCGCGTCGCTGTATTTTCGGTCATTTGGCCGGGCCCAGGAATCCCATTTAGCAGCTGACAAAAGCATTCGGGATGGACGCCGGGGCCCCGGGCGGGCCGGAGGAGTCCCTCGCCTCATCCGGGCCCCGTCGCCGAGCGCTCTCCATGGAGCCCTTTGAGGCCGCCGGTTGGACGACTGCAGGGGAAAAGTGTGGGCAGGCCGGGACACGCGCAGATGAACAGGATCAAAGGTGCTGCTGGCCGCCGTTAGACGCTGGAAAAACCATCGCAGGCTGCACGGACCAGAGAAGAAGAACAGACCAAGGCGGGGGGGGGGGGGGGGGCTGTATTAATGGTCCACTTTATTGCTCTGTACTGTTAAAATTAAGAGCTCAGATTTCATGACAGCACTTGAAGCGTACATGCCGGACCTCTCCTTCAGTCCTGGTTTCGGTTACTGTTTCTGCAGCGACCCGAGGAGAGAGTCGACCCGACAGCTGCTGAGCGGCGGAGGCCGAAGACGTGGGGGGGGGGGGGGGCGATTCAGTTCCACTCAGCTTCATCAATTCCATAAATAAATCAGTTAAAAATAGACAGAAGAACCTGTATAACAGCAGGAAACCTCCTGTTGTTCAGACTGGGGGGGCTCATACATTATTCCACCCCCTCACCTGCTGTGGTCAAACCACATCACAGCCAAAGGAGATATTTTCATTGTGCTGGTGTGTAGTTCAGTATGTACAGGAAAAAGTAGGTAGAAACAAAGCGACACGTTCCTTCTCTCTGTTCCGCTGTTTATGGGCCGAGTTATTCACCAGAACCGACGGTTCTCTAATGAGAACAGAATCGGCGTTTCAGAGAACGGGGCCCATTTATCAGCCCGGTTCTAGACTGAACGGCTCAATGAAAAAACTATTCACAGATATCTCTTTTATGTCGATGATACAGATGAAATTGACACTTTATTTGTTGCTTTTTGTTCAATGTGCCTCTACCTGGATATAAAGTTGTACCTGGGAGCTGCCCAGTTTGCCCCCTGGGGGGGGGGGCTTCTTCAAGAGCACTGAAGGGCTTAGTTGCTCCAATCTGTTACAGTCGTCTGATTTACAATGAGAAACAAGTCAGATTTTAACAAAACAATCTTTATATTCCATCTTTAATATAAAGTGAATATCTGAAGCATAATAAAATACCCACAATCCTTCGTGGCAAATTAACAGATTGTGAGTTTCAGTCTGTTTTGCTCCAGTTGGAGTGTAAAGACTTTTCCCCCTTAGCGTTTTTAGCCCCGATCGTTGTCTGCTAGTCAACTTTTCACCCCGACGCCTGTCAGACATCAGCTGCCAGCTGCTATCTCACCCGCAGAGCGAGGGATTTTAGGGAGTTGAGTCCAACATCGTCGCCAAAAGGTCAGAGGGTCAGGAGGCCAGGAAACCTCCATGATTTGTCTACTGGGGACCACGAGCGTCAGTAGAGAAGAGCTGGGACAGTTGGTTGTAGGTTAGATAACACCACCATGTCTCAGTCTTAGGTTTCGGTTTCAAATCAGACTTTTGGTTGATGTAAGGTTATTTTGATCCATACTGAAGGAGCTGGTCCACCAGAGTTCCGCCGGTTCCTTCCGGTTCCTTCTGGTTCCTTCCGGCCTGAACCTGACAGCTGAGACTGATCCTGACTCTGGGAAACTGGCTATAACTCAGCTACTCCCCTGACCGTCAACCTTCGATTGCGTATTGAATCCCCGTCCGTCATGTTGCCGCCCGCCCTCCGCCCACCCTCCGCCCACCCTCCGCTGCGTCCCAGACGACTTATCTGCTGTCTCGCTCGTCTCCTGGCTGGGACCCGGGAGCCAGGAGCCGCATTCCACCCTTGTCCAGCTGACGTGGCGACCGCGTGGAAGACTTGGACAGGTGACCGGGTTCGGGGGAAGCGCGGCGTCTCCGTCGCCACTGAGGCCAACAAGTGGGTGCGAGCTGACACTTCCCAGACTCTGCGGATGAACGGTCGCACCTCTTCAGCTCTTGAAGCGGAGTCGTCTAAATCCGCCCACGTCGCTGCTTTTCCCATCAGTCTCCTCATCTTCCTCGTCCCCGCTGTCAAAGAGATGCCTGGACCAGGACGGAATCGGTGGATTTGTGATTTGATTAATCGCACCAGTAAAGTAAATTGTCAATACTTCAGATCCTCAGTCCTGTTCAGGGATTCGGTGTCAAATTCTGGTCTAAGACCTGAACTGTTTTTCTTCGTATTTTGTCAGCTGCTTCGGTTTGTTTTCTGCGAGTCAAGTCATTAACAGGCAGAAAAGTTCAGCTCAGGTCGAATAATTCTGTCACAGAACTGTCGGGTCGAATCCGTCGACTGTTGTTACGATCAATACGTCTGACAGTTCCTTTTCTTTAATAATCAGTCAAATGTTTAGTGTATAAATGGACAGAGATGATGAAAATAGCTGTAATAATTAATCCCTAGTGCTCAAGTAAACACATTTACTAAGCTTTAAAATGCTGCTACCAGTTAATTTCTGGCATTTTTGTTTAAAAAAGACTTAAAATAAGCTATTAACCAGTGGCCACAGTATTTACCAGTTAATTATGTGTCTGGTTGGTTTTCAGGGGAAAATGCTGAAACTAAAGAATTGTGTTATTGTGGAGGAATAATTATTTTTCGGCCCTTGGGGGGGTTAATCCAGCTGTGGCCTCTGGATCGAACCTGAACCACAACTAAAGCAGCGAGTCCAGTTTATATAACTGTCCCGTCAGGTAGCCCCCCCCCGGCTCGGTGGAGGGACAATGCCGAGGTCGAAAACGGGAAAAAAACGCCTCGGCTTGCGTCTGTGGCTCCGACATGTGCCACAGCTGTGAAGCAGCAGGACGAAAGTCGGCAGCGACGGATTGTTTTCAGCTTTTTCCTCCGTCCCTCCAGCTGGTCCTTGGCCTGGCGGCGGAGGACCCGCTGGACCGTGGTGGACCAGATGCCGCCCGTGGGGCCACCTGGAGCCCCTCGGCAGGTTGTTTTCTTAACGGAGCTCCAGGCTTTAAACACGAGGGTCCTCAGAGCCGAGGCTTGAGTCTTTTAAAGGCGCTGGAAAAAGAAAAAAGCGAAGCCTGACCTGGGCTTGTTGAACCCGACCCTTTTTGGTTTTAAAGACGAAGATAGAAAAACCGCAGACAGACACGTCTTTCTCCCCCAAGAGCCACGGCTCATCACAAACCCCACCTGGAAGAGTATTTTTAGAGGGGAAACCCCCCGAAAGGGAGCTCATTAATCAACACGGAGCTAAATTTAGCTTGACACCACATCACTTCCAAGGCTGACCCGGGGCAGGCGCTGGAGGCGGAGCTCAGACCCTGAGCCCGAAGCCGTCGGCCATCGAACTGTAGACGGACACGAAAATCCACAGTATCACTGGATCACAAGCTGCATCATTTCCTGTTGATCCATCGTGTGCTGGAGAAATAATCCAGGCCAGAATCAAATCATCAATATACAGACACGATCAGCGAATGTGAAAACACTGAGCAGCTTATCAAACCATTAAAAGGGTCACAAATGAAAATCTTAAGGTTAAGGTGAAAAGTTAAGAATAGATTTAAGCTATTTGATAAATTCAAAGAGGTTTTAACCTTAAACTTTGCTTCTTAAACATTAGAAACCACTTGACGCATGATAATTTATTCATTTATCCAGTTAAAACCTGAACGTGGCCCCGAATTTACAGCTTCATGTGAAAAAGTTCATTGTACAAATTAGAGACTTTATTTCTACATTTTTAGGCTTTTGCCCTTTTTCCCAATGATTAATGCAGATAACCAGTTAAAGTCCATTGCATTAACGGATCCACTCATTTGTCACATATCTGCATGAACCTTTTAATTACCTGAGAATGCTCCAGAGCTCTGACACCAACCAGAATCCTTTAATCGTAGCAAAACCTCAAACTCTCTGCTGGTGGATTATTTATCAAATATTATTCCTTTAAGAGTAAATTAAAGTGAGTTGTGTTCATCTTAGAAATCACTTAAGGGATTTTAGGATTAAAGTGTTTTTAATGGTTTGGTTTTCGGGATTTTGGTCACAAAATGAAATAATTCAAAACAACTGACTTTGTTCTATATACAAATGTTACTATTAAATCAAAAAACCCCGTGTTCACCCTCACGCTCTTGACATCCAGCTACCGTATTTGATTGCCCCCCCACCAACAATCAGCGGACAGGAAGTAGAACCTCCCGATGATTAGGGCTCTTTGTGCTTCCTTCTACCTGCATATGTTTCTGATTTGGACGCGAGGCCAAGTGTTTTCATTGGCTGGCGGTGGCGCTCGGTTTCCTGCTACAGACGCTCTTTTGTGCCTCGTCCTCTCCACTTTTATTTCCTTTAGCATGGAGGTAAGAGGCCGCTCGGCTTTTCTTCATCCGGCTAATTGGGAGTTACTTTACCCCCCCCCCCGATTATGACAGGGTTAATGGCTTTACTGAGAGGGCACTTTTTACTGGTCCTGCTGGTTTCTGCTGGGCCTCAGAGCCAATTACAGTAATCACAGCCAATACGTGGATCCAGAGAGAGGAGCCACATGTGGGGGTTCAGGTGTAAACCAATCTGTGGAGGCTTTTTGCTGCAGAATAACTCATTGTTTAAACCATATTTACGCTACAGTGCCCCCCCCCCCAACTGAGGTAAAAACCTAAAACATGGCATTTTAATATTTAAAGACTTGCAAAGATAAAGAAGGGTTTGATCTGACAAGATGAAATATATGATGTGATATTTTCCTCCCTTAGTCGCTGAACTGTCAAATTGTGTTTGTCCTTATTTACTTAAGAGGACAAACATAAACACAAACACAAAGATGTAGCCACAGTACAGCTGATGTGTCACTGCTGGTTTTCATTCTTTAAAATTTAACAAAAGACATGTCGAAAGAAGCCAGCGTCAGGTTTTATTTGGCTGCACTTTTACATTCAATCAATCAATCAACTAGTCACTTGATTGGTAAGATATTTTTAAAACGTCCATCAATATTCCCTTCGTCCAATGTGAAAACAGAAAAGGAGCAGAATCGGTCTCACATCAATTAATCACCAATTACTGAATGATCCCGAATACAGGCCCCCCCAATTGTAGGTAGACCCCCCATCGTCCAACGTGTTTTTCAGAACAGGAAACACTTGGAAAATTCTCATCATAACTTTTTCTTTCACAGTCATGAAACATGAAATAAAGAACCATGTAAAACCCCCATCGGTGGATCTGGTCCCTGAGTCTCAGACTCCCCGAGGTCTCTCAGGTTTTCATCGTTCAACCTTTCTGAGCACATCGTCTGTATCCGGCCTGATTCTCTGCCGAGCGACAGATTTTCTCCCTGGTTCATTTCTGCAGTGAAGGGGTCGTTTTCACTCCTTATGACTGTATTTAAAGCAGAAACTCGTGCATGTCGGACTGGACCAACCAGACACTTTTCTTTTTGTCTCATATGCTGATTATGTTCAGGTTTGTAGAAAAAAAAAAGCAGCTTTAACATGTGTCCGAAACATATTTTAGTTTGGGTCCATTAAGTGACCGATCACTTTGCTCCCACCTCTTCCACCATCGACCTGAACGCACCAGCTTCCCATCAGGTTCATTTACATCCTCTGGGCTTCCTCTAGAAAAACACACTGCGAACACCGCGAGCGCCCCGAGCGCCCCTGGTTTCCCAGCGCCAGCATTCACACGGTTTGAAAAATCGCGGAATCTGGACCGGCAGCGAAGATGTTTATTTAGCCTGTCGGGTTTATTTTTAGACAGCAGCAGGTTCAGAGGTCAGCCCGTGAGGCTTAGACCTACAACATCTGTCAGGGAGAGGAGGCTGGAAAACCAATCAGAGGTGAGGACAGACCTCCAAACACAAACATACGTCCTGAGGAGAGATACTGAAGTCTTTTAATGTTGTTATGATCCTTCAGAGAGCTCAATCCTTGTCCCAGTTCTTTTTACACTAAAGTTCAGTGAGTCGATGGCTACGAACTCTAACAAGCATTGTTCTGTCTCAGGTCTTCTCTTCAGCTCTCTGAACACAGAACATGTCACCGGCGTTTTCAGATTTCCAACCACTGGAGACTTCACACTGTAAATGTGTTCAGAGACGAGTTTCCCGTGTCACCGTGACAGTTATTCAGCTGTCGGAGGATCACTGATTGATCTGAGTGCTTGAAAAGATTGAAAACGGGTAAAACATTTGATTTAAACCTAATAATCCTAAAGCAAAACTGAAAATTTAGATGATAAAATACGACGGCTGCACAATTGTACTGAGCTTAACTGGTTTTCTAAGTATGGAGGACTCTGCTGCACAATTAGCATTATTTTTTTGTGTTTCCTCTTCATCTTTATCTTTTAACTCAGAAAATCCTACGTTTACATGGTTCAGACTAAAACCGAGATGCCTCTTCCAAACCTCGGTGAAGCTGCTGCTCGACTTTTGGGTCTAATTCTAAATTCTGCCTCTGAAACGCTTCTACAGCATGAGAGCTCCTCATTATCAGTATCAGCTGTGATTCTCGACTGTCCGACAGATTTTCTCCCTGGTTCATTTCTGCAGTGAAGACGCCGAGAAGCTCAGACAAACATTTTTGTTTTTCTGGGTTTAGAATCAAACTCAAAGTACGATGAGAAATCCTGGTCTTCCTCCGGCCCCGCCTGGCAAACCGCGGAAAATTACAGGCACGGAAGCGCCGACTCCGACGATGTTCGTCACTTCACATCAGGCGCAGCAGCAGCGATATATCGTGTTATACGTGTTTTCCACGGTGTCTGGTCCCATAAAGTCAAGTGTGTTGTTTCCACGCTGCTGCAGCGGATCTCTGCAGAGGAAACTGTGTGTTCTGGGAAAGCCCCCGACCCTCTGACACATGCCCCCCCTCCGCTGTAATTGTGCCAATTACTTTTCCATAACAGCTCCGAAACACTAATGTATGTGGTTAGAATAACAATTTCCACATGAAACACTTGTTCATTCATAAGGTCCAGCGGCGCTGCAGCGAGGGGGGGGTTAGGGGGGTGGGGGTTGGGGGTTGGGGGAGGGCCGGGGGCGTCCTCTGTAAACGTCAGGGGTCTGAGAGCCGAGCTGTGGAGACGGGCTGCAGCTACGTTTGTGTCCTGATCTGTGATGAGTGAGCGGTTGACCCTCGGGGGAACCCGACCGATCTGCTGAGTCTTCGGTTTCTTCTTGCGGGTTCGGGACCCTCTGGAGGATCTGTCTGTGCTCGAGAAAATTCATCACCAGCAGGCCTGGCTGACATGAAACCTGCTGTGGATGTTTCTGCTCCCCGGAGGACAAACCTCCGTGTCACCTTTAGTCTAACAAATGCCATCAGGTCCAAAGTTTTAACTTTGTGTCCTAAGATTTCCCATAATCTATCATCAGACTTTCCTGCTCCCTAGAGGACAAACCCTTTACATTTTAATGACTCCACAATCTCCCCTCTAGCGCCACCCTCAGGACAGACATATTGTAAGTAACTCCTCTAACCCCCCCCCCCCCCCACCCACAGTTTTTAACAAATATAACCCCCCTCCCCATTTTAGTTCACAAACCTGAAACAATTGGACACAAAATAAATAAGAATACTGTTCTTTAACCTTTCCTGGTCTCAATCAATCAAGGAATCACAAAAACAAATCCACAGCCGTTTTTGGACTTTGTGTCCGTGACAACCTGTTTACTGGACTAAGGCTCTGGTGCATTTTGTTTTCGTCAGAACCTTGCAGTGAAATGGGTGGTGAGTTCTCAGGACCTGGACCCGTCTCTCCCCTCGCGAACGGCCGGAAAAGGCGACGAGCCGCAACAAAACGAAAACCAGCTGCTGCAGAGACGTGAGGATCCGGAAACGCTTCGAACAGACAGAACCAGGAGGCTCGGAGCTTTCAAACGCAGTAGAGTTGGTCCAGGTTCAGTAAAGACTGAGCCCAGGACAGACCAGAACAGCTGAGGGGGACCACCAAGGCCAAATTTTTAAATTTTAAACCTGACAACTTCTGCAGAGCCCAACGTCTTATTCTCTGCAAGAACCGAAATTGGTGTATTTACTTCTCTTAGATTTCACATGAGGCTGGTTCCAACTTTTTTCTCCTAAACCAGAATCAAAGTGCTCGACAACATGGATCCAAGACCTTGTAAAGGTTCGTCATTAACAAGCTGTGACGTCAGTCCTCATTTTTCTGACCCGTTTCTGCAGAAAACAACAAACACCCTTTGTTTCGCGTTTGACGACTCTTTGCCGCAGGGGCTGAACCGGGTTTATTTAGCTGTTTTGTTGCATTTATAATTCCCATCTGGATTTATGATTTTCCATGAACTAAAGTTGGCTCCTCCGCTTCCTCTTTTCCTCGCGGTGACGCCAAAACACAAACGAAAACATCTTGTCGTCGCTCGGCATCAAACTGTGATACGTGAATCTTTAAACACCTGCGTGTTCTTCCTGCTCCTTGGCTTTAAATTTAAGTTTTAATGCACTGGCTTCGAGCCGGACAGGTTGTTGAGCGCGGTTGGAAATCACGAGCCGCTCCTGCCTGTCCTTGTGCGCTCGGAGACGCCGCAGGACCTGCCGTCAGGACCTGCCGTCAGGACTCGCCTTAGGGAGTGTTCACGCTCACAGCGTGACGTGTGGAAGAAGTCATGTAAGGGGCCGTTTAACAGGTGAGTACGGACGTGGGTCCTCTGTCTGCCTCAACGGCAGGATGTTTACACAGCCAGGTTAAAATAACTTTATTAGTCGGCCCTCTCGGGCTATGACATCATGGTAAACAGCTTGATTTGATTGGTTGATGAGGAGATAAGGAGCCTATTTATACCCGCCCTCGCCGCCGCTGCCTCTTATCGCCGTGAGGATTCCGATGACAGCCGGGGTCACACGCCCCAGCTTGACACGCGGTGAGAGGCACGTACCGAGGGTCAAAGGTCACGAGGCGAGGTTGTGTCTCCACGCGGGGAAAAGAACGACCCGGTTTACTGAGATTCTGAGCCTCAGGGAGCCTCAGGGAGCAGGAGTTCTGCAGCTTTGTGTTTTACCCGAAGATGTGAAACAACTCGCCTTTACAACTTTTCTGTCTTAAATTAATGAAGCTGTTTTTAGAGCCGCTCACCTCCTCTAGTCGCCTCTAGTTTCCCACAAAAGTTTCCTGGAAAAAATGTTGTTTACAGCTGATCGGGCCTGGAGGACGTCCTGTTATCTTCTGTTCCAGCTCTGTCATTTATATACAAATAATCTACAACGGAAAAATACGTTTGATAGGAAACGTGACTGCGACCAGATACTTTCAAAGTACTCTAAACAACTAAAGCTCAGTTTCTCTTTATCTGCAGATTATCTTGCATGTTTTGTCTTTTGTTGTTACAAAAACTCGAGTTTGAGCCCAAAAGTTCGATCTAAGCCAAAAAATAAAAAGCTGAGAGCTGCGGAAAGAGCAAGTGAGTCAACTCCGTAATGAGGATTTCTGTCATGTTGTTGCAGCTGAGATACAAACAGCAGGATTAATAACCGTCACTGAGTGTAATAATTCTCCATTTTAGACATTCAGAAGCAGCTTTTCCTGAGATTTGAATCTTTGCTACGACTCCGTGACCTTCAACCACACGGAGTCGCCATGGTGAATTCAGAGGGTAAAATCAGTCGTCTGTCTTGGGGGAGAATCCGCTTTTCCTTGATAAGGGCCCTAGAGGGAGGGGTCCGAGGCTCTTCCACACCAAACAACTGAGGCCCTCGGTTTGGTTTCACTCTCTAAATTTATCCTGGTTGTTCTGCTCCTAATGAGCTCGTCCGTCGCGCCGTGATTTGATTTCTGATAGCGACGCTTCTCGTAAAAGTCCCGTCCTTCTATTTTTACCTGATGATCGAGCCAAGAAACGCTCAGCGGCTGCGATGGTATCTGTCGCACTATCAGCCCCCTGCCCCGGCCCCCCCTTCGGGCTTCTGACTAACGGGTCCACAGACTCAACTCTTTAATAACCAGACTGAGAGAGAAGACAGAGCATTACTCGTTCAAAGAGAAGGAAAACAGCTCAGAATATGTTCTTTGGCCATTCTCCTGATGTGTGAGCAGAACCATCACGGTGTAATGAATCTGTCTCTATCTCCTTCCAACCCCCCCCCCCAGCCCTCACTGGTACTTTATTTTGAAATCCCTGCTCCACCTGAAACAAGGTTGTTTAAATGTTAAATGATCTGCGATAAATGATCATAGGCTGTGTGAGAGTTTATGAGCAACAAAGGATATTGTTGATATGAAATTATTTTAATTCAAACTAGTCAAGTTATTCTTTGTCTGTATGATCGGTGATTAATAACTAATCAGAGTCATTAATCACAGGTGTGTCTGTTAAAAATTCGTCAGAATGTTTTTGTAAGTTATTTGACATCATTTCATCCAATAAGACTTTTTTAAAGAGATGCATTTACAACTCATTTGATATTTATGCTTAAGGTCCTGATGAGGAGGTAAAAGTATTTATGAGGATATAAATGAGTGAGGTCGTCCAGGTCAAAGGTGAAACCCTGGCAACATCTGAGAAGAGCCCTTATCAATAAATGAAAATCTGATCATTGATGAACTTCACTTTATCAAACACCGTTTTGACAGGAGACGATGGCAGACAACAGCTGGTGTGTGAGCACACGTCACATGATGCAGGAGAAAACGTTGGTTGGCGAATTTAGGGCTGAACATCTGACGTGATTCTCGTCTTTGGTCTCCGTTATTAAACCAACACGAGCAGATGAATACCTCGGCTGCGTCTTCATCAGTCAGCTTCGCCAGCTCGTCTTCTTCTCCTGCGCCGTTTTCAGTGAAATGTACGGTGACAAAGATGAAAACCAAAGCCAGGAGCTAAAAGAGGCTAAAGGCTCCGTAGAGCTGATGAGTCTCTGTGGGTCAGATTTATAATATCGATTTTTTGAGCTTTGATGGATCCTGTGCTGATTTGACCCATGATCCAGCGTTTCAAGAGCGGTTCCGTGTTTTATTATAGATTATAGATTAAATCCAATCCCCCCTTGTTTACTCTTCTGAACTGGTTTAAAGCAGCAGGTGGGACATGTAAAGCTGACTGGTTTAAACTGGTTTGATCCCAGTCCTGCTCCTGTAGCTGGATCCACTCTCTTATCTGTGTGTGTTTCTCTGCTGAGCTGTAGAGAAACTCGGCGTTCGCCCCCCCCCCAGCCTCCGGGACGCCCCGGCTCGGGTTACTCTCGCTGGGCGTGGGGCCGTGTGCTGAAAGCTCTTCTTCCTTGTTTTGATTGTGGGCAGGGAGGGGCCCGGGCCCCAGGATGCTGGGACTCTGCTGACTCCTGACAACATGTTGCCGGGGGACACGTAGCAGCGAGCGGCCACATGTAGACAGGAACACGAGAGAAAAGTTAATAGCAACGATAATAACGAGCGGCTGCGAGAAAAGACTGACGGGGGCTGATAACCGCCAGGAAAATACTCGGCCGTTTTCCTGGTCGAAAGCACAGGAAGAGGTTCAGATGAGTCCAGAGTTGGACAAAATGTCATTCTGCAGAGCAGGAAAAGTCAGAAGCCCTGATTAATCTCTCCAGGACTTTTGTTGGTTTCCTGTCAGTGGGATGATGAGGCGCCGCATGTGCGATGACGCGGTTTGTCCTCAGGGGGGCAACAGAGGACAGGTCAGGGAGAATCCACCACGGGGGGGTCGTCGTCTCAGAAGCAGGAATGTCCTACGTGACCTTCACAAACATCCGCCCACAACCTCTGGAGATTCGATGTCGCGGAGCAAAATGTTGATCTCACCGAGCTTCTGCCTTGAAGGGGGCGCTAGCAAAACATGTTAACCCCCCCCCCCCCAGGGTCAAGGTCAGATGTTTACAGCCGACGTCCACGTTTCTGTACCATTTGGTTTTGTCCTGGGATGGGACTTCCTGTCGTCCTTTGGCGTCTCATGTCTCCTCACGTGTTCCAGAGTTTGAAAGTTAAATTTGTGGTCTCGGTCCCACGAGAAACAGAAGTTCATCCTCCTGTGAACCTGAATGTTGAAGTGTTGCCTGAAAAAAATCAATTCTCTGGAGTCCAGAGGAGATTCTTGTTTCTCACGTCCGTGAATCGTGAAAAACCCTCGTTACAGATTTTTTAAATTTTGTCCCAAATTTGATGAGAGAAAGAAACTTAAATCAGAAATTCAGGCCAGACCAGGCAAGACCAGACCAGGCCAGGCCAGACCAGACCAGGCCAGGCCAGACTCAGGACCGACAGTCACAGGTGAACTGGTTTCACTCATGAACTCACCTTCAACCAGCCCCTGTTTTTTTTGTTTGTGTCTTTAATGGAAAATCTGCTGCTTTACTGTTGAACCTGTGGTTTAAAATAAAAATCCGTTAATAAAATCTACAAACTCGTGGCTCCTTGTCTGAGATGTTTCTGATTTAGAAGAAGAACGAGCCTGAGAAAAAGCTGAAAACCGCTAAAGTGATTTTGAGTCCACCGGGGATTTTTTCTGATTTTCCCGAACCCGGACTCGACCCCTGACCTCGGCCGTCGCGGTCCAATCATTGATCCTCGATGACTTTCCTTGTATTTTATTATAAACCTGTGTCACTTGTTTTGGATACTGTGAAAGAGGTTGAACATGTGAAGTTATACAGCAGCTCGGTTGTTCCTCCTTCTGTGGGTGAATTATCTTTAACGTCTGGTAGAAATTCAAACCGACAGTTTTGTGGCTCCTTGTTTAAAAGATTAAAAGCAACTGCGAAGCAGAAAGAGCGACGAGCCCAACATGGAGCTCGGGCTTTGAAACCTTTCCACGCCGACGACAGACCGACTCCCGTTGCTCCCGGACTCCCGGTGATGAACGGAGCTGTTTTCCAGCCCGGATCGTGTGCGGGCCGCGGCTGTGAGAAAAGCCGGGCCCTGCGTAATTATTTCCACTCCTTCCCGAACTGAAAACAATTCTCTTCATGTCCTCGGACGCACAAAGCTCCCACAGTTCAGATACCTGCGGCGGATCCTCCCACTTCCTGTCACCGGATCAGCGCGATGGATGGCTTGTTTCCTGCCGCCGAGATGTTCATCCCTCACACTGACTGAACGAACCCGAGGGGGAGGACGCGGATCCAGGGGGGCCGGGGGAGGCCGGGACCGGCCGTCACATGAATCTCTGACCCGCCTCACGATGACAGAAAGGATCTGAGATCGGGTCAGATCCATCGGCAGCTCAGAGACCGATGGCTTTTTCCTGGGTCGGGACCAAAACGTCAGGCCCGTGTCAAACGTCGGGTCCGGTCCGGTGGTTCTGCCGCCAGTCTGAGCTGCGTCGGCGTCTCCTGGTGTAAACACAGCTCCGTTTACATATTCACTTTTGTCATTTATTTGTTTGATGAAATGTTTTTTTTCTTAAAGAAATTCATCACTTCAAAGCTGTGATCTCACTCTGAATAAATGAATCATTTCTGCTAAAACAAACAGTAAAAGACGACTCTGTTATTATTGGGACTTCACTGGGCCTCGGTCAGTTTCAGGACGCCCCCTCTTCTTTTGACATTTAACCAGTTCAGGTCCAGTGAAAAACCTTTAGAGGATACAAAGGTCAAAGGTCAAATCCCCAAAGTAAAAAAAAGAAAAAATGTCCATTTTCTCAGTGATGAAGAAACTGGTTTAAACTGGTTTAAACTTAAACTTTGATGGTGACTTTTTAACTTAAAATGACAAGATAAAAGAATCGATATGGGATCAATCGAATAGAAAGTCACTGGAGCTTCTGGCATTTGAATCCGTCCCTGCTCTCCAGCCTTTCAGCCTGATGTCTGGGTCTCAACAACCGGGCTACAGTTTGAGATGTGGATCTGGTTTCAGAGGGACCTCTATCTGTTCCAGTGCTGAGAGGATGATGAAGTGCAGGCCGGACGGTCTGTGACCCCTCATCCTTTATTTCCAGGGGAACAGAGGAGTCCATTGAGCCGGGACGGGAACCGGGGCGTCCGGCTTCCCGGCTGTCTGCTAGGTACTTTGCCACGGCGTGGACCCGATGAAAAGGTGTGAAGCCGTTCGTCAGGGCCTCTCTCTGATGTTGGAACCGTCATCGGGGGTCCGGGTCCGGGTCTGGACTCTCAGACGAGTCGAGCCGCCGTCTCTGGCAGAAGAGAGAAAAATAAAACCCGCTGGCACTAAATGTGAAGCACTGCAGGTTCCTGTCGAAGAAAATGAATCGTAAACAGTCGAGCTTTCATTTTTTTATTTGGCTCTGAAAGTAGACGCAGCTTTAAAGGGCCAGTCGGTCAATTTTTACACTACAGATATAATCAGACCTTTTATTCCTCGTTTATAAGAATCTGAAAGCTTTTGAATTTCATTTTCAGTCCTGGTAAAATTTTCCAGATTAACCATAAATGTCCACATTTTGCAGAGTTGTTGCATTTGGTTCGGGTTTTATTTTGATTAGAAAATAGAGTCCTGGAGTTTATCAGTGTTTGGTCTTTAAAAGTTAAAAAACAAAGAAGGATTAAAAATGATTTATACAGAGATCCAAAAAAACTGGATCCAAAAAAACCAGACAGGCCGATTAGCTATAAACAGTTTTCCAGCTGTTAATTGTTTTTTTTTAATTGCTGACAGGACTCTGGTGCTTAACCTGCATTTCATTTGTTTCCCGTGTTTCTGTTTCCAATCATGGTCAAACACACACACACACACACACACACACACGCACACACAGATGATTTCACCTCTGGCAGATGAGCCCGTGAAACTGTTTAGTGTTATTAGTTACAGGTACAAATTACACCTCCGTCCCAATCAGAGTCTGGTGTCCTCACGCGGCTCCAGCAGATCCGGGTCCAGATCTGGGTCCAGCTCTGGGTCCAGCTCCGGGGCCAGCTCCGGGTCCAGGTCCAGCTCCGGGTCCAGCTCCGAGTCCAGCCTGGGTCCAGCTCTGGGTCCAGCTCTGGGTCCAGCTCTGGGTCCAGCTCTGGGTCCAGCTCTGGGTCCAGCTCTGGGTCCAGCTCTGGGTCCAGCTCTGGGTCCAGCTCTGGGTCCAGCTCTGGGTCCAGCTCTGGGTCCAGCTCTGGGTCCAGCTCTGGGTCCAGCTCTGGGTCCAGCTCTGGGTCCAGCTCTGGGTCCAGCTCTGGGTCCAGCTCTGGGTCCAGCTCTGGGTCCAGCTCTGGGTCCAGCTCTGGGTCCAGCTCTGGGTCCAGCTCTGGGTCCAGCTCTGGGTCCAGCTCTGGGTCCAGCTCTGGGTCCAGCTCTGGGTCCAGCTCTGGGTCCAGCTCTGGGTCCAGCTCTGGGTCCAGCTCTGGGTCCAGCTCTGGGTCCAGCTCTGGGTCCAGCTCTGGGTCCAGCTCTGGGTCCAGCTCTGGGTCCAGCTCTGGGTCCAGCTCTGGGTCCAGCTCTGGGTCCAGCTCTGGGTCCAGCTCTGGGTCCAGCTCTGGGTCCAGCTCTGGGTCCAGCTCTGGGTCCAGCTCTGGGTCCAGCTCTGGGTCCAGCTCTGGGTCCAGCTCTGGGTCCAGCTCTGGGTCCAGCTCTGGGTCCAGCTCTGGGTCCAGCTCTGGGTCCAGCTCTGGGTCCAGCTCTGGGTCCAGCTCTGGGTCCAGCTCTGGGTCCAGCTCTGGGTCCAGCTCTGGGTCCAGCTCTGGGTCCAGCTCTGGGTCCAGCTCTGGGTCCAGCTCTGGGTCCAGCTCTGGGTCCAGCTCTGGGTCCAGCTCTGGGTCCAGCTCTGGGTCCAGCTCTGGGTCCAGCTCTGGGTCCAGCTCTGGGTCCAGCTCTGGGTCCAGCTCTGGGTCCAGCTCTGGGTCCAGCTCTGGGTCCAGCTCTGGGTCCAGCTCTGGGTCCAGCTCTGGGTCCAGCTCTGGGTCCAGCTCTGGGTCCAGCTCTGGGTCCAGCTCTGGGTCCAGCTCTGGGTCCAGCTCTGGGTCCAGCTCTGGGTCCAGCTCTGGGTCCAGCTCTGGGTCCAGCTCTGGGTCCAGCTCTGGGTCCAGCTCTGGGTCCAGCTCTGGGTCCAGCTCTGGGTCCAGCTCTGGGTCCAGCTCTGGGTCCAGCTCTGGGTCCAGCTCTGGGTCCAGCTCTGGGTCCAGCTCTGGGTCCAGCTCTGGGTCCAGCTCTGGGTCCAGCTCTGGGTCCAGCTCTGGGTCCAGCTCTGGGTCCAGCTCTGGGTCCAGCTCTGGGTCCAGCTCTGGGTCCAGCTCTGGGTCCAGCTCTGGGTCCAGCTCTGGGTCCAGCTCTGGGTCCAGCTCTGGGTCCAGCTCTGGGTCCAGCTCTGGGTCCAGCTCTGGGTCCAGCTCTGGGTCCAGCTCTGGGTCCAGCTCTGGGTCCAGCTCTGGGTCCAGCTCTGGGTCCAGCTCTGGGTCCAGCTCTGGGTCCAGCTCTGGGTCCAGCTCTGGGTCCAGCTCTGGGTCCAGCTCTGGGTCCAGCTCTGGGTCCAGCTCTGGGTCCAGCTCTGGGTCCAGCTCTGGGTCCAGCTCTGGGTCCAGCTCTGGGTCCAGCTCTGGGTCCAGCTCTGGGTCCAGCTCTGGGTCCAGCTCTGGGTCCAGCTCTGGGTCCAGCTCTGGGTCCAGCTCTGGGTCCAGCTCTGGGTCCAGCTCTGGGTCCAGCTCTGGGTCCAGCTCTGGGTCCAGCTCTGGGTCCAGCTCTGGGTCCAGCTCTGGGTCCAGCTCTGGGTCCAGCTCTGGGTCCAGCTCTGGGTCCAGCTCTGGGTCCAGCTCTGGGTCCAGCTCTGGGTCCAGCTCTGGGTCCAGCTCTGGGTCCAGCTCTGGGTCCAGCTCTGGGTCCAGCTCTGGGTCCAGCTCTGGGTCCAGCTCTGGGTCCAGCTCTGGGTCCAGCTCTGGGTCCAGCTCTGGGTCCAGCTCTGGGTCCAGCTCTGGGTCCAGCTCTGGGTCCAGCTCTGGGTCCAGCTCTGGGTCCAGCTCTGGGTCCAGCTCTGGGTCCAGCTCTGGGTCCAGCTCTGGGTCCAGCTCTGGGTCCAGCTCTGGGTCCAGCTCTGGGTCCAGCTCTGGGTCCAGCTCTGGGTCCAGCTCTGGGTCCAGCTCTGGGTCCAGCTCTGGGTCCAGCTCTGGGTCCAGCTCTGGGTCCAGCTCTGGGTCCAGCTCTGGGTCCAGCTCTGGGTCCAGCTCTGGGTCCAGCTCTGGGTCCAGCTCTGGGTCCAGCTCTGGGTCCAGCTCTGGGTCCAGCTCTGGGTCCAGCTCTGGGTCCAGCTCTGGGTCCAGCTCTGGGTCCAGCTCTGGGTCCAGCTCTGGGTCCAGCTCTGGGTCCAGCTCTGGGTCCAGCTCTGGGTCCAGCTCTGGGTCCAGCTCTGGGTCCAGCTCTGGGTCCAGCTCTGGGTCCAGCTCTGGGTCCAGCTCTGGGTCCAGCTCTGGGTCCAGCTCTGGGTCCAGCTCTGGGTCCAGCTCTGGGTCCAGCTCTGGGTCCAGCTCTGGGTCCAGCTCTGGGTCCAGCTCTGGGTCCAGCTCTGGGTCCAGCTCTGGGTCCAGCTCTGGGTCCAGCTCTGGGTCCAGCTCTGGGTCCAGCTCTGGGTCCAGCTCTGGGTCCAGCTCTGGGTCCAGCTCTGGGTCCAGCTCTGGGTCCAGCTCTGGGTCCAGCTCTGGGTCCAGCTCTGGGTCCAGCTCTGGGTCCAGCTCTGGGTCCAGCTCTGGGTCCAGCTCTGGGTCCAGCTCTGGGTCCAGCTCTGGGTCCAGCTCTGGGTCCAGCTCTGGGTCCAGCTCTGGGTCCAGCTCTGGGTCCAGCTCTGGGTCCAGCTCTGGGTCCAGCTCTGGGTCCAGCTCTGGGTCCAGCTCTGGGTCCAGCTCTGGGTCCAGCTCTGGGTCCAGCTCTGGGTCCAGCTCTGGGTCCAGCTCTGGGTCCAGCTCTGGGTCCAGCTCTGGGTCCAGCTCTGGGTCCAGCTCTGGGTCCAGCTCTGGGTCCAGCTCTGGGTCCAGCTCTGGGTCCAGCTCTGGGTCCAGCTCTGGGTCCAGCTCTGGGTCCAGCTCTGGGTCCAGCTCTGGGTCCAGCTCTGGGTCCAGCTCTGGGTCCAGCTCTGGGTCCAGCTCTGGGTCCAGCTCTGGGTCCAGCTCTGGGTCCAGCTCTGGGTCCAGCTCTGGGTCCAGCTCTGGGTCCAGCTCTGGGTCCAGCTCTGGGTCCAGCTCTGGGTCCAGCTCTGGGTCCAGCTCTGGGTCCAGCTCTGGGTCCAGCTCTGGGTCCAGCTCTGGGTCCAGCTCTGGGTCCAGCTCTGGGTCCAGCTCTGGGTCCAGCTCTGGGTCCAGCTCTGGGTCCAGCTCTGGGTCCAGCTCTGGGTCCAGCTCTGGGTCCAGCTCTGGGTCCAGCTCTGGGTCCAGCTCTGGGTCCAGCTCTGGGTCCAGCTCTGGGTCCAGCTCTGGGTCCAGCTCTGGGTCCAGCTCTGGGTCCAGCTCTGGGTCCAGCTCTGGGTCCAGCTCTGGGTCCAGCTCTGGGTCCAGCTCTGGGTCCAGCTCTGGGTCCAGCTCTGGGTCCAGCTCTGGGTCCAGCTCTGGGTCCAGCTCTGGGTCCAGGTCTGTCCTGGTCTGTCCTGGTTTGTCCTGATCTCAGTCTTTACTGGACCCAGACCAACTCCACAGCGTTTGAAAGCTGTGAGTCTCCTGGTATCGTTTCAGTTGTTTTAGCATCCTCACATCACAGAACCGGTCCAGACGTGTGGATCCAGAGGGTTTGATCCTGTTTGTTCCTCTGAAGCTGTGGTTCAGTTTCTCTTATCTTCATTCTGACTTGTTGGATGTAGTATTTAAGGGGTTTCGCTCCAGACGAGACCGGGACCGGGACCAGGACCGAGATCGGATTGTAACGGTTGAACAACAGGAGCCTTTTCATCGTGGGGTAATTTTAGGTAAAGATGCAGTTTGGGTTAAATACTGATAGAACAAAGTGCCGTGTCCTGTATGGTGGCGTTTCCTGAACCGGATCCGGGTTCTCCGAGACCCGGTTCGGCAGTGTCGCGGCTGGGTTGCCGGCGCGTGTCCTCTTCCCTCAGCGGCGGTTCGTTTGCTTTGATCGTCTGAGGCCGCGCCACTGACTGAGCGAGTCTCTTTACGCCACTTTCTCATCCGTCTCTGCGACCTGGTTTATTTTCTCTGAGCTCCAGCGTCAGACAGCAGCTCTGTCTTCCTCCTCTTTGTGGAAAATGCTGTCCGCAGATTAACTCTCCAAACACCGTTTCCAAAAACGCACAAATTGAATAATTTGGTCCAATTTGCAGAACAAACACACACTTTCACGCACATTAACGGGATTAACGAGCTGCACTTAACTGTCTGTTGACATTTGCGACGTTAAACCAACATCCCGTCCTGCGACCGGGCCGCGCTGATTAACTCCTAGCGGCGTGGATGCTGACGGGCCAGGACACGACCGGCAGACGACAGAGGAGGGTCTACATGGGGCAAATACAACCAGCTGACTAATTAACTGCACCTCACCACAGAAATCTGAGAACTAGGACGAGAGACGTTTCTGCTTCGAAATTCACAATAAAGACTCAGCATTACGTATGTTCCGGATACTCGAGGAGCTCGTCGACCTTCCTGCTCAGGTGTCGCCGGCCCCATCTGACTCCCCTGTGGTCGTCCAGGCTGGACGAAGCTGCGGGGACCCCCTTCAGCCCTCGGTCATCTATCTCTCCGGCCTTTTAGGACGTATGTTAAAGCGCTGCTGGTTGTGATATGATTTTGATTTTGATGATTTTTAAAATGTGTTTTTCAGGGATATACGACAAATAAGCCCAATCTTGGGACATTTCATCAGCAAATAAGTTTCCTTCTCATTTGTTCGTATGGGTCCCGACATAAATCCAGCTCCCGTCATTTGCCCCTGTTGTTGCCCCTGTTGCAACCCCCTCCCGTCTCCACCTCGCTCATTAGCTCCCAGGTATTCGGGTCCATCCCAGCTGGAACCTTCATCTCTTTTCCTACCTGCCCGTTTCCTGCTCCGCCTTTTGCCCCACTCACCTGGTGATTTTACCCAAACAACCTTTTCTTTCCTTTTTTTCATTCAGTCTCACCTTCGACCCCTTAACGACGCCGCAGTACCAGGTTTCGTCCACCAGATGCCACCGTTCGGACCGAGCCTGGAGACCAACACAAACGGCTCAGTTCTTCAGAGAACTTTTTCCTGGTTTCTAGCACAAAAACTCTGTGTTCTGGGCAACAGGAAGAGATTCACCTTCCATAACAGCCTGTTTCCATGCGTGTGCATGTGCGTGTGCATGTGTGTGCGTGTTTCCATGCATCTGTCCGCGCGTGTGCGTGTGCTTCCGTGCGTGTTTCCGTGCGTGTTTCCGTGCGTTTTTCCGCGTGAAGCTGGCCTGCAGCCGGTCATGGCGATCCTCTGTAAAAGCTGTTAAGGCTTTGTTGATCTTTGTGATTACATGTCGTCTTGGCTCCGGCAGGTCCGAAGATTCGTGGGAGGTTCTGAGAAACATTAATGCGAGGGGAAAGCGTTTGGCTGCTGCCGACGGAGCTTTTAGCGCATTCCTCCGCGGCAGAACCTAGACGTGGTCTGGGTTCAGTCCTGGTTTGTCCCCGCTTCGCTCGGCTCCTGCAGAAAGACCCGGTGAGCGCGGAGCCAGCGGATCAAAGCGGGCCGGGCCTGAGTCAGCAGGTTGCGGATCCCGCCGTGCCGCCGATAGCCGAGCTGGCTGTCGACCCGCTCTCCTTCTCCACGCTGAAGAAAGGTACTTCTGTCCTCGAACATGCTCTCTGGTTTTTCCCCGTGTAAGGAAACCTCTCAGGAAAATCCTGACCTCCATTTGGAGTGTTACGAAGATTATTCAAACGCCAGCTCGCCACAGTGGTAATGATTATGAGTTGTTTTAGATTTCTGCTAAAATGTGATGAGCTTACTGATGATTTTATGTGACAAGCCCGACCGCATTATTTGGTTGACCCCCATTTTTATATAATAACTGTGACACATAAACCTCGTTGCGACAGGGAGAAGCGAAACTAAGAGCCCAGTTAAACCGGCATTTATGAATTTGGACCGAAATCAATTAGTTTAAATGGGGCTCCGTAATTTATGGATTAGCTCACGGGAGGGAAACGACCGAGTCCGGATCCAGGCCTTTTTTTTACCGACATACTGGCAGATTCTCTCTAACGAGCTAAAATCTGGGAAACAAACATGCAGTTTTACAGCTAAATAACTACAAAATGAAAAACTGGTCTGAGGACGGTTTTCAGGCCGGATATACGTCTCTTTCTTAAACTGTGTGAGCTAGTGAGCCTGGCTGGCGCTGGCATGTTAGCAGATAGCTAGTATGCTAGCAGCCAGCTCACCGGCTTTAGCAGCTTTTTAGTCTAAAGTCATAATTTTGAAAAATAATTTCAAGTGAAAAAACTTTGGAATATTGTTAGAATTAATTGGAGGTATTAATATATAAAATATTATTTATGTTATGTTCGCAGTATAGACATATAAACAGACAAACAGAAAAACAAACGGACAAACAAAGAGACAAAAGTACCCCCCCCCCCTTGGGGAAGATTCGACCAGTTTGGTGACTTTCTGGCAGAGACTGTCTGAAAATGTGATGTTGTCCGTCACCGTCCGTCACCGTGTCCAACCCTCCCCCACCTCCCCCTCCCCGGGGGGCGGCCTTTGTGCCCTGCGGGCTCTGTGGCTTCGAGGCTTCGCCGCCCGGCGCCCACAGAGACTTGTCGGAAGGCGGAGGACCCACAAATCCCCCCGGCCGCCGCGGCCTGACCAGGAAACCTGGCAGAGCCCGAGACCAGACTGTGGTCAACTCCTGCCTCGGAGCTGGAGGCAGGACTCCCCCTCTGTGTGGAGGCAGTAAACACAGGGCTACATGAAACCCCCCCGCACAAAGACATTATCACACACAGGGGGTCACACATTGATCCCAACTGATTAGATTCTGCAGATTAAAGTGAAGTTGGACTCGGGGCTTTTAGGGGCAGTTCTGGATTATTACTACCTGGGTCTTATCTGGCACTTATGTCTATTAGTTACAATTAAACTCTAGACATCTGAGAGGACCCCCCCCCATGCAGAGACAGCTACGACTTCAGTGTGTTCATGCGGGGATGGTGCCGACTCCCAGGCATCCATGTAGAGACAATGAGTTTGGGGAGTCCAGGTCTTTGCATCACAACCACGGACATCCAGGTGTCAGTGAAACTGATGTACGGAGGCTGACGAGGTTTTTATTCGCCTGACAATGGTTGCACCAGCTTCCTCCACTCTCAAACAATCGCTATAAATCGCCGACCGTCTCGTTTTCCGGTGGCGCCACGAGAGGCTGTTAGCGGCCTGGGCCTCACGGGGAGCTTTTCATCGGTGAGAGCGAAGCCTCCCGTTTTTCAAACGTTTCGCGTCGGGCTGAAAAAGCGCAGCCAGTTACTTTTAACGGCCTCTGAGTCGCTGCCGAGGCCAAGTCTCACAATGAGCTCCGCTGGGAAACACTTTAACTCGGGGCTCGAAACCCTGAGAACGTTTAAGTGTATTTCTAAACACTCTTCTAATTCCCACAATAAAAAACTGCAGTATATACTGAGCGTCTTTGTATGGGATTGATTTTTGAGGCCGTAACCTGTTTCCTGTCCGAAGTGCTCTTTAAAGACCTGCTCGCAAATAATGGAAAATGTTGAGCGTTAATAGTTGGATCCGGCTCATAAACAAGCGGTTGTATATTAGAATTTAATTTAGCATCAGAATCGCCGGTTCGAGCCCCATTTTTCTGCTGTTTGGTTTGGAGCAGGCCTCACATACTTCACGCCGAAAGTCAGCACAGACCAAGGCCTTTTTCTTCATGTATCTGTAATGATTTTACATGTTTATGACTGTGACTCATTGAGAAGAATGTTTTCCAGCACCGAGTGAGGTCTTTTCTGCAGCCACCCACTGCTCCGTCTCCTCCACACTCACCCGGCTGACGCCCATCAAACGCCCCACCGCCCCACCGCCCCCCCCACCCCCCGCGCCCCTGCCCCCACCCCCCACCCCCCGCCCCCACCCAGACAAAGGCCTGCTCCCAGCAGGCTGCCCCGTAATGAGCTTCCACTTTCTAAATAAAAACCCTTTGGCAGGTAAAATGCATTTTGTCCCACTCGGGCATCATCCAGCTCAAAATTGGATTTTGTTTACGCACCAGTTTTCACGCAGGTTTGTGCACTTCAGTTCTAAAGGTTGATTTTAAGAGTCTTGGGATATGTTAGCAGCAGAGTTAAATGCAAACTACGCCTGCAGCTCGTGATTATTTAGAAACATTCTCAGTCTATAAAACAACTGAAAACAGAGATAAATGCTCCTCACTTTCTTCTGTCTCCTATTTAATTTATTATCATGTGAAGACAAAGAACAGCAGTAAATGATCACATCAGAGGCCGGACATCAAAGTTTTGTCATCTGGTTGAATCATCTTTGTTTGGTCCAGTAAACAGCTGCTGGAGTCCTGATCATTTAACACCTGCACTGGCTTCTTTGGAATAAACTTCTTTTACCTGTTTGATTCTCTCCAACTGTCTGTGCTCACATATAGTGTTTTAATTCAGCTGAATTCCCAATAAAGCTCTTTTACACGTTTTGCTGTTTCCGTTGTCAGAAAACGGAACAAGTATGAAACAGTGACCGAAACGTGGCCCATTAAAATCGGGTAAAGGCGGTAAATGTCGTGACAAAGCTGCGAAGACGTTACGCCCATGGTGACAAAATAGAAACTGTTTGCACCACTTAATTTTGAAAGAAAAACTGCCAATGGGGAAACTCCAACCCTCAAGCAGCTGGCCAATGGTGTAACTTCATCACTCGGTTGTGTTTATGGAGCTGGACTCCCTGTTAACATTTTAGTGGAGTAGGACCTTTCCCCTAAATGTGAGTTTCATGGAGTAGGGGGAGTTTTTTTTAAAGGTTATTTTCAGACTTATTCATTTCAACTTGTGACTTTAATCAGGGTCATCGGCTTCATCTAAACAGCTTCATAAACACCAACAAAGACCAAAACTGACCCTGATGAAGACCATCGGCCAAACTTGTTGGTCTGACAATAACTTACTTGTTCAGAAATTGTTGCTGGAGATTTGACTCTTTAAGTCAGTTTACTTTCTATAAGTGAAATTACACATCTTAAGTGATGCAGGTGCCTTTTTTTGCCCCAAAATATGTTTCCCTCTTTGTAAGAGAAGCCTTGAAATAAAAATTCAGACATTTATGGTGAGAAATATTCACAAAAACTAAAATAAGATTAATGAACATTAAAAAATAAATCTAAATTTAATGTAGATTGTCTTTTTTTCTGGTCAGGAATCTCTAAGATACTTGTAATTTAAATCTTTTTAAGATAAAACTACTGGAGGAACCGATTGATGTAATTACCTGTGTGAAGGCGATTAAAGCTGCTCCTCACCTTCATGTCTTAGACGACACTACCACCATGTGGACAGATGGTGCAACAGCAGCTGCTTGGCGACCATCAGGTTGGAGGACGATCCAACTCGTAGGTCAAAGGTCAGAGCTGGAGGACTTGTCTTTATTAGCTCCTCTACGGCATCGGATCAGACATGGCACCTCATTGGTTAAACCATGCAACAGAGCACATGCTTGTTTTATTACAGAAACTGGTCAGTTACATAAATGTCTGCAGATGTTTTCAATTCATTTTTGACCAATTCCTCCTTCTCAGTAGTTTTAATTTATTGTTTTAAAATATAGTTATTACAGTTAAATGGATGACAGGATGTTTCTGACCATGAATTTGTTTGAGAACCGGCTTGTTTAAATAAATGAATAAATCATTATCCTGTTGGGCAAATATGGCTCATTTCTACCTTCTCTGATAGAAAAACAAACATCTTGTATGAGAAACTTTCCCAAATATTCTGGAAATAGTTTAATTATTAATTTCTTGGATGAAGAATGCCTCAGAATGCTTTTTCCCCCTCAAAGAAAATAGGTTAATAAATAAACCTAAATATTTTTGAGGTCCCAAGGTTTTTTTTAAGCTTTGGTTTGTGTTTTTCATGCATTTTAGTTTCTAAGCCTCAATAATTATGCATTACACTAAAAGGGATGTTGATTTTTGTTGTTTTTCTTAAAATTCAGTTTCTGCTACATTTTCCCTCTAAACCCAACAAAGTCATTTTTAAATACTTCAAACTTTTTTCCCCCAAAAAGCAACACTGGTTACATTTCATTATGTTCAGAAACAGAAGTCAGTTCTATTACACTAAAAAAATTGTTTATAGGAGATACTACAAATAATCAAATCTTAGTTCTTAACTTTTCAATTAACAAACAGGTCAGACCCATTTACTTCTCAATTGTTAAGTTTTTCTTTTATGACTTGACTTTAATCTTAAGCTTTTCCCTTCACACTACTTCAAAAATCTGAGTCTGCTTTCATTCTGTGAGGTGCGTTGAGGAACAGAAGTCAGAGTGTTTTTAACAATGGAAAAACACTGAGAACAGAGGCAGTGTTACAGACGCTCAAATCTTAGTTTTAACCTATATAAATTTTAACTTTACTCTGAGCGTTACAGGTCTCTTCTACACACTGAAATTAACACTGGGATGAATTCGGCGTCGACGTAAAAACCACTCAAAACTGCAACCGCTCTTCTTCTATTATAGAAGTTTTATTATTTCCCGCACAGAGTGAAGAAACTGCTTTAGTAGAAGGTGTTTGGTCTCTTTGTGGTGAAGCGGGGTTTGTGCTGGCGACGCAGGACCCTGTGGGGCAGAGGGAACTTGATCTTGGAGTCCTGCAGGAGAAGGCAGAGGAAATTCTCTTTAGTTTTCAGGACGTATACAATGTGATCCAACTCATTTTAAATACTCTGTTATTAAATCATGTCGCCAGTTTCAAAACCGCCAGGTTTGAAGATGGAAGCTAGAAATCTGGAAGAGGAATCTGGCTTTTTGTCTGGCGGGTTTATGAACTGGAGCTGTCAAATGTGGAGGCAGTCCAGAGAGAGACCCGCCACAAGTCCAGGAAACCCAGACCAGCGTGTGGAGACTTACGTGGAACTGCTTGATGGCGGGTCTGCGACACTTGTTGGCGGCGATGACCTGAACCTTCATGATCTGGATAGAGTGGGCACGAGCACGATGGCGAGCTCCCATGTCACGATCTGGAAGAAGAAAGACAAAGACTCTCACACAACTGGACAAAGTCTCCATTCGTTTGTGTAAAATTAACAGATCATGTGATTCATATGGTTAAGGTTTATTTATCCATAAAACACATGAGGGTTAAAAATGACAAGGATCAAAACAAAATTAAACCAAATGTCATTTGCAGTTTCTAACTTCTCAGATGAGGATTTGTGTTTTTCGTTGTCAAACGTGGATAAACTGAATCTTTGGGCTTTGGACTGTCGGTGCGAAGACGTCAAACCTGACACCTACATGATTCTGGGTCGGGTGCATATAATCAATACAAAATCAAAAAAGGCAATACTCAGAGATGTATATGCATTGATAAAGTACCAGGAAACGACCCCAAATTCTGTTTAACACTTATCAAAATTCACAGAGTTCACACAGAACTGTCCATTGTCTGACTCTGATGAGAAAATGTCCTCACTGAGAGAAACGTCAGCCTTTACAGCGTCTAAAGGCTGACGTTGAAAATACTTAACTCAGGAAAATGAAATTGAGTCAGGAACCAGGATTAACAAAGCTCAGTTGTCATTTTAGTGAAAAATCCGCCTCTTGTCAGTGGCTAAAACATTACCCCTTCGTTTACTGTACCGATGCAGAGGAAATCATTTCTGGGCTTTATTTTATTCAGTACTTAAAATGGTGTGGACATATTCATCTTCAGATACTCAAACTAACAAGTAAAAACATAACATCCTATTAAATCCAAGCTGATTTATTTTATAAGATCTCTGCATAGTTGCATCAAACAGAATAAGCTTTGAATCACAGCCAGCTGCAGTATAACAACTTTATCCCCATCTAGGATCATGGATCCTGTATCTGGACACATTGAAGAGAAGGATGATCACAATGTTTGTTTCTCTGCTGCTTCAGATTAGACCATTTTTTACTCTTTGTCTTGCTGGTCCCTGATCTTTATGAAGCACACAAATAAACCACGGGAATCCAGATGTTACAGTCAGCATTTCCCATAGTGATGTTAATACTCACAGCACTGAGTGACGGCTCCAGAGGTGGTCAGGTCTCTGTACTCTCTGTACATGTTGTGGGTGCCGCTGCGAGAGTCGTAACGCAGCCAGATACCAAAGTTCTTCACCTTCAGAGGGGTTTTCTCATGGACCTGAACCGGGTCAACCAGAAAACAGCAGCCGTCAGACACTTCGATTACTTCACTTATCTCGACATAGGTGAAACATCTACAGACTGTTTCTTCTTCAGACTATGACCACAAACAATCACGTCTGTAACCGAGACCTCAGGTCAATTTCTGCAGGGCTCTAGACTATATTTCACATCATCATGGTTCTAACTACATGATAAAAAAATGATAGAAACACAGCAAGCCACTATTCATGTTATTTAGATGTCCCAGTCTCGTTGAGTCTTTTCATTTCTGGACCAAAGCTCCAACTATTAGTCTAAGAATAGAAAAATTTATGTGGTAATAGATTTATTGATAGTCGCCTTTCAAGTAAATATACCAAACACAACCCAGTTGTAGCTTCTTAATTGTGAAGATCTGCTGCTTCTCTTTATCCTAATGTGGTAGTGGAACATCATTATGTTTTTGACAGTTAACAAAACCAAAGAATTCTACTTCAGGAACTTGTGATTTTCATTTCTCAGATTCCTTACATTTTATAGACTGATTTGTTTAAGAAAAAAAAAAAAAATTAACTGACAGGTGAACCAATAATGAAAATTATTATCAGTTACAGCCTCAGTTTAGGCTTTGAGGTTAATATCAAAAGTTTTAAAGCCTTGATAGAGAAGTGAACTTAAAGTTTTAATATGCAAATAATATTTACCCTCTCATCTCTTACCTTCAGCTCTTATTCTGTGTAAAGCAACAGACCCTGCACATGATATAGCCTGCACATATTCCCAAAGTCAATACCCATAAAAAGCATTGAGAAAAAAAGGAAAAGGCCCATTAAGCAGGGAAATAATAGATCTGAAGGATCATCTCAACATTAACATGATCTCTCTGTGGCCAAACTTTAAATATAACCAGAGTCTATGAAGCTCAGTCTAGAGGTTGGACATCTGGGTCCAGTCGAACTGTCCAGTCCTGGTTCTCATAGTAAAAACAGTCTCACCACTTGTTACCTGTGGTTTCTTGTCAGATTGTTTATACTATGGTGCAAACTCATAGGGAAAAGACATTTCATATGTTCAACGTAGCTCGACCAGGTTTTTAAAGTCTTAAACTGAGACTGGACTGAGGTCCAGTTTGAGCCTCGTCAACAGACACCCACCAGGCCACAGTAGACTGTCTCTCCAGAGGCCTTCTTCATCTTCCTCAGCTGGGAGACAAAGTACCAGAAGCGGGACTTGGCCACGACATGGTTGGGGGCGAAGATCCTCATCCGATACAGAGGAGGAGCAGGGTTCTTGGCAGAGGGCAGCAGACGCCCAATGACTTTATACTCCCTAAGCTGTGTGCAGACAAAAATAAGAACTCAGATCTGTTAGCATACACGTGAAAGAAAAAAATGTTTAGAAATATCACATAATGAGGCAGGTAAAGTGATTTGTTGACCCCTGAATTCACTTTCAAAGGCACTGCAGCATCAGAGAAAGGCGACAAGGATCAGTTTTCTGTCTGCACACCAGACAAAATCACACCACTGAGACGATATGATCTTTGGGTTTGGGTGCAAATGTAGCAACACTAATACAGAACTTCTGTTAAAGCCTATGTGGATAAAGTGGAGACTCCTCTTTAAAAAGCTACATGTTGAAATTTCCAGTATTATTTTTCTATTATTCTTAGGCTTCACCAAAGTGTTTTGTATTTTAATGGGAGTAAATCATCTAATGCAGAAATAATCCTTATATAAAGAGGGACAGAATTTTTGCTTTACTGGGAAGTTTAGCGACTTATTTAAAAAAATGTGGTACAAATTTATGAATATTTTGCCAATTAATTGAGGAAATATTCTTCATATTAATTAATAATGAAAATGACTTAGTTGAAGCCCTGAAGGAGACAGTGAATGATTCCCCTATAGTTTCAGACATGTGCATTTATGCATTGATTTATAAATGTAAAGTTTTATAAAAATAATACTTTTTATTCAAAGTCTCATGTGTGTAATGTGTAATTAAATTTCTAATATTACTGTCGTTGTGTCGTTTTACGGACATTCAATTCGAAAAACACCAGGAGAATATTTGTTCTGACAAAATCTTACAATGTTGTGCACAAACAGTCCCTGGGAATACACAAAACTTTATGCAGCTTTTAACTGAACAGAAATAGTTCGTCTCAGTCTATAGTATGTGTCAACGTGTTTGTTAAACCAAGTGATCTGCAAAATAACAAGTAACCCCCCAAAAATGCCCCCAACATTAGCCACATAGCTGAAGTTGTGTTTATGGTTTTAGCGCTTTCAAAGCGTTGACATTTAATAAGCGACAGGGAAATAAAAGAAGTATCTACGACACGCTAATTATCCCGAGATAAATCCCACACTTTTCGCACCATATTAGCGGCTAATGTTAGCTACGTGTCGGATCATGCGCTATGTTTAACGGAACATTTTGGCACGATTACTAAATCAAGTCAGGATCTTTATGGAGAACTGGCTCTTCTTTAACCGTAAGTGAGTATTTTTAATTTCGCACTGGATCCACCGGGACACACGCAGCCCCGTCCCCATCCACCACCGTCCACATGGTATGGCGGACGCCATGTTGAGCCGCAAAAAGCATCGGCGAGAAAACGCCTTAAATTACCGCTTAAACGTGGACTTTCCAGAAACATTTAAGCAGAAGTCGGTAAAATATAACGTTATATTCCTACATCTGTTCTTTTTGGTCGTGTATTGTGAGCAGATATAATTAAATTGAGGGTTGTACGTACTGTGCCGGACGCCTTCATGGTGTCTCTCGCTCACTGCCACAGTAAAAGAGGAAGCAGGAGGGCGGAGACTGCGCATGTCAAAAGAACGGAGGGAGGGAGGGGGCCGGGAGGAGGGAGGACCCAGAGCCGGGATGAGGCGTCCGAAGTCCGCCTGAAGATGGTTTCACACTCGGCCCGCATAGTAATGATAATAATAATAATACAAATAATAATAGACTTTATATCATAATATGTGCTTGAGACAGTTATTAGTCAATAATGTGCAGTTACAGTGGGAGTTTTAATTTTACAGGCATGGTCTTTTTCTAGTGTGTAACTGTCGATCAGAGCGATGGCATGTAAAAGGAAAAGTGAAGAGTTAATGGTAAGAGCAATTTGTATTATTGTGAAACATAAATTACTATTAGACACCACAGTTAAAGCACTAATACCAGTTTAAACCCCTGTTTATTCTTTCAGATGAAAAAAACTGTAAAAAAAAAAACCTCTTCCAGTTTCCATGAATAAATTTAATGTTGGATTTATTTCTTTTTATTTCTTACTTACTCGCTTCTCTTCACTTTTCACATCAACTGAATATGTAATTTGCCTTTTAAGTCCTTTTTTTAACTTTTATTTTCTCCCCTTTGTTTTCTTTGAAGAAAATTTGGAAAGTTATATATATATATGTATATATATATATATATACACACACACAATTTGAGCCTTAAACGGTCATTTAAATGAAACCAGCAGAGAAGTTCAATAGAGAAATCACTTTTTGGTTAAAAAGGCCAACAACTGATTTAACAACTAAATGTAGTGGCCAGACAGATGGCCAGATTGACCTACTGAGGGACCCTGGGGGCCCAGGGGCCCAGGGGCCCAGGGGCCCGCCGAATCGCCACTGTACATGTCAGTTATTTCACCATTCACCCAAAAAAGTATTAGCTGATTAGTCGATTTGATCAATGACATAAATTTAACTTGCAATTTTGACAAACCAATTAATTGTTCGAGTGTTCTTTTAATGCTAAATTGGTGCAGTAATATTAAGTTTGTTTTAACTTTCCTTCGAATCGGAAACCAGCTTCAGGAAACTAATGTTAGATATAAAAGTCTCCACCAAAAGTAAAACACCGACTATATTTATATGATGTATTCAATGTAGCTGTGGTTTCACTATACAGGATGAAAATATGTGTATTAATCGTGAACGCTGGAGGTGGATGAATCGCTTCCTGCGGCCGTGACCCGGATGCTAACCCGGGCGGGACACGCCGCACCGCCGCTTGAGTCGTGTGTCGAGCCGACGTGCAACTGATTTCTGGAGACTTCGCAGCGGCTCCGCGATGAGTTAACGGGACCGAGGAGACGGACGCAGAGACGGGGGAGAAACGCTTGATGAATTAAGTTTTCACTAAGGTGAGATTTACAGAATATGTCGCGTTTTATTATTGTTATTCGCTTGTGGTAAAAAAAACCAAAACTGCGGTGGAGTTTGTCATCGTGAGATTTTCACGGCGGAGGCGAGCGAGACGGCGGCAGGTAACGTTAACGACCCAGAGCAACATGCAGAAAAAACCCCGATAAAAGCGGTCAGACGTCTCCCTCAGTCTCAACACGGCCGTTGGCCGGAGCCCCACGGCGATGACCGGGGTTTTGATGTGTGTTATCGAGTCAGGATTTTACTCCAGCCGCCGAGCTCCGGGGCTAACTGGACGGCTAACCGAAGCTAGCCACCGTTAGCCGCAGTCAGCTATTTTGTATTGAGGTGAAGTTGTTAGCATGTAGCACTGCGGTGTCAACTTTTACAGGAGTGGCCCTGGAAACGTGACCTTTCACCGGTCTTCTTCCACAAACAGGGGCATGAATGTGTCTATTTGACCACTTTAATGTCCAGTGGAGCTTTTTAATTTCAGTTTTTAAACATTATAAGCCAGGTATTGTGGCTAAAAAAGTGTTGACAGTGCGTTACATCATGTAGCCGGAGCTGCCCCCTCCATCCTCCACCAACGCCGGCTCTGGGTTTTACCAGTAAACAGCGGTTGTCAGTGTTGGTTGCTCAACTGGACCGGACCTGGCATCCATCGGCCCGGCCCGGTACGGTACATATGAAACGGTCAGTCGACTAATCGGTTGGTCCACACGCAGAAAAATAACCGGCAGATATGATGATTATTCGTTTCAGTCATTTTCCGAGCGTAATTTGTGGGAAAAAAAGCCCAATAGCTGCAGATTTCAGCCTCTCACGTGAGTAGATTTGCATATTTACATTGTCATGGGCTCTTAAGGGGTGTTTAGACTTCTTAGATAACTTATTATCATTATTATTATTGTTATTATTATTGTTATTGTTCCTTGGCAACAGTATTGGTGGTAATTGTTTGGTAATTAACTGGTACAGCATGGCAACTCAGTTTCAGTGTAAAAACAACAAACATACAGTCACAGTAAACCATTACATCAACACACACAACACAAAGAAACATATTTTCAAGAATGTGTATATATATATATATGATTGAATATTTACCATATGCAAAGTTCAAGTTACCCAGCAGACAGACAGTGCAACAGCACATCAGAGTCCGGTCTGACTTCAGTCCAGTCTGATTCCACTTCAGTAAATGGGGTCTTGTGACAAGCGGGACTAGTTGGGGATGTGAAGTTGTCTGATTGCTGTAGGAAAGGAGCTGTTTTTGAATCATGGGGGGGGGGGTTGTTTTGTTTTTGGTGTTTAAAAAGAATCAGTGTTATGGCCTCATGTCACGTAGTTATCGGCGCTACTAAGGAGACGTTTCCCCTCTAAAATTCACAAATCGTTTAATCGTTCATGGCCTAAAGAGGCAAAAATATCCACTGTTTCAAAATAAGACAAAGATCAGATAAAGGTCCAAAAAAACTGACTCCAGATCAGTAAATCAGAACTTTGTGTTTTCTTCTTCTTTCCTCTCCCATCAATAATCTGACGACCCCCTCAGGTTTACCTGGTGACCCTCTGGAGGGGCTCGACCCCCAGGTTGGGAACCAGCAGACTAAACCATCTACCTGTATGTAAAGTAGTTAAATCGGCTCCAACAGTAAAAAGCTGCTGAAGCCTCCATGACTCAGGGTCAGTAAAGTTGTTTATTGTGTTGTTCACACTCTGATTTTTCTTCAACGGGTGCACGTTTAATTTTAATACTTTGATACTAAATTTGGCTGATAAAACTTCTCTACTTTTACTTAAGTGTAATTTGAAATGCAGGATTGTACATGTAATGGAGTATTTCTACTTAAGTAAGGGATCTGAGATCAATACCTGGCACAGTTTGAAAAACACAGCAGGTCATTTAACAAAACTTGCCTTTTTTTTTTTTTTTTTTTTTTTTTTTAATTAAGGTATTTATTCCAGAACTCTCAGAGACTCTTCTATGTATCTGGATGAAGAAATGTTCTTTTTACTGAACAATAAAACAATTTTTTTTTACCTGTTTCACAAGCTGAGTCTCTGTTTGCTAATGCAAATAAAGATGGAGGCTGGAAGCCAATTAGAGTCACAACATGAGGAACAGGTTCAAAATGTTGTTTGTGGTTCGGTGGATCTTAATCAGAAAACAATCAAAGTGAGATTTTATATCAGCTCTAACACAAACCAGGGGAAAAATATACTTGCACTGAACATCAGTCTAATTAGGCCACATACATTTGTCACACTGTTTATATGTTTATTGGATAGATAATCTGATTATTATTGCCATGTTGTTGCTTGTTTTATTTCACAGCCATAACCAGTGTATTGGTTGTGTTGTCTCCAGGCAGTTATGATGCCTAATTCAGTCTAAGAAGAACGTGGGAGACTACTTAGGGAATCAGCAGTGTCCAACAGAGCCAACAGGGTCCAACAGAGCCAACAGGGTCCAACAGAACCAACAGGGTCTAGCCCTACTTAGTCCTAGATTTCCTCTAAAATATCCCTTTGAAGTTATAAAAACTGCCTTATCGAGTATATTCCATATCTTCTGGGTCTGGCTCTTGTCTGGTGCGTCATTTTCTGTTATTATCTGGGACATATACGTGATCCCTGGAATCTCCATGGATGCTGTGAACGGAGAAATGCTGAGCTACGTAAATGTAATTAGATTCTGCAGTGACGTAGCAGGGTGGAAGACAGGGATCCTCCCAGTATGCTTCACCTCAGGGTTTTCTCCCCTTTATCCTGTGATTCCGCAGATGAGAGAAATCTGCCCGACAGCAGCCAAAAGGAGAGAACCTGCCCTGGAGGAAAGCTAACCCACGAATGGCCTGCCAGTCTGTCGCTGCAGTCATGGACGAGCAGGCCCTGCTGGGGCTCAACCCGAACGCCGACGCCCGCTACAGGCAGAGGGTGAGACGCTCTGTCCCTCCGCTTGGTTTATGGAAGCGTGGGATATGTCAGCCTCATTTAGAGCAGAAACAATTCTGTTGATTTATTAATCCACTCACGCTGTGTGTGTTTGTGTTTTTGTGTGTTTGTGTGTGTGTGTCTTCAGGCCATGGCTTACTTTGAGCAGCTGAAGGAGTCTCAGGATGCCTGGGAGGTGTGTGCTGAGGCCCTCGCTAAAGGGATTTACAAGTGAGTTTTGCTGCCACAACACAGGTTTTTATAAATCTTGTCTGCAGCTGTAATGAAACATGCTGCCGTCATAAAAAACAACGGGACCCTGCTGTATCTGCTGTGTTCGATGGCTTGTTTTAATATGTTGATCTGTTTTCTCGTTTCAGTGATGACCATGTGAAGTTCTTCTGCTTCCAAGTTTTGGAACATCAGATAAAGTTCAGGTAATGAAGAGGTTCATGCTTGTGTGTGTGTGTGTTTTCTTTCCCTGCATTTGATCTGAGTGATCCGCCTGAACCTGCGTCCTGTCGGTTGTGTTACAGACATGCTGGTTTGAGCGCTGTTCAGCAGCAGCTCATCAGAGAGACTCTGATGAAGTGGCTCCAGTGTCAGGTACTGAACGATGTGATGCGGTGGAACGTTACTCACACGTGGCCTGTACTTTACTTCGCATGTGTCACTGCTACATACGTCTGCTCCACTAAAACTCACAGGGAGATATCGGCATTTTACGGTTTTCAAACACGCCATCAGCTTATGATAAAGTTATTATAATGAAGGGGTCGAAATCAGCTCTTTCTCACTCAACCACATCATGGAAATGCTGCTAAACTATAAAAGGCATCAGTGTTAACAATACAGTAATTTACATATTCAGAGATTCATTTGGGTTTTCTTTGTCATATGCAGAGGATGTACAGTGAAATGCATCACAAGACTGAAACAAAACCCATTTGACGTAAAGCTAATAAAGAACAAAATGAAACCAAACAATTTGAAACAACAAAACAGAAGATGCAATAAAAAAGAGAATAAAGTACTTTTTTTTCATTGCGCACAAAAGAGATGCTGTAACAAGGTTTAAAGTTTAGATTATTTCAGCTCTATTCAGTGATAATTGCTCTTAAACAATATGTAATAAATACTATATGGAAATGAAAACACATTATATGTGTAGTTGAGGAAGTAGCTGAGTCATATATACTTTATATTACCTGATTGGGCTTTATCTGAAGTAAAACTTCAGAATAATGAGTTATTTTGCATGGTATATTATTTTCCTCTACTTGAGTAAAAGATGTGAACACGTGATCAGCCACCAACAATGTGATACATCCAGGGAGTCGATTATCAATGTAGATGCTGATTGATTTTCTGTTGCAAATGTTTTTTTCATGAATATTTAGATGTATAAAAGTTGCAGTTACCAAACTTAACCAAAAAATTTAAGTAAATAACAACCGAGGATTATTTGACAGTAGTTTTATAAGTTGTCTCAGCAGGCTGTTGTGACTGAGAACCTCCTGCACTCGGCTGATGGATTTTCTTTCCCCTCTCCTTGACTGCAGCTGATGAACACTCAGCCTGAGAAGCCCTTCATAAGGAACAAGGCGGCCCAAGTGTTGGCCCTCACCTTTGTCATGGAGTATCTGACTCTGTGGCCCAAGTTCTTCTTCGACATCCTGTCTCTGGTGGGTCTGAATCCCCATGGTGTCGATGTCTACCTGAGGACGCTGATGGCCATCGACGCCGAGGTGGTGGACAGAGACATCCTCCACACACCTGAGGTCAGACGCACTCTATAATGACAGGCCTGGACCATCTCCAACATTCTGGCTTTTAATAAGTTGAAATTGAAATGAGAAGAAGCTGGACATGAGTTTCGTGTCGGGGGATTGAACAAGGTTTCTCTGGGTTGTGGTTTTTGTACCAGTCTGTTCAGAGAGGAAACAGAAATTGCATCAAACCATTAGATGAACCAATTCATGTAAATTCCCATTTAAGATGAATTTGCACAAATACAGAGGAAAGGAAGTAGTTTAGAGGTCCTGTGGTTTCTTAAATAGAATCCTAAAGTGGAAAAGAACAAGGTAAAGTTGCAGAATTATGAGAAAATTGAGGACGTTTTGGGTAGAGCAGCCAAAACGTGACACTCAATAATAATATAGTATAATAACATGAACTTGAGGACAGGTCAACTAGTCGCTTCAGTAAAAGTAGAAAAGGGGTTATTGAAACAAAATAAATGAGCTGTGAGAAACTCCATGATTTCAAATAAGTAAATAAATAAGTTAAAACACGTGCTGAAACAGTTTATTAGGGCAATAGGAAACAAATCACCATTTAATTTATCCTCTAAATCATCAGGGCAGAAGTTAATAATTATTATTGTTATCCATTAATCTGCATATGATTTTCTCTCTCATGAATTTTACAGTTTGATAAAAAAGAAAATGATTAGGAGCAAGAACAAGCACATTTTTTCTCTTTACATTTCAGCTTCATGAATGATCCCAATGATTAATAACTTATCAAAAGACTGAGCTCTGTATACTAGTATAAAGTAAACAGGAGATGAAGCTCCCTGTTTCCTACTCAACTTTAAAAGAGAGCTTGGTGATTATTAACTAGTTGTTTTAAGAAATGAAATGTCAGTGACTGCAAATATTAACCGAGATCTTTTTAAACCTCATTACATATTGATTCATCATTGGACAATTCATTTTCTGTAGCCGTTGAATTGTGGGTTTAAGTTGCTGCGGGTACATTTCACATTCTTGCATGTTGACCTGCTGATGTAAAAGTTAAAGGCTGAGAAAGTGAGATTCAGAGAAGATGAGACGTGATGTGATAAATACAGGAAAAGGAAGCAGATTTCTTTAAAGTAAAACCCCCCAAGTAGCGATGCACATGTAACTAAGATGTTTGTGCAATGAGAAAACTAGTTTGTAAGGAAAGAAAATCATGAGACTGTTACAGTGTAAGACACAGGGGTGGAATGAACAAGTCATGGCAAGTTCGGTTAATGTCTGTCCTGTAGTTTTATACCAAAATGTCAATTGTATGTTGTTTTTTGTTATTTTTTATCGATAGACTTCATTGTGTCATGTTCTTCCTTTGGGAATCAGAAACTTCAGATGCCAGAGTGAGGGTGATTTCGTATGTTTCCCTCAGGAGACTCGTAGAAACACTTTGATCAAGGACACCATGCGGGAGCAGTGCATCCCCAGCTTGGTGGAGTCCTGGTTCCAGATCCTGCAGACCTACCAGCAGTCCCACCCAGAGCTCACCTGTCAGTGTCTGGAGGTGGTGGGGGCCTTCGTGTCCTGGATCGACCTCAACCTCATCGCCAACGACAGGTAAGTCGCCAGACACCAGTAAAAAAACCCCGGACACAGTGTTTCAAAGTTTAACTTTATTTAACTGATTAATGGGTGAAAGTACAGACAAAGACTGACTTTCCCTTTAGTTTCTCTTTACACAAAGTGTCACTGACAGACTGAGCTGATGAACCAGAGCAGACTCTGTGCAGCTGCCTGATGTCGCTGTTCAGGTTTTCTGGATAATTCGGCCTGCATCTGTCCGCATCTGTCCGCATCTGTCCGCATCTGTCCGCATTTGTCCGCATCTGTCTGCATCCGTTCGCATTGATCCGCATTGATCCGCATTGATCCGCATCGGTGCTGCAGACTAATGTCCGTTTGTGGTGCGTGTTGTTCACCTCGTGTGTCTCCAGGTTTGTCAACCTGCTGCTGAGCCAGATGTCTGTGGAGGAGCTAAGAGAGGAGGCCTGCGACTGCCTGTTTGAAATCATCAACAAAGGAATGGACCCCGTGGATAAAACCAAACTGGTGGAGTCCCTGTGCCAAGTGCTGCAGTCGGCCGGATTCTTCAATGTGGAACAGGTGTGAGCTCCGCTTTGGGCTCTTGGCTCCAACTTTCACTGGCCATTTTGTAAAACCAGAGGGTGTTTCTTCCTCTTTAACGCAGCTTCAAACACGTTATAACTTCATGAATTTATCACAGGACTGTCGGGTTACTGGGTTGAGTTTTAAAGACATTTCTACAAAGGCAACAACATTGTTCATTAATACGCAGACATTTGATGTGCATTTAACAATAACATTGAATTTCTTCATTTTATTTTCTCATGACATTTTCTGCAAAAATAAATGCAGTGGTTTTATATTTACAAGCAGGAGCACAAACTGGACTTTTCTTAAAACAGTATAAACCGTGAGAATAGGAACAAACTTTAGCTTAAAGATGTTTGTACTAATAGGATGAAAGTACTTATTACTAACAGTACAGTGTTAATGAAGAAAAATAGGGTTATAATGTAAGGAAAAGAAGAAAAGACTTTTCATGAGCGTGTTTCACCTTTTTGAAAATGATTTAAGTCTTGTGTCTTTTATTTTTATTAATTAAACTATTGAATTTAAAGGAAATCCATCTGTGTTGGGCTGAAAATGTCTTATGAAGTGTTTCTAACCCATCGTCGTACACACAAGCAGGACACTGGCTGGTTGGTGTGGGCCCGAGGATTTTCATGGGTCGGCGCAGATTTGAGAGAAAACAGGCCCAGGTTTACCTCGGAGCCACATGTTTATATTCTCGCCCTGAGGCCACAAGCTCACAACCGTTTCCTGTTCCTGCTCAAGTCCTGGACTGCAGGCCGTTCATTTTTTCTCTTCCTGTCCTTTCAGGAGGAGGACGTGGACTTCCTGGCCAAGTTCTCACGGCTGGTGAACGGGATGGGTCAGAGTCTGGTGCTGAGCTGGACCAAGCTGGCCAAGGCCGGAAACGTGAAGGCCGCCGCCGAGACACTACAGGCGGTGGAGGCCAAGGTGCCGCTGCTGCTGCAGCTGCTGGTGCACGAGGACGACGACATCTCGGCCAACATTGTCGGCTTCTGCTACGAGTACCTGCACGTCCTCAAACAGGTGCCGAGAAATCGCATTAAATCCTCACAATATCTTGGAACTGTTGCTTTTACCGCAATGGTCGGACAACACGAGCAACCTTGAAACCAGCAATTTGGTCTTCAGGGAATTTAAAATCTTCTTTTTCAGTGTTTTCTGACATTTTTGGGTCAACAACCAACGATAAAATAATCACCAATAAACTTGAAGTAGTTACTGTTGTAGGTTTAGAAATATTTAACCATGTGTGTTTTATTTTGTCTCGTAGCTTCCTCAACTGACAGATCAGCAGAAAACAAACATAGAGGTGAGTCTGTGACTATAAATTATGAATGATACAGGCAGATTTTATTTATTTATTTATTTATTTATTTATTTTACAGCTCAAATGAAATGTTAAAAATCCCCCTACTTTTTGACCACAGGCCATCATGCTCGCTGTGATGAAGAAGCTGACGTACGATGATGAGTACAACTTTGAGAACGAGGTGAGTCTCATTGTTCAGTGCCAGCCGTTGCACTCGGGGGACGTAGGACGACAACAGACCCCCTATGTGTTTTTGTTTTTTTTGACAGGGGGAGGACGAGGCCATGTTTGTGGAGTACAGGAAGCAGCTGAAGATGCTGCTGGACCGTTTGGCTCAGGTTTCTCCTGAGCTGCTGCTGGAGGCCGTTCGCCGGGTCTTCACCAACTCGATGCAGTAAGAAGCAGCTTTTTGGTTTCAAATAAAAAAAGACTTCAGGGCAGGTTTACTGAGCAAAAATAATATAGCTAGAATAGTAAAATATTGCTAAACAGGTGGTTTAACCTGCATATTTGGGCAGCTTCCTCACTGCAATGTATCTGGCAGCATGAAACCATGGTAAAGCAAATTAATGTAATAATTTAATTTCAATAAAAGATTTAAATAATTTAACCACAGAATTGTTTGTAGTTTTTTTTGCCGAAAGAAGTTTTAGCAGTAAAACTCAGAGCAAAAACAATGACAGACAAGGTCCTGACACCGTTGGTGCCTGGACATTGTAAGAACCCGGAGAACCCAGAGAACCGGAGCAGCGAGTGTCGGTGACATAGCTCTGAGAGACGGAGTCTCATCCTGTTTGTCTTCTGTTTGTCCAGGAACTGGCAGACGGCCCCGTTCATGGAGGTGGAGGTGGCCATCAGGCTGCTGTACATGCTGGGCGAGGCCCTGCCGGCGTCCCACGGCGCCCACTTCTCCGGAGACACGGCGAAGACGAGTGCTCTGCAGGACATGATGAGGACGGTCAGTGACACATTGTCAGTGTAACGCCTGCCTTTTCCTGCTGCTCCTCCCTTTTTGCTCATGCCTTTGTGATCTGGATCCTCAGCTGGTGTCCTGTGGCGTCAGCAGCTACCAGCACTCCTCGGTGTCTCTGGAGTTCTTCGAGACCGTCGTCCGATACGATAAGTTCTTCATCGTGGAGCCTCAGCACATTCCCAATGTTCTGGTGAGAGAGAAAGGAAGAGTTTTTTTATTTAACTTCTGAGGTGTTGTAAATCGAGTCTGGCCGATGTGTCACTGAAGACATGGTTGAATCAGACCCTGTCGTATTCACTGTCAGATGGCGTTTCTGGACCAAAGAGGCCTGAGACACAACAGCCCGAAGGTTCGCAGCAGAGTGGCCTACCTCTTCTCCAGATTCATCAAAACTCTGCAGTGAGTCCAGCTTCAGTCTGTCCCTTCTCAGACTGGTCCTGCTCTAAACTTCGGTTTGAAGCTCATAGTTTCTGGGTTAAGTCGATTATCAGAGGTGTCTATTCACCTCAGTGTTATTGTTGAGTCGCAAAACAATAACTCGATGTCCTCGTGAAAGGATGCGCGATGATATGTGATGATGATGTTAATGTCTCTCTCTGCTGACAGTAAACACATGAATGCCTTCATCGAGGACATCCTGACCCGGATCCAGGACCTGCTGGAGCTCGCTCCCCCGGTGAGTATCGACACGAGATCAAATCCCGGATCATCGCGGCCACAACTTTGTCTTTGTATTTGCCATGACACCTTCATCATCTTCATCAGCTCTCCTCATCACCCTCTGTCCAGGAAAACGGCTTCCTGGCGCTGCTGACCAGCGACGACCAGCTGTTCATGTTTGAGACAGCCGGCGTCCTCATCGTGAACGGGGAGAGTCCTGTGGAGAGGAAGCAGGCGCTGATGAGGAGCCTGCTGACGCCGCTGATGGACGCCTTCCGCCTGCTGCTCGCCAAATTGCCGCAGGAGACGGAGGAGGAGAGACAGGCCGCCCTCGCCGACTGTCTGAGCCACGCCGTCGGATTTGCCAGGTGAGGAGGCCGGTCAAGGTTGGGGTTTTCAGTTCTGACCGGACCGCTGTTTGCTCTCTGAGGACTTTTGTCACAACACCAGCTCTTGTCTTGACAGATGTTTACACGTTTTCAGAAACAAATACACAAAGCAGAGCAGAAACTACGCGTCGAATGATCAGTTACTTAATCGGCAGAAAATGAATGGACGTCTGTTTGAAAACTGAGACACAATTTGTTATTTTTCATGCAAAACTGTCAAACATTCACTGGTTCCAGCTTCTCAAGTAAATATTTGCCTGCGTTCTTGGTTTTCTATGATAATAAACTGAGAATATTTGGGATTTAAACTGTTTTTTTTTTCCCTGGAAAACAAGATAGTTTAACCCATTAACTCCGACTTTGGGCTTTTATTTAGTTTTTCAATAATTTAGAGTGAAAATTCTGATCTCGTGGGCATCGTTGGTTGCAGATACTGATACGCACAAGTAATGACTGTGGTTATCCACAGTATCTGTGGATAAAAGGCTCATCTGAAGCCGCCGTGACTCCTCCGTCTGGTCTGTGTCTCCGTCTGCAGTCGGACCAGCAAAGCCTTCAGCAACAAGCAGACAGTGAAGCAGTGCGGCTGCACCGAGGTCTACAGAGACTGTCTGCAGACCTTCCTGCCCGCACTGAGCTGCCCCGTCCAGCGGGGGGTGCTGCGCAGCTCCGTGCGCTCCTTCCTGCACCGCATGATCATCTGCCTGGAGGAGGAGGTGCTGCCCTTCGTCCCCGCCGCCTCCGAGCACATGCTGAAGGACTGCGAGGCCAAAGACCTGCAGGAGTTCATCCCGCTCATCAGCCAGATCACTGCCAAGTTCAAGGTAGGCAGGAAAATCAGGACTGGCGCCGGAAGGCGGTGTTGTTGTTATAAAGGACCGCGTGGTAAATAACGGGCCGTTTTCCCCTCGTTGCCACGGCAGCGGCAGGTGTCCCCCTTCCTGCAGCAGGTCTTCATGCCGCTGGTCCTTGCCATCTTCGAGGTGCTGGCCCGGCCGGCGGAGGACAACGACCAGGCGGCCGCCCTGGAGAAGCAGATGCTGAGGAGGAGCTACTTCAGCTTCATCCAGACCATCACGGGCAGCGGGATGAACGAGGTGATGGCCAACCAGGGTGAGTTTTATATATTGTTCCCGTCAGACAGAGCTTGGCTAGCAGGCCCCCCCGTTTCCAATTTCTGCGCTAAGCTAAGACACAAGACGTGAGAGTGGTGTCGGTCTGATTGCCGAGCGGTCGGTGAGAAAGCGAACGAGCCCGAACTCCCAAACCGTCAGACTAGCCCTGTAACAGAAAACCAGACTGAGCCAATGCTGTGTTTCCAGGAGCAGAAAACATCGAGCGAGTGGTGTTCACCATTATCCAGGGAGCCGTGGATTTCCCCGACCCCATCGCCCAGAAAACCTGCTTCATCATCCTGTCGAAACTGGTCGAGCTGTGGGGTGAGAAACTCTACAACAGTGTCACACGGTGGTTTGATTTTTTTTTTTTTTTTTTTATCTGATTTCCTCCTCGTCTCCTGACGACGTTTCCGTTCGACTCCGCAGGAGGTAAAGACGGCATGGTGGGCTTCCCCGACTTCATCTACAAACACATCGTCCCTGCCTGTTTCCTGGCCCCTCTCAAACCGACCTTTGACCTCACAGATGCTCAGACGGTCCTGGTGAGTTTCTGTACCAGATTCCAGTCTAATAACGGGTCATTTTGACAGTTTTTTTCTAAAACCCTCAGTATTGCCGCGCTCTGTTTTCCAGACGCTGTCGGAGTGCGCTGTCACACTGAAAATGATTCACCTCAAGCGGGTAAAAGAAGAATTATTGGATCAAAGTAACTTTAGATAGAAAAATTCTCACATTTTAGCTCATGGAGGAATTTTCTTCAAACCATTATAAAATACTTTTCTTTCAGGGGCCGGAGTTCATCCAGTTCTTACAGCAGGAGTATCTGCCCTCACTTCAGGTGTCACCGGAAATCTCACAGGTGAGATGATCGGGTTCTGAAGGAGACTTTTAGAACCAGACACCAGAACGTCTGCACTTCCCTTTAAACTTTATTTTCTAAAATAGTTCATTTCAATTTTCCCAGAAATAAGATCATGACAGTCAGTGGCAGAGGAGGAAAGTAACCTGAGGTATCGCTCAGGTTATGTGCGTTGAGCAAGATGTATTATTATATCTTATCAGTAGTTGGTTGCTGTTCTAATTCAGTTTTTCCAATTTTGTATCAAAGTGTTTTTGTCACAGTTTCTCATGTAGTTTCTGTGTCTAACAGGAGCTTTGTCAAGTGCTTCAGCAGCCAGATATCAAAGTCCTGAAGAACTACATAAAGGTAGAAGTGTGTTTATTGTAATAAATGACAGTGGCAGCTCAGTGTCTCTGGTTAATCTTGTTTTGTTAGATTTATGGCTCACCCTGATTTTTCTCCTCCCTTATCTTCAGGCGTTTTTTCAGCGAGCAAAGCTGTAGGAAATAAAACTGGAAGTTCACCGGGACCCAAAGGACTCTTCACAGGAAGCGGGGGAACCCGCCGCTTCGCCACAAAAAAAAAGGAACTTAGCATAGGAGCTGCTTTTGCACTTAAAATGTTTAATGCATAACAAAGCCCAGTCTGCCTAAGTCTGGAAAATGGACAGAAGGACGGTGGATGGGTGAAACACCCCCCCTCCCTCCCCCTCCCACTGCCAGGGAGACGAGCGGTCCACGTTGACCCCGGGACGCCACAGGGCTTGAATCTGGATCAGAAATGTGCAGAACTTTGCGGAGAGGGCGGAGCCTTGTTGACAGGGCCTTTAGACGTGGACGCGTATCCGCGGGAGAGGACGCTGCCCGTCTGGGAAGCGTCGTGACCATCCTGGACCAGGGTTTGTGTAACGATAGCTTTATTCTAGCCAGACCTTTACAGTAGAAACCACATTCTGAACATGCTAGATGAGAGGGTTTTTTTTTTTTTGGATGTTTGCTGCCACAGAACAGATGAAAAACAAGGGCCGAGGTGCTTTATTTTATTTAAAAATTGGCATTGATTTTCTTTGTTTTTTTTTTAAATTTGTTGAGAAACAGATGGTTGATTTTAGGTTTGAAGTGAAACGTTTAAGTGCTTTCGGTCCGGCTCGACGTGCATCCGCCTTCCGCTGACATTAAAATCAAACGCATTATCTCAACCGCGATGAAAACTTGTTACCCGGTCAGACGTAGAATCTCAGTCTGGAACTATGTCAGCTCCTCGCGGCGCGTTAACCATAAAACTGAAGACATGGGTGGAGGTTTTTTCTTTCCTGGAGATATGATTACTTTGGCTGTTTTTTTTTTTTTTTATTATTATTATTTCAGATGGAAATGAACATAAAACGGAGGAACAAAGTGTAAATAAGAGAATAAGATGTTAAAATGTAAATAAGGTTCCTAGGTTTAGTTTTTTTTAATCTTCATTCCCATCTGGAAGCTTAACGTGGAAGCTCATCTCTGCCAGAAAATGGAAAAAAATGATTTAAATAAAAGTTAGGAATGACTTAAAAAAAAGGTACTAAGTCAGAGTTATGAACTACATAAAACTTTAATTTGGTGATTTTGACTCAAAAACATTTTGACTAAAACTTTTAGTTTTGAATGAGTATCGTCATATTGAGGTGCTTTGAGTATTTTTGTTTATCATAATTTATCATATTTTTGACTCTTGCAATCTTGCAAGTCTCACGATTGTGGCTTAAAAAATAAAATATAAACATTTTGAATGTCGACACTGTAGTAAAATTAGTTTAAAAAAAGGGAGTTATCTTGACTTTGTATCCCATAATTTTGACCTTGTGGATTATAATTTTTCAGTACAATCTCATAAAAGTGTCTTACTCCAAAAATGTTCTCTCATATTCTCTATTCTATTTTGACTTTCTCATAGATTTTACTGAATATTTTGACTTAATATCATAGGTTTCACCTTGTTGATTTCATAATAGATGTTTAACATACTTTTGACTTGGTATCACATAAATTTGACTAAAAAGTTTTACAATCTTGTAACAATGACTTAATCTAAAGTCGTCATAATGTCTGTTACTATTTTTGTCATTCCTAACTTTTTTTTTTCTTGGCCGTATTGAGCTTCTGTAGAAACACACACACTCGTTGTCAGGACTCAGTCATGTACAGCTGGTGTAAAAACATGAAGCTCAGTGATTTAATACTGGAGCATTTGTGACAGTTCAGGACGATTGATTGATTGATTGATTATTGCAACGATTGATACTGTGAAGGAGCCATCGGACAGTTAGAACGAAACCAATCGGTGTCAGATGATGAAATGAAACCGTTAAAAGCTGTGTGACGTGAAAAACAAATCGCCGACTCTGTACAGATGCTTCTCTTCATTAAAACTTTGAATATTGTGACCCCCCCCCCCACACACACACACACGCACCCCCGTCATTGTGCTGTTTCCATTGTTAAAATCAGTTTGTGATGTTCAGTTCATTCCTCATTTTCCATCAGCTTTAAATCTTTTTTTTTTTTTTTTATTATTAAATGTTCCCAGAGAAAGTGCCTGAATCTGCTGCATTCGGTCAGATGTTCTGACACAGGAACAAAGTTAAAATAGAAGCAGTTAGATTTAGAAGTCTGGTTTTATTCTGTATTTTTCTTAGAGTCAACAAATCCTAAGGAAAAACTATCGATGTGTCTCTTTTATTTCTAAATACTTTTGTTGTGTGTTTCTTCTTGACTATTTTCACTGGTGGACTTATGCACATTTGGATTTAAACAGACATTTGTATGCAGGGGACATTCACTGCATGTGGGATTTGTTGACAAGAAAATAAAAATATCACCAGACTTGACTAAATAAAATTTGATCAATATTAAGGTGTCAGACTGCAGCATCACGGGAACTAGCTGGTGTTTTGATTGTGGATTCGTTCCTGTAGAAGCAAAGCTGCGACAACTACACCAAAAGTCAGACTTAAGTTGTTCAAATATTAGTTTACACAGAATAATTCCGTTGTTGTTTAATTTTGACCTGGGGAACTAAAGTTTGACAGAAGGAGAAAAAAGGTCCTTTCTTTTATAGGTTCATAAAGTTTCCTGGGGAAAATAAACATAATTTGGCTGTAATTGGAGATGAAACAGAGATTGTGTCACGTTGCACCTCGCAGGAAACTTATCAGGAAATAATGAACACGTTGAATCGTTACCAAGGAAACTTATAAGGTTCCCTGACCAGCTAAAACTCTGGAAAAAGCGAGTAAGGGGACCTTTAGCGAAGACATATCAAGTCAGAGTTGAGAAATCGGTTGTTAGTCACAGAATAAATCCTCAGTTTAAACTGATCCTCATGTTTATAAATGTGAAGATGACTAATGAAAGGACCCCCCCCTCCATATCACCCCAGACTGTAATTTTTAAATCTGTATTTTCTTAGTTGACCTGTAGAAAATGTAAATTTCACATCCTGTGATCGGGAATGTTGTTAAAAGTTGTTTTTAACAGAATGAAAGCGTTTAAAGCTGCTTTTTCTTTTAAAGGACTAATTCAACATTTGGGGAAAATCTGCTTTTCTCTTTGAGGGTCAGACGCATGATGAGCGAATCCGATGGTTGTGAAAAACTTTCCTCAACAACAAAGAAAAAAGGCTTCAAAGGTTTTATAAACCTTAATTTTTCCTTGTTAAAGTCTAAAATGTGTTTCCGTCCAGTGATGAGGCACCGCAACCTTTTCAGTAAATTTGGACTGAATTCACATGAATTTTAAATATCAGAGCCCTGGAACAGTAATAATAGAAGTGGAGATTTTCCAGCTGTTTTTTGCTAAAATAACAGCAGAATAGAGAAAATATTTAAATTACAATTAGGCCTTATTGAAACTTTAAGACCCTTTTTTTTGTTATTGAGGAAGTTGACCTGTTTTTCATGACCTTCAGTTTTGGCCCCAACACTTACACTGAAAATTAGTGTAAACACAGCGCCACACAGTGGCTTCAGCCAGTATCTGCACTTCCTCTGCACTTGGTTCACCCACAACTGACGTGGATGAACCGAGTCCAGTTGACCCCAGCGACAGTGACTTTCCCCTCAGGCACCTGACGAGACGTTTTAACGTGGCTGCCGCCGCCGCGTTCACAGCCTCCGAGCGTTTGTTCTTCTTTCCACTGAAACAGGACGTCAGTTTCTGTTAAATATCACCACTTTAAAAAAATGGGCTTCATTAGATGTTAATGGATGAATAGTCAGGTTGCTGCAGCCTGTGTTTATTTAGGTCTTCTTTTCCTTGAACTCATCTTCAGACAGAGAGCTGAGGTTCGCTCATGTCGGAGAAAAACTTGCCAAATGAATTAATTTGTTCATTGATGGTGAAATGTGTTGATTTAATTTTTTTTGATATGCCGATGACTCTTCTGTTAGAACCAATAAAGTGTTTACTCTAAAAAAAAAAAAAAGTGTCTGAGATTCTGTTTCTTATTATGAAAATCAGGAACATTCAGGCTCGCTCACTCACTCGCACAGTCCTGCTAGATTCATCTGCAGCTGAAAATAGTCCCCGACAGACGCTTAAATATTTAACCACTGGCGTTTTATGATGAACTGTAATGTGGAACATTACATTAAACTCAGTTTTCACTCATCTTTATTTTGCCGTCAGATTTGGCAAGAACAGAAAAATAACTTCTTTTCCAGTCAGAAAATAAAATTTTCAAAACAATTTTTTTTGTCTTCACTGTAATTTTCAAGTTCTCCAACATAAATTCACTTTGTTCTCAAAAAAAAAAAAAAGTGCGAAATCAAGAGAATATCATCTGCTGCTGGAGGTTCATGTGCATTTTGTCTCCCGTGTTTCTGATGTCTCTGCATCCTTTGTAGGTTTTTTTTTTATGCTGTTTGTGGTAAATTGTCTTTATATCCGGAGGCGAGCAGCTTCAGCCTTTGATCACGGCGATCGGCCTCAGTTTTATCGCCTTCTTGCTGATCCCGGCGGCGTGACACGTGTTGACTACGTCCGTCACGTTCTTGTACGACTCAGGAGCCTGAAAACAAAGAGCAGCTTCAGAAACTAACCAAGCTACGAGGGAAAAAAAAAGAAACTCGAAAAAGGAATAGAAACTAAATCTAAAAAATCTGATTAAAAATCTTATAATAGTAATGAGTATTTGCTGTGAAGTTAAACTGTAGCACCAGTCTCCTCACCTCCTCCATGACCAGTTTGGGTGAAGCCACCCGGATGGCGATGCCCATGTCGGCCAGCTTGTCCAGGACGTCCTGGAAGTCCAGGTTCCTGCGGGACTTGGCCCGGGAGAGAGCGCGGCCCTGGAACCACACACACACACACACACACACACACACACACACACACACACACACACACACACACACACACACACACACACACACACACACACACACACACACAGGAAGTCAGGAGAACATTTTCAGGTTGGGGAAAAAAATTCCCGGGAGCCCCGGACGTAGTCGACCTCACAAGGGGTTCTTGGTCCCCTGTTTTACAACCGGAGATGTCTACGGGGAAAGCGAAGCGTCTGATGAGGTCGTGTGGTCGGACTCTTACCGCCCCGTGACAGGTGGTACCGAAGGTCTCCGTCATCCCCTGGTCCGTCCCTGTCAGGACGTAGCTGCAGGTCCCCATCGTCCCCCCGATCAACACCGGCTGACCTGTGAGCTGATCCCGTAGAAACATTCGAATCAGCGGTGGCACTTCTCAATCAGGCCGGAGTGGCTCTGCTAAAGGGGGGGGGGGGTATCACGTACCTGGTAGTCTACGGGGATGAGGGGGTGGTGGGGGGGGAAGGCTCGGGTGGACCCTTTACGGTGAACCAGCAGAGTCCTCTGCTTCCCGTCCACAACGTGCTCTTCCACCTTGGCGATGTTGTGGGAGACGTCATAGATGACATGCATGTCCAGGTCGTCCGGCGTGGTGCTGAACACCTCGGAGAAGGCCTGGGGGGGGGGGTTCAGGCTTTTACTCAAAGACGGTGTTTTTTTTTAACCGGGTGGCTGAGCTGCCCCCGTGGCCCTGGGTGAGTCATACCTGTCTGGTGAGGAAGGTCATGGAGGAGCGGTTGACCCAGGCGTAGTTTCCTGCGGCGGCCATGCCCTTCAGGTAGTCCTGACCCTCCTGCGAGGTGATGCGGGCGCAGGCCAGCTGGCGGTCGTTGACCGTGATCTTGTCCCTTTTCATGGCCTTCTCCATGGCGACCAGAGCATCTGTCAATGACAACAGCAGCGTGTTCACAGGCGGAGTAACCAGACGGTCTCTGGATGGTCCTAACAGGGTCTCGTGGGTCTGGAGACCACGAAGAGGAGCGGCTTCCCACCTGTGGCAACCTGGTGCCCGAGGCCTCTGCTGCCGCTGTGGATCATCACACACACCTGGCCCTTGTGGTCGATGCCCATCTTCTTGGCGGCATAGTCGTTGTAGATCTCGTCCACCACCTGGATCTCAGCGTAGTGGTTTCCTGCTCCTAAAGTCCCCAGCTGTGACACACACACACACACACACACACACACACACACACACACACAGCCCCCCCCCTGCTGTTTCAGGCCACATTCAGGTCTACGTCTCCGCCGGGCTCAAGTCAAGGCGTAAAGATTCAGATTAACGGCAGATTCATTAATGATGGAAATGATCGTCACCGGTGCGGGGGCCTCGTATCGTTACGACTGACGGGCCGCGAGCCGCCGGGGCTGCTGGGATACCTGGGGGAGGCCTCTCTTCTTGGCCTTGGACGAGACCTTGTTGGGGTCGGCCTGCAGCATCCTGCCGTACTCCTCGCAGTGCTCCTTATCCTCGGCCCAGGCGTAGCCCTCCCTCAGAGACCAGTCCACCCCCATCTCCAGCGCCTCCTCCAGGTCCCTGAGGATGCATGGGCAAGACAGGCGAGACAGGTGAGACAGGTGAGACCGGTCAACAGTCAGTGAGGGTCTGTGATGCGATCTGGTTTCGGTCCGGATCGGTCCCTCCTTACTTGGCTCCCATGGGAATGACCCCCTTGGACCCGACCCCCACGGGGATGTGGTTGAACAGAGACTGGGCCAGCTGCTCCTTCACCGGCTGCACATCCCGCTCGTCCAGGTTCGTCCTCAGCAGACGGACGCCGCAGTTGATGTCGAAGCCGACGCCGCCTGCAGGGACAACGCCCAGGAGCTGTCAGAGTCAGACCCATCACACATATCGGGACCCACCCATGACGAGAGATAACCCTTAAAGTCATTCTTCAGTTGTTTAATCAGCCTGTTGCTGTAAAATGTGAGTGTGAAGCTTCTTTTTTTCTTTTAAATTATTTTAAATTGAATCATTTGGGGTTTTGAACTGTTGCTGGACAAAACGAGACATTTGAGGACGTCACCTTGGACGTCAGGATCTTGAGACAAGCGCTTTTGTTTTTTTTCTGAGTCATTTAATCTGCCAATAATTAATTTAATCAGTTGATCATGAGAATTTAAAGCTGCAAACTCATAATCTTCTTTTAAGTTGCTTTAATGTTTTCTTATTATCTTATTTACTGATTTATTTCTATATGTTCATAATGACATAATTGTGGGAGTGTCTGTTTTTTCATACTGTCTTTATTTCCCTTTTACATCTGCCTTGTAAAACACTTTGTTGTTGCTGATTTTGATAAATAGGTAAATTAATAAAATAAAATAAACTGGAACCAAAACACTGAAACAGAACCAGACATGAATGAAATGGACCAAAAACCAGGAGCTAAAAGAGGCTTAAAAACACCTGGAGACACCACAGCATCGGGGTCGTTCATGTCGAAGGCTGCCATGTTTCCAATAGCGAACCCGTATCCGGAGTGGACGTCTGGGAGACCGATGGACCTCTGTGGAACAATCAGACCCCTTCAGATCGCGTTCACACTCGTGTCTCCGAGAGTTCGCAGAAAACTGGTTGTCATGTTACTCACGTGCACGATCCCGGGCAGCGCCGCCACGTTCCCGATCTGCTTCATGGCTGGAAGGAAGCCACCCACACCTGAGGGAGGAGGACACACATGAACAAAGGGGTCAGAGGAGGCCTTGGCACCGCGGCGGACCTGATTTTGGTGGCGGTGACGGCGGCGCAGACCTCCTCCTCGACAGGCGTTACGGAGCTCCTCGAACATCAGCTTCTCCAGGGAGTCGTTGACGTAGAAAATCCCTTCGACCTGAGAGGAAGAGACGGACGATGCCGATGTTCAGTTCAGCACAGAGTCGATTTCTGGATCCATCTTTAGTCTGCTCTCTAATCCTAGATATTTACTGTCATACTTTATATAGCCTCCTCAGTTATAGTTTATGGTTCAGCCTTTAATTAGATTGCTTTTGTGATTTTAGCAAAGTGGCTGCTGCAGGTTCCCTTTGGAAATGATGATTGTGAAGACATATTCATGATTATAAAACTGAGAAAATGCTCCCTTCATTTTAGGTCAAGCTTTAGTTTATAAAAACCAACCAGAAGATAAATTCAATTTTGTTCCATTCTTTTCTTAGTCACAGTTCTTCCCCATCAGCTTCAGGGGTCCTGCATCAGTCAGGATGTCTGTCCGAACTGTATAATAACTAAATATTGAAAATATAGTGTCTTGTTTAATTACATCTTAACATATTTTCTGCTCTTCAATTCTAGTCTATTAATCTATTCATACTGCTTCTTTTCACTCTTCGGTCACAGTTCTTTAATTATATGAATTTATAGGATCCTTGTCAAAACGATTTATTTATGTTAAAGAAAAAAATCAAAAATGAGTACCCATTAAAGTAAATGTGCTCACGCTCTCCTCCTCTGTAGGATGACGAGCCACCTTTCATTTATGATACTTTCTGTGGACGATCTGTTCTATATGACTTTTTTTCATAACAACAGGATCCTCCCTTTGATCCGGTTCACATCACCTGCGACAGCGAGCTTCGTCAGCAGGTTAACTTTAGTTTGCAGCTGGTTTCACTGAATGCACCGAGTCCGCTGTTGTCATACTTTCAGTAGGAGTCGCTGCCCGACTGAAGTCTGGTAACCGGCCGTCATGTGCTAACGGGCTGCATAGTTAGCTGTGGCTCTCGAAGCTAACCTGCTAGCCAAAATAACGTTGACAGATTCTCACCTGCATGTTGGGAACAAATCCCTTTTTGATCCTCCAGCAGTTATTGGTGATTTTATCCAGGTACTGGAGCTCATCGTTATAGCTTCGGCTCATTTTGACTGATGCAGAAACGTTAGATTTTTTAGGGTTTAATGCTGCGTCTCGCCGCCGACTGATGCCAAGTGCCAGCAGGCAGAGCGGTACGGAAGCCCGTAAGTACTTAGACGGAAAATGCGTTATATTTGATTTGGCATGACGCATCAAAATTTAAAAAGTAAAGTTACACAAAATGGCGACTTTAAGTCTCCTGAAATAAAACTTTGGCATTCAAACCGGAAGGTATTGAAAAAGGGTCGATTTTATATTTGTTTGTTGCTTATGAAAATGTTGGAGAATTACATAGCGCTTTACTTGTCGCCTGCCGTAATTGTAGTCCGACAGTATCTTGGCACGTTCGCCAAATTAGCACAGTAATGCCGGAAGTTTGGTGATTGGCCTCCAAAACAAAAGCATAAATTCTGCTTTCTTTTTAATACGAAACACAAATACAAACATAAAATTTTATTGAAATTTGTTAATTTATCTTTTTGAGCAGTTCTTTTTAAACGCAGAGAGGAAATTTTTCATTTTTGTTTTTAGAAATCAGTGGTGTAGTATCAGCTATAGGGCCAAAAGTATGTGGACAAGCCTGCCAAGTAAGCAAAGTAGCTCATTGTAAAATTGGCATCATTTCACCAAACTCCATTAACTTTTCATCAGATTTTAGTGAAGTCTTTTCATATGTTTTGAGCTATCATCGAAACGTAAAACAGTTTCAGGTACGGTATAATAAATTATTCTATACGGCAAAAGTATGTGGACGCTCCTGCCGAGCAGTACTTCAGGAGAAAATAACTGTACATTTACATATTTTAATGGAAACAATTGTCATGACTGTTTATTAGGTATAAAAATACCAATACCACTATCAACACTAACCATCTGTTAAAATTAAGCGGAGAAAAATAATTGAGGCGAGAATCAGATTTTCAATTTTTAATTTTAAATAGATTAAGAAAATACCAAGTATTGTTTTAAATAAGGGTTAAAAATAAAGCAAAGATTATGAGAAATGTAGGAAAAAATCTCCATTGCTCCACTTGTTCTTCTGATCAAAATTATTTCTAATTCTGCAGTTTAAATAGACTTTGTTTGAAAATCTCAACCGGACGTGCTGTGTTTAGTCCTTCGAGTTTGACGCAGTTGTCCAGCCGCCGCTGGTCCGTGTTTACAGCTCGATTTATCAGAGAAATGCCGTGAAACTCTGTGGATTTCATCGCTTTAATTCATCGTGTGAGTGTTGTTCTGTTCTTCCCTCAAGCTCCGAACTGTCCCATCACAGAAAACGTCGGTTAAATAAGTCAACGAGCTAAAATTAACAAGCGTCGCTGTTACGCAGCAACTTAAACGCGTTAGCTAACGTCCAGACTCCTGCTCGGAAAGGAAAACGAAACATGTCATTTCTTTAGAAACAACCAGACAGATTTTACACCAGAACTGTGCAGGATTTACCGTCTCCGTCTCCGTGTAATTTCAATAATTGTGCCACATTTGGCTCAGGTGCTTGTGATTCTGTCCTGGGGTAAGTGTTGTAAGTTTCTAACATTAGTTAACGAAAACGAAAGTTGTCTGAATCTGAGTTTTGAGCAGAATTAGAGGAGATGATGTTGTTTTAGGAAAACACAAACTGAGATCCCTTCAAAGATTGAAAACAACGATAATGACTCATCACAAAATTAAAAACGGTAGATTTCTGATGGGATTCTGTGCAGATAAACTTTCATCAGAGTAAATCAAAGGCCTTTCTGTTTATATTCCAGTCAGAAGGTTAACTTTGTACACAATGATGAACAATTGTGTGATTACATATTGCAGATTACTTTAATTCAACTAGGAGTAGAAGTTCTTGAGAAAATACAAAAATCTTCAATCTTCTCCACTAATTGTTTAAGATTTTAGTCAAGTATAAGCTATTGTACTCGCTAACCACACAGAAGTCAGTGTACATTGTTTTTCATAGGGTATAATAATGTTTACTGTCTGGTGTGCTACAAGCAGTAAGAGAGTAACTTTATTAACAATACATTAAAGTTTAAAGATGTCCTATCGTAGAAATAGGCACTTTTACACCAAACTCCATTAACTTTTTTACCAGATTTTAATGAAATCCATTACACGCTTTTGAGCCATCCTGCTTAAAATGCAAACCCGATCATTTGTGTCTGTTTGTAGAAAACAGATAAAGGTACAATATCAAGTATGCAATAAGGCCAAAAATGTGCGGACAGCCAGGGTTTTCTGTTTCAACATGACAGCGCCTCCCTACCAGCAAAAAGCCAGATGAAACCGATCTGCTTGACGCTGATCACTGTTGGTGACCAACGACTCGGCGTTGTAGCGTAACTGTGGTCACTTGTCGTCCACAGCATGAAGCTGCGGATCCGGATCAACAGGCAGACCTGCAGGGTGGAGCTGCAGGGAGATGAACCCAGTCTGAAGCAACTCACAGACCACATCAAGGAGACGGTGCTGTCTTCTCAGGGACTCAGGTCAGACATGGACCCAGACACACAAGACAGTTCCTCTCAGGAACCTTTTTCTTCTCTCTCCTGAACTTATGCCTGCTGTGGGAAAACTTTCTAAAGATCGAAGCTCTTGTGATATTTAAAAGGAGCCGAACGTTTCTGATGTTTGTTTGTTCTGGATCATCCCCCCCCCCCTTCTGTTTTTTTAATACAACCGAGTGCACCATGTTGATGCCATTCAAATGTTTTAACGTTATAATCGATGTTGTCCATTTTTCCATATAATGAGATAAATTGTGGGTAAGAACAGATTTTTTTAACTTTCTTTTTTCTCCCATTCCCTTCTCTCTCTTTCTTTTTATGCCTGAATGTTTTGGTCTTTTGATTATGTCTCTAAACACTATGTTAATGCATCTTTTATTATCTGGTTGGACATTTTTAAAATACAATAATTCAAACTATTTTAGAGTTTTGTTTCACAAAGATAATTTCTTTAACGGATAAGATTCGGACTGGAAAACAGCCGGACATCATCTTGGTTCGGTATTATTTTTGTATTATTTTTACGCAATATCAGATTTCCCTGTGGAGAAATGGCTCCTGAGCGTTTTCTGTTTGTCTCTCAGTTCAGACACCGAGTTCAGTTTGTCCCTGAATGGCTCCGAGCATCTGTCAGACACCAATCAGACTCTGGCGTCCTGCGGCATCGTCTCTGGAGACCTGATCTGTGTCATCCTGCCTGAGTCTGCAGCAGCAGCAGCCGCCGCCTCCGCCGCCTCCACCGCCTCCAGCTGCTCCTCCAGCTCCGCCTCGAGCTCCACCAGGTTGACAACCACCAGCAGCAGCACAGAGAGACAGAGGCCACAGCAGCAGAGGCACCTGATGGCTGCCATGACCTCCAGCCAGGTGAGTTATTCAGCTGAGTTACAGACAGGTTTCCAGAGCCTCCTCCTGCCGCTAGTGATACCATTTAAAGCCCAGCAGCTGCTGCTTTGAAAGTCGATCCCACTCCGACCATAACTTGAGATAAATCACATCAAACTTCAGTGATTACAGTCGGGGGAACTGCAACAAATACACCTGGCAATACTCCTGGCAACAAAAACCTTTCTTAGATGTAAGAAACAGAAAAATGATCAAAATATCAAACGTTAACATCTGTTCCAGAGAGACGAAATAGACCGGAAGAAAGAGTTTGATTTGATTTCTCAGGACAAACTGAACTTTTTTGACCGTCTACACCCCTTTTTTATAGACCTTTATTTATGTAGGACAGCTTGCCTGATTTCCAAAATAAAAGTGCTTTTTCAGCGAAGTGTGCAGGTGAAAAGTGTGACTCGGAGGAAAACCGAACCCTCAGACCGAGGGTGTCTGGTGTGGACTCGTCAGGTTGATGAAAGGAATCTGTCGCCGCGTCCTGAACCTCGAACTGTCACCTCCAGTAGAAAATAATCCTCCATCGCCGCTCAGACTAAGCAGAGCTGCTGTCGCTGTCGCTGTCAGTGATGCTCAGCCTGTTTGATGCTGAGTCATTCCTCTGAACCGCATCAGAAGCCACGGCCGACGCGAGCGAACGCGTTGATTTGTGTTTACACAACTGAAACATCACAGTGCGTACAGACAGCTTGTGTTTGTGGTTTTTATATCACAAGTTTAAAAACGGACGCTTTAATACATATTCCCTCTGTACTGACGGTCTCAGTGCTTCTGGCCCAGTTTGTCAGGTCCTGGTGGTTTCGTTGCGTTAACACGTCTCCATGTTACGCAGCCCAGAAGCCCGACGGCGCCGACCCAGTCTGAGCAGAGCGCTGAGATGCCAGACCCCGAGCCGTCGGTTCCCAGCTGGGAGCCCATGCTGTGCAGCGAGGCTGAGGAGGGTCAGGCTCCTCTCTCTCTGGAGCTGCTCTACCACGCGGCCCAGACCACCAGCCCCAGCGACGCCATCGTGGTGGCCGGACACCTCCTGATGCTCGAAACTGGGTTTGTTCCTCAGGTGAGGCTGACCTCTGACTTCTTAATGACCTCTGACCTTTACTCTAGCACCACCACGAGCTCGGGTCAAGAACCGACTCCGCCTGTATCTAGTTCTCTTCATTTTAAACATTTAGAACCTTTAATCTCCTGAATGCTACATGTTATATTTCATTTGCAGTGAATGTGTCCGTTATTCTGGCTGAGTTCAGTTGTTTTGACGGGGTTTAGTTTTTCAAAATAAAAAACAAAGTGAAGGTTCAGACTCAGGTGTGTGTTCAGAGGTTAGTTAGTATCAGGTGACGTTTGTGCTGAACATCACCTGCAGCCTGTAGGGCTCAGTGGTAATATCACGTCTTCTGTCATCACCAAACATTTATGCCCCCCCTTCAGGGCTGTGAGCTGAAGCCCGGTGAGATGCCTGCTGGCTGGAGGTCAGCGGGTGGAGTCTACAAGCTCCAGTACACTCACCCTCTGTGTGAAAACAGCCTGGCCATGGTGGTGGCCGTGTGCATGGGCCCCGTGCTCGTCATCAATGGTGAGTCCAGACTAACCGGGACAAACCTGGGCAGCTTCATTCTTCATATTTTATTCATAATTCTCCCTTGAATGCATCTGATTCTTCGCTATAATTTCACTGTGACATTTACTTTGCTCTGCAGTTTAAATTTCCTCCTGACATTCAGATTTCAACATTAAAGAATGAAGTTTTTTTTCTTCCTTTTTTAACGTCTGCAACTGCACCTTTGTTCCAAATAAAAACTGAAATAAAAGATGTACATACTCATTTGTCTTCACCGAGTCTGGATCTGTTCTCAGTGAAGACAAAAGAACCATGAATCACAGCCCCCCCCCCCACAACATTTAAAAAAACGTTTATTAAAAAGCTCACAAGTGACATGTGAACCCCCTCATGTCTCCACCCGTCTCTTCTCTCTGCAGCCACTCTGAAGGTGAACGAAACCGTCGACACGGTTCGCAAACTGTGCCTGAATCCATCTAGCTACGTGACCGACGAGTGGCCAGGTACAGGTCTGATTGGTCGGTCCGACAGCGCCGTTCTGTGAATGACTGCATAATAACATCACGTCTCTGTCGTTGTCGTTGTTGTCGTTGTTCAGGGGAAAGTGCAGCTGCAGCTTTCAGAGACCTGAGTAAACTGTCCCGGGCCTTCAAAGACCAGCTGGCGTACCCGTTGATCGCTGCAGCCAGAGAAGGTAAAGACCAGGGGAGTAGGTGTGACAGCGGCGGCTTTCAGATCCATATATTTATATCAGATTTTGTCATCTTTCCTCTTTTCAGTCTTTAGTCCAATAAAACTCAGGATTAACATAACATGTCAAGGTGAGAAACACTAATCCATTTTTTGAGCAAGTGCCACAGTGTTGTGTTTGACGAACCTGTTACGTTTATAATCTCTGATAGATTTGAGCTTTTTTCAGCTCCTCCTCAGTCTGAACTACTATCAGTCAACTCTGGGCGTCGTCTCTGTTTTTATTCTGCATGAACCACAAACAGCTGCTTAAACATTTTGCAACCAGGTGTCCAGATACTTTTGGACCCCTGAAATTTGGCCACTATGTGTTTAAAGGGCTTTATCTCCTACACAGTTCTTTCTATACTGATGTGAACCTGCTCAGATTAAAGCTGAGACCTGGCTCTTTAATGTCATTCACATTATTTTATTTTGATTGAAGGAGCTGGACTTCAGATCTGATTTTTTTTTTTTAAAAAGTTTAACTGTCCGAATACTTCCGTCTTGCTCCGGACTGGTCAGTAACTGGTTCTGGTTCCCAGCGATGGCTCTGCCGGTGGCGTTCGGTCTGGCCGCGCTCCCCCCTGAGCTCCTCCTCCGGGTCCTCAGACTCCTGGACGTCCGCTCCGTGGTGAGACTGTCCTCCGTCTGCAGACACTTCAACGTGGCCACGGCAGACTCTACGCTGTGGAGGCACCTGTACCGCCGGGACTTCACAGGTGAGGCCGCCGGTAGTGACTGAGGCAACCGTCATGAAGTGCGCGAACATGTGGAACGAAAATATTTATCTCCCGGTTTCTCTTTTATTGGTTTTATCGGATCAGATTCTCATGAATTAACTCTTGAAATCTGTGTTGTGGTCAGATCCAGATCCCAGCAGGTCCAGAGACACTGACTGGAAAGCGGTGAGACAAACCGTCCAAATATCAAACACCACTTACACTGAAATGATTTATCATTAGTAATGATGTAATTACAGTATTTGAAGCAGATGATTATTAATTTATAATGAAGGTATTTAAATGGATGAATTTCATGGTATAAAAGGTTTATCGCTGATGTCTGTCTCCAGCTTTACAAACGCTGCTACAAGCTCCGCTGTGAACAGCGACATGTCGGCCGCCACCGCTCCCTCCCCCCCTTCCACCGGAACCCCCGGGACATCTTTGGCCCCGTGCCCGTCCCCCTGCACCCCCCGCTGCCCGGCATCATCGGCGGGGAGTACGACCAGAGACCGAACCTCCCCCGCGGCCTCCTGCCCCGCCCCCGCTACGACCCCTTCAGCGGCCCCCGAGATCTGGAAGGACGACCCCTGAACAGCTTCCGCAGATCCCGACCGATGGGGGGGCGACCTGCAGACGTCCAGCGAGGGTTCATCTGATCATTGACTGTCAGAGTCTGGATCAGAGTCTGGATCAGAGTCTGGATCAGAGTCTGGATCAGGACTGATCAGATCCTCTGCAATAAAAACCCAGATCTGAACAATACCAGTGTTGGTTCATGTGAAGCTTTTCAAAAATGTTTCATTTCAGTTACTAGAGATCAAAACTGGTCTGTCAGGACAAGTATTAAACAACAAGGGCCCCAGACTCTCAGGGGCCCCAGAAGCTGCGGTTTCACTGTGTTTCAATTTGTGGTGGATTTAATTAACTGAGGTTTGTTTGGTAATGAAACTGAAAGTGATGGTTCTGTGTTGAAGTCTGGTTCTAAGACACAGTTTAATCTAGTTTCAGCTGTTTTCATCATCTGACTGTGGGTTACAGTGATGATGACGATGACGATGGAGCTTGGCCCATTTTACACTAACATCTGGACTCTGGTCCTGATTATTGATGCATTGATGTGTTCATCACTTTAGTGAAGGTAAAGTCTTAACCTATAACAAAACATGATCATTTTGCTTCTATTATGTTTTAATAATCTGAGGCGAAAAGTAAAATATTTTCCTCTTGAGTTGTTTATAAAGTTTTTCTGAGCCACAGAGAAAAGAATCAGATCAAATTATAAGACTGAGGAAAATAAAAACTTGTGTTAAATCAGATTTATAACATTGTAATAAATGTTTTTGTCTTTTCTATTTATAAAGGTTAATTTTTGACACTAAACTTTTGTCTTAATGAGACATGAAGATGGCTTTTTAATTTATGAGAAAATATAACAATTTCTCTGATTTGTTGTGTAGATAAAAAGTGAATCAAGAAAATTATTATAGATAAATCAAAAAGGAATAATCTTTAGTCAAGTCAACTGCTATTTGAATTTAATTTAATTTTCTTAATTTGGGAAATTTTGACATGTTTCTTCAAGAATTTGACCTAAAAGTAAAAAAATATTTGTTCATTTAAGATACAGTACAACTTCAACCATTGTTATGTATTTTAGGAGTTTTTTTTTACTCTTATTCCCATTTACAATAATTTAAAACAGAAAAATCCTTACTAAGCAGAATTGAAATCATAGAATGGTTAAAAAAAAATCCTCTGATCAATGAGACTTTTATGACTCAATGAATTTTGAATTTCATCATTTTAATCTAAGATTAATACAAACAAGAAGCACGTGGTTATTTCAAGTATTTCAGTGAAGATCCGTTTAACAAATATTTAAAATTTGTCTTTTAATTCATCCTTTTCTATTAAAAACACCTGAAAACGTCGTTAATCTGCGCGTGGTTTCTTCTGATTAATCGTCGGATGTAACGGATCGATCCGATGATCAATCGTTTCCACTGTTACAGAAACAAACACAATAAAAACATCGTTTAAAAAAGAAAAGAGACGTTGACGTTTCCTGACACCATGACGTCACCTTTTGTCTACAGACAAAGGGCCCGCTCGTTTAAGCACCCGGTTCACCCGGCGGTGCAGCCTCTGTCCGGGCGGGCGGAGTTTGCTGCGGGGTACGCGGTTGCCCTGAGGCCCGGTGACGTGGTTTAGGGGGGTGTGTTTTCTCCACCGGGGTTAATGCCCCTCCGTTGTGTTTGGATCGGGTCGCGACCCGCTTCGCGGTTTGAACGGGACTCGGGTCAGGGTTTACACCTAGGTCCGGTTCCGAATCACGGCGGATGTGGGCTCAAACGGAACCGCTGGACCAGGACATTCAGAACAAGCGCTCCTGTATTCGTTTTTTCCACCTCCGCCCGCCGGGCGGGGACTCTTCGCTCGCTGCTAAAGCCAGGCAGCAACGGTAACTGGGGTGCGCCTGATTTGCGACCCGCTGAGCACCGGAGGGTCGGTGTTCTTTATGTCCATGGCGTATTTTTTCGATAATACATAGAATTTTGATGTTCCTCGGTTTGTCTGTAACACCTGTGTGTGTGTGTGTGTGTGTGTGTGTGTGTTTGATGTGTGTGTGTGTGTGTGTGTGTGTGTGTGTGTGTGTGTGTGTGTGTGTGTGTGTGTTTGTGTGTTCGTTTTAACAGCGGCTCTGTCTCTTTAAAAGCCTCGTGTTGTTACAGGAAGTGTGAGGGGTGTTTCCAGCTGATCAACAGAACGAGGACCAGACCCCCCCCCCCTCCTCGGCAGTCCGACCTGTCCGCTCCGTCCTCCGGCACCACACCGGTACCGACCACCGGCGGCTCCGCACCGCCGCGCTAAGGAGGCTCTGACCCGGGATCTACCGGAGGAAGAACCGGGACCGATCCTCGGCGCCGCCCCCTCCCCGCCCGCCGCTGCCGTGAACCGGCGCCGTCGGTAGCTGTCGGCCCGGACTGTCATGAGCCCAGCGCGGAGATGGCGTCCTTCCCCGGTTTGTGTAAGGCCGTCGGGCCCGCGGACGAGGAGACCGGAGACCAGGACGGGTCCCTGCAGCAGATGCTGAAGGCCATCGCCGACGAGCGGAACCGGCTCAGCGTCCGGCAGGAGATCAGCGGACTGGGTGAGGTGGTCCGGAGGGGTTCCGAGGGGTTCCGAGGGGTTCCGAGGGGTTCCGGGTCCCGGGTCCCGTGGGCCTGATGTGGTCTCCGCTGGACCGGTCTCATCTCATTTATGTGTCTTATTTATTAGAACATGGTCTAATTTATGCGTATTTAGATCCAACAACCTTTAATCTGGGGCCTGAGATGAGACCAGTAGTCCAGATTACAAGGCTGGATCACCGACTGGGCTGGGCCCCTGGGGCCCCGGGGGTCCTGGGGCCCCAGGGTCACTTTATATCTACTGGTTTATGAACTGGAACCAGTGAAGTGCAGTATCAGCTGGAACGGGCCCTTTGTGACTGAAAGCTCTGGGTCTGGTCTCAGTGTTAAATCGTAGATGATTTTTATGTATATTTATATTTTCTAAATACAATCACAGAAAACAGGGGTGAGGTTTTATTATCGATGTTATTATTCCTTTGTGGGGTTTTTATTTTTCATTATCATTTCCTGGTCTGTGAATTTGTTTTTTATTAACTGACCATTTTCTGTCTGAAAATTTAACAAACCACAATTATGTGAAATTTCACATTTTAGAGGTTGCACCTCTTTGAATTTTTTCCTTTTTATCAAAAACCTAAATGAATGGACTGATAATTAATTTAATCAGCACCGGAGCTCTGGTTGGTTTCTGTTACTGTGTGTGTGTGTGTGTGGGGTTAGGGGCCTCCTTAGGGGTTAGGGGAATCCAGACGTCGTTCATTAAAGATACCAGGTTAATTAATTTAATGAAACTTGGGAAACAGAATCAGTCCAGACCTTAAAACCAGATGTGAAGACAGCAGAGTCGCCTGCAAGACCAGAACCACGGCTGATATTTTACCTCACTGGTCAGAACTTCTGATAAATTTCTGATGAATCAAGTAAATTCAAGTGGAGTAACCCCCCCCCCCCCACACACACACGCACACACGCACACGCACAACTCTGTCCTGGGTTGTGACCCGGTTCAGCCCGGACCTGGACCTTGTTAAAACGCGTTACGCTGAGCGAAGCCACTCCTTAGCTGTTTGTTCCTCAGACTCTGATTGGCTCTGAGCACTGAGGCCTGATCAAAAGTCGGCCCTCAGGTGAAGGGCGTCGTCGATCGGATCTGTGGTTACAAGTGATGAAGACCTTAGCAGCTGATAGAAAGCTCCTGTTACGCAGTGTGAGATATCCTGCAGCGACTCCCTCTCTCTCTTGACTCTGAAGGGTTTTCTCCGGGTGTGCTTGTGTGTGTCTCTGCGTGTGTGTATGCATCTGCGTGTGTGTGTGCATCTGCTCGTCTGCGCGTGTGTGTGTTTGTGTGTGTGCGTGCGTCTGCTCATCTGCGTGTGCGTGGACGTCTGGTCAGCAGATCCCGTCAGGTCCCTGCTGCCGTTTGTTACGGGGATAAATCAATGGAGCTCTGTTCTGGGCTGTGACCTCATCACAGGCCGTTTAGGCCCGTGACCTCATCACAGGCCGAGTTTAGGGCCGACTCCTCCTGTCTGTCGTCGTCAGCCTCAGAGAATGAAGACGGCGAGACCTGGGCTTTAAGCGGTTTAAGACGTAGATGAGGAGACTTTTCTGTTTTATGTCATCGTCCACTGTCTTCGGGTTTTCATGTGATGGACATTTTTCACTCAGAAATTCAGAAAAAAACCCCATAATGAAGATAATCATTAGTCGCTAAAAATGAATGTAGCTGTCACCCCCATGCAGAAGTCAGTGGACGATTCATGTCCGATTTGATTAACATTTGATAATTAACTTTTGATTAAAACAAGGTGCTGCTAAATGCCGAATGCAGCAGAAAACCCCGTTGATTTGTAAAAACACAGAGGTTCGTCCCCGTCAGGTTTGTAGTTCGATATGTGAGCGGTCTTCTCCTAAATTGACACTTTTTTTTAAAGGAGTCTGTGTTGACAAGACCGAGACTTGTCTTAAGTAAAATTCCTTTTTACCTGGCTCACACGAACTTTTTTTGTTCCTGGCATTTTGTTGGATTAAATTACCATTTGATTTTTAAAAATATGATCAAAATATTAACAATGCAAAAAAACATTTCAACCAAGTCCATTTAGTAACAGTCCTTTCAATCATATTGTGTGGTCTTCCTCAACAGATGGAGTTTTCATGGAGCTATAAATGTTCAGATTTTCATTTCATTTTTGACCACGTATGGGACTTTTTTTTTTTAGTTCACGTTGGCTTGAAAACTGAAGCTCAGTGTTGATCTGGGAAACGACTGAACAGTCTCCTCACTGGTGCTTTAGCAGCTGTTGCAGGGATTTTATTTTATTTTATATATTTTATTTTATTTTATTTTATTTTATTTTATTTTATTTTGGCATAATTTTTAGAAGGATCTGGGCTGGTCTGAGGATGGGTTTGTTGAGACAGAGCAGGTGTGGCTTGTACCTGCAGGTGACTGACCCTCTGTTACCGCACAGGTGTGTTGGGCCCGTTGGTTCCGTCGGTTCCGTCGGTTCCGTCTGTCCTGTCTGTCCCATCGGTTCCGTTGGTTGTGTCGGTTCCCTCCGTTCCATTGGTTGTGTTGGTTTCGTCGGTCCTGTTGGTCCCATTGATCTCATCGGTCCCGTCCGTTCCGTCTGTCCCATTTCTCCCATCTGTCGCGTCGGTCCCAACGGTCCCGTCTGTCCCGTCTGTCCCGTCTGTCCCAATGATCCAGTCGGTCCTGTCGGTACGGTCGGTCCCGTCGGTTCGGTCTGTCCCATCGGTCCCATCGGTCCCATCGTTTCCGTCTGTCCCGTCGGTCCCGTCTGTCCCGTCTGTCCCGTCTGTCCCGTCTGTCAGTGAGTCAGGTCTGAGTCTGACGCTCGGCCTCAGCAGTGACTCAGGTTTTTACTGGACCCGACTCTTACTCTGGTGGTTTTGTCCTTTAACTTCTATCTGTAATAATCACATCACACTCATGCGTCATGATTTTCTAACGTCACTGAGGTCGAGTCTGAAAGGTCAGGAAACACAAGCATCAGTTGATTGTGTGGTTTTTATTATAATCGCTGTTAAGTTACCGTCCGCTCTGCGCTGATTTTTCAAATTAAAAGCCTCGAAGGACTGTGCTGCAGGTCAAAGGAGCTGAATCATTTTTGTCCGTGGTCTTTTTCTGACTGGTTTTGTGTTGACGTCGGCTCAGCGACGATCGATAAAACGGCGCGCGACTCTTCTCAGTCCGCTGGAGGAAGCGCTTCATTATTCTGATTTCATCAGGGGAGACGTTAGAGAGCAGGTAGTTCCTCCTGCGTGATGATCTCTGTCAGGCTTTATCAGGGGTCGGCTCGGGTCATTTTAAACTCTGGCTTTTATTTGAGATGTATAGGTGTTTCTGCGGAAATATTCCTGAAGAAGATCCGTTGGAGTCGAGCATCTTTTTTTTTAAGACTGAGGCAACGGAGCTCGGTCAGACGAGACCCGGAGACGAGCATCAATGATTCAGGTTAATTACTTCCCGACGCGACGGCGGGGCTATAAATACGCCAGCGTCGGTCTCGGCCTTAATGTCGTGGCGGCTTTTCGCACCCGCGACAGAGAACAGACGCAGATCGACGGGAAGAGGCCGACGCTCCGGGTCCTGCTCTTTGTAAACCAAGCGACGGGACCGAGGCCAGAACCGAAAAAAACCCAAAAGTCTGTGGCTCCCACTCCGAAGGACACAAGTTATTACAAACCCTGCTGAACATTTCATTCAGCCCGAACCAGCGGACCCTCAGAACGCCAGGGATCTGGTCCTGTTCCGGCCGGTTTATTATCACGGAACCCGTCCACGTGTGTGTGTGTGTGTGTGTGTGTGTGTGCGTGCGACCAGTAGGAGGCCTCCGTCTGCATTCATGCGCTCGGACTGTAAAGGTGCATCTATGTGATAAGACAGACTCAAAATTACATTTTACAGAGAAAATGAAAGACTTATTTTGACCTGTTCCCAGTAACTAAGTACATTTACTCAAGTACTTTGCTTAAGTGTGCTTCTACTTAACTTTTAGTGTCTCTGTTACTTTATACTTCTATTACATCACAGGGGGTGATTGGACTCAACTTTTGGTTCAGTTCTTTGGGTTTTTAGGGCGTTTGAGTCGGTTTGAAAACCTCTAGTCTGAAGCAAAAAAAGAATAAAACTGCACCAGGATGGAAGGAAAACTTTCGTAATGCACTTTTAAATGAGCGACACCATGTGAGCGAGCGCCTAAATCTGGATTAGTCAGTGCTGCCCTGAGGAGACCAGCTGTAGCTGGACGAGGGGAGACTCTGATCCGGGTTACATCTCCAGTTCAAATCCTCTCATCCGACCCCCAGCGAGTCATCGGTCCGACGCTTCAGAGCACGAGACGCATCATGTGTTCATCTGTCGTCTCGTTCATTCGTTCATGAGGCCTGAACACATGACGGGGGGGGGGGGTCACATGGATTAAAGTCATGGTTGTTTCTCTGTGGAGCAACAGTAGAAAAACAAAGTTCTGCACAAAAGTGTGAGGAAAACTCCGGGTAATCAACCTAGATAAAGAACTAAGGAACGAGTAATTAGACACTTTGTTAAAAGCTGAAAACTAAAAACTGTCTGTGAGCCAGATTGAATAATCAGGGCTGACATTCAACCATAAGGACTAGTTTATATTGACATTTATTGTCGTGAAATGCTGCAAATTGTTCAAAACTTTCCACCATCTTTCAATTTTTTTCTCCGACTTGTGCTAAGACGTGAAAGGTGGAGGTTCAAGGGTCCTTTAGCGGGTTCTAAAGGTTCTTTAAAAGATTGTCCATCAGGAGGTTTTAGTTGTTCTTTAGGAGGTTCTATTGATCCTATTGGTGGTTTTAATAGTCCTCTAGGAGATTCCAGTTCTCTATGTGGTTCTAGAGGTCATCTAGGTGGTTCTACTGGTTGTTGAGGAGGTTTTAGGGGACATTTAGTCGTTTGGAGGTCCTACACATGGTTCTAGTGGTCACTTAAGAGACCTTAGTGTTCTTTTGGGGGTTTTCAGCAATCACCGAGGAGGTTCTAGATGTCCTGTAAGTGGTGCTCATTGGCACCAATGAGGTTGCATTGGTCCTGTTGGAGGATGTTGAAGTCACGTACACAGCTCTTGTGGTCCAAGAGGTTCCAGGGCCGTTTAAGGGGTTCCTTTGGGCTTTAAGCTAATTTTACGGTTCCCTTGGCTGGGTGAACACCTATGGTGGATTTTGAGCGACCGCCGACGTCCTCGAGACAACAAATAGGGGATAATATTGCTGTTTATCTATCTATCTTTATCTCTAAGTAGAGTTCCACAGATACGGAGACTGTTTGACTGGGAGAACCGAAGCTGCTCTAGAGGCTTATGTAAAACAACAATTATGATAATCACAGATTCCTGACTCGATAACGTGCACTTTAAACCTTTGACCCCGGCGGCTGAGTCACCAGTCAAAGCTGCTCTTTTTTCATCCATCCACCCGTCCACCAGCCCATCGCTTTGTTCATCCTTTCATTCAGGTCACTGGAGCTTTCACAAAGCATCACCGAGCTTCCAGCGAGTGTTATATAACTGTCAGGACGAACCCAGCGGCCCGAGTGCCGCCCGTGATTCGTCCTCCCAGCGCCGGCAGAGATTGATTTTCGGTCCGTTTGGATCACTTTCATCACATGATGAGTGATAGTGCGCTGGGCTTCGTAACAGTTGATGTATTTTTAAAATTTGATACGCAGCTATAAAAAGATGAGGACTTTTATCAACGTGTCTGAGGCCTGTGCAGAGATGCACTCCGCTTTAATCTGTAATAACAAACAGAGAGATGTGCAGGACAGCAGCTGAAAATAAGACGCTTCACGCCTTTTTTTAAATCAGCCTTCCAAGGCAAAAACGAACAAGCAAAATAAAATGTCTGAGGATAAAGACAGAGCTGACAGAGATTCCTGGCTGCTACCTAGAGGTTTTAGTGGTGTTCACAGAACCTCTATACGTGCTTTAGAAGGTTAAATGGTTCTAGTGATCATTGAGTATGTTCTAGGAGCTCTTTAGGTAATAGTAGTCACAGAAGAGTTCCCAAAGGTCTGTTAGCTGGTTTTTGTGGTCACTTAGGAGGTTCCAGAGGTTCTTAGGTGGTTCTTGTGGTCACTTGGGAGATTCTGGGAGTCCTATGCAAGGTTCTAGGAGTCATTCATGTTCATTCATTCATGAGTCCTTCGGGTGTGTTCTAGTATTTAGTTTGTAGTTTAGGTTGTTTCTAGTCTTGCAGAATGTTCTAGTGGATATTTGGTAGCTGCTAGAGGTACTTGAGATGTTTTTTGTGGTCACTAATGAGGTTCTGGTGGTTCTCTTTTTACATGGCTCTAGTGGTCATTTAAAAGGTTCTTAGGAATAATAATGGTAGTAACTCTTGATAATATTCTGTATAAATATGCATGGGATTCACAAGTGAGGTTCAAAGTCAAGTCAGTTTTATTTCCACAGCCCAAATCAGAAATCATGATTTTCTCAGAGATCTTTAGAATCTTCGACTGTTGGTCCAGAGGAGGAAAACGTTCTGGCTGTTCCAGTGTTTCCTGGTGCTGAAGCTTTCTGGAAGCTTCTCCGCCTCAGTTTGCCAGCAGGTCTTGTTCGCTGACTGGACGGAGGCCAGAGGTCGTTTCCTCCTACAACCAGGAGCTGCTGTTGGCCGCCGGCCTGAACAGGAAGGTGCTGTGTTGTGTGAAATGTGAGCGGCTTCGCTGCAGCAGCCGTTGGAGGGAACCTGATATCTCTTGTGTAAAACAGAAACTTTTGTGCTGATGGTGGCAATGGAGGAAGAACTGCACAGTTCCACTTCTTGTCCTGTGATTTTATTGGTCATGCTGTGTTTCTGCCAAACTGACATCTGCTGAAAAGCAGCTGAACCAGCAGTGACCAGCTCCTGTCTGCAGTGTAGCAGTGGACGTACAGACGACTGTCAATGATCACTGAGACACTGGAGGAGACTTAAAAACAGCATCCTTTCCTTTTTCCTGCCAAGCAGATTTATGGACATCTACTATCACTGGAAGTGGAGTCTTGACATAAATTGCTGTAATCACTCTCTAAGTCTTTTAAATTGTCCTAATCTCCTCCATGATCTGCTGACTTGTGCTTGTGGTCAAATCAGCAGCCAAACTAGGAAAACTAACATCCTATAACATCTTGTAACTTCCTCATAGTTTGAAAAACCTCTGATAAAACTGAACATCTGAAAAACTGAACTACCTGTCGCAACCGTTAATGAAACTAGTGTCGCGCAAAGCATCAGCGCAACCATACTGACAATGATCATATTGGCAACATGAAAACCTTAAATCCGTCAGTGCGGCTAATTATGAAAACGGTCGGGACATGTTTCACATTAATATAGAAAAGTTGAGTCTGCAGTTTAATTTCTATGCTTTGGTTGCAGATTTTCATTTCAACATCGGCAGCCACTTCCACAGTCCTTTATTTGGCTCAGTTACAGATCGTCCTTAAGGGACGATTAATGTCGGAACCGCATTTCATGGCTCCGAACCAAAGTCCCGGACTGAGGGACTCAGACGGCAGATCCCCGGGACCAACTCAAAAACGAGACCACGTCTTACCCAGGGCATCTGGATTCTACAATTACTGCGTATTTTTTTAGTTAAACGTAATCAGAGGTGTCTGTAAAACCATTCGGTAAAATACATCTTAGTAGAGTGACCTTCTATGGAAGCTGCGACGTTTCCACAATTAAATTAAAGCTGAGCCGATCAAAGGAAATGAGGTTAATCCCAACAGTCTCACATTAAGTTAAACTAATTCACTTTATGTCCGTGAAATTAAATGAAATGCCAATACACTGCTGTTTCTTTTCCTTCAGCTCCTCTTCATTTATCTTGTCGTAGAAAGGCCAACCCCCCACCAGCAGACCTGGTCCTCATAAGTCAACCTTAATACCAGTCCTGCAGCTGATCCTAATGGTAAAGGCAACGGACGCCTGAGGCCATGAAAGTTGAGTCTCGAATGGATCAGCCACTCGCTCGAGATGAAAAAACTTTTTTTGTCATTTGACAGAGAATAAATAAATACATTTCAAAGAGGGGAAAATGAAATAACACAGTCAGGACATCTTTGAGAGCAGCTATTTACAGACATCAAATAAATATAGATAAATATCTATATCTATATCTATATATATATCTATAGTGTCTATATATAATAACGATAAAAAAAATGAGCATGGAAGAGTGAACTGTTGTAGCCGCCCTTGCTTTTTTTGTCCCTGTGCAGGAGGTCGTTACTTCCCACATTCAGATTTTAGTTCTCTCATTATGAAACTGCAGGTATTTGTTTCCTCCAGAGTTGAATGTCTTTTCGGGGTAAAACGGCCTCAGACCCTTCGTGTCTCTGAGGAGATAAAGTCTGAAAAACGTATCCGAGGAAGAGAAGCTTTAACAGCCACATGTGAGTCGATGCAGTGTCTCTGTGATCAGACTGTAATATCATAATTTATTATTCCATTACTCGGCTCTGGCTCCTGTTCAGATGTGAAGTGCTTCCTCTTTATGGACAATAAAACGGCTCATAAAATATTCACACACAGCTGGATTGTTACACACTCACACACGCACGCACACAAAACGCTTTTATTTTGAAAAATGAACAAACACCATTAAGTGTCGGATTATGAAAACACTCGGCTGCAGCTGATCGATTTTACGCTGGATGGTGTCGACCACCTGCCTTCCATCACCCGGCGTGGGGGGGGGCTCTGCTCCCTTCTTACAGGCCGAGACACCTGCCTGCCACCAGGCAACTGTTGCCAGGCAACAGAGGATGACACAGCATTAAGTTAAACTTCCTGTCAGAGCAGCTGCTTCCCTCAGGCCCAGGGACAGCGGCCAGTGACTCGGTCTGATCCTCCAATCAGCATCCAGCCACTAACGTTCTCCACAGCGACGTGATTGCTCGCTTCATCAGGTGTTTCCTGTTTCACCTCCACTATTTGTGTGTGCTGCGTTAATTCGGTTGTTAAGTTCTTCAAAACTGAGCCGCAGCTTCATCAAGTTGGTGAATCCGTCTTTTTAATTAAGAAAATGTCACTTTTAAATTCTAAATTTCATAATTCATATTTTTCTTCCATTTCTCATTTTCTATTTTATTTTTTTTTACAAACACTTCATTTCACGGGTCCTTTGATCTCGGGCAGATTTGGTTGAAATTTTAGACTTTTTTTCCTTTAATGTTCCTTTGAACATTTAATGGTACTTCAGATTTGTAGGTTTTGTTTGTTTCTGTCCGTCCGTAGGTAAATTACAGAGAACTGACTTCCTGAACCTGGTTTGTTCGTCTGTTTCTTTGTTTTTGCAGGATGTTTTAAGGATGACCGCATCGTGTTCTGGACCTGGATGTTCTCCACATACTTCATGGAGAAGTGGGCCCCCCGGCAGGACGACATGCTGTTCTACGTCCGCAGGAAGCTCTCCTACGTCAGCGCCGACAACTCCGAGGGCAAAAAGGTGATGGGCTCCGACAGCTGCAGGCGCATTTAGTCTTGTGATGAGTTTTGTACCAGCTTGGCACCGACTTTACTGAGCGGGGGGGGTTGATTGGACCCACCTGTGCCGGACTTGGACTCATTAAGGGTCCAGGTCAGGACATCTGAAACGCAGCAGCTTCAGAAAGTTATCAGACCTTAAGTTGTTGTAGATTTTGTTTTTTTAAATTGTGAACAAGAGATTTGAGTTTTCGATTTTTAAGAAATTTGCAGTAATTGTCTAAATAGATATTTTCACTGTGTCTTTATTGATCATTCAGTGTTTATCGAGTTGAATTTGATCCAAATGAAAATAGAATAAAATCTGCAGAAGATGAAGGTGTGAGAACTTTCTGGAGCTGCTGTATTTACAGGTAGAGGACAGGTGGGACACGGATAGAGGACAGGTGGGACGGGCACCTTCTTGCAGCTCAAGTCACACATTTTGTCTTTATTGAAAACTGTTTGATGGTAAAATAACAAGAATCCATAGAAATGTCATTTAATTTCCCCTTTAAACAATTTCAGACTCTCAACATGAACTAAGGCCCAGTGATTTCTCACTGTTCTCCACCTTCTCGTTCTGATAGGATCTTTAATTTTGTCTCTCACCTGCCGTCACCTCCAGTAAATATCGGATTGTGCATCAGTCCGACGGCAGCTAAATAAAACTCGCGTTGACGAGGAAACGATCGCCTTGTGATCAACGAGTGGCTGTTGATCTAATTCTGTGACGGGCCTCGGCTATTTTCTGCCTCTGATCCTCTGAATAAAATCATCTGGGTTTGGTCTTCAATGACCCACTTCACGTTCTGTCTTTAGATCTTCCCTCGTTCTAAATTTAACCACGGGTTCAGATCAGAGAATAAACAGAAGCAAATCAATAACTGAATATAAAATCCTTTATGTGAATAAAACCAACTTAAAATTATGAAACGAGTCATTCTGAGCATAAATATATTGATTGAAACAGGAAAAAGATAAAAGACATAGAGACACAAATAATAATAAAGAGAAAAGAGACAAAGAAGAATCAAAGCAATGTGCTAGCATAGAAAAAACAAGAGAATAATGACGAAGAATGACAGTCAAAGCTGAATCTTTATAAAACTTTTGTGTCGTCGCATCAAATCAAACTTTTCACTTTTAACAAGTTTTTATTGTTGATCTGACAAATGTAAAACTTTTGAAACAGCCAGATCCTCAGTCTGATGAAGGCCACTGCTCCTCCTCCTCCTCTTCTCTTCATAATCAAGTGTTCTGGGCAGCTCTTGTCTCCAGACTCTGACTCCATCTCTTGTCCTTTGTCCTTTGTCCCACACCCAGTAAACTCACATTCACACAACAACAGAAATGTTGACAGAAACAAGACGTCACGTCACATCAAACTTTACTGGACACGTCGCTGTTACGGCTGAAACTCCGGGAAACTTTCCTCATAATTATCGAACATAAAACTAAGGAAAGCGACAATGGTTTATGAAACATTTTTCACCTATTTCCTGGTTTTGTCATAAAAACTCACATATAACGAGCAGATACTTTATGACTCTATCAACTAAAGCTTTCTCCACTTTATTAATAACTGGGGACAAAATGTGTCAAACGCTCCTGGAATTCTGGTAGCAAATGGCTAAATATGAGATTAATGATGAGAAAAGCGGCTCATAAAGCTAAGTATTTTACATAAACTTGCAGAAAATGACTGACAAAATATTAAATCCAACCTTTAATTGAAACCAAGTAAAAATTTTTAAAACAAACAAATATGAATAAATTGAATACATTTTGTTCCATTCTTTATCTTTTTCATGTGATAGTTTGATGGTGTTCAGTTCAATCGGAGATGTCTCAGTCTTCCTATTAAAACTGTGTCTGTTCATTTCTGAGAGACGATTGTGACGACGGCGGAGACGTGATGAAGGAAGTGAAAGGTCCTCCCACTTCCTCCCATGATTCATGATGATTATCTTCACTATTGCCTAAGATATCGATTGGTTTCCTCCATGAAGGGGCGTCGCCCGTCAGGGCAACTGTCTCTGCGCTAAAATGAACCGTTTACACTGGGTTTGGCAGGAAAACCCCATCAAACATATAATAGTGAATCTTATGGATGATGGAAAAAATCCATCAAACTTTCCCTGAATTCTTCAGATCTGATTTTCCAACACTGAGATGAGACATGGACATTATTTCCATTGTCTCCTCATAGAAGACTTAGTCTGACAGTAGTTTTCACACTGTGTGGTGGGAGATTTGGCCTTGAAGTGATATAACTACGTTGACAGGGTTGTTTTATGAGAACGAAACTGTGATGAAGTGACAAATAGCTGAAAAGTTCCTGAGCTGCAGCTTCAAACAGAATCAGTTTGTGTTCAGACTTGAGGTGAGTTGTTCCCTGTTAAACTTGGTGAAGCAGTTTCCCTGCGTCTCTGCTGTCGTCCTTGGTTTTCTGTTGTCCCGGGTCCCTGTTGTCCTCCGCTTTCTGTCGGACTGGGTCCCTGTCGTCCTCGGTCTTCCGTCAGACCGGGTCCCTGTCGGTGTGATGTAGCAATGAACTGTGTTCGGGTCCGGCCTGGAGCGACCAGTAAGGGCACTGGGATCTAGTCCCGGTCTGGACTGGTTCTGATGCAGCATGTGGACTGTGTCTCAGGTGGAGGTGGAGGTCTACAGGAGGGACTCCAAGAAGCTGCCGGGCCTCGGGGACCCCGACATCGACTGGGAGGAGAGCGTCTACCTGAACCTGATCCTGCAGAAGGTGACCGTTATGATGATGATGATGATGATGATGATGGTCACACACTGTAACAAACCTCACTGAGCAGGGAAGAAGCTCGTCGGTTTGATAGAAAGTGTTTTCAGAATCTTTCACTTGAAAGAACTGGAGCTTTAACTTTTTTATTGTTACGATAAATAAATCATAAAATCTGAGGCCAGAAAAGTAAATTTGATCCATTTATGAGTCGAATCTATGACAAAAAACATTTTCTGAAACCAGCTCAACTCTTGGTTTCACATCATCAGACAGACTCGGTCAGTCTCTCGTCTTTGTGTTGACTCTTGTGATCCGTTTTGTCGCTGATGTCCACTTTGACCTCTTCCTCTTCCTCCTCCTCTTCCCCTCCCAGCTGGACTACGTGGTGACTTGCGCCGTCTGCACGCGCTCAGACGCCGGAGACATCCACATCCATAAGAAGAAGTGTCAGGTGAGAAACCACGCGGTGGCAGCATCGGCTGGTTCCTGCCCTGGTTCTTCACAGCTGGACACTGGTGAAGATGTTGATCTTTATCATCTTTATCTTGTTGTTTTCTTTGTTGTTGTTTCCTCCTCTGATAGGAAGTGTTTGCGTCTCCCAGTAAACACGCCATGGACAGCAAAGGGGAGGAGTCAAAGATGAGCTACCCCAACATCTTCTTCATGATCGACAACTTTGAGGAGGTAACGGACACAGACCGATCACACAGCTGCTGGTTCTGGTTCTGGTTCTGGTTCTATCTCCTTCTCCCAGTGCTGAAACACTAAGGACAAGTTCTTAGATGAATAGGTTAAAACCTGGAGGGACCGAAAGCTTCTGGTTTATATATTATTCTAATCAGTCGATTCATCCATACTTCTGTTAAACGTCAGAAAATAGTGAAATAAAAGTGCATCACAGTCTCCTGGAATCAAAAGTGACGCCTTTAAATGTCATGTTTTGTTCTGTTTTGTACCGAAAACACCAGAATATTCTCAGTTCCCTGTTGCCTCCATATCAGAGGCAGTTTTTCTATAAAGAAGATTTAATCAGTGAACATCATCTGCTGGTCCTGGGTCAGTGCCGCTTCCTTTGCCCAGTTTCTTGTAACAGCAGTTTTTAATCAAATATCTGTCACTTCCCATCACGGTCATCAGAGTCATCACAGAAATAAACAGTTATTATAACTCTCTATAACCCAGTACTTGTTTTAGCACTTTACATATCAACCAAAAACCCCAAGTGACACAAATTCCACATTCTCAGTCTAATAATAAACCAAATTCCTTCATGTCTGAATTGGTGGATGTGATTTTTAGCCTCGTCCTTAAAAATGGTCTAATGACGTTAAATATAAAAAATGATTGAATGTGATTATTGAAATCAGCCAAATTGCATCAGGTCTTTTAATAAAACCGATTATGGTGTTTCCCTCGGCGACGGAGTGGAGAGCTTCCTCCCGGTTGGACGTCGGGTTTCGAGCTGATGCCACGGGTGTAATGAAGCGCAACCTGATGCTTTTTTCCCTGGTCCATTTAAAAACAAGATCCTGGTTCTGCCGGTCGACCGGAAAAAAAGCAGATCGCACACTTCTCTCTCTGGGAAGGAATTTGATGAACGGCGAGACAGGAACGGCCGAGCCGCTCGATGCAGTTGCTCTGTGTGTGGTTCTGTGTGTGGTTCTGTGTGTGGTTCTGTGTGTGGTTCTGTGTGTGGTTCTGTGTGTGGTTCTGTGTGTGGTTCTGTGTGTGGTTCTGTGTGTGGTTCTGTGTGTGGTTCTGTGTGTGGTTCTGTGTGTGGTTCTGTGTGGTTCTGTGTGTGGTTCTGTGTGTGGTTCTGTGTGTGGTTCTGTGTGTGGTTCTGTGTGTGGTTCTGTGTGGTTCTGTGTGTGGTTCTGTGTGTGGTTCTGTGTGTGGTTCTGTGTGTGGTTCTGTGTGTGGTTCTGTGTGTGGTTCTGTGTGTGGTTCTGTGTGTGGTTCTGTGTGTGGTTCTGTGTGTGGTTCTGTGTGTGGTTCTGTGTGTGGTTCTGTGTGTGGTTCTGTGTGTGGTTCTGTGTGTGGTTCTGTGTGTGGTTCTGTGTGTGGTTCTGTGTGTGGTTCTGTGTGTGGTTCTGTGTGGTTCTGTGTGTGGTTCTGTGTGTGGTTCTGTGTGTGGTTCTGTGTGTGGTTCTGTGTGTGGTTCTGTGTGTGGTTCTGTGTGTGGTTCTGTGTGTGGTTCTGTGTGTGGTTCTGTGTGTGGTTCTGTGTGTGGTTCTGTGTGTGGTTCTGTGTGTGGTTCTGTGTGTGGTTCTGTGTGTGGTTCTGTGTGTGGTTCTGTGTGTGGTTCTGTGTGTGGTTCTGTGTGTGGTTCTGTGTGTGGTTCTGTGTGTGGTTCTGTGTGTGGTTCTGTGTGTGGTTCTGTGTGTGGTTCTGTGTGTGGTTCTGTGTGTGGTTCTGTGTGTGGTTCTGTGTGTGGTTCTGTGTGTGGTTCTGTGTGTGGTTCTGTGTGTGGTTCTGTGTGTGGTTCTGTGTGTGGTTCTGTGTGTGGTTCTGTGTGTGGTTCTGTGTGTGGTTCTGTGTGTGGTTCTGTGTGTGGTTCTGTGTGTGGTTCTGTGTGTGGTTCTGTGTGTGGTTCTGTGTGTGGTTCTGTGTGTGGTTCTGTGTGTGGTTCTGTGTGTGGTTCTGTGTGTGGTTCTGTGTGTGGTTCTGTGTGTGGTTCTGTGTGTGGTTCTGTGTGTGGTTCTGTGTGTGGTTCTGTGTGTGGTTCTGTGTGTGGTTCTGTGTGTGGTTCTGTGTGTGGTTCTGTGTGTGGTTCTGTGTGTGGTTCTGTGTGTGGTTCTGTGTGTGGTTCTGTGTGTGGTTCTGTGTGTGGTTCTGTGTGTGGTTCTGTGTGTGGTTCTGTGTGTGGTTCTGTGTGTGGTTCTGTGTGTGGTTCTGTGTGTGGTTCTGTGTGTGGTTCTGTGTGTGGTTCTGTGTGTGGTTCTGTGTGTGGTTCTGTGTGTGGTTCTGTGTGTGGTTCTGTGTGTGGTTCTGTGTGTGGTTCTGTGTGTGGTTCTGTGTGTGGTTCTGTGTGTGGTTCTGTGTGTGGTTCTGTGTGTGGTTCTGTGTGTGGTTCTGTGTGTGGTTCTGTGTGTGGTTCTGTGTGTGGTTCTGTGTGTGGTTCTGTGTGTGGTTCTGTGTGTGGTTCTGTGTGTGGTTCTGTGTGTGGTTCTGTGTGTGGTTCTGTGTGTGGTTCTGTGTGTGGTTCTGTGTGTGGTTCTGTGTGTGGTTCTGTGTGTGGTTCTGTGTGTGGTTCTGTGTGTGGTTCTGTGTGTGGTTCTGTGTGTGGTTCTGTGTGTGGTTCTGTGTGTGGTTCTGTGTGTGGTTCTGTGTGTGGTTCTGTGTGTGGTTCTGTGTGTGGTTCTGTGTGTGGTTCTGTGTGTGGTTCTGTGTGTGGTTCTGTGTGTGGTTCTGTGTGTGGTTCTGTGTGTGGTTCTGTGTGTGGTTCTGTGTGTGGTTCTGTGTGTGGTTCTGTGTGTGGTTCTGTGTGTGGTTCTGTGTGTGGTTCTGTGTGTGGTTCTGTGTGTGGTTCTGTGTGTGGTTCTGTGTGTGGTTCTGTGTGTGGTTCTGTGTGTGGTTCTGTGTGTGGTTCTGTGTGTGGTTCTGTGTGTGGTTCTGTGTGTGGTTCTGTGTGTGGTTCTGTGTGTGGTTCTGTGTGTGGTTCTGTGTGTGGTTCTGTGTGTGGTTCTGTGTGTGGTTCTGTGTGTGGTTCTGTGTGTGGTTCTGTGTGTGGTTCTGTGTGTGGTTCTGTGTGTGGTTCTGTGTGTGGTTCTGTGTGTGGTTCTGTGTGTGGTTCTGTGTGTGGTTCTGTGTGTGGTTCTGTGTGTGGTTCTGTGTGTGGTTCTGTGTGTGGTTCTGTGTGTGGTTCTGTGTGTGGTTCTGTGTGTGGTTCTGTGTGTGGTTCTGTGTGTGGTTCTGTGTGTGGTTCTGTGTGTGGTTCTGTGTGTGGTTCTGTGTGTGGTTCTGTGTGTGGTTCTGTGTGTGGTTCTGTGTGTGGTTCTGTGTGTGGTTCTGTGTGTGGTTCTGTGTGTGGTTCTGTGTGTGGTTCTGTGTGTGGTTCTGTGTGTGGTTCTGTGTGTGGTTCTGTGTGTGGTTCTGTGTGTGGTTCTGTGTGTGGTTCTGTGTGTGGTTCTGTGTGTGGTTCTGTGTGTGGTTCTGTGTGTGGTTCTGTGTGTGGTTCTGTGTGTGGTTCTGTGTGTGGTTCTGTGTGTGGTTCTGTGTGTGGTTCTGTGTGTGGTTCTGTGTGTGGTTCTGTGTGTGGTTCTGTGTGTGGTTCTGTGTGTGGTTCTGTGTGTGGTTCTGTGTGTGGTTCTGTGTGTGGTTCTGTGTGTGGTTCTGTGTGTGGTTCTGTGTGTGGTTCTGTGTGTGGTTCTGTGTGTGGTTCTGTGTGTGGTTCTGTGTGTGGTTCTGTGTGTGGTTCTGTGTGTGGTTCTGTGTGTGGTTCTGTGTGTGGTTCTGTGTGTGGTTCTGTGTGTGGTTCTGTGTGTGGTTCTGTGTGTGGTTCTGTGTGTGGTTCTGTGTGTGGTTCTGTGTGTGGTTCTGTGTGTGGTTCTGTGTGTGGTTCTGTGTGTGGTTCTGTGTGTGGTTCTGTGTGTGGTTCTGTGTGTGGTTCTGTGTGTGGTTCTGTGTGTGGTTCTGTGTGTGGTTCTGTGTGTGGTTCTGTGTGTGGTTTCGTGTCCTCCTGAGCGTGAAAGACCCGGAAACGAGACAGAGCTTCACACAAAGAAATGAAATCAGGTCGGGATCAATAATTGATGCAGCTGGATCATGCATCATTTATCCATCTGTCCTCCAAATGTGTGTCAGTGGCATCTCATGGTTCCTCAGAGTTCAGGAGGAAGTGACAAAATTTATTTGATAAAGCAAAAAAAAAAAAAAAAAAATCGCTGATTTTGCCAATGGAGCTAAAACAATGAGCAGAAAATTAACCAGACTCATTGTTTCAGCTCACTATGGATGTGACGTCCTGTGTTTGTGCGTCCGAGGCTGACCGAGGGTGTTTGCCCCCCCCAGGTGACGTCCTTCAGCACGCCCCCCACCCCGGAGAGGAACCGTCCCTCCTTCTTCTCTCCGTCTCTGAGGCGTAAGATGCCCCGGAACCGGATCGCCGAGATGAAGAAGTCGCACTCGGCCAACGACAGCGAGGAGTTCTTCAGGGAGGAGGAAGACGAAGGTGAAACCAGCACCAGACTGGTCAAACTGGTTCTTAACCACTGACCATCATCAGGAAGTTGTGTTATAGTCCTAAAAGGCAGCTGTATATAAAGTCATTAAAATCAGCTCCTCTTTTATCAGCTGCAACAACGAATGACCAAAAAAACTAATGCATCGATTGTTAGAATAAAATTATATAATACATGTTATTCTGAAATGTGTTACTTGGTGTGTAACGAGTGCTTTTATTTTGGTACTTTTTAAACTTTAATGCAGGTATTTCTGCGCTGTAGTGACACTGGACTAACGTGTGTGTGTGTGTGTGTGTCCCTCAGACCTTCACACCACCACCAACCTCCGGTCCCGGTCCCTGTCTGGCACCGGCCGCTCTCTGGTCGGGTCCTGGCTCAAGCTGAACCGGGCCGAGGACTACTTCCTGCTATACTCGCACCTGACCTATGTCACCCTGCCGCTGCACCGCATCACCACAGGTGGGACGTCGACACACACGGAGACACACACGCTGACAGGCACGCAGACACACACACACACAGCTGGATGAAAATGAACCCACTGAACTAAAATCAGGGTTAAATATATAAAAGATGACTCAGACTCTTTGCTCTCTCATCAATATTTGTTCAAAAACTGGTGAAGCAGTTTGCATCGTCCATCGTGTTTTGTGGCTCTGGACATTTTCCAAACGGGAATTGTTAGTTTTATCTTTCACAAATTTCTGAAAAACTTTAATCGTCTAAACTGAAATCTGTAAAAACTACATAGTTTTTAAATAGTCAACTGGAAGTTTTAATGTTTTTAAAAGCTTGTTAGTTCAGAGATATTAATTAAAGGAGCTAGAACATGGAAAAACTCAGGTATGGTCCTTTTTAAATGTCTCTGACCTTTGACCCCAGGTTGTTTGTGTGTGTGTGTTGTGTGCGCCAGACATCCTGGAGGTGAGGCAGAAGCCCATCCTGATGACATAGCAGGGCTGGACCCCCCCTCCTCCCCTCTCTCAGAGCATCACTACCAAGTGCCTCCTGCATCAGGCCACTGAGACACGCAGCAGCGCCCCCCAGTGTCCGGACAGAGACCCACAACCGGACACCTGCTCGGAGCCGGCGGCGGTCGGAGGAGACGACCCACACACCAACGCTGTCGGAGGGACGAAGACAAACAAACAAACAAACAAACAAACAAACAAACCAGCCATCCGAGAAGTGCCTCCTCCTCCTTCTTCTTCTTTTTTGGTTCCTACCGCGTGGAAGGTCGTCTCCACAGAAACGGGCCTGGCGTCAGGATCACGTGACCTCAGTGTGAAAAGGCATTGGCTGAACTCTGACCAGGAAGGAAGCGAAGAATGTGCGTTTCTCTTGTAAATATCCTGCTGCTTTACTCACAGAGACGCCTCGACTAAAGGTTCAGCTTTTAACGTAGTCGACCTCGTGGAGTCTTTTTTTTTTTTTTTAATTATCTCCAGCGACGTGAGGGGAACGAGATTCTGCGTCTGACTGGTTTGATGTAAAGCGTGTTTTTGTGTGAGAGGAAAATGAGGTCAGATCCATCTGTTCATTTTTCAGATACATTTATAAAAGAAAATGGATCAAATACTCAGCTACAGATATTATTTACCTATTTAGTCTCTAAAACTATTAACAAATGTTCATCACAACTTGAATTCATATTGATTAACTTGTCACAAAAATTTTCAAGTATCAAAACTACATTTAAAGAATTATAGGTGTAAAATATAAAAGCTCCAGGAGATGTGACGTGTGAAATTTACCGATTTGTGCTTTGAGCACGATAATGAAATGTTCCAGAAAGGTTTTAATGACATTGACATTTTTTAAAACATAAGACAAAACCTAAAAAATCTCCCCCGATCTCGGCCTGCAATAAAATAAAACCAAGTTAGAGCCGAGTTACCATGAGGCAAAACTATTGACATGAAGACGATGATTCCTGAAAATACGTTATTTTCTCTGTGACGTCTCCTCGGCCCCAGAACAACAAACTCAGCTTTGTATAAAGAAAATCTGAGACACAATAAAAAGTTTTAAAATCAGGAGTCAACAAGTGTTAAAATCCACACAAGTCAGGTCTCAGGGTCTCCAGGGGTCTGTCCCGGATCAGGTCTAAAGGTTTAGACCTGTGATGGATCTGACCCCGACCCAGCAGACACAACATCTGCATTTTAAAAGAAGATTCCGGTTGTGATGGTCCGTACGTCCTCGACTTCTCTCCTGTGGCTTTTCACCAAGTTAAAAAGAAGAGAGAGAGAGAGAAAAAAAAAAGAAGTCACAGAAACCCAGCTCTGACTTTTTACTGCTCCACTTTAGTTTCACACTGCGACTCACAAACTGGAAGTGACTTGAAAAACTACTGAAGTAATAACAGTGGAGATGATTTTAAAGGGAAACTGGAACTCAAAAGCCCAAACACCCAGTTGGTGTTTGAAATTGGACACAAAAACCGGGGACATTACGACAGGAATCGGCCTGAGATTTGGATCCAGATGTGGACACGGGGAGACAGATGTGTCGGTTCTTCAGGTGGTTGATGTTTAAAGTTGAAGTGACTCCTGGCTTTTCTCACTCTGTGCTCCCAAAGCCTTAAAATCTGACTGTATGCGTTGTTTCACTTCATTTTCATTTAAATGATCCAGAGAAACATTTTATTACCTGTCAGACAGAACCAGAGTCTTTCCGTCCAACCAGTGTTGCTAATCAGTCATCAGTTGTCTGAAAAATGTCTCATAACGTCCATCACAACTTCTCAAAACCCAGAAAGTGTTTAAAGATTCCTGCTTTTAAAGCTGTTACTGATCAGCAAATTTGTTTTCTTTAGTTGATATATAGAGAAATTAGTGGATTCATCGATTTGTTCGACAGGAAATTGATAATTCTATTCATTCTTGGTTCTCCAACGTCTCAGATCATCAGTTTGTTTTAATACTCTGTAAACTGAATGTTATTGAGTTTTGGTCGATGGTTTGGACGAAACAAGACATTTCAAGATGTCGCCTCGGTCTGATGGAGGGAAACGGAAATTAATCTGATATTTATACAGTAAAGTTGTATTTTGAGGAAAAAAAAAGGTTAAGTCATAATTTTGAAATCATTAAAAAAATTTCATAAAATTGAAAGTATTCTTAGAATGATTACTTCTCAAATTATGACTATTCTCATAATTTTACACTGAGACACTGTCAATTTTCAAAGAGATGGAAACTTAATTTTCTCAAAGTTGTGATTTACTTTTAATGTTAAAATTTTCAAATTATTTAGGACAGAATATTTAGTGGAAAAACAATTTTACAAGAATAAAAAGTCATGAGACAAAATTCCTAATCTAGTTTAACGATCACTTCCTGTAATATGAAACTGAAACTCAAAACATTCAAACTTTCATCCCTCAGATGTTTTTTCCTTAAAGAAAATACAGATTCAACTTTGATTCTGTTAAAATAAAAATAAAATTTAGCAGCACTGGAAGCAAAGTTGAAATATTTTTAAGATAAAAATTATAAAACAAAATTTTACTCCGATTTCTGGAACAAACAATGCACAAATAATGATTAATATTGATAATTATCACCGATCGGCTGTGAAGATTCTGGTTCCCTCACTTTTCAACATCAAATGTTAAGAATCAGTCAACGTTTTAGAAGAGGCATCGATCTGATTAGGGCCGAAGCCCGTGGGCCGCTGTTGTTATTGATCAAATGTTACCGGTGATCAATTTGCACTCAGAGACAAAGCCATCCTCGATCAAAGTCGGTCCACAGCGTTTTTCCGTGTCGTATTGAAACCGTGAAATATTCCACAGGGCACTTTTTTTTCAGTGACAATGAGTCGAACGCCGCTCATCTCTTCAGTGTTGATGATGATGTAGTTTATAGATTCTCCAGCTGAATGTATCCACACCGATCAATAGCAGATATTGCTTTAACTGACAAACATTTGATATGAGGAGAAAATGACAGTTTGCACTGTAAAACGCTTTTAGATCCTTTTTCGGAAGCTGTTTGTTAAAAACCTTCTGTCTTACACTTTAACGCTCCCATCACAGCTTTTGTACACAGTTGAATTGCATGTTATCAGTCCATCCCTCTGTTGCCTACTTTCCAACCTATGTACATTTCTGTATTAATTTATTGAAATACACATTATCAGAAAACCTGACGCCTGCTGGGTTTTTACTGAGTTCAACAACGCTCTCATCGACACCTAAGTTTGGAGACGGCTCCATTTTAATGAAATAAGATCGGGATGCTCATTACTCATTTTTTATTTTTTTTTGGTGAAAAATGTAAAAATTAAATTCCTGAACAGATGGACAGTCTTTCCTCACAGGGGGAAACATTGATTTGACACGAGACTTTTATAGCAGCTTAGTCTGAGTGAAAATTGGGAAAAATAATTAAAATAAATCTGAGTTGTTGAGACAATGTTGCCATCTATAAAGTGACAATGTTTCTTTGGCTAAAAAGGACACATGAAAAATGGCACGAGGTCCATTTGTTGCCTTTGAAAAAAAAACAAAAAAAAAAAAGGAACAAAACAAAATTTTCCACTGAAATAGTCTCAATTTCATCTTTTCTGGTCAAACTTTTGAGAATCAATCATCTCTATCCTGGACTGATCAATGTGCCTCCTAAAAAGTAAGTAAAAAATAAGTTTGTAAAAGCCAATTGACGCATTTTGAACCACTGGGATGATTCTGAGTGTCTCATTTAAAAAAAAAAAAAAAAAAATCCCATTAACTTCTGACACATGATAAACCTTGAGGTATTATGACATTAAATTAAGATCATTTCCTCTCTGGCTTTGTTAAAGTTCCTGAAAATCTCACCGCTGCTGTTTTGAAACTTAGTTTCCAAAGAGCAGTGAAAACTTTTTGGGATATAACAGAAACCAGAACAAAACCAGGAAGTGAATCTTTAGTCCCACATGGAGCTGGAAGCAAAATTTAAAAACACAAAAGTTAAAAGCAGCAGCCATTGTTGGTTTGTTTCCTTTTATTCCCCGATAAATGTCTTTACAAATGCTCTCAGACGATGACAGCATGCCTCTTCTCCGAGGCCGAACCGAAGGCCACACAAAGGACACTTGGAAAACAACAGAGTCCATGTTACAGGAAAACTAAAGATCGACAGAACAGCTGGTCTGTTCCACTCTTCCCTTCCACACCGTTTCAGAAGCTCTTCAGGGGAAACATTCACACGAGGTTCAATCGGGTAAAGTATGAATCCTGCCGACACAATAAATAGTTTCCAGAGCAAAAGAAAAAGAAAAAAACAAAACACTCAGCAGACACTCAGTGCTCTAAATCCAACACATTCATTAAAAAACTAACTGTTACTGAGAGTATTTAATTTGTAAAACCAAATCGACTGGACCTTCATTTGGAGCCCCCCCCCCCCAAAAAAAAAAATCAGTGGTAAGGATCGAAGATGTCGCTCATCAATAATAATTATTATTCTTCTTCTGGATTCACGCGTTCATTCACTCAGCGACCGAATTAAAACAGTGAAAATTAAAACACTGAGACTGATTAGATACATGGTTCGGTTTGTCTATTAGAACAGCAGCGGCGGCGGCGGCCAATCGAGAGGAAAGTGGCCGAGTCGCACCGCGATGACAAAGACAACTTGCTTCTGGTTTTTATCATTTAAAAATCAAACAAAAATATTTCACAGTATGACGACCAATTTATTGTGATGAAACGGCTGATTTACCAGGATGAGTTAAGTACAAATGTGCGTGTGTGTAGGTGTTTGAATGTGTGTGTGGATAAAACCGGTGTGATCGGGGGGGGGGTGTCAATGGGTCTGGAGGATCTGAGGATGACCAGGTGAAGTCTGCTAAAAGCTGGGGGTTCAGCCTTTCTTCTCTTCCAGGGTTTTGTGGAGCTCATCGGCGTCCTCGGCGGTCTTGACCCGGATGAGGAGGGGGACGGGGCTGCTGGGGTTCTTGTCGTCGACGGACGGGTTCGGGACGCAGACCACCATCACGTTGTTCTTACCGACCCGCGAGCACGGCATGGACGGCTGCACCATGATGTTCAGCAGGATGTTTCCTGACAGAGGAGACAAGGAGACGTTATTAAAGCAGCTGAGACGGATTCAGCTGCCGTTAATTATCAATACATCGTCAGATAATTAATCATTTGTTTTAACAGGTCTTTTAAAGTCCAGTGTGAACAGAGGGACTGATTACAGCAAGGAAAACCGGTGTCAGTGTTCAGGTGAGAACCGGGCAGCTGTTTTTAAAGATGGACTTGTAGCAGCAGAAACCAACAGAAAAATATTTTAGACTTAAAGTTAAGACACTGAGACCAGCACAAGCCTTAACCAGGACCAGATTGACCTGAGGTTTTCCTGCTGGACTACAGAGAAAGTTGAAGGAGAAAAGGGTTTTCCGTGTGCGTGAAGCAGAGCATCGGGAGCCTGCAGTTCCCCCGATTCGCCAGCAGGTGGCACCGTTTGCTCAGTCGACTCCAACCATCTGTCAGCTGAAGGTAAATAGAAAACTCTGCTGTTTCACTCTCTGGCCTGTGTATGGGAACATTTGTGAATATTTATGTGTATTTAAATTATTTATCACCTTGAGGTTCGGGATAAAAATAAAAAGACCTTCAGAACAAGGACGATGGAGAAACAACTTTTTTTCTTTTTCTTGTTTTTGCCATCATGTTTTTGTTTATCAGAACTGTGAACTGACTGAATATCTTGGAGTTCAGGACGGTAGGTCACGAAACAGCAGGACGTCTAAGGCATGAGCACATCACAATGGAAACCGTGATGGGAGTTTTTCTCCATCTTGTGACTTTATAAAGACCAAATGATCTTTGGAGAAAACACTGAGGAGACAATGAGTTTCTATCATCACAAGTGGTTCCAAGTTCTGGATGAACTCCGGCAGTTTATTTAACCTGTCACTGTCACAATACTGGACCACAACCAGGGTGGCAGTCTTTATATATCAGTTGTAAATTAATGGAAAAACAATTCTCACACATATTCATATACTTATCTAATCCTGTAGTTTGTGCAGAAACGTAGCGGTAACTGTCCCTCGGGCCTCAAGATGCATCGAATAAAATCTGCCTCAGTAACATTTTTCAGTCTTTAAAACCAACAACTCCTGAAGCCATATGTTTCATTTTTCCTTTTCTTTCCTTTTTTTTTTTTTTACCCAGGTTGGTGTCGGCACGAATGATCATCTGAGTTTTTCCTTCTGCTGTCTGTTTGAGGTGCAGCGTTCCCACTCCTTTCTCTTTGAACTCCGAGTCCTTTTTGTAGAACATTTTACACCTGAAGGCAACAAAAACAGACAAGCTTCAAATTAAAAGATATGAAAAAAATGCATCTACAAAAAAAAGTTCTGTATCACAATTATGATGATATCTCGATTCTCATGTATTTTACAAAGCGAAATGGCTGATAAACACAAGTACAATCTCCACCCTCAATATTAAAGGGGATTTGGATTAAATTACAGTCTGAAAGCTACAATTTCATGTTTTTTTTTTTTTAATGGAATCTAGTGAAACAAAGTTTCCTTCTAATGGAGAGAATGTGACAAAATTCCTTAAAAGTCTGGTCTCTCTTGTTGAATCTACGGAAAAATCCTTAGTGAAGCCACGAGTCACTTATACAAAAGTATGTGGTTAATTAAGAGTTTGTCTGTAGACATGAGAACAAATAAAACACTTTAAATTGAAAAAATGTTTATGTTTTTTAAGTTGTCTTTGAATGGGTTTTTAATCCTCCTCTTGGGGCACTTAATAGAATCAGTCAAAGTTTCAACAAATGAGCTCTGGCTTGTCTCATTTAAAATACCAGAAGCTCAGCCTTTAAAATTGTTCAAAGGAAAAGATTATTTCACCATTGAAAGAATTGTGTGGTACTTTTCAGTGGCTGAGGTCTGAGTGTGAATGTGGTGAATGAACGGACGTACTTCTTTGAGTAGAACGCATCCTCCTCTTTCACCTCTTTCACCTCAGGCTTCGGGGGCTCCTCCGACTCTTCCTCTCCATTCTCGTCTGGAAATATGAGCACAGTAACAACATTTCATAAAGCCATTCACATTTCTCATCAACAACAATGAAGAAGAAACATTCAACATTAAGCTTCTATCATGTCGGAGGGGAGAAGAAAAACCTTAACTTACCAACATGAAAGCTGATTTATACATGACCTACAGATTATTAATCAACAACTATGTTAACAGTCATTGAATCATTTGAGACTATTTAAACAAATCCCCAAAATTCACTGTAAGTTCAAAAATCTGAATATTTTTGTTCTTAAACTGTTATGACATTAAATTAAATGTCTGAGTTTTGAGTCACATAACAACTAACTACTAAACAACTAATCTGAATGTTTCACTTTGGACGCTGGTAAAAAATGACAGACATGTTTCACTATTTATTGACCAAACAATTAACTGACTAATGGAAGAAACTAGGAGCAGATAAATCCAGAATTAAATGTAGTTGCCTCCCTACTTCCGACACCTTCCTAAAAAAACAAAAAAACAAAACCAAAAAAAAAAAAACCCTTTTCTTTTTGTGTCAATATTTAATTAATTTCTTTGAATAAAACCACTAAATTTAAGGTTTATTTTTCAAGTTTATATCTTTGCTTCTTTATAAAATATAAATTAAGAGATATATTTAAAATATCATTAGAAACAGAAAATTTGAGCTACAGATGTAAACAATTTGTCAATTGATCGATATCTAGTTGATCAATTGACAGAAATGATCGACTACAACTCTGATAACCGATCCACCATTTAATTCCTTTCCTAAGTAAAAATTGAAAACATTCACTGTTTCCAGATTCTAATGTTTGAATATTTACTAATTTTCTGAAGTTTTCATTGACCGTAAACTGAAAAGCTAAAGGTTTTTTGACTGGTTCTCAGTTGACTCAGACATTTTTTACTTTTTTTCCTAATTTTTTAGAAATGATTAATAGAGAAAATAATCAGCAAATTAATCATTAATAAAACGGTCGTCATTCACAACCCCACATATGACGCTTCCTCAATGTCCTTTCCACAGATAAATGCAGTTACATCTGATCATTTCTACAATTAAGAAAAAAAAGTTTTCTGACAAAAGTTCATTTCAACACCAGATTAACATGAACAATTAAAAGAGCAACCGACAGCAGCCGGACTTATACCTTTAAATTAATTTATTCTACATAATCCAGACTGTTTCATTTCTAACCATCATGTGCAGATAAAACTAAACCTTATTTCCCCACAGTGATCAGAAGTAGAGTTAAAACAATTAGTATATTTATCCATTAATCAAAAACACTTACTTTAAGTAATTTTTATGGACAACATGGCACATTTTGATGTTTTCAGCTTCTCAATTTTTCAGTTTCTGTTATATTCTCTTTTGTGACAGGAAATTGAAACTCTCTGGGTAGTTGACAGATTCTTGTGTGAGAAATTATAGCTTCTTTTTGACATTTTATAAATTGCAACAAGCAGCGATTTTTATTATCTGATACTTTTTTTTTAATTGACAAAATGACAAACAAGCTGTAAAACCTCGTATTAGAAAAGGTGGAACCAGTAAATTCTTAGCATTATTAAATAAAATAACTAGTCAACTATCATATTTATTTTTTTATGCCTTATGGTTGCAGCTCTAAATCTTTTAAAATAGATTACAAGAATAATCTTTAGCTGGACCTAAAATTAAAGCCTGTGGCTCTGCCTGAAGAATAAATGTCCCTTATAAATCAAGAAATTAAAATCTCTCTGCTTCCTCTGAACATTAAAGCATATAAAGTAATTTTTCTGACAATGTACCTGCAGGCTGAGCGTCCTCCGCTTTCGTTCCACTGAAGGACAGTGTAGCAGATTTGGGAGTTCCAAACAGGGAGGTCTTACTGGAGGAGGCGCCAGAGGAGGAGGAGAAGGAGAAGCTGGGGGTTGCGGTTTTGGACCCTAAGGAGCCGAGGACCGAGCTGTCCACCTTCTGCCCGAAGTTAAACGTGACGCTGGCCGGGACCGGAGCGGTGGTGGAGCTTTTGTCCCAGGTCGAGTCTTCTGTCATTTTTTTACCAAAGGAGAACAAAGCGGCGGCTGGAGCCGCCGAGCCGCTGCCGGAGGAGGAGGAGGCTGGGGGAAGAGGAGGAGGGGCGGCCGCGGTCGGCAGCGTCCCTCCCTGCTTCTTCTCCTCTGAGCCTCCGTCGGCCGCGGCAGTGGACGCGGACGCGGACCCGGCCCCGTATTGCCGCTCGATGCTGGCCAGGTGTCGCTCATAATCCCTGAAGATCGGGTTGAGATCGCACAGAGGGTTGTCGTTCACGTGCTTGGTGATCCAGTCCCGTACCGAGCAGTTGAGTGCCGTGAGCTGCCGGCTGTACTCCTTGTTGCCGACGCTGCTGCCGCTGCCGCCGTCGGAGCCAGAGCTTTGAGTCGGGCTCGGGGCGGAGCCATTGGTCTGCTTGGCGGTGATGTCAGCTGTGGGTTTGGCGGAGGTGGGGCCGTTGAACGTTAGACCTGAAACGATGGAGTGAGAAATGTTACAGCCGGATGAGGCCGAGAGGAAGAGAAACGAGGAGTCAGTGAAGCCCCCTCCCCCCACTGCAGGCTCCCCCCATCCTGCCCTGCAGCAACACGACGACATCAGATGAAAGAGCAGCCAGACACAAACACACAGAGCCCTCGCTGATTCAGCTCCATTACACTCTAATACTAAACCAAGACCCTCAACAATGGAGCAGATTGTCAACTCCATTAGATGTCAACAGTCGACTGAAAAAAAAGCAGCAGAGCATCGATGAACACGAGGATCGCACGAGATCGTCTATATGTCAGAAGAGAAAATTAAAATTATCCAAGTCAGGTAACAATCCAGTTTAAAACAGAACAAATCAAACACAAGTGGCTGCTGTGTCAATAAGCACAAAAGACAAAACAATACAGAGCACTGAGAACCAGGATTTATCCCAGAAGCCAAAACCAGAAAATGTGTTTTTGTTGCCATTTGCTTCGTTAATTCTTTAATTTCTTTTTTACATCACTGGGATAGAATACCATACACACTGTGAGGTTAAAAAAAGAAAGAAAAGTTTTTTTAGCTTAAAAATAAACAAACCTCTGCTGTATTTGGGCCAAAATATATATAAAAAAGAAAAATATATATAAATGAAAATCATACACAGTTAAATCTGTTTTTTTAAAAGCCTTTTTATGATCTACTATTAATTCTCAGATTAATTCCTTACTTTATCTGGAAAAAGAAGCCTGTTTTTGAGACAGTTCTCTAGCTCCAGTTTCCCATAATATACAAACACTTTATATTTTAGTAACAACATAGTGTTTATAATTAATAATATGAACCAGTTCAGTGCCAAGTCGAGTCCTTTGTTGTTAGATGTACAAAGACAGAAATTTAAGACGATGCAGAGTCTGCAGTTATTTGAACAACTTTCAGTTCATGAAAGGAGAAACTGAAAGTGATCTGGTCTAATTTGTCCCGGAGATGCATGCTTTGCATTTATGCACAGGCAGGTGTGTCAGTGTACAGAAGACAGACCAGTCCAGACCAGATCCCCATGGTCAGAAGACCAGGTACTGTGGGTCTGCTGAGATCAGTCTATCCATAAAATCCACTGAGACCAGGGCCCTGACAGACCAAACAGCTGGTCCAGATTTTATTATTTAAATACTTAACGTCCCTGTCGTCACAGGTTATCGACTTCACCCGTGCACCTCTGTGAACTGTCAGCATCTATTTATAAGAACAGGTGTTCTCATGTTCCTGCTAACTAGGGCTGGGAACCAAAAAACCCCTGATAATTATGACAAAAAAAAAACAAACAAACAAATAAATGATTTAAAAAAATAAAAAATATATAATAAACTGACGAGTAATTTATATTAAATGCAATTGTTCTGTATCTTGGTCAATCACTCTATAACTCCATCTCCCCACCACACATCATTGACATCACAGATTCTGACTTCGAAACCTGGATAAAAAAAAAAAAAAAAAAGTTGAAGGTGCTGTGACAGTAAGTGACAGAAAGACCAACAACAGCACCAATGACCAGACTCACCAACATTAAGCCCTGGCGTCAAGACCCAGCAGCCGTTGTTCGGTCTGACTTTTCATTACAGTGAATTCACCAGCCAGGAACATTGTGTTTTTTCTGATACGTGCAGCAGAATATGAGGATATGTTCTGTGACCTATATTTAAAAGCTTGTTTCTGTTTCAACGTCAAGGACTAAAAGGTACTTCCAGAACCACAGAACCAAAACAAACATTTTTAGTTATTCAGCTTTCATCCTGAACTAATTATATTCTCAACTCCAAATTAAAAGCCTCCCTGTGGAGTGTTCAACTAAATAAACTAACAACACAATGTGCGGTGGGACTGAAATGACAATACCTCATGTGATCTTTATACATTTCATCAGCTATGAGATGTAAACAATCAATGATCTGCCATTGTTATTTTGCCATGAAGCTGTTGCCATATGTGACTCTTCTTGTTGTGATTTTCTGAGTCTGAATCTAATATGAAAAAAGCAGAAAAAGTAGCCTCAAGCCTGTTTCTTTTTTAACAAACTTCTGCTACATTAAAAAATAGGTTTGTAATAATGAACAATACAAACACTTTATATTTTAGTAACAACATAGTGTTTATAATTAATAATATGAACCAGTTCAGTGCCAAGTCGAGTCCTTTGTTGTTAGATGTACAAAGACAGAAATTTAAGACGATGCAGAGTCTGCAGTTATTTGAACAACTTTCAGTTCATGAAAGGAGAAACTGAAAGTGATCTGGTCTAATTTGTCCCGGAGATGCATGCTTTGCATTTATGCACAGGCAGGTGTGTCAGTGTACAGAAGACAGACCAGTCCAGACCAGATCCCCATGGTCAGAAGACCAGGTACTGTGGGTCTGCTGAGATCAGTCTATCCATAAAATCCACTGAGACCAGGGCCCTGACAGACCAAACAGCTGGTCCAGATTTTATTATTTAAATACTTAACGTCCCTGTCGTCACAGGTTATCGACTTCACCCGTGCACCTCTGTGAACTGTCAGCATCTATTTATAAGAACAGGTGTTCTCATGTTCCTGCTAACTAGGGCTGGGAACCAAAAAACCCCTGATAATTATGACAAAAAAAAAACAAACAAACAAATAAATGATTTAAAAAAATAAAAAATATATAATAAACTGACGAGTAATTTATATGAAATGCATTTGTTCTGTATCTTGGTCAATCACTCTATAACTCCATCTCCCCACCACACATCATTGACATCACAGATTCTGACTTCGAAACCTGGATAAAAAAAAAAAAAAAAAAAGTTGAAGGTGCTGTGACAGTAAGTGACAGAAAGACCAACAACAGCACCAATGACCAGACTCACCAACATTAAGCCCCTGGCGTCAAGACCCAGCAGCCGTTGCTCCGGTCTGACTTTTCATTACAGTGAATTCACCAGCCAGGAACAGTGTGTTTTTGCTGATACGTGCAGCAGAATATGAGGATCTGTTCTGTGACCTATATTTAAAAGCTTGTTGCTGTTTCCCCGTCAAGGACTAAAAGGTACTTCCAGAACCACAGAACCAAAACAAACATTTTTAGTTATTCAGCTTTCATCCTGAACTAATTATATTCTCAACTCCAAATTAAAAGCCTCCCTGTGGAGTGTTCAACTAAATAAACTAACAACACAATGTGCGGGTGGGACTGAAATGACAATACCTCATGTGATCTTTATACATTTCATCAGCTATGAGATGTAAACAATCAATGATCTGCCATTGTTATTTTGCCATGAAGCTGTTGCCATATGTGACTCTTCTTGTTGTGATTTTCTGAGTCTGAATCTAATATGAAAAAAGCAGAAAAAAGTAGCCTCAAGCCTGTTTCTTTTTTAACAAACTTCTGCTACATTAAAAATAGGTTTGTAATAATGAACAATATAAACAACACAAATACCACAGAACACCTGTCAATGTTTTCTTATATCAGTTTATCCCGTTCATTAAATATCAGTCGATAAATGTCATTAAACCGAGAACTGATTATAAGCTCTAATAGTTTTCCTCACCTGGTGTAGTCGTGGATGTCGCACTGGATGAGAAGCCTCCGAACGAAGGAGCGATGCTGTTTCCGTTGGTCAGACCGCCGAGGCCTTTAAAGCCCCCACCATTCCCGAAACCAGAAAACACAGCTGGAGTCGAGCCTCCGCTCACTGCCGATGTGGTAAGAGAAAACCCTTTGAAACCTTTGAAAGCTCCTCCGCTTTCCCCCTGAAAGAGAGGAAAACATCTAAATAAAGTAAACAGCACACAGGTATACATCTTCTGATCTGAACTGAGATTTTCAGAGAAATGAATGAAAAAAAACAAAGCAGGCAAGAACCTAAACATATTTGCTAAATATTTAGTTCACAGGTTGATGTAAAAAACTGTGTTGCTTGATAAAAAAATATATTTTCACACTCCTGGTTTTACCTCTGCTCCGATATTTCGACGTTTGGCCTTTTTAATGGCTCGATTCTTCAACACATCTTCACTTGCAACTGAAAACGTCCCTGCCTGACAAAGGACAACACATTATCTGGTTTAGATTCACAGGTTCATATGACACAACAATGCAAAACCTGATTTTATTTCTAATGGTTACTGTTCCTTTCAGGATCTTTGTTGTTACCAGTTTTCAATCTCTCCCATTACCAACATCAACCCAGGTAAGGTGATGTATTTACGGTGGTTTAGGGATGTTTTCATTAAACGCTCACCTCCTCTCCCTCCTCCTCCTGATCCCAGTTCCTGTCCGTTAGCTCTTTATCAGCGATCCTCTTTGCCATCCCACCTGCTCTGTAACACACAGAAAAAAGAAAAAAAAAATAGACAGTTAGTGGACAGACATCTTATTTAAATGTTTCACCATCAGAACCTAGACCGGGACTGGGTTGTGCACATGTTCAAATAAATAAAACATATATTATATAATATTGTATTATATTATATATATATACACACACACGCACACGCACACACACACACACGCACATCTGCAGGTTTTCTATTTCTACTGCAGAGGCCTCATTGACCAGAAAGTAAAAGGACTTTTACTTGTGCTGGGCCCAGTGAAGGATCTGATTCTTCTCCCATCACTGGGAGAGAGAGGATAAATCGATGTAATCGATTAGTCAACTGACAAAATATCAATTGGCAACAAAATTTGATTATCTGTTCTTTTTATAATAAATATTTTTTGGGTCTTAGTTTTCATAAATATTTGCCTGCTATCTACCAATTTATGAGTCTACACAATATTTTCTCAATTAACTGATTGTTTGTTGGATAAAATATCAGAAAATAGTGAAAAATGTCTGGTACAAGTTCTCAGAGCCCCAGGTGACACATTCATTTTTAGGCTGAATTAATAACAGGCAGTTTCACTTACTTATTGACAATACAAATAATTAATTAAAGGAGAAAAAGATCAGCACATTAAAACAATGAGAATATTTGTTAGTTGCAGATTGATGCTCAGCAAAATGTGGGACAGATTAAGAGATAAAGAGTCAGACAAAGAATAAGGAAAGTGACAAGGAAGCAAAATCACACAAATAAATGGAGGTCATTTAGAGACAGTTTTTTGTTAATATGAAACTGAACTAAAGATCCGCACCAGGCTAACTGATATATGCACCGAATCCCGGTAATTGATAAGACTGAACATTATCGTTGTAAATAGTTAATGCTATTGTAATAAATAACCTCCAGAGCAGACAGCCGCAGGGTCAGCGTGTAACATCCACCCAGCTGTTTAAAATCACCTCCATCAGTCCGTGAACGCGCTGATCTGAGAACGAAACGCCGGGTTTCTCCTTTCCAATCGGCTCCATGGTTACATGCTACAAACGTGTCCTGTCGACTCTAAGGCTATTTGGAGTCTCCGGGTCTACACTTATTTAGCTTAACTCAGTTAGCTCTTCTCCCAGGCTAACAACCGTCGGCCAGAAAACCACCAAGACCAGGTAAGACTAACGGTTAAGCCGGTAAAATCGTCAACTTTAACCGTGCAGAGATTTGAAACCTTGTTAAATAGTCAATTGGGTATCTAACGTCCACGATCGTGCAGTTCGCCGGCGAGCTAGCGGCTAGCGGCTAGCGGCTAGCGGCCAACGGCTAACGGCCAACGGCCAACGGCTAACGCTCACGTTAGACGGCGCCTCGGCGCTAACATTAGCTTCTCACGCAGCCGGGCTGATTAAACCGGACCAACCTTTTTCTGGAATGTAAATCCTGAATGATCCCGTGACAGCACCGGGTGACGCAGACCGCCTCAGAAATCCACGTAAAACGCCTCCACGGGTGAAATAACACATAAAGCTCAGTGTTGTGAACGAGCCTCGCTCACGCCGCCATTTTACACAGCGGCACATCCGCATGAGTTCGCGCGTCCCACCTTTCAGCTCATGTGCATCGGACGCATCGGTCCTTGGAGACGGGACTTGTAGTCCGCGGCCGCTAGCTAGCTTCACAGTGACGGTTCATCGGGGAACCTCCCCCGAGCTACTTGGATGTGTCACCACGTTCAGACCTTAGAAATCAGAAGCATTTTTAAGACACGTAATGAAAACACAGAGCGTCGTTTGATGTTATATTTTTGGTTTAATGTTTTTAATGTATACGTTGCTGTTTATTTTATTGCTAATATGAACAATTTTGTTTGTAAATAACGAAGCCATGAGCAGTTTTTATTCTTCGGTAAACTTCGTCCAAAGAACAGAATCAGTTTCTGCCTCTAAACCAGAACCAGTTCTCCTCGGTTCACCTGGACACAGTTTTTCAGGTTCTTGGCAGGAAAGTTGTTCTAAGGATGTTTGAGAAGGTGCCTCAGTTCTTCAGTGGATCTAGTCTGTCTGAGCGTCATCAGTCTCTTCACGTGGTCCCAGACTGACTCCATGATGCCTAGACCAGGTCTCTGTGGGGTCCAGACCACCTGCTGCGGGACTCCTGGTTCTCCTGGTCTCTGAGGACAGGTCTCTATGACTCCGTTTGTGGGTCTGGACTCGTCTTGAATCTGGGACGATCAGACGCCTCCTGATGGGACTGATGATGATGATGGAGAAGAGTCTAAACAACTAGTGTCTGAAACTTTTATACAGTTTATAGAAGAAGAACCTGAGTCAACATAATATTTTCCCTCCATTGTAAATACAACATAAATCAGTGACAGAGGAAAAAAACCAACCTTCGCATGGATAAACATGTAGGATGAGAGCGTCTGCGCCCGTAGTTTGACAGTCTGAGTTATTACCATTTAATACCTGTATTCCCTCACATGTGCAAATAACCGAAACAGCAACTAAACACACGCATGTGCAGTGGTTACCATGGTAACCCCCGATGAACAGTCTGTACCTCACGTTTCTCAGGGGAAAAAAATGTTGTTATGCAATTGATTTTTCTGACCAATCCGATAACGCATCTCATTTTTATAAATACTGTCAGATGGCTGTGTGATACTTTTACCAGCAGGTCTGTTTGGAGCGAAAATATCATGGAAGTTTTAGTTTATCGATGGTTGTTTTGTTTTTTTTTCATGATCTGAGCATAAAACAAAGCTTTTCTGGCCTCAACACTGAAAAAAAATATCAAAAACACCTCCATATTTATATGTTGAACAAAAAAATAGTCTGTCAAACTATTTATTCACTTAGCAATAAACATTTACGTAAGTTAACAACAACATTTTAGACTGTTTACAGGATTTGGTGGTGCAGGAACAATATTTGCAGCTCTACAGCATCTCATGAAGACTGAGTTCATCCTTATTAACGGGAAATGTCATTTTTTGCTCAAGGCATCAAAAATAATCCATTGTCGCTGCGTCAAGGTCAGAATTTCTTTCAGTATTTGAGATGAAAAGTGACAGTTATCAGTCACTGCACCTGCATGAGGTAAATGAGCTCAGCTCCACATGTCTGGCTTTGATTTAACCCGTGTCCCTGCAGCTTTCCCCGTCAGCTACACACCGATTCTGGGATTTACCAGCCAGTCGGCCTCAGCTTTTCCTCCATCCATCAGCGGCGTTGTGTATTTCAGAGAAACAAACCGAGGACGCATGGAGAGGCTCGAGGGATCGGGGGGGTAAAATGGTGCAGAGCCGGGCAGCAGATGGCTCGTCTCCAAGCTTTCGGGAGTCCGGTCTGCCCTGCCAAATAGGAACAGGTGCTGGAGAAAGTAGGAAGAGAGCTGTGGGCCCTGGCGGCAGCAGGAGACCCTTGACCAGCTGGCGAGGAGAAAATGAAAAGACTTGGCAGCGGAAAAAAGAGAACCTGTATAATGTAGCAGGAACGGGCCGGGCACCGTGTGAGGCTGAGGGAGGCAGGGCTTCTTCAGAGCCTTCACACAGAAACACAGCACAGAAGCACCAACACATCGTACTCGATGACGGGAGGTTATTGTAACGGCTCATGTCACACCCAGAACTGTATTTAATCCTTATGTCTATGAGGGTCCAACCCCCCCAAAGAAACACAGAGAATTTATCATCAACATGTCAGAGAGACTCTAACAAGTGTTCACAATGTTCACATATTATATATATATATATATATATATATATATATATATATATATATATATAAATATAAATTTTTTTTATTTTATTTTATTTTTTTTTCCAGGCCCTGTCATGTCATGAGAAAAAAGACCAGGGTACAGTGAGCAATGACCACATGTGAAACCACAAGAAACCACATGTGTTTATGGTTCCTCCTTTAAAAAAACTAAAATTCTTTCCCTTTCTGAAGATCACGGGCTCTTAAAAGTTTTAAATAGACTTTTTATTAATAACTCATCTCACTTATTATTATCATTATCCTTTTATTGTGTTTATCTTCAAGTTTCCATTTTATTTCTCTATTATGTTTTTTTCTCTGAAATGTTATAAACCTAGTTCAACCATGGTTCAACCAACACCTAATAACCTTAATTTCAAAATGTTCTGCGTAAATAAAGTTTATTATTTATAATAATAATAATAATAATGTTATTATTATCATTATTATTATTATTATTGTTGTTATTATTTATTATTCTCTTTATTTGTTCGGATTAATTTCAATCTCATGTCAGTACAGAGTTGTAGTTAGCTTAGCTTAGCATAAAGACTGGCAGCAGAGGGAAACTGCTAGCCTGGCTCTGTCCAAAGTTTAAAAACACAAAAGTGACAAATCTAAAGCTTGATATGTTGTGACTCGTCGGGTTAAAATCTTTCACAGACAGAAACATTTAAAGAGAAAGATCAGGGATTTAATTCAGTTAGGATTGCTACTGGGAATTCGGAAATTCTGAAAAACTTGATATGTGGGCAAACAGGTAAAGGTCGGTCAAGCTATATACTGGGTTTCAGACTAACAATCAGTTCATTAGAGAACCAGTCTCCATATATACTAGAAAAGCTGCTATGTGGAGCACTAGTGCTGCACCTCCAACATCAGAGGCTGCAGGTTCATCTGAAGCAGCTCCTCCCCCGCTGTGCAGACAGAATTACAGTCTGTTGATAAGATGGAGGGCCCCTCGGCTCAGTATGGGGGCCCCCTCTCAGCGGGGGTCTGCTGGAGCCCAGAGCAGCCGGCGGGGCTCAAAGCGAGTCGGTCCGGGCCCTCAGAGCTCAGCAGGGCCGGTTTGTTCAGGACCGATCTTCAGAGCAGAGAGAAGAATCAAAGGCGGTGTCCCCCCTGAGAGGAGCAATAAACTATTGATCAGTGGCCGTGAAGGGATGTTGAATATCAGTGTCTGACAAGAGGAAACGCGGAGAGACATCAGCAGACACCAGGGGTGGGGGCAGAGTTGAAATTGATACAGAAACATACTGGAGTTCTGCACCAGGGTCAGTGAGGACTATTCTCAGGAGATTTGAGCTGCATGGGACCCTGATATTTATTCATTCTCTCTTTATTCCATTTCTTTGTCATTCATTCAGTCCATGATTAATCAATTCATTCATTCATCCATCTACTCAATCACTGATTTATTTATTTATTTTTTAATTCATTTATTTTCCTGTTTATTCAAACTAGCAAATGAATCAATGATAAATTCAGCCTTGGATTTTACAAGCTACTTTACTTTTAGTTAACTTTTATTCATTTTAATGTCTGTATACTTAATGTAGCTCGATTGACATTTACAATATGTTTAAGTAGTAAGTCTTCTTTTGCTGGAAAATAAAAACATATTGTCTGTATGACTTGCTGGTTAAAATAAAGGTTGAATAACACTTTAATAAAATCCTGTCTTTTCTGAATGAAGTTTGGTGCATTTCTGAGGTAAAATATCATCAGTCTGTTTTGTGTGTGCATGAAAAGGAAACAAAATTAGCGAGAACACCTCTTCTCTTAATAATCTCATCTCGTAGTCGCAGACCTTGACTCCTTCCTGTAATTAATGACTATATTTGATTAAATCGTCGAGGCCTCGCCATCATTTTATTTCATGCATCTCCTCTCTAATTGCCCGTTCAGTGGACAGATCTACGTTTCAATTAGGCTTTTGCAAATGGAGCTGTAATTAGGTTGAATTAATTGACTAGCTATGTGGACAGCAATTAGTACAGTGACAAATGAAAAGGAAGCAGAACTGATGTTTCTTTAATGATCTGAAATCCCCGCCCCCGTTTTAAAGAGGTGAGACGATCATTTTTAACATCCGACTTGAGTGTTTTGTTATAAAAAAATTTTTTCTCTGTGATTCTTTTCAGTTTCTGAGAGCAAAAAGAGCTGGTTTTTAAACTGGAGTTCTGAATGGGCTCTGCGGTTTCATGCAGTGGCAGGAAAAACAACCTAATGCCTTCTAGTGGCTGAAAAAGGTACTAGACTGAAAAACAAAGGCACATTTACCAGACTAACTTTTAAAAACTTGTTTATTTACATCATTTTTTTAATGACACAGATTAAGCCTGTTTGATGATCTGATTGAATGTAAAAATCAATCATTTTTATTCCATAAACTCTGTGAGACTCAGAAGTCTCTGTCTTTTGTATGGGTCTAAAAGAAAAACAGTGGCTGAAGCAGGAAACTGGCTTAAATCCTTCCTCTTTGATAAAGCTTCTGGTTAGAACTGGCTCAGCATCAGCTCAAGCCTTCACCTCACTATGCTGCTATAGGCCTAGACTGATGGGGGACTTCCCATGATGCACTGGGCTTCCCTTTCCACCTCCTCCTCCTCTCTCCCTGTGAGCATTAACATCTCAAAAGTGCTTGTTACTAACTGTCCTCCCTCTCTCCTGTAGTTTTGTGCTTCCTCCTCTCTCCTCTTCCTCCTGTGGCTTTCTGCAGGTTTTTTCTGATGCTCCAGAGTCTGGATCCATGGTTGTAGAACCATCTACTGCCCCATGAGCCTGATTAACACCCACTGCTTTAATTATCATGATTACTACTGTTACCATTTCATTTAGTCCTATTAGTAATATTATCAGCCCTGTTAGTATAACTATAGTATATATAGCTATTAGTCCAATTATTGTACTATGCTCTCTCTCCTCCCTCCTGCCCCCCTTGCCCCCCCCCCCCACCAACACACACCACCACCATGATCCAGGATCTATTCAATGTTTCTACCTGTTAAAGGGAGTTTTTCTTTCTCATGGGGGAAATTTTGGGTCTCTGTAAATATTAACTATAAAGAGTCTGGTCTATATGAAAAGTGCCCTGAGATAACATCTATTACAATATGGCGCTATATAAATAAAGTTGAATTGAATTGAATTGAAAAATATTGTTATTTTTCACTCATTTTTTATTTTAACAAAAACATTTTGATTTTTCTTTGTAATGCATCCTCACGTTCGAGGTTGAGTCCATGAATCCATCAGAACCTGGAGGTGAGATTGTTCCCGTCCTGACCAAACACCCGACCACTGCTCATTCTGATGCACGACTAATATTTCTGATGTGTCACTGCTGAATGCAGCATCAGAAGGTCTCTGTCCTCCTGGTCTGGGGGAGTGCCGCCCCCCCCCCCCCCACACACACACACACACACTCAGGACCAGAGCACGCCAGAGCCCGCGAGTCGGACTCTGCACCTGGGGAAATATCCGTCTGATAATGAATTCACCCGTCAAACTCCTCAAAGCCGCCTGATTACCAACTGTCTGTTTGGTTTAATGTGAAGTGGTCTGGTGAACACTGAAGGGACTTTAGAACAATCAGACTGAGATGATTGAATTATGCCGATTAATAATTCATTCCTATTAAACCCTCAAACTTAGAACCAGCGGCGGCTGTTTTCCAAAAGAGCTGCACCCTTGTTTTTCAGTGGGTTCGAGGCAATTTAAAGCCGTGGCTGCGTCTCTGCTGACAGCACGTAACACATTATAAAACCTGTCAGACAATAACATCACTGTGTTCCACATCTGTTGAACACATATAAATATAAAGGAGCAAAACTGACGTTGAGCTGAAAAGCAAATTTAAGAGGAATTTTAAATGTGACTTTTTCATAGAAGCAATATTTTCCTCCCAACGCGCCTGATTTGGCTCAAATTTTGTTTTATTCAAGCAGTTTAACATTAAAAATTTTACACTTCAAAAATTCACAAATACACCACGAAAACACTTTTTCTTCAGACCAACAACTGCAGGTCCTAGTTAACTCATCTTGTTGTGTGTCTTTTTGTGATCGTTTGTTCTACATCGATGTGAGAGACTAGGTAAAAAAGGCCTTTTTTCTCTGAACAACCGTCCAAAACAGAACATACAGAACAGTCATAAGAAAAAAAACCTGAATATTCACATTTTCAGAAGCTGAGAACAGTTGATTTTTTTTTTCTTTCATTTGGTGATTAATTAAAACTGTTGCTGATTCATAGACTCATTGATTAATGGTTCCCGGCTTCAAACTCAAACCTGAAAGCTTCAATTATAAGTTCATGATGACTCCTCTACCTTGAAACTAGCTCTGGCAGCCGTTTAAATTTCCCACTTACGAGAGAAAAGTTCTTCCTTGTGCGTTAATTTCTACATTTAAAGCAGCTTTTTTTTCTCTGTGACCTTGGTGCCGAGTGAACGGCTTTAGTGCCTCGTTTCTCTTGCCGAGATTTATTTCGAGCCGTCGCGCCCGTTTTCTTGTCGCTGAAGTGGTTTTTGCGCACTGTGTACTTTCCTGTCACGTCGGTGATAATACACAGGAACTCCAACGTAATTGTTGCACGTCAGCGTGTGGAGCGCCTCTGCTCGGCTAACGATATGGTAATTATTGTTTTGCAGCTTGCTGAAGTCTAATCACACGCTGCTCGATGTGCGTTTATGTGAGAGAGTGTTTTTTTTTCCTTTGCAGCTCCTTAAAATAAAGAAAGCAGGAGATATCTTTTGGTCCCGGCTGCCTCCCCCCTCCTCCCCGGCTACGCTGCATGTTTCCGACACACAGAAACACAGTGAATCATCGTTATGTCAGCAGATTATCTCCTCGTGACAATTTCCAGCTGAACAATACATTTTTTTTCTCCCACAACGGAACGGCTCAGCGGCCCCTTTATTTTTCTGTCGAAACACGACTCTCTCGCCGTTCACCAGGGCCGTGCCCGGGCTGCTTGCCCGAAAACTTGTGTTCGTTTTGCTGCTGGTGGAGTGAAAGAAACTCTGAGTGAGGGAACTGGGTCACGGCCCAAGCGGGGCAACGATTAGCCCGAGCAGAGGCCGATCGACGCTCGCGGAAGGACGTTGAAACGAACGGGTCCCCGGGCACGACATGAAGACTAGAAGACAAATAATGACCGTCTCTGGTTTTTGTGTCTTGTCTTTGTTGTTGTTTCATTGCTTTTACAATAAGAAATATTAACGGTCACACTGAGGCTCTGGCCCGGGGGCCTCCTGACCCCCTGGGCCCCCGAGCCTGTGCCCCTTGGGCCCGTCCAGTGATCGGTAAATGCTGACAGCATTGCCTCGGTCAGTTGGTCCAGAACTTTGACCCAGATGTTGTGTTCGAGCCTCTTTCTGTGTTGAGGTCCTGCTGTTGGAGGCTCGGGGGCCCCTCTACCTGCTCTAGACCGGGGGCCCATTGTTTCCTGACCCGTCCGCGGCTGCAGCTGACAAACCCCGGCCTGCGTTTGCGTCAGGTCGGGGAATGTGGCGTTTCCTCCGCTCTGGTCTCCGCCGCTGGCTCTCTGACTGACATTTACGTCAACCCGTTGTCGGCCCTGAAATGCGGTCCTTACAAATGTCAGCGTATCCTTCCATTGGCGGCGAAGGATTCACTCTTGGCGGCAAAGGATTGCTCTTGGCGCCTGCTCCAGCTATCCGGTGCCGCTGCGCCGTTTGCCAGTCATCCATCTGGAAGATGGAATATAAAATGCCAGAGCACCACTTCAGTCATGGGGAGCCTCTGCTAATATCAGGCTGCGTTCAACTGTTAATACTGCACGAGCTCATGTTAAAGCTAACAACACACGCCTTACTCCATGCAGGTATTTCCACCTGCAGGTAAAAGACGTACTGTGGTGAAATAATGAGAAAACTGGACGAATTTGGATTTGAATTACCATGCTGACTTTTTTCCCCCCTCTCTTATTAATTTATCTTTCAGGCTATGTGCTTTTCTATCCACTCTTAATTATACTGCCATGTACAGCGGAAGATATTCAGGACAAATAATGGAAAAGCTTCTAATCTCTGCCCTCCGGCGTATCATCCCCACTAAGAGCTGCTCGTCAATAAAGTCAATCTACCACAGGCCAGATTCCTTTTTATAACTTCTCAGACCACTTTGAACAGAAATTGGAATATTTAAGGAAACTCTTCTATATTTATTTTAACTTTTAGCATATATATGCTGTTTGTTTTTGGTCTTGTCCTTTCTCTAACCTGCTTTTCACGCCAGTGTTTTAGGTTTTTTTCCAAGTCTTTTTTCTTTTTTGAGTATTTGGACTAGTGTGTGACCTCTAGACTGTCTCATAAACCAAAATTAAACCAAACCAAACCAAGAGCAACATCACAACTACAGCCTCTTTTGGTTCCTAGTTTTGGTTTTGTGGCAATTTCTGTCCTGTTCAGTCCCTGTGTTTTCAGAGTAAAAGCTGTAAAAAGCCACTGTACACAACCTGGTGGAGTGTTTAGCAGCCAAAGAGCCAGAGGTTTCCCTCAGGAGCTGGTGGAGACCAAAACCAGAGCTAAAAGAAGAGGGAGTTCTGGACTCATCAGCTGGACTCAGAGACCAGATTCAGGTGAAGGATCATGTTGCTCTGTAACAGCTGGATGTGGAAGTAGCTGTTGCCGCTTGCAAAATGTTATTCTTATTATAACTGGGTTCAGGACTTCATGACACTTAACCAAAACCATGGTCTTTTCCTCACCTTAACCTAAGGATTATTTGTTGCCTTGACCGAACCCCAGGCAGGACTCAGGATCCAAACCCTGGTCTCAAAGTCCTGCGTTATGAGTGCAAGTCAACCACCAGACCAGGGACCATTAACCACAGGTAGCAATTATATGTCCCTTTAAAACATAACTGACTTAACAGGGTACATCTTTACACGTGTGACATTCACTGCACTTTACTCAACTTAATGCCAATTGCACTTCATGTTGCTCCGTGTCCCCTGACATATTAATAGGCAGCTGTTTGCTAACATGTCTGCTATAACAACTTTATGAGATAATAATGTGTCAGATGTTGTATTTATGGCTTTTTCTGCTACTCACAATTAGACAAAAAAATTAATGCAGCTTTAAAGGAACACTGCCTTGTTTTATGATGAGTAAGATTCTTAACCTGTTGTTCCAGTTCACTGTTGATATTTTAAAATACGTGAAAGAGATGCAAAACAACCACAAAGGGACACAAAACCATCACGAAGAGACAGAAAACTAACACATATTTGTTAAACTCTTGTCCATTGTGAGTTGATGAGCTATCTACCGACAAAGGTTATAATTAATGTTACTGTTCACAGCAGGAAAGACAAACAATCAAGGTCTCTGTGAAGGAAATTTTAGCCTTTTAAAACCTCCTAATGCCTGTTTACAGGGAAATGAATTCAGTGCTTTTCCAGACCTGCAGATGATCTGAGTACAAAATAAAACTGTATGATGTTACCATTTTAAATGGCAGGGGCAAAATTAAGTAGACAAATTTTTTTTTACCAAATAATTGACCTTATTTCAAATACAGTCAGAGGAAGACATGCAGGAACTCAGACAGATTTGATATCAGCTGGACGTTAGTTTTTATCTTATAGTCGACCACGGGCCAGGCCTGGACCGGCCATCTGTCAGTCCTGGCAGAAACCACTGAAGCCTGGCCGGTCCTGGACCCAGCCTGGGTCGTCACTCACAGGACACATTTTACAAGGAATACTGGGGAAACACGAAAAAATAAACATACAGTCGGCCGGGCACTGGAACAGAAACACGGAACTTCTATTCATCCAGCCTAGAATGTTACAGAAACAAAATGAAAAAAGAAGTGTCAAAATTACCAGTGGCCATAAATGCAACACCAAAAAAAAAGGAGTGAAACACTAACATAAAATAGCTCAGTTATATTTAATAATGTTCAGTGTAGTATGATCAGGCAGTAAATGCGTCTCCTGGAGACCTGATTTAAAAAACCGAACCAGAGGTGAGTTCATTATTTAATTCGTGGCTAAAATTAGTAAAAGATGGAAACAAAGACAGCGAATACTTCCCATGGTCTCATGTAACACCGGGGCAACACAGCAGCTCGGAGCCAAATACACGAGTACTGACCAAGTTCTGGTGTCAGATTTGTCAGGTGAGATCATGTGACTCTGGTTACTGTTGTGACACAGGATGGGAAAGATAATTAATAATATTCAATCTGTTTTATATATATATATATATATATATATATATATATATATATATAGAGAGAGAGAGAGAGAGAGAGAGAGAGAGAGAGATGTTTCAAACTGTGCTTTATCACAACAGCATCATGAAACAAACAGAATGATCTGATATATAACGATTTCTAAATGATATAAAGGCTGCAGTATCAGTACCAACTATACAGTCAAGATGTGAACATGAATTAAACTTTTCATTATTAAAAGGAAGAATAATTTAGTTATTTTTTCTTTGAGCTGGTTCCTACTTCGTGCTCTGGCTTGTAGAGGGTTTAAATTCTTTAGTTACGACATGAATCTTCCTAAATTCATCTGTGTTTAGTTAAACTTCTGCCCAGGAGACCTGGGGCCAGGTACTGTTCGAGCAGGGGAACAATTGGGGGGCCAGCAGCTAAAGTTTTGCCCCTGGGGTCCATGAGCAGCAAGCTCGGATTATTAACCAGGCAAAGTGGGCCCCGGACCCTGAGGGCCCCTTAAAGCCACATGTTAATCCACCTCCACTGGCAATTTGACTGTTAAGTTCTGTGAACCACTAAAGCAAAACATCAGCTTAGGTGTGTCCTGCACTGGAAGCTAATTATTGTGTTGTTGTTGGTGTGGGGTGGGGGGGGGGGCAATGCCACACTCTAGTTTTAAGACCTTTATGATTTTATCTTTTATTTTCCTCACATTCACAAATAGTAACACAGCACAGGAGGCCTTGTTGCACAGGACTTAATGTGAACATGGAGGTGAAGGGGAATAGTCAGAGGGCAGTAGTTGGGGGGGGGGTTACTGGGGCCCCCCTAACCCCGCCCGGTTTAACCTCCTGGAGGGCTCATGGGTAAAAAAGATTCCCTCACCGGACTTGACGGTTTCATTATTTCCCCCTTCACCCAGAAAACAACAAGCACTCTGGATTAATCCTTTAGTTTGTTGACAGAAAATTAATTAGCAGTTATTTTGATGACTGATTAATTTTTTTCTCTCACCTATGAATATTTGATATGGCCCGTTTTCTATGGTCATAAGCTCATCACGTCTGAGGTTTTGGCCGTTGGTCAGAGAAAAAGAGCAGTTTGAATATATTAAGTTGAACCTCAGGGAATAATGAGGGCACGGACGCGTTATACACCGAACAATCGATCGATTATTTCTGAATGAGCCCAATATAAACTAAAACAGTTCAGATCTTAGAACTAGATTCTGACACCAGGGTCCCTCTAAAGGAAGATGGAGGATGTGGGCCGTTGTAGCTGATACCGTACTGCAACCGCAGTGGTGAAAAAAGGTGAAATCATTTCAGTTGTAGGGGCCCAAACGACTGTCTGAGTGGTAATACAAGCTGGCCCTCAACCATCTATTACAGCCACGAATGTAATGTAAGGACAAAAATGCCAGAAAATATGTCTGAGCAGTTCAATTCAACTATGAAATAGGAAGAACAATTCTTAGTTTGGGGTTGTACGGGGGGAATATGGACCCATTACCGCCGCACTACGTCTCTGAAGTCCTGGTTAGGCCCCAAATCCCCAACCCCCCCCTCACATACAAACAAGCACAGCTCCGGCAGTTAGTGCAGCACGTCCGCCCGAGCGGAGCTCAGCGCCACCGCAGAGAGGACTCACCGCTGAGCCGTGAAATGAACAGCAGCGGACCCGGCCGGGTGGGGGAGGGTGTCGGCGCCGGGCGGGGAGCCGAGCGGCGCAGGCCCGCTTCCCCTCGGCCGCCCGCCGACCGCAACTCCACCGTTACGGCTTCGTGTGGAACCCGGGCCCGGCTCGGGGGAGCTCGGCTGGGATTAAACTGTGTTATATTAATAAGCAGCGTCCACAGAACTGTAATGTCCGCCTGTGAGTCCCTGCGGCCGCTGCCTCTGTCCATGGTGCTACTTTCTGTCTCACGCCTCGTACTCGGGGCTTGTGCTGCAGCGGGGAGGGCGACGGGCGCGGCGGCCGTGAGGACGGGCCGTGGTCGGGCCGAGCCGCGGGAGCTCCCGTCGAGCTCGGTCATGTCGAACGTTATCTGCCATCGCTGTTCTCCATCAACTCTGATCACGGCCCCGCTGGGCCCCGCCCCCTGACGCTCCTTTAACGCTCATTCGTTCTCCCACCTGTCATTCGCCATTCGCAACTCCTGAGTGGCTCTTTGTTCCCTCCCCCCGTCGCCCTCGCGCGCTCAGGCAGCAGTTTTAACCAATGGCGGCTCGGCTTGTGTCCAGAGGGCGGGACGAGGAGGAGGAGGAGGAGGAGTCAGTCTGACCGACATGGGGGGAAGAGGCAGGATTTCTGAGGAGAAGCTGCCACATTTGTCCTCTTTGTGTTTGAAGAGGCGAAAAACTAGAACTGGATGGAACAGGACTGGGGCTCTTCACAGCTTCTGACGTGTTTTATGTTTTCTAATCCTTCACGTTCCTCCCTTTTCTTGTTTGCCTCACTGAGTTTTTATTCTGGCCGTGGATGCTGCTGCTGCCATTTTTCATGTTAATGCAGGAATCCACAGCAGATGATCCACGTTAAATGTCTGGAGCTACACCACTGTTTACCCCAGCTAAACAATAAACTAAACTTAGATTCAAGTTTGTAAACATAATGAAAAGATAGTTGTTGGTTCATTATAATCACCGTAACACATTTTAAATATATTCTTTGTAGCACTATTCCTACTAGTTAAACAGTGGATATCCAGAAGTTTCAAAAGATACCAAATATGTCTAGTTGAATTTTGGGTTAATATGCTTAAAGTGATGCATGTACTTTCAACCATAAGACATGTAGTACAGTAAGATAATTTTTTTTTCCTCAAAGTGACTTGGGAGAATGGTAAAACCTGGACATTAAAGATATATACTTACAGTATATATATTAAAAGATATAGCAAACTAATTAAAGTACGGGAAATAATATCAATGACTAATTGCATATACCATATTTTAAAAAGAGACGAGATTTTAAAAATAGTGTTAATAAATGTCCGTTTGCCTAAAAGTTACCTTCATATGAAGAAAAATATCAGTCGTGTCACTAACTATGACGTGCCATATATGAATTTGCTCAGTAATGGTGTAAGGAACACTTTGTAGATGTGTTTATTTTTATTTCAAACATTAGCTGGGACCCTAAAAATTCACCATAACTTTAAACCTATAAGGTTGTAGTGTGAAGGACACACAGATGCACTTGTTGATGCATTTGGTAAAAAGGTCCAGGTTTCAATAGTCTGGTGCTCGGTGCAGAAGCCGATGCTGTACTCTCTTAAATTGTGCACCACTCTATTACAGCAGCAGTGTAAAGTGAGCTGTTTTAACAATGAGAAATGGTTGAAAGACTTTCTGGGCTTGTCCTGGTCCTCTAAGGCTTTGATAACAGACTGAATGGACACTTCAGCTTTATAAGGTTCTACTGAAAAAATAGCAGCGGCAGAAGGACTTGTTAAGATCCTTACAGAAGTAAATGCACATATGTACTATCAGCAAAATGTAGTTAAAAGTATCAAGGTTAAGGTACAAGACATAAATACAGCTCTTGTACTAAATGTACTGATCTTTTCCAAGGTAGGTCACTGCTATATCATTAATCCAATTTTGTATTGAGTAAAAAGCATCTTCATCAATCTAAATTAGGGCATTAAAAAGTCAGCATCCTAGGTGTTTGATGCCGAAAACATAATTTTCTGGCAGCGTTTGTCTAAAACACTCCATTAGTTTGCAGAACTGCCTGAATTTCTGTCTGATTTCGTGTTTGGATTAGTAGCCTCTTCAGTTCAAGACCTTCAGTCTTGAACTGAAGGTTGAGCCAAGACGACATGAGATAAGACTTGAAACAGAAAGAAAACAGTCTAAAAATAATTACTCATGTGAATAAAAGCATTCAAAAGCTACATATATCCTAAACATCACAATACTGAGGCCATTTGCTATTTTATTAGGTACACCTGCAAAATCTAATTTGATCCAATACACATATCAGGGGGAATGTTAGATACACATTTCAGTATAATTTTACAGGTGTTCCTAATAAAATGGACACTAAGTGTTTATGATAAATATTTGGCCAATGTAGAGCTGGTCAACAGGTATATATGTTTGTCTCTTTTCTGTTAACTGTTTATGGATGCACCTGCTCAGTATTTAAAGATATGGGACTCTGTATATAATTGTGCTTTATGTTTTATTGCTGCGTGTGTTTATCTTGTCATTGCTTTGCTATTGGTGCTGGGGGGCCATTGAGTAGATTTTCCCTCTTGTTGACTTTTATGTAATAATCTAAGCTCAGACTTGTGCCTCTCGTCCTGCGTACGTACGTGTGCAGGAATCCAAACGAACACGGTCTGTGTCCTGATGTTTTTACAGATATCGGGGCAGAGCTGGGGAAAAAAGCATGTGAATATGCTTCACCTTTCTCCAGGAACAATTTAGAGAACGATCGGAAACTGTGAGAGCTGCTCACTGTTGGTGAATTAAAGTCAGCACTAAAGGATGTTGAAAATAATACTCTTGTTCAATATTTTTGCTTTTAAATGAATTCCTCTTTCTTTAATTCACTCTTTTTTTCGTTTGATTGTTTCTGCGTCATAGTTAGATTTAGTCTTTTATTATTTTTTATTTCATCTTGATTAGATATTCGTTCTCTTCCATCACATCGCAGCTGCATATTGTGTATATTCTCGAGGTGTGTGACAGCCATCTTTGTTTGTTGTTTGTATTTATCGTTGTGACAGTGAGTTCTTTTTAATGCTTCCCTCTTGGCCTGGTCTCCCCTAGAAAAAAAACGAGACTTTTCTAACCTGGTTGAATAAGGGACAATGAAAAGTATAGATAAATATAACTATAGTTACTGTTATGTGGGCAGAACTGTTGGTTAATCAAACACAGAGTAAAAATATTAATGTAGCCTGGATTAATATTCATAATGTAACCTGCTCTTCTGTTATTCCACCATTTCGTGTAGTTTTATCGAAGTTTTTTTTACTAGAAACACTTCACTGTGTACTAGTAGTTGTGGCTCCCCGTTGCCAACTGCGCATGCTCCATCCGGGGGGTAGGGGGGGGGGTCCCCTCTCTGCTCCATCCGGGAACTTCAGAATTACCATTGACAGCCGAAGCGCAACTTTTCCCCAGGCAAAGTGAAATCAAGCCGCGGACTCGGACAAAATATAGTCCCCGTCTTTCAACTTAAAATTACCGACGGAAAAGCCCCCCCGCTCCCCGGTCGGACCCCTCGACGTTCGGCCGAAACCCCGAGAGGACCCGCGCGGGGCCGGAGCTCTCTCCGCCGGGTTTGGAGCACTTTTGAAGACGGGCGGAAAGTGGGTGATGAGTCCTAGCCTGTAAAAAGAAGCGAGAACTTGCTTTGCAGCCCGAGTAGTTCTTCTTTCAATTGTTATTGTCGCTTTAAAAAATCTTTAATTCACTTAAACTTCGTCTCGGCCGCGTCGAAAGTGGGAGAAAAGTGCTTTTCCAGTCGGAACATGGAACTACAAGGCCTGCAAGAGGCGCTGAAAGTAGAAATCCAATGTCATCAGGTAAGTGAAACATCGTGTTATTGCAGCCTTATTACCGTTATGAAGCAAGTGAGAGCAGAGGGTGAAAATGTGACGGGAGAGAGGTTAACGCTCCTGGGGGCGGGAGGTGTCGGTGTTGTGGGGGGAACATGTCGCTTTGTAACGTCTGCCGGCGACACAACATCCACTTCCAAGTCCGATTAAGTGCACTTTCGGCGGTAGTTTGGCTGATTGTCGGCGGCGTTTTCTCCGAAGAATTTGGAGCGGTAATGCGGTGGCGGCGGCGGCGGTGGTGGTGGTGGTGGTGGTGGTGGTGCTGTGTGGCGATCAGGACGCGACCTGAATATTTATGAGGTGCCGGAGTCGCCGTGGCTATCACCCCCGCTTTGTTCCTCCCTTCACACACTAACTTGAGACACTTTTCTAACCCCCTGTTTTTTCCGCTCCTCCGTCGCCCTCAAAAACTAGTTGCACAGATGAAGCAGGACCCACAGGTAAACGCTATCTTTTCCCCGAGAAGCTCCTCGGCCACACGACCCGGGCTCGGGCTGGATCGGCGGAGTGTGTGTGCGAGAAACTTTATCAGCATAAATCTCCTCTTCTCCTCGGCTAGCCTGTCTTTTTTATTTATTTATTTATTCTGGCAGCTTCATCGTGACTTTGCTGAAAAAATATACATATACATATATATATTTATATATATATATACACAGGATTGCGAAGTTTCATTGTTGTTGTCCGCATTAAAAGGGGAAATGCTTATTTACATTGTTTTGTTCGTTGTAGGACGGAGAGCTAAAGAGACAGCTGCACGACAGGCAAACAAGAATAACAGCCCTGAGCGATAAACAAGTAAGCTCCGCTCCGTTTCGCCTCTCGGGCTCCTCAGGATTGTTTGTTCTGCCTCTTCTCTGCCCATTGTGGGAGCTTTTATTTGCCCCTTTGCCCACTAACCCTCACCGACGTGCTGGATGTGTTTAACCCCCCACACCCCCTCGCCTGGTTTCCGTCGTGTCCCGGTGGGTCGAGCGGCTCGGGCTTCACCCCGGCTCCGGCTCTCCACACTCAAAGTTGTGTAATGTTGAAAAATTTTAGCGTCCATTTTGAGTGGGTCGACATGTTTCTGGAGAGTAACGTTGGAGGCTAATAAAGGAGCAGCCTGGCTAACTGTCCGACTCGGACTTTTTGGGGACACCGCAGCTGGAGTTTAAAGGTTAAACTGAGCCTTAATATCGGTCGGAGTCGCTCTTCGGGGTCTTTTATGCGGCTAATCGCCCTGGTTTTGTTACTTTATACTTAGTCTGGTGGTATTATTTCTTCTCGGTCACATGACCACAGCGGTGCATTTGATTCGCTAACGATTACGCTTTCACTTTTTTTTTTTTACTATCTTTACGGGCCTGCAATCGGTGTCTTTTCGTACCAACTTTGCAGCAAGTGCTTCCCCGTGAAGGCCACGCCGGGGATGGGAGGCCGGACGGAGGCTGCAGCGGTGTTCAGCACCGCGGCCAGCTCCCCCCGCTCCCCCGGCTGATGCTGCTGCTGCTGAGGCTGCCGCTGCTGCACCGCCCCGCCGGTCGGTCCCAGCCCGACAGCGGCGCACACAACTTCCCCACATTAGCAGCAGCATAGAGGAGGAAGGAGAAGAATTCAGGGAAATAGGTCGATATTTATTCAACCACTCGCTGGCTTGTATTTTATTTTAATAGTCAGAGGCCTGATTTCCCCTCTGCTCGACTTTAATCGATGCCGTTTCCCGTGGAATGCAGTTTATGAGCACTTGATCTGTTGCAGTTACAGTTAAGCCCATTAAACTTGCTTTACGTAAAAAAAAGCCACACAGCAAGACATCAAGAGTCATCATCATCATCATCATCGTCATCATGATGAGCAGCTCTTTTAATAATCCACTTTCTTGTTTCGCTGCTGGCCTGAATCTAGATGTTTGTGTTGTAGTATTTTTTTCTCCATCCTTCCTCTTCTTCTTCTTCCTCATCTTTCAGTTTGGTAGTGGAAGCTTCCATTTTGAGACAGAAAGGGGGGTGGTTTCTCACCCCCCCCCCAACATGGAGAGGAAAAAGTCTGCAGAGTTTCGTGCAGGAGGAGGAGGAGGAGGGGGGATGGGCCCCATTCATGCCTAACATTACCATTTTGATTGCTTTGATGCTGTTTTTGGTTTGGAGGGGGGAGGGGTGGCAGGGAAGAGAGAGAGAGAGAGAGAGAGAGAGAGAGAGAAAGCCCAGTCAGCACTGCACAGCAATGTTTTAATCACAGATTTTTTTTCTTGTTCTTCTGTTTTAGCAGCAAAATGTGACCTTTACTTTTTTCCCCCTGCACGTACATGAACTGCCGTTTTCCCTCTTAAGCCAAATTAGTCTTGAATTAAACATCCACACACTCACGGATTTAATGATGATCTTGGCTAAAACCAAGCAGGCGTTGAGGCTGTGTCAACATTTGCAGTGCCCCAGAATAAACTCGCCTTGAACTTTAAGCTAAGAGCAAGTATTTATCGGTCCGATGCAGAGAGAATGAGATTACCGCAACGGTGTTTACCGGTACGATTGAGGATTGGATTGGGGCGAAAAGGGGGTCTGGAGGTCATTTCATGGTCACAGTTTGAGGCCTGTGGATGGAAGTTTTATTCCCCTGCATTGTGAGTTGAAAGCTGGTACTGAACAGCAGCAGGATTCATTTTGGAGTTGAGCTTTGAATATGGAGCACAGTCTGTCTTCAGCACTCATGTTGTGAATAAGAACACGTTTTAATAACACCCTGTTTTGCTCCAGAAAACAGCCAGTGCTTATCAGGGGGAAGTGGTGGGGGCAGGCTGCTCTCTTGAATTGACAGATGTAAATGCAAATGAAGGATGATTATAAAATCAAAATAACTTAACTGTAGAACTGCAAAATAGATTGGCTGCGCTCTTGAATGGGACTGCGTTTTCATGCTCCTCCTCATGTATTCAGATTCAGTGTCAAGGTTCCTCTTCGCCATAAAATCTAAATCGAATACCTTCATCCTTGATGGCTGCGTTCTTGGCCCTGGAAGAAGAATGGATTCATTGATTCTTTTTCATTCTGCTCCACTTGCTCTCTGTTGCGTCATGGCACCAGATTTTACTGACTTGTCAGGTGGAGAGAAGTTGTTTTTGTTCCTTTTCTTTTTCTTTTTTTGACAGTTCTGCCTCATTCACTGCTGTGCAGGGCGCTTTTTATTTATTCCTTAAAACAGATCATCATCCATCAGAGAGTTTGCAGCTTCAGGAGAAATGTCATAAGCGTATTTGTCTCTGGAAACGTGGATTTAATACTTACATTTATTCTATTTCTAGAGTGTTTTTAGCCTCCAGAAGTCTTCCATTGAAGTTGAAACAAAGACCACAGATACTTGACTTGAAAGATTTCAAATGCAAGGTAGTGAAGTCCTTTCAAAGGCAGCATCTGTAACCATGGATACTCATGCTTCTTACACAGTCACAGTGTGTAAACCTCATTATGTCTTTTTTTTTTTTTTAATTTCACACAGGGACGTTTATACAGAGAGTGTGTTTGTGAATGTGAGCAGCACCGAGATGAAGACAGAATTCATTAGGATGAAATTCACTGCAGAGGAAGTGAGGCACAGTTGTAGTCAAACGGTTAAAAAGCTGTTCTTTATTCCGACTTCTCTGGAGGAATGCAGCCGCCTGATTGGTGCCAGTCACCTGCGTTGGCTCCCATCATTGGATGACGCGGAGGGGGGAGGTGGGGTTTAGAGAGTCGCTCATAATTAAAAGTAAAAGGGTTTAATGAGAAATTGTGTGCGTTTCTGGTTGGTTTGATATCCAGGACTTTCCTGTGCTTAAAGGTCATGACTAACATAGTGCGTCCTGATTCCCCCCTGTTTACCGAGGCTGTGAAGTACACATTAAGTGCTCATTATAGTTAGTGAACAAGAAATTAAAACGTCTAAAAGCACCGTCATAGTGATGAAATTGCTCCTAAAGAAGACGTTAAGCCACAGCGCGGAGCAAAATTTCCAGTGTAGTTTTGGGGCGAAGCTGCAGTTCGATGTTCTTTAAAATCAAAAATAACCAGAATTACGACTCCTGCGTTTCTAGTGTTCATTTTGGTTCAGTTTCGTAGTTTTACCGAGGACAGCCTGTAGATCTCACCACACATTAGTTAGGTTGAGAGGATTTAACGAGGACTTGGAATATTACCATGATATGTTTTTCATTATAACTGATGTTCGTTTGATGGCACCGGAGAGGAAGAGAAAACACTCGGCCTGTTTATCGGCTCTCCTGGTTACACGCCATGTGCTTCTGAGAGGAACACTGAACGTAAACATGGTTTGGTTACAACAAAACTCCGCGGTGGTGCTTTCATTTACATTTCCACTGGAGCTGCATTCAATGACTACAGTTCATGTCAGTGGAGGTGGAAAAGTGTGCAGAGCTGCTCTTTTACCTGCATCCTGCTTAAAGTTGAGGCAGCGCCCTTTGTGAAGAATGTTCTCATCCTGGGAGCTTTTTTTACCTGGAGTCGGCCACTTTCATCAGCCTTTCAAACCTTTTTTTTCCTACGCTCTAACTAGCATCACGTCTTTCAGTATAAAACCTGAAACTGCACTTCCTGTGTCCCTGCCTCCTTCTGAGCTCCCCTTGTTCGGGATAATGACTGAGGAGGCAGACGTGAGCGGCTGCTGCCGGGGTTTGAACTAGGCTTTCGCTGCTGCTGCTGCAGGCTAGGAGCTAAGACTTTGTCTTTCTGTTGACTGGGCGGAAACGGTAAAGTCACCTTTTCTCATGGTAGAGAAGGTTTGTCGAGTTTTGCATCCTCCGTCTGTTTAACGATGGATATCGCTTGGCTGATTATCCAGCTTTAGAAATCCAAACTATTTGCAAATCACAAATGTTGTGTGACCTCTTTTGGCTCAGTACACTTTATAATTGCTGTTTATTTGGTGTATCTAGCAGTTAGTAATTCTTTTATTTGAGCTTTTTCACGCTCCATACGTTGTATTTCTTCTGCTGTGACAAAATTTTAACACCAACTAATGCTTTGGAACAAAACCGCTAAATTTAAACTTAAAAAACTGTCGTAAAACCATAGTTACACATTTTTTTTCTACTAGTTTGTTTTCTGAGCTGTTGCTCACCAGTTTTCGAGAGTAATTATTCCATTTTTTTTCCAGCTGTGAGCAGCTGTTTTTCCTCGGTGTGTCACACTGCAGGGCAGTGTTCGGTGTGTTTACATGCACACAAGAAACCAGGTTACTTGGGGAGATCGATGAACGTGCACTGTGCTGACTCACTTTATGTCAAGTCCACATTTGTATGTAGCCCCACAACTGTAAAACTTATTTAGGGCTGGTTTTTCCTTACCTTTTGTGCGTCTGAATTGGAATAAATAGTCAAATGTTCAGCTATGCAGGCAGACAGGTTTCTTTGCGTTTCAGTTGTCTGCTCATCCCCCAAACTGACTGCAGAAACCAGGTTTTTCACATCGACCTACTTACTGAGGTGCTTGTAAACATTAAAAAAATGATCAGGTTTAGTTTCCACGCTGGCATTTTTTCCCATGCAATGTCTTTTATTAATAGTTTCAAATAACATCCAACAATAAAGAAGCAAACATGATCATACGAGGGCTGATATCTGAGGTAAACAATAAAATTAGGCATTCCCTCACATGTCGGACGTTTTGAGAGATGATAACAAACTTCAAAATCTCAGCAGCAGCAACAACAAATGAATAAATAAAAATCAAAAAAAGGAAAGAGAAAAGTTTCTCTGCTTTCACGTTCTCATCATATTTTCATTATTTCTACGTCGTTGTCACACTCAAAGACACAGTTCACATGAAACAGAGCCGTCGGATCAAATATTAAAAGGGGTTACACTTAAAGACAGTTCAGGCAGCTGCAGCGGACGCCTGCCATTTATACGTCGTCCGCCAAGTTTGTCACACGACTTAAAGCTACGGTCTCCGCACATGTTATTAAAGAACCCCAACTCTTTTTAAAGAACCATTATTTACCTCTGATAATATGAGTAATCTCCTCCCGAGGTCAAGCTGTGGACAATTCTTTAATCCAATTAATGAACTTTGGTTTACCGCTAGTCTTCTTCCAAGAGGCGAGATTAACTGTTTTTTTTTTTTTTTTAATTTTTTTGAGCAGTAAACAAAGATCTGAGGCATCGGTATCTTTCCGAAGCGTGTGAGTAGTTTTCAGTAGGAAAAACTCAGGGGCAGATGTTGAGTGTATGTCTGATTTATTCTCCACAGCTTCTCTGAAACTCTCCACAAACCCGGGGAAGAAAAACTCGGTCCCCATCTAATCTCAAAGTCCAGAGCAGCTCTGTTACACTTGGTTTTGTTTTGTTTTTTTCTTAAAGTTCACTGTTCTGTAACAGAGAACAGATAAACTTGAATGTGGTTAACTGGATGTCTGGTAGTGAATGTGAGCTCATGGCAGATGCATCAACTTCATATCATATCGGTTTAAAATGACTTGAGAGATTCGTTAAAAACCAAAGAGAGGTCCAGTGGCATTAACCGTGTTTTTTTTTTTTTGAATTTGTGTTAACTGTTTTCTGGGGTTTTCTCTTTCCCGAGTGCATCGGTACTAAGTCGTAGAAGGAGTGGCCACAGCTCAGAATTAATTCAGCCACTTATGGGGGAGCAGTGTTTCATTAAAGGAGAGATTTAAGACAAAACGAAACGGACGATGCTCAAATAGAGCCGATGGAGAAATCTCAAACGCCACATGTCGGAAAACAGAGGCTCAGTTTGACCTTTGACCTTGGCTTTTGGAGTAATCTGAATTCCGGAGGTGACGTCCTCAGGTGTGTTTTTTAGTCTGAGCAACAGTCCAACATCTAAAGAGCCTCACTTTACAATACAACATATAACATTATCAGGCTCCAGATTTGCTGCATAATAATTGGATCACAGACATTTTAGTTAGGAAAGAGAACAGGGTCTCTAGTTCTGAAAATAAACCGGACATGATATTTTGCTTTTAGTGAAAAAAACCCCACACAAACTTAAAGCCAGTCAACAAACAGTAATCCTTAAACTTTTAGGGCCCCCCCTTGAGTTTTGGGGCCATTAGACCACTGCTTGCTTTGAGGCCTGTACTATAAATTTTTAGTCAAACCTCTATTTTCAAGGTCAATAATAAAGCCTCAGGCTCTGCTTTTTGGTTTATTTTGTGGTGAGTAACAAAGGTGGTCCAGAAAATGGCTTGAAAGTATAAAAGTTGCTGTGAAACGTGGAACAGTAGAAGGGAAAGTTGCTAGAAAGGTGAATGTTTGTTAGATTTTAGAAAAGGGAACTGAAGCACAGCAACAGAGAGAGTGTGTTTGTTCCCTTCCAGCCCTGCAGGTGACTTTAAAGCTGCTGTGACTGTTTCCAGCCCAGAAGAAAAGCCCTTTAAAGACACAACTGCCTCGTTTACCTGTGCTAACTTCCTTTTTTTCTCCACATACATTAGTCAGTGAGAGCCAGCAGTTGTCCGGAGCAGCTAAAACTGTGCACTGTCATACATCAGCTCTCAGTAATAGGACATTGGAGAGGGTAGAGAAGGTGTGTGTGTGGGGGCTCCCTCCATCCATCCCTCCATCCATCCGTCCCAGGCCTCCTCCTGCTGGGCTGGGGTGAAGGTTTCAGGGAGTGACGGTCACACGTGGCTGTGTATAGGAGCGACTCTTTTTTTCTTTTTTCCCCTCTCATGGATGCCGGTGAGCTGGTGAACTCTCCCAGCAACTGAAACCAAACTCAGACTAATCCCAGGACGGCTCATTATAGGCTCCTGGAGGGCTGATTAAACCTGGGGAAGGTTTAGGGATTTCTGCCGGACTAACTTGTGCTTTTACAGCACAGACCGGTGTAAAGGACCAAGGCTCCCCCCAGGCTCATACACTGATTTTCTTTTCGAGGCGGATCTTTATGTTTAAACAACTTTCTCCATAAATTCGCCTTGTTTTCCTTCTAATTTTGGCTGTATAAACTTTGGCTGGCTGGATAATAACCTGCATGGCCTCGCTGCTCCGTATCCAAACGGCAGAACACACTCATCCCCTGTCATTTTATTTAGTGCACTATATTACATCTACTCATTTGGCAGACGCTTCCATCCAAAGCGACATCCAAGCGAATGACGACACTAAAGCAGGAGACCTTGAAGAAAGAACTAAATGCTGGATCCGTTCAATAAGACAAAGTGGAAGGAGGTTGGCGTAGAAGTGAACTGAAAGCGGTAGGGAAGAGCCAGTTAGACGTGTCGGGGTGTCGGGTGAGGTGATGTCTCATGTTCAGGGGCGACACAGTGGTTGAGGTGGAGCGTTAGTCCCTATGACCGAGTTCAGGTGGACCGGTTCCGACCCAGGCGTCCCTCTGTATTCAAGCATTAGTGAGTCCGACATGATCGGCTGGCGGCGGAGTGACCTGTTACCTTTTAGGCTGATCCTGGACCAGCGGCGGCGCCTCATTCCGCACCGTCTGTAGGGTTTCACTGTGAGTATGGAGATGAGAGGAAAATCCAGGACCTGGACCAGGACTCTCATGGATCCCAGAGTTGGGTGTAGAGCAGAGCGAAATGACCTGGAGACAGATGCATTATGGTCAGAGCAGGAGGGTAAATGGCACAGACAACATCCAGGTTTCCTGTGACCTTGGTTGGGGCGAGAGATGAAGCAGGATGTGTTAATGGGACATAATAGAGAATATCTTAAATCCAAGAATTCACTTAAGTGAAAGTAACCACACCACATCGTAAAAATACCCCATTAATGGCACAGATTGCACAATTTTCAGGTGTGATTAATAGATATTTTATGGGTAAATGGTTAATTAATTAATCGAGAAAATAATCGGCATTGATTCTGGTTAGTCTACCTGGTCAGTCGGAGGATTGACATGCGGCGGCCGCGTTTCAAGCTGGTTTCCCGCTGGTGTCTGAGGACCAGGCCGTGGCCACTGACTCGTCCATCGGTATGAGCCAGGGCGTCTGTCCATCCTTGATCAGACCGCGGTGGACGGGAGAGCTGTCCGGGGTGCCCCAGTGCATGTCTGTCTTTCCTGAGACATCGACATGAACCCTCTCCAGACCCAATGAGATATGATTACTGTCATCATGAGTTTATCCACTGATTCATGTCTCCATAAATCTACTCATCGATCCATCTAAAAAATGTCAGAAAACAGCGAAAATATGCCTGTTGTAATTTTCGCACGGCCCAACCTGGATTGTTCAGGTGTCTTGTTTTATTAGAGCAACAGTCAAAAAAACAAAGACATTCAGTTTATCATTATATGAGATGAGAAAAGCAGAAAACATTCCAATTGAAGAGGATGCAACCAATTAATTATATACATCTTTTTTTACTAAAAAAATGTCATTTCACATCATTAAATTAACTGATCATTGTAGCTCTAGATGGATTGATTGGTCAATTTCTCTTTGTCAAAATAAGTTTCAGCTCATTCAAGGTCTTATCATCTGCCTCTTCTAGGCTTTCAACTGTCACAGATGGTCTTCATTAGCAGAGAAAGTTTGGTCTGTTATGAGAATGTAGAGCTTTACTCTGAGTACTAACAGGTGGTGTTGTCCAAAGTTGAACTTGAAAGTTAACTATTTTTTTTTTTTACCTTAAAAAAGGAGTACAAATGATCTCCGCTTAAGGTCCACTTAGTCACTTTTTCCAGAGCTTTTGACTCTATTAGCTGGTCTTCACCAGAAGACAAAGTCTCATTACATGCACATTTTTCTTGTCATTCTTCTTTCTTCTCATTAAAAGTTTAAAAGATCATTATTATGATAAATCAGTGAATTCTTTGGTTTAGAAAATGTCAGAAAATGGGGAATAATGGTCTTAAAAAGTTTCCAGAGTCCAAGATGTCGCCTTCAAATGTCTTATTTTATCGGACCACCAGTCAAAAACCCAAATTACACAGTTTACTATGATATGAAACCGAGAAGCAACCCAAACAAAAAGCATTAATTAAAGGCGCGTGTCTGAAAACGGCGTGTAACGGATTATTTTAAAGTTTAACCGAACGGCTTTGGTCTCGTAATCACTTCCTTTGGCTCTGATTGGACGCACGACAGGATGTTGTCCAGACTTTAATCTCGTAGAGAAAATAGCGACATTACAGGGTTAGATCCTCACAGGAAGACTAATGGAGGTTTGTGTTTGTGTGTGTCACTGTGTGTGTGTGTGTTAATGTGTGTGTGTTCACTATGATGGGCCAACTAAAGGGCACCCACATATTACTAGCATGAAGCAGCAGACCCCTGTTCATCCCAGAGGACTTTGAATCTGGCCTCTTTCGTCGCACTGCTCTTCAGGCTGCAGCGAACCCCCCCCCCCCTTTTTTTCCTCTTTTTTTTGTTTGCAGACTCTTTTTAATCATTACTCAGCTTTAATTAACAGAGTCATGGCAGGAAACCCTGCCATGATTCTTCCTGAGGGAGGCCGGTGCTGCTCAGCGACACGCTGCCTGTCTGCGAGCTTCACCCTCTGCTCTGCCACCGGATGCCTTCACTAGGTACCTATAGGTCTGGAAAAGCCTTGAAAAGCATTGAAAAAAAGCAGAGAAGGCCTTAGAAAGTTTTAAAAGACCATTAAAAAGGTCTTGAGTATTTTTTCCCCCTTTGTAGATGTTAGCGTGTCAGGAAACAGATGGCAGGAAGTTAATGAAATTAATTATTTCTTACAAGTAAATTCCTATCCTACTTTTGGACAGCTGATCAGATAAAACAACATCCGCAGACTTTACCTTGACGTGTGTGGAAATGGTGATGGGCTCTTTCCACCATCTTCTAAACAACCACTCAATTAAATCGAGGAAATTGTCAGCCGACCATTCGACAGTGAAAACAGTCGTCGGTCCCAGCCCCTGGCGAGGCCCCCGGCGAGGCCCCTGGCGAGGCCCCTGTGTGGCTGAGTGGAGCCGGTAAACGGGCCTCAGACTGCCTCGTGCCTTGTGCCTCTCTCTTTCGAGGCCGGGTCCTGGATCATCCTGCGGCGGTGGATTCGTGTGACAGCTCCTTATTACCGAACAGCAAACAGTCATTTCCAGAGACTCGCAGAAAAGTGCTGATGTGGCTCGGCCGGCAGGCGGAGGGAGCAGAGGGGCTGCGATGAATTAACCCATGTTGACTGCCATGCTGCTGTTTCTCTCTGTAAAACACTCTGTCATCCTCCTGCACACAGCAACAGTGTGTAGCCGAACCGAGGGGATGCACTAAATCTTGTGTTTTTCAGTAAAAAAAAAACAAAGAAAAACAAGGAAGGTCGTAACTCAGCTTCTACAGAAATGGCTAAATAGTGCATAAATCACACATTCTCAGTGGCCTACCGGGCCAGATTTACATGCAATTTATATTTTTCCAGTGTATTTACCTCAGCAAGTCCTGACACTGTTATTTTGGAAAGCCTGGAAATCTGTTATTTCTCCAGCAGCCCCATTCTTTTTAATATCATAGCTGCATCCTGTTAAAACAGGCTGCTGCAGTTAGACCAGCCCGACAAACAGGAAATGGACAGTGGGTTATATCAACTCCTGTATTGTACATGTGGTTTAAGAGTGTCAGGTTCCTGAAATGGCTCAACAGATCTGATTCAGAAAAAAAGTATTTATTTATTTATTTAAGTTAAAGTTTGGAAAAGAAGAAAAGAAAAATTCTTTGGCCTCAAACTTTGAATATTCCAGCAGGGAACAGTTAACATGTGCTTCACTACTACTGGTGCAACTAACCAGTATTTTCACCTGCAAATTACTTTCTGAAATCACTGATCGCCCCAGTGGATCAGCTCCTGTTAGTTTCAGTCGCATACTGACAGTTAAACTGTTGTTATCGGTGTCGGATCAATAATTTAAAGCTGAACAGCTTCTTGAATCGAGACCTTCAGAATTCAGATCCAGTAACTCGAGAGAAATAAGACGTGTCAAAGTATTTACGGCTGTTTATATTTGTATGATATATATTCAATCAGCATTTAGGTAAATTAGTGTCAGACCGGTCTTGTTTCGGCAGATAAACGATACTCAAGAAACTTGATTGATCAATACTGCAACATCATTATCATCATCATGATTTTATAGTTTTTGTGTAAAATGACATCCTTATCTCTGATATCACCCTTTGTCTTGTAAAATTTTACACCAGCATCGACTTAACATCATGATTTTACAAGACAAATGGGAATTTTCTTTAAATGATTAATCTTGTTAGATTATATTTTATTTTCTTTTTGAAGTACGACTCATGATATGACTTAAGTTTTGTGATAGTGTGACTTATATTTTCTGTAAACATCGTGGTTGTGGCCGTGTTCTCGGCATCTTGTGGCTTCGGTAGCAACGGAGATGATGAGATCAGAGGTTGGCGAGTTTCCGGGACCGAAAGCACCAGCAGGTACATAGAAATACGGAAAAAATTCATTAAATTTCATCACTTCCTCGGTTCCACGACAAATCACTCTGTTATTTGTTGTGTTTGGAGCTGATCCACGGGGAAATAATAATGAGTGAGAGTTAGGTTTTGTGGAGTGAAGAAGGAGAGACGCAACTTAGTAAAATCGATAGAAAGACTGTGAGAATGAGGCGAGTTGTCCATACTGTCCTGTAGCTGCTACGCATGCACACACACACACACACACACACACACACACACACACACACACACACACACACACACACAGGATGGTCAAAACACAGCACCGTAGTACTTTTTCTTAGGGCTGGGTATCGAACCGCAGCACTTCCTGTAACGTTGTCATAAAAATATCTGGTTGGGTTTGTAATCTGAGTATTTATTGATTCTACTGAGATGGATCCAGATTTAAAATCTAAATTTGATTCAGGTCACTGTTGTCGTTTCATGCTCGTTTATCAGAAACTTTACATGATGTAATAGATTCAGTGGAAATGTTTAGAATTAGAAATTCAATTAAGCAACATCAAATTTATCATCAAGACTAATAATGTTAATAGTTTCCCAGTTTTTACTTTAGTTTTCTAGTTAAGTATTAATAGTGTAGTTAACAGTACATGGATGATTGTTTTTGGATTTTAATGTATTTGTTCTTAATTAGAAATTAAATGATTAAATTCACTCTGGCATCCTGGAAAAATAAAGTATAAAATGACTAATTTATCACCTTTATACATATATATCATGAATACTTATTAAGAATTGATTAGTTGTAAATACAACTTCCTAATGAAATTGTAATGATCTGATGTTTTTCTTTTTGTGAGATTAAAACTTCATCTCATTAGTTTCATAAAACTATCGAGCTATGTCCATGATATCGCATCTTTTTTTGACCTTATTCTCACATTATGACATTTTTTTGTAGTGATGTTTTCCCTTTCTTTAGAATTTATGACTATTTTCATAACATTATGAATTTATTATTTATTTAACTTTATTAATATTGGTAAGACATCTTTTTCTAGCTCATGATTTTACACCTCTTGTGCTGTAATGCTTTTGTCACGTTTTCCTCGTAATATTATGACTTTATTCTTTTAATCAGGAAAACTTCCTTGTTTAAAAAAACTTTTTTTCATACAGTTCACCTGTTAAACTTTCATCATGGCTGCAACAATGTCCTTTTTTTTTCACCCACAGAAAAGATTTTTGTCTCGGGGATAATTACATTAACAGGCCTCCATTGTGCTTCTCTAACGCAGCGTGGCACCATGTATGGAACCGAAGCGATGACATACCCTCATTACTGAGTTCTGACTTTGTCATTCGGTCTCCCTTGTGCAGGGAGTTTTGTGAGTGTCAGGTGTAAACGTCCCCTCGGCCCAGGCCCCCCCCGGGAACCGAAGCGTTGTGTGGTGGAGCGCTGCAGAGCCTGGATTATCCCGCTCAAAAAGCCATGAAAATTGATATAATAATTCAAAAATTGCCTCCTTGCATCACGCACGGAGCCTCTTGGTCTCTTTCTGGAGATTTGTGTTTTCGTGGCGCAGACAAAGTGCTGCCGTGGCTGAGTAATTTGCATGTTTTGTTTACGGGAGAAGCCTCCCGCCCTTTGTGGCGACGGCATTTTCGGCGCGGGTCCGTGTCATTGGTCAATTTCACGCGGACCCCAAGTTAATTGTTGTGGTTTTCATGGGCATCAATGGGTTTTTGCTGTCCGTGGACGCCGCACTTTTCTGTCCAGCGCTTAAATATCACACACTCTCTCACACAAACACACACACACACACACACACAACAACACACACACAACACACACCCACACACACACACTGCTTCAGGGGCTGAAAAGTTACAGTCAATTCTATTGGCAAACTTGGTATTTACAAAGTTCAGCCTGACACTGGTCTGAGGCCGCAGCTCTGTATCCCAAACGTATACGGTATATTGTGATATTTATCAGGCGTGAAGTTCAGTGGACTCGGACGTAACAGGACTCGCCACTGCATGTCACCATGATGGTTGAAATCACTGACAGTCTGTAATGTTATATATCACTATAGAAGCATTACTGACGTTTAGGGAAACTGAAAGATCAAATCAAGTCTGTTTTATTCTTGAAACGAGGAATAGGCCTTTAATGCTCTTAGAGCTGACTGTCTGAATCCATGCTCTGGCTTTGATTTGTCCTTCTTGTTGTTATTTGAGTCAAGGGTCTGGATCCTCTCCATGAGCTTTCATCCAGTTCTACCTTCAAGCCCAGGAGTCAACTTCCTGCTATTCTCATGTTTAGATTAAGTTTAGCTAAAGGTCCAATGATTCCTTTTTTTCTTTTTTTAAATCTCAGGTTCTTTGTTTTATACTCCATTGTCAGAGTACACTGAGAAAATAAACTATTACTACGTATGTACTATTATATTTCAATAAATCTGGAAAGATAGTGGGATCGTAAAACTTTCGACGGGTTGTTGACTCAGCAGTTTTCACTTATCACTGCTACAAACAGATTACCAGGCCTTATAGACCCAGGATCTGGTCTGTTGGATGCCATAGGGAGTTTATGTGCATGTGATCCACTCATGCTCGGTTGGTGGCCGTCCACGTGTTGGTTTGAGAAATTAATCTTCACTTATGTTCGCTGCTTTTACAGCTTTTGACGTCATCTCATACTTTATTCAGGTCAATGTTTGTTTGTTTGTTTGTTTGGTGGTGGTCCAAGAAAATCTGATGATGTTTGACAAAAAAAGTGCATTTTCACATCATTTTGGACCAATATTATATCAATATTTATAGAAAAACAAACACAGGTAGTTAGTTTTAACTGTGCTCACCGGTGAACGAGATGAACTGAAGCGGTAGAACAAGGCTGATGGTGAATAGGTTTGTGGGAACTGTACGTTGAAGGAGACTTACTCTTTCAGCTCCCTGGTACAGTCGGCGTGGCATCTGACGGGGCCGGCGGAGGTCTGGAGAAGCAGTCGGTTCCTCTCTGAGTCATTTCCTCTGACATTTTCCTACTTTTTCAACCTTTCTGAGCTCGTCCTCTAAGGCGGCGGTGACTCTTTGGCCGTTTGAACTGAGGAGATTTCTCCCTGGTTCATTTCCGCAGCGAAGACGTTGACAGATGCTGAGAACTGGTTTGCACTCATCACGCTCGCTCTCCACGAGTTTAGTTAAACACGTAACGCCAACGAGACACCTTTGGTTCTGACGGACTCGTGTAACTGGACTAAACACTGTCTGGTCCATTAGCATTGAGGCTACAACACTGTAAAATACTGCAGTTACACCGGAGCTCAATACAGTCAATACGGTTTCCTTCCTCTCCAGAGCAGCAGAGACTCAGTGTTTTCTGTTCGTTCGACCTAGTTGTCTGACTTTTAAAAGTAAATCCATGTTTTTCTTTATCAGTCCACAGAAAGGCTGAGTCAGTATTAGAACGTGCCTGTTGTCTTTGTGTGGCTGCAGATGGAGGCAGAAGTAAATATACGGAGCCTGTCAGCTGATGTCGTCCGTACGATTGGTCTCGGCCTGGCCGAACAGGCGCTGAAGCGGTGATCCGGAGGGACGGAGGCCGCACTCGCCGGTTCTGTCTCTCGCCGGAGCCTCAGTCTTCCTCAACTGCAAGCCTCACCCTTAATGAACTTCCTCACATTTTCTCACCCTCTCGGTATCGTAGCAACACCTTTTATCACCGTCCAGTCACCTGGGCCTCGGCTTTGTGTGTGTGTGTGTGTGTGTGTGTGTGTGTGTGTGTGTGTGTGTGTGTGTGAGTGTGTGTGAGTGTGTGTGTGTGCATGCGTGCTCATATGACTGTTCTTTTACTTCTATTCTTGTACCAACCAGCCGCTGTTCTCCTACCCGGACCTTCAGAATAAAAGCGTCTCTGTTTGTTGTCAGCCGGGTCGTCTTCATTCGATCATTATGAGTCATTTTTCTCCCTCCCCCTCGTGTCGTCCATGTCTCACCCGTCCTGCCGACTGACTGGATGAATAATACCTTTCTGAGGCGAACGATGAGACACGAGCAGATTCCTTGACACGGAGGCGACTTATGTACGTGAGCGCTTTCATGCAGGTCAGATTAGAGTTCAGCTCAGGTCTGAGTCACCGTTTATCCGTCAATCAGACAAATGTGGGCTGAGCTTTCTCTCCTTCATTCAGGAAACCAAAGCTAAAGAGAAGCTGGTTTGGTATTATCAACCTAATAAACTTTGATTTCCGCTCTTATTTCCTCTAAGTAGCCTTAAACTCAGAAAGAAAATATTCATATTACTGACTCTGCTTGCTGTAGTGCATCATTTATGATTTTTCTATTTTAGGTGAAATGTTTAACCCAAGGACTCCATGTGTTTTTTGCCTGGACCGTCTCATCAAACACCTCTCTGGCATCGTTTTATTCCCATTTCAACAAAATTAATTCGCGTATATCTGATATTTTTCTGGAACTAGCTGGAACTAGAAAATGTTTTTTTATCTTGAAAAATTACTTCATTATCAGAACAGTGGGTTAGTTTTCTGTTGTGTTTTTTCTTATTTCATCCTAACTTCTGATAGAAAACACGTCCAGTTTGGCCTCTGTTGCTGCTGAGCAGTTTAACAGTCGATTGATGAAGCTGCACCCATTCGGGCCTTTGCTACTGGTCTCTGTTAAAGTAAAACCTATTCTCAGTCTGAGTTTTAGAAAAATTCAGGTCCTTCTGTTTGCTCAAAAAAACCCCATCAAACCCTGCAGAGGCAGGATGAACTCACCTTGAACACTGAATATTAAAGGACAGCTCTGACTTTTTTCTCAGAGATTAAAATCGGGTCCTTGTTGAATCAGTTCTCTTTCTCGTAAAGGGCACGGCATCAGGAACAGCGGCTGCATCGACTTTCCCTCGATAAGGTTCTCCAGCTCGTCCCCACGTTGATAACCAAGCGAAGTGGCGCGCCGAGGCTTCGGTCAGCAGCTTACCGCCTGGCAGACGCCGCTGTGCAGAGTCAGCGGCCGGACACGAGGAAAAAAGACCCACTTTATCATCAAACGCTGAGCCACCGCATCTCGGCCCTGCTTTATGGCAGATTATTTTGACAGTTGCCACGGCAATGGCATCTTTCGCATGGGATTTCAACAGGGAGACGTCCTCAAAACTTTAGATGACAGATGAAATTTACTGGAATTTTATAGAGGGATTCAGACCTAATCTCCCTGACCTGATAAAAGAAAATTTCTGACTTTTCAGATTTTCTCCAGAGTTAAAGAGAATCTGGTGTCGTATTCCTTTGGTTTAAAACCATCACTATATAGCAGCCTGGTTGGTAAAGCTGAGCATTTGTCGACTGTTCTAATGTTAATTGAATCATCCCTTGTACACTACGGATATCTTCAGATATCTTTATAAAGATGTTGCGTATCTTTCTCGATCAAAGTGCTGGATGAACGATTTTTATGCATTTACTCATCTACACATTTTCCCCTTGTATAGATGTTTCAGATCCCAAGTGAATTATTGTTTATTTTTCTCCATGGCCAGTTGCCAAAGATTTTAATGCATTTGGCTGCTCAGATTATGAGGCAGTTAATTCTGTGGCACCATCTTTGTCAACCTTGGTGTAAAAGCACAACACTTCCACAGGTGAAAGATGTCTCGGATCTGTCTCTCACCATCAAACCTGGGTCCTGTTTTTGGTCTCTCATGGTTTGTATTTCTCAGAAAAGTTTGTGCCGACAAGCAGGAATAGTCCAGAAATATCAGCGTATTGACTTCCTGATAATCAGCTGTTTGTCAATACAAGTCCTTTAGAACCATTCTGGTTAAAACCCTGTTTCTGTGTTGTCTTACAACAACCCGTGTGGCTTCGTCGGTCTCATCCACAATCGTTGCCACTTTTCTGTTACTGCTGACACCGATGCAGCTTTGTAGGAAGGAAAATTCTCTGTAGCCTGGGATGCTTTTTGATTGAAAACACTTGGAAATGGTTGAATTTCTCTGGTGGAAGCTTGACAACGATTAAAAACTGTAGAAGTAGAGATGAATGCACATAGTGAATGAATGAAAGTTTTAGAAAGGAAGTAAACATGAAATGACTGTTGTTTACAAATTAAATTAGAGCTGTGGTGATGTATGAGTAACTCTAGTCCTTGTTGGGCTTTTATTTTACTCTTACGTAACAACTACATTTGGACGAAATTTGAGTTTATTTGGGAGACCACCTGAACCACAGTCCTGCAGGCGTTGATCCCTCCCCAAACAGGAAGTGAAGTCATCAGGTTTGTTGTGAGCGGCTCTGGCTTTGCGTGGCTCTTTGATCAGCTAAAGAGAAGCATGTATGGACATGGGGTGGCGGCGGTGGCGGTGGTGGCATTGGGGGGACTCACATCTGATTCGATTAACCCATGGACTGACAGGGTGATGGGCTGTAGCAGCCTGCTGCTCCTGTAACCCACTTCACCTCCATCTGTCAGACCGGGAGGGAGCGAGTGTGGAGCACATGCAGCTCCTCTGTCTGAACTTGACGCTGTTGGATTGGATTTTCATCACGTTGGGATTCCTGCAGCCCCCCCCCCCCCCCCCCCAGCAGCAGGACGGGTTTCCTCCTACCTCCATGACGACGTGTTGGGAGTTTTGAGCTTTGTGCAAACTGTCGTCGTCTGCAGCTTCTTATTCCTGCTGATTTTCTTTCTTTTACTTTCTTTTACTGCTGCGTCTGCATCTGAACTCGTTTTTAAAGTGGCCATAATAGTAACATGACTATATGAGAAGTTTCTCTGCCAGTGATGAGCCTACAGACGTTTGTCATCTCAATCTAGGCCAACAAGTTAGATTTCCATTTTCAGCCTCACAGACGACAAATCCTTTTTTTTTTAATTAAAACTTTAAAACTTTTTTAACCTTTCCCCAGCAACTGGGGAAAGTCGGCCACATGTGCAAGTCCAACAACAGAAAAGCTCCAGTAGCGAAGCGAAAAGGCCTTTACATGTTGTGAACATCGTAAATAAAAACGCTGCGACAAAAAAATCTGCTTTCGCAAAGGTGTCATTGTGTGCTATCAGTTAAATAAAACCACTAAACAAAATAAATCAGCGCTGGTGGGCACTGCCTCACCCCCTGACACAGACCCCCTGACACAGAAACACCAACGCTTGGCTAATTTCCCTCCACCGCAGCCTGGTCTTTTCATGCGGAGGTGACACTGGGAAACAAGGCCGCCAAAGTTTGCAGCTTTTTAACTGGAGTTTTTAATTGGGACGGGAGCTGGCGTCTGAATCTGAGGATAAAGCAGTACCTTGGGTTCAGCTGCCGCTTTTGTCTCAGGTGCCGCCACCTTTAGATCCAGCAGAGGTTTTACCAACTTTACGCAGCTGGACTCGGTGAAACCAAAATCATTTCCTCACCACTAAGATAATATGGCGTACTTTGTTTGGTCGTATTTCATTGTCGTCAGTTTGTTTGGCATTATTAATTGTCAGTCTGTTAACCTGTCGGTGGACGCGGCCCCGTTGTTATGCACAAGCCTGAAAATAATGTCCCCAAAATAAAACTGCTCTTAAACCCTTCCAGTTACAGTCATAACCCTAGTGCTCTTTAAATTTTACAACCAAAAAAACAGAATGAGTAGAAGAGTAACTGAACCAGAGTTGGAGCCACAAACTTGGCAGAAAGGGTTTTTTTCCTCTTTTTTGGGAATAAAAAAGTGAATATAAGGCCTGAAGTGTTAAAAACACAAGTCTGGACCAGTTCTGAGTCCACAGCTGCTGCAGGATCATAAATACTTTTTATAGGGAGAATCAGGAGAATTGAACAGTGTAGGATATGTCGAGGTCTTGTGAAGACTGATTCCAATACAGACCAGAACACACCAGAAATGGGACCACCAAGGCCAAAGAGTCCCTGAGATGGGACGGAAGATTTTAAAAAGTTGTCAAACGTCAAATAAAATTGCGATTGTAAAGGAAAGCATTGCATCCACTGCGCCGAGACCGAAGCAGAGGTCCTCGACTCCGGCATCTTACCTCCATCTCTGCTCACCGTGATGAAGAGTGACTTGTAGTACTTCGATAGCATCAGTGTCGGTTTCATAAGGCTGCCGCTCGTATGGTGGGTGAGCTGAGTCGACGGCTCCAAGTGGTGCAGGCCCAGAGTAGTCTGGAGCTGGAAAGCGACTTTCCTCCTGCTTTGTTATTAACTGGGCTCCTCTTTAATCTTTTATTTATCCTCCGAACTAAAGAGGTCATCCTGATTAAACATTGAGCGGCAGCGCCGGAGTTGGGGGAATTTACAGCTTCGAAAATGGGAGGAGAAGAAAAAAAAGGGAAGTGGTATCAGACTGACGGGAGCAGGGAGTCATTTTGTTGTTGTTGTTGTTGTTCTGGCTGCCGGGAGTCGACACCACATCACTTCCTCTTGCTACTCTGCTGACCTGTCCAACAGTCCCTGTCTTCTCCTGTCTTCTCCTGGATCCTGGATCCTGGATCCTGGATCCCGGATCGGTTTCTTTAAACTTGGAAATGATCTACCTCGGTTTGATGGGATGCAGAGGAGGCGGCTGGCGTTGTATTTAACCCACCGCTTAATTACGACCCTGTCAGCGAGGCTTCGGCCCCGGTCTCCGGAGCCGCCGGATCGGCCCCTCCTCGGCCTCCTGACCCCGAAGGGCTCGGATGGCTTTGTTAAACGGGTTACTGCGGAGACTCCCGGGGCGCACGCTCCGTGAATAATGTTGAGCGACTGCTCACTGCAATTTATTAATTGTTGTGTTTGATCTGTTGAACCTGTGTGGACGAAGTCACAGCGGATCGGTTACAGCGTTGTTCAGCGGGAGTCCAGTCAGTGTTTCACACAGGACACGAAATGCACATTCACATCAATGTGTGGCCTGATTTTTCTGCTGTTTTTAAAAATAATCTGTCAATTTAGCTGATATTCCTCAGTTGATCTTGAATTCTTTCATCAGCTGAGGATTAAACCCACCTTAGTTTATAGTTGCCTGGAAACTGCAGCGGTTTAAAAACTTACTGATGTTTTGTATTTAAAAAAAAAATAGTGACAAATGGTTCGGGCCACTTCCTGGTCATTTACTTGTAGTTTTAGCAGTATTGTATTATTTATTAAAACATGCATGTGACCAAGCGTTTGGTGTCAACTTGTCTGTGCTAGAGGCAGATTTTGATCGTTAATTAAAAATTTTTAGGTTTGATATCGAGCCGCTAACGTTTCTTTCAGAATAACCCAACGTTTCATCGTCTGCTCACTCAAAGGACAGCTTATAGTCTGTAAACAAAATGATGTTAACATACACGTGAACAGGATGTTCCAGAAAACCTAATCCCCTCTGATACACCAGTGAGCATGATTTTTAATCAAACTGGTGCTTTCTGGGTAGATTTTGATTTTAGTCATAATACACTAAAGTTGTGGAGACTATTTTCCGGAAGTATTTATCGTTTTAACCAACACAGATTAACAGAGTAGTTTCTTGTGTCTAAACCAAATCAAACCTGCGCCACAGCGACAGCAGGCAGGAAAGCACCGGTCAGACTCTTCTCTCTGATTACTTCACTCTGAGCCTGAACATGTATGAAACATGCTTGAAACATGCTGTGTATGTGCGGAGGAAGGCACCTGAACGAGCCTGTGATGATGTGGAACAGCAGTGTTTGTCCTCGCTGCTCTTTGTCTCCATGAGGGGAAAAACCGAGCAGAGAAAAGAGAGGAATGTTTTTGTCTTTTCCACAGCAGCTGGTTCCTTCTCAGCCCCTGCTGCCCAGGCCTCATTCGCTGCTCTCTGATTAGGCTTTTGTTGCCTCTCCCTCCGTCGCCTGCCTCTACACGGGTGTGTGTGTGCGTGTGTGTGTGTATGTGTGTGTGTGTGTGTGAGTGAGGAAGTGGTTTGCTCGTCAACGTTTTTTTTTAAGGAACAAACAATAGACTCGCTCAGCCAGCTAAACAGACATCACCAGAAAGAGGTCAATTATAGAAGAGGACTAACAAAGAGCAAAAGAAGAATCTCAGCGTCGGTCTGATGAGTCTTTGTTATGGAAACAATTTCATACTCCGGCTCGGAGAAACCAGTCTGCCGCCGACACCAGGCCCTGATTGTGCATCCGACATCTATGAAAATTTGAAACGCTGCAGCTTTTATTTTTTTATCTTTTTTTTTTTTGGTGCTTATTTTCGCTCTCAGAGTTTCATGCGGCGATTTAAAAAACCAGAACATCGTGTCTTCCCCCCGGAGCTGCCGCTTTCCTCCAGCTGGGTCACGGCACATAGCAGAAATAAAAACACAACTTAAGACTGTGGAAAAAATGTATTTATTTTTTCATTTTAAATCGGGAACAATGTGTGGGAGTGGCCTGTGTTTTTGGCCTTCTTTCCCAGCGTTGATTTACATACTCCTTCTAGGCCAGCATCCCACAATGCCCTGCTTTTTATGCATTATTGAGTCTGCGAGTGGCATCCTTAAAAGGGGAAGAGGTCTCGCCATAAAAGGAAGTGGGACTCCTCGCTCGACAAGGGTGACTTCAAAGACCCTTTGAAAAATTGATCAGGTGGGGATGTAGCTAAAGTAGATCTCAGGTTACCGGCAAAAAAACCAAGCAGCAGGAAAAAGCAACATCTTATTTAAGGAGATGAAAGGTGAAACAGAGGAGAAGAGGATTCCTCTGGTGGAGAGAGGCACCTTGGCCACTTTTTAAAAAGGTCACATCATTGTTTTTTTTCTGCTCAATTTCTCCTTGAAATGTCGCTTTTTTGTGTCCTTTGCCATAACAATATTATCTGTCAGCAACAGTGCAAATCATTTTCTGGCTGAAGGGTGAATTTGTTGCTTTTATTCAGTCTAATGTGCTATTGAAGTCAAATCTTTGGGGTTCTACACCGTTGATCGGACAAAACAAGACATTTGAAGATGTCGCTTTTGGTTTCCTGGTTTTAACAACATAAGGACGTTTGTTGTTATAGCAACAAACTGACATATCATCTTATGGTCAGAGAAGTTTGTGTTAATTTGGTGAAATAAGGAGAGAGTTTTGGGATATGATAAAATAAAGTATTTTGTTAGAGGTACAAAAGTTTTTAAATCGTAATAATTCGATATGCTGTAAATGTGAAAAACATCTCATTAAAAACAGGAAACTTTCATTGTCATAGAGAGTAACTGGGCAAATTTTTATTTCAGACGCTGCTATACAAAGAGTAATTGTGATATTTGACTTTAGGAGACTCTGTGCTTCAACAGTAAAACCTGGTTTAAGTATAGGACATTACTTAACTTAAATCTGTACTGAACTGAAACTGAAAAGAAATTCTTAGGATCTTCAGAGACCCTCTTTAACCCCGGTCCGTTCCGAGTCCTCGACGGCTCCTCCAGAGCCTCCTTTTTCTCCGTGGAAGGTCATGGGGTCGTACATCACATTACGTCACCCGGGCCATAATAAAAAGCCACACTAAACGTCAGGTGCTGCATCTAGGGAACCGCCAATAAATAACTCTGAGTCTTCAGCTGGAAGTGTTAATGTTCACTGCGGGGACGGGAGGAAGCTGCTGTCAGGGAACGGAGACAACCAGGCGACGTTACGCACGGAGACTTTAAAGGTCAGAGAAAGGTCACAACAACCGGATCTAATAGGAAATATAGAATCAGATTTGAAGAATCGGACACAGCGGCAGAGGCCTGAAAGAGAAACTCACCCAAATGTGTTTCTCCTCTTTCCAGCTCTTCTATTTTAAGTCCCACTTCAACTTCAATTAGTGTTTCACCTTCGGGCAGAGCTTCATGCCTAAGTACTTTCAACTTAATTATTACTGCCAGAAAAAAACATTTTAAAAGCTTTAAAGCAGCTGAAGCCATGAGTTGATCAACAGAAAGAAACTATGCACAACTGTTTGTTTCTTTTGCTTTGTTTTTACACTTGTTCCGTAGTAAATGGAACATTTATATTGGAACCTTTTATGGAGCATTTTTTAGTGATATATGAAAGAGTGAAGGGTGGTTTTCATTATTTTCTCAGTATTGAAAACAGTTGTTAGTTGCAGCCCAATTTCAGAAACCCAACATGTTTTAAGACACTTAAACTATTTAAAATGTTTCAGCAGCTAAAAGTAAACGTTCCTCATAAAATGTGGCATTTGTAATTATTTTTTGAAGTCATGAAAGGCTAACAAACATCATCACCTGCAGAAAGGGCTCATTAGCATCAAATTAAATTTTAATCATCATGCAGTCGTTTAATGGTCATGAAAAGCCTCTGGGCAGATACTTGTGTTATATGGTATAGTTGTGGAATAAATTACCAGAACAAAGGAAAAGTAACCGTTGAACCATTGATTCATGGAAAGTGATTAGACCTTTGTTCTTTGTGGGGCCGTTTTGCTTTTTCACCGCTGTTTTTTTATTTATTAAAAACGGGGGGGGGGAGGCCTGGTCCCGGGGATGAGGACAACCAACAAAACAAAAAGCCCAGTTCTACCACTCAACCACTGAAAAATTTCGTGGAAACTTTATGGCAGTTTGATCATTTTTGGATAAAAACTGTGGCCTCTTGCCGTCTGCTGTGCCCTTCACATGCGAGCTCTCGTCTCTCATTGGATATCCCACAGACACGGTAGATACCGCGGATGGCGCTGAAACGGACTGGTAATATCAGACCTGCACAGGCAGCGGGGATGTGGGAGATGTAACAGAGAGCGATGCCCCTGTTTGGGCCCAGGAGGAGTTGTCCTGATTTACTAAACACTTCCCTGTCGTCCCATGGTACAACGGGGGGAGGAGAGGGGGGGCGTGGCTGAATACAGAGAAGGAAGATGAATGTGTCACATGATGCAGGAGCCTCACGGTCATTCATTATGTGGCACCAGGCAGCATCAGGCTGGTTTTATGGCAAAAAGCCTAATAGGAACGATTGCCACGGAGAAACCTGGCCTCATTGCCTCCGCACTATTTTCTGATTGTTCTGTCACCATATTGGTCGTAAACCAAAGCACCCGACACATTAAAATGTTAGAATTGTGTGGTTAGATGAAAAATGTGGGACTCAGCAGAGTGGGCGGGATTTATCCTCTGAGGACCGTGAATGTCTGAGGCAAATTTAGTGGCAACTAATGCAAAAGTTAAGTCATTATAACTGACTGATTGCCTGACCTTTCCAGGTTTCACACATTTTTATCAAACGTAATTTCAGTCAAATATTACAAAGACTTTTGGATAAAGGAGAGGACATTGGAGTGTCCCTAGAGATTCATTAAACTTACTGTGGGTATTCATGGTTCTTGGGAGATTAACCCCCAATCACGCGTCTAGTTGTCCCATGAGGTGAAAATTTCAAATTTCTAAAATGTGAATGGCTTATGTTTCATTAAATTTGTTACACTTCGGTCCTTCAGCATTGGACTCATGGTGAGGGGGGGCACTTGAATTGTTAGGATTCATCCTCTGAGGAGCCTGAATGTCGACAGGAAACGTTGCGACTGTCTGCCCGGTAGCTGCCGAGTTACATTGAAGTATGGAGGCCACCTGGTGACTCGGCTATAAACTTTTAAACCTGGTCTGAGTTTTTTTTTTTCCATCAAACTGGATCCAGGTGTTTTTGTTGCGACAGAAACTTCAGGCATCAATTTGGAGGTTGTTTGACTCAGTCGGGGATGAAGTCGGCGTCATACAAAACTTTAGAGCCACAACAAAAATGAAGATTCACAGAAAACAAATCAACAGCTATTTTGACAATTAAATAATCGTTTTAGCTTAGCGTTTTAACTTAGCAAAAATACCATTCCAGCTTCTTAAATGAGAGAATTTGTTGTTTTTTCTCTGTTGTAAATGGCAGTAGACTGAATATATTTTGGTTTTTGAAGAATTTTAACAGGTGCTGTTTTTCCACTATTTTATAAACGGAATGGTCAAAAGATTGAATAATGGTAATGGACACATAAAGTTGTGTATTGCTGACGAATTTCACAGTGATCGGATCCCAGTATATGTTTTTATGGACTGTGTTCAGACACATGAAACAGAACCGGAGCTGAAAAAGTTTTTCCCTAAAAAAGAAGTACACCACCGCCACTGCCGCTCCCCTGTCGTTGGCGGCTTTGTTGATCCGGTCTCGGGTCCAAATGCTTGGGAGATGGAGGGATATCGGCGGCGACTTGGGGATCATGCCTCTGTTAAGCTGTGATGAGCTGTCAGGTCTACGCCTTTGTGGGTCTAATCCTGCCATTCCTCTCAAATCTGATCTCATCCACAGATCTTCAGCGTAGCTCAAGGCATCGCTGCCTTAATACTGATAATGCTTTTCTAGTTTGTCGGGAATATAATCTTTGAAAATCCCTTTAATCAAAGCAGCAGTGACACAAACATTGCCTTGGAAAATGGCCGAGCAAAGACTTAATACGGCAAATTGCCAGTTTCCCCCCTTTTTTTCTGTTCAGATGTGATATTTTGGGCTAAATTTGTCTCTCCCCGATATACTAATACCAATCAGGTTTATTTCTATAGAGGAGACGAGATAATTATCGCTCTTTATGTACAAATCAAATCCAGGTATCTGCAGAGTCAATATGATTAAGATCCCCTCGGTTTCAATTTCAATCCAATTCGCTACTTTAACACCGACATGTTGTTTACATATCAGTTTGGATAGAATTCATATCTGTACAGTTCAGCTCCTGAATTGTTTGGAAATAATTATAATCGACCAAAGCTTATTTGAATATAAAATTAGCCTTCCTGAACCAAGTAAACCTTGTTGTGCGACCACAGTGAAGTGAAATAAAAGCCCTAAGGATTTTCAACACATAGAAACTAGTCTCCAACAGGTAGAACTCTGATGAGTATTTAAGTTTATTCTTGGAAAAAGACGTAAGTGGACCTTGAGTGGGGATTGTTTTGTTAACCGGCCCTTGTGGTTGAAAGCTGCCTCTGTCACTCAAAACACAGACGTTTGGAGAAAAAAATATCAAGCAAAGTATTGAAACACTGGTGGTAAATAATTTAAAAATAAAAGCCGTCATGGATTCTGACCAGTTCGCTCTGATTGAAAGTAGAAAACGAAAGAGTGGAAGGTTTCCACTGCAGGAACTTAACCTGTAACTTTTATTTTCAAAGGAACCAGCATCCAGATCTTCCTTGAGTTCAAACCTAATACATAAACCCGGACATTTAAGATGTACAAACACAGTAGATCTGGAAAGAGTGAAAATGGGACTAACCCATGATTTTATTGGCCTTTTGGCTTAGTGAGGTAAGTGACCGTGGGTCAGAAAGAAATAGTAGTGCTGGTACTGGTATTGATTTTCTATATTTTACAAGTTAATCATACATAATTTCAGAGGCAAGCGGAGAATCCGGGCCCCTACCGAGGCAGACAGAAGCCAGTTGGTGGCCCAGAAAGATACCGGGCCGACATCCAAGGACTAGCTTCAAACTAGCCGGCTCGTCTAATGGGACAATAAGTTGACACAGTTTATCGAAAAGCTGTGTTGTTGGCATATCTCTGCCCCGGTTTTCCATTCGCTGGCTATATCAGTGAAAATTTGCCTGTCATTGTTCACAAAAGTGGAACTTGACGTGTCCACTGATCACAGCAGAATTGATTTCTGTATATTTTTAAAAGTCGGTGTGTCGAGGCTGCGATAGTGGAAGTTCTTGCTTGGTGGTAGAGAGGCGCCAGAGGAAAGATCAGAAGCATTAGGGCGCGTGCTCTGGGGATCAGGACCATCCTCCGCAAACGTAATCGGAATCTGCCCAGACACTCCCCTCCAGATGTTAAATGATCACTGGGACCGTCGGTCGTGGGACCATCAGCTGCCATCGTGCTCGGCTGGATCCCATATCGGCCCCTGAAAGAACTGCGAACACTGGAGGTGAAATCTCTCCGCTCACATCCAAACAAACCGCTTTGTCAGGGGCACTGGTTGCATGGCGCAGGCTCAGGCAGCAGAAACACAGAAGATAGCGAGCTGAAATGCCGGCGCTTTGAAGTGGAGTGTGTTTTCTTTCTTGCAGTGGTGGAGGAGCCTCTGGGGAGGCTCTCAGCCTTCATCCGGACCCCTCCCACTGTCAACCGCTGCTTGGCAGCCTCCCTGATCGACTTCAAAGTTGGGGACATTTCTGCCTCAAAAGTCTCGCTGCTTTGAAGTGAGGATGGGGCACAGTCACAAAGGTGCATTCAAGGAGCTGTAAAACAGACCCTGCCTGCTAATTCTGCCTTGATATCCAGATTTGTTATTTCCGCGTGGTGCCCAAAGGTTTGTCGGTGTAACGAGCAAGACGCTGAACCGACGATGACGGTGTGTTCTGACTAAGAAAACACTCAGACATCTTTGAAAGTCGAACGAGTGAGCTGATTGTCTGTAGGCTGTTTAAAAGTCTTAAAAACTGGTCTCAGATGTCTCCAGTGCTGTGTTTCTGCATGCAGCCGGAGTTGGCTGTGTGCTGCGTCGCTCCTGGATTAATCCAAAACAGGATTAGAATAATACAGTCTGGTCTTTATCTTACAAATACCTTTACCTCTGCACCTTAAAGTCCTTGTATCCAACCCAACTATTGCATGATTACAGAACTTCCTCTAGGTACAGGTTGGATTTTGTCTTTGCTAGTTTTTCAATTGGGCTGTGACATTAGGGCCAGAAATATCAGATCGGCCTCGAGAAAAGTCTCTAAGTGTCTTTAAGGTGGGTGTGGAAGCTGTAACTCTAACCAAGACCATCTGACAGGAGGGTCCAGGTCCACGTCCAGGTGGTCTGGTTCGTTAACACACGGACCATGGGATTTATTTCAGCAGATATGTGATAATTAGCGTCGATTGAAAATATAAAACAACAAGAAATGTGTGAATTTTCCCTGGAACATCAGAAAGTGTTGATCAGTTAGTGAAACGTATTGGCCTCACAGTAACAGGAGCTAAGTTGATTGATCCGAACTGTTTAGTTGGGAGCTGAAATGATTAGTCGATTAACTGATTAGTTGATAATTGATCATTTTAATAATCAAGTTTTTAAGTTTTTAATTGGTAAATCCATCCATCAAATTTTCAGTAATTACATGTCCCCTGACCCATCAGGACCCTTAGGCTCCATCAACAGTCTATACATGGGTCAAGGTCACATTAAATAATTTCCTATTTGCTGGGAATCGTTATGATTATGATTATGATTATGATCATCATCATTATTATTATTATTATTATTATTATTATTGCCATATACAGCTGGGAAGTACTGATTAAAAATGTCAAATTCATTCACCTGATAAACAAAAGAGATGCCAAAAATTATTTTTTTATTTGTTCTTTGACTGTTCAGACGATGAAAAGGCTATTGACTTTTCTTTTTGGTTTTTTTTTGTATTGTTTTTTTTTTTAATAAAGAAACCATGGCTTAATCTAATGTTTAGAAACATAATTTCTTCTTATTATCGCACCAGTCGAATAATGGAGTGAATAGTGGTTCAGCTCTGGTCCCATCTCCGCCTGTTCCTCAGTTTTTCTGGCGATGGGGTTGAGTTCAAGTCTGGACTGCCAAAGCTCACGCTCAGTCATTTCCTCACGTGACCTCCTGCTGCCAGCTCCCGGTTGGGCTGTAGTTGTTCAGTTCGGACATAGAAAGGACCAGAACTAAAAGACGAGCACCGATTTGCTTCCTTCGGTCTGGGTCACATCTACAGGTGTGAAACTGGCCTTTTTCCTGATCCACCCGTCGAGCGTCTTTCATGCTGTTGTTTAGTGGCAGATGTACGACTTGTAGAGCCACGGCATCTGTGCACATCTTTGACTGGTCAGGTGTTACGTAATGGATGCCAAGGGGGCACAGGAGGACGAAAGGAACCTGAAACCCATTCAGGCTAAGCAAACACAAACATAAACATGTCAACATCTACTGTATACAACAACAACTTTACCTCGGTAATGGCTGGGTTTGTAGCCAAATCATAATCCATCACTCTCAGACACTTAGAAATCATAAGACGATTGTGCTTCGCAAGTCGTTCGGTCTTGACTACCTGAGCCTCCATCAGGTATGGATTAGCATCTAATTCTAGTTCTTGGCATTTCAAAGAGCAAATCTCTCATTATCACGCATGAAGAGTCACTTTATGTTCCGGCCTTTTAAAGTAAAATAAGAGCGGAGAGGCCGCTTTGAAAAATGGACTCGCTCTACTTTGTTTTACATGCGGTGATGGAAAATCGAGGTTGGTTAATTTTGATTTCACCCCCGGTTTTTGACGGAGCTATTTCCGGCCCTGGGCACAGGACAGCGGAGGGGCCCCGGTTGCATTTCAGATAATGAAAACACCACCATGCACCATCACCTGGTGCTGGGACCTTTTTTATCCTGCTGTAAATCCTCCCCGTGTTAGCTCATTACTGCTCAAGCACTCTTTTAAGTCAAGAAGTGAAAGCGCGGAGAAAAGAGAGATGTGTGTCTGTGTGAGTCACTCACCTAAAAATATCAGCCATATTCCTCCTGTTCTTTCTGCCGGGCTACGCTGACCCGTGAGTCACAGCTCCAGCTGGGAAGGTTTGGAAGCAGTTGGCGTTCAGGGGCTTGGGGTGGGGTGGTGGGGGGGGGGCCCGGTGATCCGACCGGGAGAAGGTGATGTTTGTCAGGGGAGCGACGAGAGCAGTAAGAGGCTCGGCAACGGAGCAGTGAGCGGGGAAGAGTTACAGCAGCTTCCACGGGCCAGAGACAAAATGGCTGCTTTCTGCTCACTGTGCTTGTGAAGCTACTCGGCCATCGGGGTCATTTTTATCTGAGAAGGGTTGAATCGAGGGCAGCTGGACGTAGATGCAGATGCTGGAAGCCAAGAGGCCTCTTCAGGTTACTACTAATCATTTTCTAAATTCAGATTGTACAGAGCCCCGAAGTCCAGAAATATTTGTTTATCCAGATAACAACGTACAAGGAAAAGACAACTCACTAAGATTTCATATGACTAAGTATATATGACTTTTATCTTGTGTTTGCACAAGGCAATGATTTGTCAGCATGATATGGATCTAATATCTTGCAACAAAAAGTATCTTGTGCGAACAAGATAACTAAATGTGGATCTGATATCTCTTTCTGCATATGACATTTTCTTGTAAATAACAGAACAAGATGTGAATATAATATCTTGGCACCAGATATGGATCCTGCGTGAGGAAGATGTTGAAAAGCAAAAGCTTTTAGAGCATCATCAAGAATTAAACATGATAAGAATACGCATAATTCTTATCCTGTAAAAGTGCAAATATAATCTTTTGCTAAATCTAATGATTATTTGTGGACTCAATATGATTGCAACATAATTATCTTGTTACCTCAACGTGATTAACCGAAGCTAAAACGCACTCACTGATGCTAATTTTCGGCCTTTAGGCTCCTGACAATTTCGGAAACAATTTGTTTGGAGGCAATAGTGTATAAAGGGTCTAACACCCGGATACTTTAGCTCTAAATGCTAGTAATGGCCCATAACCAAATTATGCTTGATGAACAGATATGCAACATAAGTGAACATTTATTTTCGACCATTTTTTGCCAAAGTTGACAACAGAGTGGAGGTTGGCATCCCAGGGAAAGACTCAGGGTAATGCATGGTGATACTGCGGTGAACCAAAAAAAGACATCAACAGAGGCAGAACCTGTTTCACTGGTGTCAAACTGTCAATGTCGCTGGGTCACTGTTGTCGTTGGCTGTTATTTCCTTCGTTTTAGCTGCTATTGCATAATGTGCCCGTGGAAACGGCGGTTGGCAGCTGGAGGGCAGTGACACACTTCGATGTTGTGCGTCTGGTCTTTTATCGTCGGGGAGCAGCGCCTTCTCCCTTTCCACTTCCGAACCAGTCGGATGTCGACGGTGACTTGTGTGTTTTATTTTAAATTTTTTTTATTTCTTCCTCTCTCCGTGCTCAGCCCCTGCTGCAGCCAGAAGATGGCATGGTTCGTATGCAGTCTCCTCTCCGAACGAGAGATCAGGTCCGCCACGCTATTAATAGCCCTGCCGAGCTTTTAAATGCGCGTGGGTCTGTAAATAAATCGCCACTCGCCGGGAGGGGATGCGACTGTACAGGGCCGGGCCTCGCTCTGGAAGAACGTCAGACAAACGCAAACGTGCACGTGAAGCAATATGGCAGTTTATTGCTGTGCAAGTGGCCGATGATTATGATTAAAAGTGAAAAGGTATTTCCAGGTCTGAGCTGAGATTCAGGGCTGCGGCTGCGTCACCTTTCCTTCTGACAAGACGGTTTTCTGACAGGTTTCCTCGGCCGCAGGCTGCAGTTGACAACCTTTTTTTTAATTTTTTTTTTTTTTTTTTACTTCACCCGGGTTTTTATGGCTCTTCAGGACGGCAGTGCCAGTCCCAATTTTTGCAAAAAGCGATGACATCCTTTGACTGGTTAAATGGGAATTAAAAGCAGGAGTAACAGGCCCAGAATGAAATGTGTTTCATCAGGCCTTCGGAGGAGAGAATAATATGCCTGCTAAATCACGTCTCATGTAAAAAAAAAATCTGCAGCCAAGTTGCCTGGTAACTAAAGCGGAGCTGTAATAGTTGACTTAAGAATCATGATTTAACAAAAGCAGCAGGAGAATGTCTTTGAATATCGATATTCGAGACCTCAGAGACGTCCTTGGATGCAGCTACGTGCCGCGTTTGAGTCGGGGGTTTAAACAGCTGCAGGATTACACCTTCCTCTCTACTCTGAACATTCAGGATCAGCTATGTCGTGCACACACACACACACACACACACACACACACACACACACACACACAAACACACACAAGGAATCTGTCCTGGTGTGTTCACACATGCACTGCACCTAACACACTAGATAAGTACACAGACTATTTACATATTTAAGAGAAGTGAGAAATTAAATGAAGGAAAGTATAAAAAAAAGAGTGTAGAAGATGAAGGAGCCAGATCGTTTGTACCAGATAAAATCAGATTTAATCCTGATGAAACACTGTGTTAGACATGAGTAGTTTGGATGGAGAAGAACTGAAGATGACGTCTCTGGTTTATCATCACTGAGAATATGTTTGCATACGCTGATAATCTTTGTTTATGATGGATGATATGGATGATATGTATAATACGATGGATGCAGCTGTGGTTTCTGTTACAAAATTAGTTTTATATATTTTGAGATATATTCATAAGTTGTTACCAGGCTTTAGCCTCATAAAATACCTTTTAACACAGACAATAGTTGTTAGATGTAGTTTTTATTACGAGACACTTTCTGGCAAACTGTGCTGGCTAATGAATTGTGCTCATGAACTGGACCTACACTTGAAATTGAAATTGACAATCATAGCAAACATTTTATCACATATAGATATTTTATTCATTACACGCATAGTTTATTAAAAATGGGTATATTTTCATTTTATGTTGTTGCCTCTAAGGAACGGAGAAATTGATGTCTGGGCTTCAAATTAAAAAATCACATGCGTGATTGAGCAAACTGCGAATAAACCTGCGAGTTTTTTGAACTTTAGGGCAACTTTGAAGATCCGAGGAACCGGAGCTGGAGTCGATTCAGTCCCGGTTCCGGTCTTCCTCTGGGGGTCTGTCAACGGAGGAAACTACGGCCGCTTGCTCTCAGTGAGACGGGAGCGGCTGGGATCAGATGAATTTAAACATTTTACCAGGTTTGGTTGTGTTTGAACGGCTGTTGAGGATAACCTTGAAATGAAGGGCGGGCTGGTGAAAACCCATCCACTCTGAAGGAACTCCTGAATGAAAAATGACTCTGTGTGTGTGTGTGTGTGTGTGTGTGTGTGTGTGTGTGTGTGTGTGTGTGTGTGTGTTTGTCGCCAGTGGTGATGGAGATTTACAGCTGGAGATGATCCACTGGCCAAAACCGAGAAAAGAGACAGGCGTTAGTTTGTCTTTATCCTGCTCAGTCTCTCCGGATTAGATCTTTATTCTGATGAAGCCACAAAGAGTTGATCTAAGCAGCTAAAATAAACCTGAGTCATCTGCGGAGTGTTGGCTGGGGAAGCTCGGTGCTAACAAAGAGTATAGAGTAATAAATGGGACTTTAATTTGCTTTTCCTCGACAAGGTCGCCGTGAGTGATGGGTGAAAGGCGGTGATGGGCTGTGGTGTTTGAATGAAAAGGGAGGGGTGGGGGCTTGGGGGGAGGGGGGAGGGGGCAATTTAAGCCTCGATTTCCATGATCCTTTCTCTTTGCAGTGGCTAAAAACTGCAAAATGTACAAGGTAATGGCCGTTTTTTTCTGAATTCTGTGACTGCATGTTAAGATGTTAGGAAGAGGGGTAGGACTGAAGGAAGGGAGGAAGGTGAGGAGGACAGGGCTGTGAGATGCTTTTCTGTCTCCATGGCAACAGGCTGGTGAGGTTTATGGGGGTTGCAGTATTTAGAGAAAGAACCAAACTTAATGTAAAAAAGTGAAGATTTATATTTAGCAGAAAATGCGGCTTCCCGAAGATTTTAAGACTCGAGGTTGGGGTAGAGTTTGGGTCACATGATTAAAATGACAGTTTGTGGGGGTTTACAAGACTGTTATCTTAATATGCTTTTTAGCCAAAAGTATGTGGATATACTTCTTTTGAAACGTATGCATACTTTTGACCTGGGTCTCCTTTTTTTGATAATAAATGTGTGGATTGGGACCCCCCCGTGGGGTCAGAAGGTAAATCTTACGGGTCGTGACTACCTAGGCCTTTCTTCTGTCCTAGTAATTTGCAGCTAATTTTGGAAAAAATTATGAGGAAAGTTTCCAGGAAATTAGCTGGAAAATAAGGCCATCATAAAATGAAGGGCTATTAAAGTTAATTCCTTTATATCCTTTTTATCTGGGATCATTTCTAGCAGATGAAAAGATATAGAAATAATACAATATCCCTCATTTTCTTCTTAAATCCTTTAAGAAGAAAAGTCTTGGTTGATTTTCACATTCCGGTGTTTGGCCCTGACCCAGTCTGAGGTTGCCGCCAAGCTGCTGATTTCAGCCTCCGTCCAGACGGCCGCCATGCATCCTCTTTGCCCTCTGACATACATTGTGTTTACATGGTGTCGGTCGAGGACACCGGCTGCTTCGTTAGCGCGTGTATGGAAATCTAAACGCCGCACCAACAAACCAATGAGAGCGGCTGAATGAGGTCCGCGAGAGGAGTCGCTGCTCTCTGCACGGATGAGTTTTATTTTAAATGTCGACATTTTAGCTACCTCTGTGAATGTATTCAAATTAATTTCCCATTATTGCCTCGCTTATCGGGGGCTGCAGAACGTAAACAAAGATGTGGACGAACGCTGGAAAGCAATTAAAAATAAATGGGGTTTGGACAGAAGTGCCCCAGAGAAGGAGATAAAGCAGAAACTGTGGAGGCAGCCGGGGTAGCCAAGTCAGCAGCAGCCGCCGCCGCCGCCGCTGCCGCCGCTGCCGCTGCCGCCGCTGCCGCTGCCGCTGCCGCTGCCATTTCAGTTTCCTTTATTTCTGTCACAACTGTTGCAGCCGCTGTGGACGCCCTTTTGGGCACCGTCCCTGGGCGTCATTGCACTAAACAGCCAAATTAACCCAGTTGTGCAGCGTTTGCTGAAGTGGCGCTGCTACCTGCAGTCCCCGTTATTCCTGAGGACCGTATATACATGTTGTCTGTGTGCAGCTTCTGGCCGTGAGAGTGTGTGTGTGTGTGTGTGTGTGTGTGTGTGTGTGTGTGTGTGTGTGTGTGTGTGTGTGTGTGTGTGTGTGTGTGTGTTCAGTACACATTACTCAACGGTCAGCTGAATCCTTGCCTGCAAAGGCAGAGTGATTACTGTGCGGCTTTGCTTAATGAAAAATAATGACTTGCTTGCCACAGAGTTGTTTTTTTTCCTTTTGTTTGTTCTCTTTAGCCTCCGCTGTACCTGAGCTCCATGTCAAAGGGCTGCTTCAGAAATGAACAGAAAAGCCTTGGCACAGTTTGTTCCACCCTTCATGGAAGCGGCAACAATAGTTCTTAAATGAAGGCTAGTTTCCGTAGCAACATGCCAAATATAACAATGCTTGTGCTTGCATTAAAAATAAAGACGGCGGGACGCAGACGCGCGGCGCTGACTGAGGCAGGACTGCCGGCCGGATCCGGCTCCCTGATGGTATTCGGCCGGCTTAAAACGTGTAATTTCACATGAATGCTGATGTCTGGACGCTCGCCTGCAGCTCACCAACAAACATGATGCAGGGATTATTTTTTCCCTCCCAGGGAATGTACATCACAGTGGTTTCTGCTCGCTGGTGGTTTTCACCCTCAGGCTCCCATTTCCTCTCACAGAGGCCAAAGACAAAGCAGAGCCCAGAGCTCCACGGCAGAGTTCTAGCAATAATAATAATCATCATCATAATAATAATTATGATGATGATTATTATGAATATTATTTATATCATGCTTAATTTATACAGACAGAATGTGCACCTCAAAGTGCTTCACATTTGAAATGGAAAAACAAAGTGTAAGTTAAAAGTTACAAGACATGAGAAACAACAGCCTGGGAAACAAAGAGGTTTCAGATTTCAGGGCTTCTGAAGGGATTTAAGCCCCACAAAAAGGGGGGTTGGTGGGGGGCAGAGTAGCTGTGAGACCCTAATAAAGTTCTGGGTTCTCTAACAAGACCAATGGCAGATGGCAGAGAATCTTCCCTGTAACGCATCCTGGACCAGATTTAAGGATTTTGTAGTGAACCCAGAACAGGAAGTTGCAGTGTGAAGGTTTTGTGGAGGTTTTGTGGCAGTTTCGTACATTTCTGCTCAGGATCAGGGTTCTGAAAACCGGCTCTGTTTTGGAGCCGGTTACAAGTTCGGTCCCAGGTTCTATGAGCTCAGCACACCTCCTCATGCATCGGAAAAGGAAATAAAATGGAAGACGTAACAAAACGTCTAAATAAATGCTCAGTTTATGTAGCTGTTATGGTGAAAGCCCTACGTCACGGCTCAGGTTTGATTCTTAATAACTGTCATATGTCATGCTCTGGATGTTTCAGTCCAGGACTGGATTGTTATGGACCAAGACCAGGACCTGAACTATTGGTTTTCTGATTCTGATTTGTCAGTCCGCCATCTCTGCTCTCTGCCTGATTGGTGTGGGTTTTTTTTTTTTTTTTCATCTTAACTAATTGAAGATTTGACCTTTTGACTATTTTTCCTGCATTGGCTTAACATAAACCAACCTAAGAATCGATCTGCCGCTGAAATCAGAACCGGAAGCCATTGTGCTGCTGCAGATGCTGGTTCCTGTGACTAAGAAACACTAAGAGTTTTAATGTCGCGGGCCCCCGACAAGAAATTCTATGGCGGACAAATTGGGAAAAAAATAGGCAGGAGACTGAGTCAGAACGTTTCGAGGGCTTGCAGTGAAAATTGGAATCTGTGGAACATTATGAACTAGAACATTACGCGGAAATGATCAAAGCTTAAAGGAATTACTCTTATTAGAAATCTGAACGTGGAGTACAAAGGCTCGATTTTGGTGAGAAATCATCTCCCACAGAGAAAAGATGAGGCTCAGGATGAATATATATATATATGTGTATGTGTGTGTGTGTGTGTGTATATATATAAAGGTTCAGGATGAATGTATATATATATATATATATATATATATATATGTGTGTGTGTGTGTGTGTGTGTGTGTGTCCTATAGAGAGAGAATAAAAAAGACTTTGAATAAAAAATATCCATCCTTGAGAATTTTTCACAAACCGCTACATATGATGTCCATTGGATTCCAGGAACAATTTGGGTTCTGTTTTGGTGGAGGTTTTTTTTTCAGGTTGTTGTTGTTGTTGTTCCTGCACTGAGCAGACGAACATTTTCGGGTTCAGCACCTCAGAATCAAAGAGCCTGTTTCCACAGGTGGCGTTTTACAGTGATTCTCTGGCATCTCAGGGGCAGAAGAGTCCTGTAGAGGAGGCAGAGATGAAGGGTGTCTGATGCTGACAGGGAGAGATAATAATGCAGCGCAGCGAAAACACTCTACGAGAAGAATAAATCACTTCATTCCTGGAGGAACCCAGAATGTGGCGTCGTCTCTGGAAGTGTTTGTGCTCACCGCAAAGTGAAATTCTCCTTTACGGCCGTAGAAACAAGAACAAGGATTGTAGGTGGAGGGTCAGTGTTTTGATATCAGGACTTAGTGGTGACAAATTGCCCTTGAGCAAGACATTAAGCCGTTTACCACTCAGTGAATCTGCCCCGTGTAACCTGTCAGCAGTGAGAAAATAATGGGCCCGAAATAAAAAGGTCACAGTTCCTGTTCAGCCCCTTTTAGTTAAAGTGAGAAAATCGGATCTCAACCACGGCTACTGGACTAAAGCCGGGGGGGCTGTTCATTTGAATCTTGTGGTGAAAATGGTCAGAAAACACCCGAGCAACCACCAGTCAAAAATCCAAATATATTCGGTTTAATGTGAGATAAAACAGGAAATAGTCATATTTAAGATGCACTTTATGACACAGCAAAAGAAAATTGCAAAAACCTGAGCAAATGTATTAATTGCTTAAAGCAGAAAGAAGAAGGTCTAAGAAAGTTTGATGCCACCGAAAATAATTCACAGAACATCATGAAGATGAAGATATAGAATAACAGAGATGAGCCAGTGTGGTTGTATCCAGAGGTGTGTCCTCCCTCAGCAGAGAAAACAGGATCTGCAGCCCCCCGAATCTGTGATGGACTATGGGACATGGACAGACTCTCATATGTAGCGGCAGTAGCAGCAGGCATAAAAGACGATTTCATTTACCTGCGTCTAATGAAAAGGCGATTTGTTGCACAACAACGTGGAGATGGAGCGAGATGCCGGCGTCTTGCCTTTAGCTTCAGAGCAGGAACCAACGCCGCCGCATTGTCGGCTGCTCCCCGAGGCGAAGCGCAGGACCATGCGTTGCTTGCAGCTCCGCCAACTCAATCATTTTCTCTTGTTCGATACGAACCTCCAGAGCTGCGTTCTCCATGGTGAAAACTTGAGGCCGGGCAGAACAGAAACCTGTGGCAGTGGTTTGAATGATAAATTATCTATTTACATGTAGAGCTGAACAATCGCTGGTTCGAGCTTCTAAGATGTGAGAATGTAAGACTGTTTCCAGGATATTTTCTGTTGGTTGAATGAAACATATTTACATACATCTCCTTCTGTGGCTTTGGTAAATTAAAGAGGAATTTTCCCCTATTTTCTTCCTTTTTTGACCTGATAATTAACCAAATAATTGAGCAAATAACCAAAGGTTTAATCAATAAAGAAAGTAAGTTGCAGTCAGTTAGTTGCAGCTCCGTTTACAGGTTTCTATAACATTTTCGGCCAAATTATGCAGATTATTCTTCATGACCTGGCAACCGAAAAGTTTTTTTTGTCAACAGCTTATAACCAATACTCACTTGCGAATAATTCATAAAGCACCGGTAAAGCTGTTTGCGGTAAAACCCTCCGTAAACGGTGCCTTTAAAAAGTGTCGTCAGTGCTGGAAGCAGCTGCTGTCGGAGAGTAAGAAGCAACGCTGCTCCAAAGAAAAAGGTTTTGACTCCAGCAACGGGCAGAACAGCTGGTAAACGCTTCCAGAAGCTTCCTCTGATTAACACGTTGACACAGCGTCCACGGCGTCCTGGCACCGTCAGCTGCTTCCACAGTGACCAGGCAGCTGCTCCTCTTGCTGGAGCTGTGGATGTACGGGAGCCGCACCTCTAAATGAACGTCGGCATGTCGGATCATATCTCAGCCTCACGCCGCTCACATCAACCGATCACGCCAGCCTGGTCCTCGGCGTGATGGTGGCTGGCAGCTGTGGCGGCGGCCTGGTTCCTGGCGTGATGGCGGCTGGCAGCTGTGGCAGCGACCTGGTCCCCGGCGTGATGGTGGCAGTGACGGCGGCCTGGTCCCTGGCGTGATGGCGGCGGTGGCCTGGTCCCCAGAGTGATGGTGCCAGCGGCCTGGTCTCCGGCGTGATGATGGTGGCAGCGGCCTGGTCCCGGAGTGATGGTGGCAGCGGCCTGGTCTCCGGCGTGATGGTGGCAGCATCATGGGCCTGGTCCCCAGAGTGATGGTGCCAGCGGCCTGGTCTCCGGCGTGATGGTGGCAGCGGCCTGGTCTCCGGCGTGATGGTGGCAGCATCACTCTGGGGCCTGGTCCCTGGCGTGATGACGGCGGTGGCCTGGTCCCCAGAGTGATGGTGCCAGCGGCCTGGTCTCCGGCGTGATGGTGGCAGCATCACTCTGGGGCCTGGTCCCTGGCGTGATGACGCCAGCGGCCCGGTCCCCGGAGTGATGGTGGCAGCGGCCTGGTCTCCGGCGTGATGGTGGCAGCGGCGACGGCCTGGTCCCTGGTGTGATGGCGGTAGTGGCGGTAGCCTGGCTGTTCATTGGAATTTTGTGGTGAAAATGGTCAGAACTGTGTTTTTCTAAGAAAACACCTGAGCAACCACCGGTCAAAAGTCCAAATATATTCGGTTTAACAATCGGCATTGCACATTAAAAACTGATGTGTACGTTCGTGCTCCCAAGGGGATGCACGTTGTTTTTTACCTTTTTAACCGTATTTTTTCTTTATTTAAAGGTGAATTCATCTGCTGAGTCACCACAGTATTTGACTTTTGCATCATGATGAAATTAGATGTCTCCATGACCTTTAAGTGTGACCTTCAGCTGTAGTCGTCTCAAAAAGTTACCAGAGACTTTTGTTGATTTAAAAACAGCCAAAGGCAAATTCTTTGGGGGGGGGGGGCAGGTGGCTGATTCCCACGAGGCTCCGCGGTTGCGGCGTCTGAGAGATGAAGCCCGTCAGAGTTAGCTAAACAGCGCTAATGCTCCCTGTCCAAACGCTAACAAGAATCCAGAAGCCGGCTGTGTTTGTGTGCATTTTGAACCGATGCTCTGTCTGTAAATATGGTGGTTTGGGGGGGGGGGGGTGCCATTTGTTTTCATTTTGAAAATGGGGAAAGGGGGAGGACTGTGTTGAGAGAAAACATCTTTCATTCAGATGCATTCAGTGGCAGATTCAGTCTGAGTGAGCTGATCTTTATCTTGTATCCTGCAAAGCAAACATTTGTATTTTAGGAACGAAACACTCACTCACACAAAAACACACACACACACACACACACACACACACAGAACATAGCTGACTCTGCACTATTTTGGTGGAGCCATTGTGTGCAGCTCCCCAGGTGTGGCGATCTGACTCTGAAGTGAGCTGAGGGCTGCTTGTTGTTTCTAAACACTCGTTTTTTTTGGTTTGTAAAGGTTTAATTCTACTTTCGCTGTAAATGTTTTTGTTTATGACACTGAAAATACTCAGTTATTTTGTATTCATGCTGCATTTAAAGGTCTGAATAATCCTGAAGAAAACAACCTCCTCTCCAGCAGAACTCAGCTTCGTCCTGGAGTCAAGATGGATTTAATTTGTCAGCGACAAAGTTTTTTTTTAACATTTAGTGACAATATTTATTCACAGTATCTGCACGTGATAGCTACAGTTTGTTTAAATTAGGTAATGGCAGATGACGTTTGGTTTATTTTATCAGACCATCAGATTAAATCTTTGCTTGTCACTGTTGTAAATGAGTTCTGTCGTGTTCTGTTTGACTGTGAAGTAGCAGACGTGATCGGTTGATGTGAGTGTGGGGCCACATCCATTAGTTTGTGTGGCCGCTTTGCTGCATTTATAAAAAAGTTGTGTTCTGAGCCAAAAAGTTTTATTAATCGGTGCACGATGATCGGTGTAAAAATGAGTAAGGTTATGAATATATGTATATATCATGGTTACAGTAAAACGAAAATCCGGATGTAAAAGTGTCAGATTGAGAAAACCGGAGCTCAGTCTTCCTTCTTCGCCAGAGCGTGACGAACCACTTCCTCTGTTGGCGCTGTGTCGCACTGCCTGACACGTCGCACTCTTCGTGTGCTGGCGAGCGTACGTTCGCTCCCGAGTGACGCCGGGTGTTACAGTTACGTTTTAAACTGTGTAATTGAAAACAGACAAACAAACAAAAAAACGGTGGGAATCCAGCAACACTCGTGGATTAAAAACCTGCCTGGATGACGCATTGTGAAGCTCAGTAGCTCGCGGCTTCCCGGAGCATTGCGCTGAGTGTTTCCTCCCCCTAGCCCCCTTCTGATGCACCATTACTCCTGTAGTAGTAGAGGTCATCTATGTCAGCTTTTACTCCCCCACCGCCGGCAGCCACGGGCAGCGACAGCAAACGGCCAACGAGTGGCGGGCAACCGTCAGATGTGGCGCGGACGCTGTAAAAACGGTGGCACGGAGATCTCTCGCTCCCCGATGCAACGCTGCTCTACTCCCAAGTGCGGCTGATTCGGAAACTATCAGTGCTCTGCTTATAAATTTCCCCTGTGTGAAAAGCAATGCATACAGAATGAATCTGCCTCTATTTATCTATCTGGCTATCCATGCACACACAGACACACATACACTCACACGCACTTCTACACACTCCTCACTTCATCTGAAGCAACTGCCCCACTGGAGGGAAATAAAGAAAATAAAGACCGTGGACTTTTTCTGCTCTGGTCCCCAGATAAACTGGCTCAACACATTGGAAGAACTGTTTCTCCTTTTTTTCATTTGCAAAATATTGATCTCTTAGAGATTCCCCTGATTAAATGAAGCTTAACTAGCTAATACACTGGATTAAGCACAAAGTCATTTCAGTCCAAACAGTTTCTCGACTGAAATTCCAGAAATTTTACCATCGTGAGTTTTTAAAAATGTCTTGATGTCTAGTTTGTACATATCAGTGAATTTCCCTACATCACTTGACCTAATGCGTAAAACAACCTTTACAGATGCAACTGATTTTAACTCACTTTTCCTTTTTTCTTTTCTCTATTGCAGAATCAGACGTTGTGCAAAGGCCTCAATGAACTTCAGAATGGACAGGTAGGCAGACCGGCTCTGATCACACCAGTTTGTTCACACAGGTTCTGATCGCACCGGTTCTCTTCACACCGGTTTTGTTCGCACGGGTTCTGTTCATACAGGTTCTGTTCACATCAGTTGTCTGTGTACACAACTTATTTATTTATTTATTTGTTTATTTAAAAGAATCTAGTATCTCTGTAAAACCTTTAATAGAGCTAAAGGTTTGTTTTGAGGGACCAGCTAAAGAATCTACATATTAAAACACAAGCTTCCCTCCAGCTCCAGCTTCTGTGGACCCCTTAATTTCAAAATCTTCCCTCCATCTTAAAATCTGCCTCACACCCTCATCATCACAAGAACCTCGCTCATGTAAAAAAATACAGATCATCAGCAAAGTGCAGTTAAAGTATCAGAAGTGAAACTTCTTTCTGGCAACTGTTGGTCCTGAGTCATTGGTGCTTTGGCAGCTGCCGGGGGCGGGGGCCGGGGGGCCGGGGGGCCGGGGGTCAGGTTCGGCCGCGCTGTTGACAGTCAGATACTGTGGCTCCGAGTTTCTGAGCGAGACCGCGCAGGGCGTTGCGATCGAACCGCTAACGACCCGCTAACATCTCGAACTGCACAACAGCGCTTTCTGGAAACCACTGGTTTGATTTTTAACTGTGCGTCGTGAACTGTGAGTAGAAAATGTAGTGGAGCCAAAGAGTAAAGCGATGGGAAGTGGAAGTACTCAAGTACAGCACAAGTACCACGGTGCTGCAGTAAAAGTACCTCGGTTACTTTCACCCCCTGCTCATCTTCCTCAGACACCGAGAGAAACTGCTGTTTGAGATGCTGTGATTGCATCAGGCAGCACTTCATAAATTCCCCTTACAGCTCCCTGTTTTCTGTTATTTACAATCGTACACTGTGAATCTGAATGAGATTCCAGTAATGTTGTTTACATACCACAGTCCCGTGTTTTCCACCAGTGTTGTTGAAGAAAGTTCCTCTGGAGCCGGTTGACTCTGCGTCTGCTCTGTCTGCTGAGGAGGATAGAAACTGTGGAGGCTTCCTCCGTCCGGCGGGTCCACAGCTCGCCGTCCTGCCTCTGAAACTGTCCGTGGGCGTTTGTGACCGGACGGGAAAATGCTGAAAACGTTAACGGCCCCTGAGGCCGAGACGAGAGGAAGAGTAAATATAAAGAACAAAAAAAAAGAAAAAAAAACATTTGGAGATTCATTAGTCGTCAGTTTAATTTCAGAGCCAAGATTCTTTTTTTTGTTTTGCTTCGCATTGTGGCAGCTCTGCTTTCTGCATATTCTTCCCCTCACAGAGCAGAGCGATGCATAAGAGTGCTGAAAAAAAACCTAATTAAAATGAACTTTGCGCTCTGTGATGGGTGGATAATTGTTGCAAGGCACCAGCGTGTGTAATTGAGGCTGTATTTGTTTTACAGGTTTACCTTGTAAATGAGTACATTTGCATTTTTTTCCTCCTTCAGCTGGTTATTGCAGGACTCTTGTCAGTTTAAACGCTGTCCAATTGTTTCCAACACGGCACGACGGCCATGTTGTGGAGGGTGTTTTTATCTTTTCCTGTCGAGGAGGTAATTAAAACTCCCTCTTGAGCATCTTAACACTTGTCACTTCAGCGATAGCCACAAAAGTTAATGGTGGTCTTTCTTTTTCTTTTCTTTTACTTTTTTTTTTTTTTTTTGGACAACAAAAACACAACAATCCCAGGTGGTGTTGTGGATGTAAACTTCCTTCAATCAGATTAACCCAACACATAAGTCCTCCTCGTTTTTTTTTTGTTTTTTTTTCTGGTCTTTTGCGGCTGAAGCCCCACTCGGTCGTTGCCAAGGTCCCCTCCAGCCAAGTACCGAGGAATCCGGCGCTACACCTTCCTCTGTTACCTCCCTGAGGCATAATTAGCTGTGGCTAGAGAGGGAGATCAATTCCGAACATCACAGTGCAACACAGAGTGAAGCTGTTAACTGATCCTCAGGAGAGTGGGGAGGTTCTGCGGTGTTTAGCGGCCAGGCGGCGTCGAGGGAAGCGAGCCGGGGGCTTCGCTCCCCAAAAAACGCAGACTAAGGATGGGACCAGCTCCTTCTGCCTCCCATCGTCTTGGGCTGGCGGTAGGGGGGGGCGGAGCGTATCCCAGCATGCACCGAGATTCCCAGGAACGACCTACATGCCGGGGTGGTGGTTCCAAAACAACATTTTGGGCCCTCGACCCTTTTTGATGCCACGAACTCGCGACCCCTCGTCATGGTTTGGCGAGCGCCGGCTTCTACCTCTCCTATCGTTTTGTTCCGATAATTTCTAGAAACGCAAAGATTCAAAGTTCTCCAGAATTTCACAAGAATGAAAGTAATGAAAAGGAATAGAAATGTTTTATTTCTACTATGTTGTATCATGTGACCCTTTGGTCTTGCTTTACCATTGTCCGTCTTATCTTTGTGGTTTGTTTTGTGCATATTTTTCATCGGTTAGCATGTCTCTCTGGTCATTTTGCATCTCCCTCTGGTCGGCAGCCGCTCTTTGTGTCTTTGTGTGGTTGTTTTGCGTTTCTTTTTTCGTTGGTCCGTGTCTTTATGCGGCTCATGTAGTCCTTGGGGCCCCCGGCCTGGTTCCCGGTTGGCCCCTCACTAATCCACCCGTGCCTGGTCACAAAATTCCTTGAGTCAACTCATGTTTTCCATTTTTTTCCATCTCCAGTTAATGACCTTTCTCTCAGCTGCCCCCCCCCCCCCACCCGTGCTAAGTGTGCTCCCCATGTGTCTCAGCCCTCTCACCGCTTCATATGGAGGACACGGTCTTTATGATGCCGGGGATCCACCATGTCTCTGACTAAATCACCACCTGCTGCAAGTAAATTAAATATTGACTTCTTGTATTGACTTGTAGATCTAATTTGAAGTGATTGCGGATGAGCAATAATGGTGCAGAAAAATGAGTCGGGGCTGCTTTAATGGCGGGCTGCCGGCCACTTGTTAAGGCCTGGATGGTGCGAATCATTGAGTTGGAGAGGGAGCTGGTTTCGGCAGAACTCGAGGGTCACTACCCCCCCCCCCCACCCCCAAAAAAAAGCCACACCTGTATATTATGATTCAATTGGGCTGATGCTGCAGAGAGGCTGAGTGAAGAGACTGTAAACGCTTGTGACGCAGGAATCGATGGTTCAGAAACAAATGAGTTGATGGCAGCGGCGGCGGCAGTCGGTGGGATGGTTGTAGAGAGGAGAAATAAAGGTAAGAAAATGGTTTGTGTTGATGGAGCCTCTCAGAGTCTCAAGCTGTCATCTGAGTGCCCCCCCCCCCCCAACAAGCCCGACCGCTCTCCTTGGACCGGTGAGGGGAAAAAAACCCTCATCTCAGGCCCAGCGTCGCAGAAATGGAGCGTCTCTCATTCAGACCCACTCGGTCAATATTTGCCCACTGGTCTCAAACCAAACACACTGGTATTGAAAGTCGTCAGACTCAGCAAGGCCAGAAGACGACGGAGGAGGCGGCCGGGATGGAGAAAAGAGACGGAGACGGGGACGGGGATAGGGAAGGAGACGGGGAAGGAGAAGGGGATGGGGACAGGGATGACGCTCCATGCCTCCTCTACAAACCCTGATACAAGGCTTTAACTGGGATTTAAAGGAGCAGTCCGGCTTTTACATCCAGGAGAGTCGATCCAGAAAACTAATCATCAGCCATTTTGACAATCGAGTAATTGCATAAAAACAAAGAATCTTGTCAGATACAGAGGTGAAAGTTAAAGGTGTCTGTCTGCGCAGCTCGGCGAACGCCGAGTCTCCGTCGGTCAGAGGTCGCCGCGAGATGCGGTCGAGTGAGTGGGAAAAGAAGGTGACGGTGGGCGGCAAGACACATCTTTAAAACGTCATCACCAGCATCCACATTCCCATGGAGATAAGAGGAGGAGCCGCCCCGACGTTTCTGAAACTTATTCTGCACTTAAGCGAGTTTTTTAAGAGCAAAATTACAAGTCATTTTAGGCCTGTAATCTCCCCGTCAGGATCTTATTACCTCAAAATTAAAGCCACGCTTCTTGTCATAAAAACACGATTAAAACGCGGTTCTCATATTTAGGTTTGTTTTTTTTTTTTTTATAAGCTCCCCAACCTGAGGTGAAGATTTACCCATCACATCATCGACATGATCAGCCGAAGAAAAAGAGAAATTAATCTGCAGGTATTTCTACAATCGGGGCCAGGTTTCAGAAAATGCCAGAGAGTTCTGGTTCCAGCTCCTCGAGTCAGATAATCCTCTGCTCTCTTCATCATAAATAACAGTGAACGGAAGATTTATGGATTTTGGATGGTTGATGTCATCGAGCATAAAATTACAAACGCCAACACTGGATCACGACAATGACAACTACTGTTTAAAGGGCTGATTAGCGGCTGTAAATACACTGAACCTCTCTCTTAGAGAAAATGCTGAGGACGATTGAGGAGGGTTGGGGGGGGGGCTTCTTGATGCAAGAGCCCATCCACTCGCCAGATTTTTTTACCGTTCTTGCTTCTTGCCTCTTGGGCAGAGAACCGCCCCTTCTGTTTCAGGGGACCCCCCCCCCGTTGCATCATGAGGACCACCCTGCGCAGCGGCAAGAGTGTGTAGGGATTTTTCCTCCCTGCCTCGGGCTTTTGTGCCACCCCTTACCCGCCAGAAGAAGGAGGGTCAGGCGGGGGGGCAGAAGCCCTCCTTTTGTCCCCCTCCGAGCCCCCTGGGCGACTGCAGGAAGTTCTCAAATGTCTGAAGAGGTGCGTGGTTCTGCCGACAGCAGATGTTCAGTCATTACACCGCAGCCGGACCCGGCTTCACTTTACTCACTGGGAAAGGAAAAGTCCCTTCATCGGCTCCTGTTCGTCTCCGGCTCTATTTTCAAAGGTTGAATTTCTTAGAACAACTGAAAGCATCACAATTCAAAAATTCAAGCTTCTTCCAGTTTGACTCTACTGATTTTCAGTATTCATTTGAAATCAAGTGACCTTGTTTATTTTTTTTTTCAAGATGCAGCAGATTCTACAAAAAATCCTTAAAACAAGCAAGTTTCCTTTGGAAACTGGTTAAAATATTCTTATACAACTAGTATTCTTATAGAATACTAGAATAGCTTTTCCTCCCAGTCGATGAGAGATTAACAAGCTTCCGAGGCCTTTAGTTTTTATTTTGCAGACAGAAGTTTCTTCTGGGATTTTTCAGATTTAAGTTCAGCACAGTCAGTTTCTATGTGAGCCGCCGTTGGTCAGATGAACCGAATCTTCAGGACATTTTATCACTGACTTCGGTTTTCAGATGTGGACGTTTGTCTCTGTGTGTTTGTGCGTTGGTGTGTGTGAGTGAGTGAGTGAGTGAGTGAGTGAGTGTGTGTGTGTGAGTGAGAGAGTGTGTGTGCGTGAGTGAGTGTGTGCGTGAGTGTGTGTTTGAGTGAGTGAGTGTGTGTGTGTGAGAGTGTGTGTGCGTCTGTGTTGAGTGCGGTGGTTGCTCTTTGTGGCTGCATCTGTCTGCCTCTATTGTTTACAGAGGTCCATCTGCTGGCCTCCAGCGAACCCCCCTCCCCCCTTTCAGTTAACAGACACCCCCTTACCTCAGCCTCGTCCCTCCTCCCATCCTCCCCCGTCTCAGTGTGCTACTGTGCCCCCCCCCCCACAGAAAGCCAGCTGTCCCCCTCCTCGTCTCCCCTCCGTCGCTGACGTTTGGTGTCAGACCTTGTTGATCAGAGCTGCTGAGGCCTTAAAGTCCAATTCAGAATCCGAACCTTTAACATTAGACGGAAACTTAGTGAGACTTGGTGAGACAACAAACACCTTCGGCTGTGCGGATAAGCAGTAAGTTGTTTTTTAAAATATTATTTTTTTTTGACCAATTGTTTTGCACGTTTTTTAATTTATTAAATGTTCAAATGATTACACGTGTGTATATAAATAAGAAGTAGTAAATAAAATCAAAAGAAAGACTTAAAACTGTTTTTATAAATTTAGTTGTTTATGCAACTTCAGGTTAAAAGAAGCCAAACATTCCCTTGTCTCAGCTTCTAAATTGTGATGATTTCTGCTTTTCTTTGTCTCATCTTATCGTAAACTGAGTCATTTAGGCTTTTGAGTCAAACAAAGGTTGTAATACACGCAAACAGCACTGGGCTACAAATGTCCTGTGGAAGGTATTGACCAGCTTAGATTTACTTTTCTGATCAATAGTTCAGAATGACAACAGTGTGAGTATTGATCAGTGAGAGCAGAACTGGAAAAAAAATCATCACATCGAGTAGAAAATACCAGTTAGAACGAATGAGAACTAGAAAATCAGTTTCAGGTTCTGATGTGGACACATTTAAGTGACATATGTGGGACTTGGCATGATTACCTGATAATACCTGAACAGGTACTAACAATTGAAAGGACTCACTGTGAGTCTGTAATGATGATTGATGATGGAGTTGAAGGTCGTGGCTGGTTCAGATCAGGCATCATGAACTTTCTTTGCAGCGGCACAATATATTTTCTAATTTTTTTCTATGTTTTGCAGAAATAACCCTGCCCTGCATACACAGTAGTCAAGCACAGTTCTGAGATAAATCCACTGTAAGTAAAACACACAATAAATCCTTTACGAAAAATGCTGAAGCAGAAGTGTAAATCCTCGGAAAACTGGAAATTTTTGAAGTTGCACCAGTGAGTCCGACTCCTTCAGCTGTTATAGTTTCCCCCAGACCTGGACTTTTAATTTCTCCTGCCTCCTGGTTCAGACTCTGCCGTTGCAGCAGGAAGATAAAAACCAACAGCGGCATCTCATTTTGCTCAACAGATGTCCTTAATCCCAGCTAATCCAAAATGTTAAATGGTTGTTGTCTCTGCAGCGAGTGCGGGGCGCCGACCCCCGACACAAGGGTTCCCACCGGCCAGTTGGACTCCGTCAGACCCCCTCGGGTCCTGGTCTAGTGCTCCCAGCTCCTCGCCACACTGCCAAGTGGAGCCTGAATTAATAAAGTGTCTGTTTCTGTGGCCATGTGTGAGGCTATTCGGGGGGGGGGGCTGTGCTTTTAAAGGGGAAGAAAATCATGTCTTTCTGAACGTAGTTCTGGTAATACGGACTCATGTGGTCTACCGTGACTCGTTTGAGTCCTTGTTAGCAACACAGGAACCAAACTGCCTCCTCTGATTCTCCGATTGGAGAGGTTTTTTTTTTTCATGTTCACTCCCATTATTAATCTTTCTGTTGTCACGACAACCACACCGATATAATACAGGGATTTTTATTGATGTTCATGAACGACCTGTAGCATTTATGACCTTCAGTAAAAATGCCTTTTATACTTGGGGCAGTTATCTGACAACAACAGAGCCCTGCAGGTGACTCATCACAAGCATGGCTCTTAAATTAGTCGCTTGTCCCCTCAAATTTTCAAATCATCCCCTTAAATAACTTTTTATTCCCTCAATTTAGTGACTCACGCCCGGAATTGACTCGACTCAGTTGCTCGGATGAATGAATTATGCCTCAGAACGGCTAAGTCCTCAGTTCAGGTCTCGGATGTACCGGCTGCCTTTGTTCCGTTTTATCAGCGAGGTGAGCGATGAGATCCGAAACCTTCAGGCTGCGTTTTTACGAACAGTGTCAACATTTTAAATGCTAAAACAACCTACTTGTAATAACATGTCTGAGGTGTGTCAAAGGTGAATCCTTGTATCTCAGTCCACAATTGAAATCACCCTGAGGTCCATGTTGAAGGTGTCCCGTTGGACCAGGTCTGTGGTCCGGAACGGTCGGCGCCGCCAGTGTGCAGATGAAATTGTGTGTGATAAGTGAAGACTCTGGTCTTCAGTCAGGTGAGAATGACGTCAGCTTCAGCTCAGCTTTAGTTTTCCAGAGTTCTGGCTGCTGGTTCTGTCCATGTTTGTTATGGTTCCGTGACCACGCCACACTCTGCGTTCTCTCTTGTTCCGTGGGGGTCGTCTAGGTCCAGAGCTCTGGTGGTTTCAGAGCAGCGGTTCCACGGGGTCATCCAGTGGAATCACTCAGAGGTCAAAACGTCTTATTTTCGGCCTCGCGTTCGTCCAGTCCAACGCTCCAGCGGGTTTTGAGGCTTTAGACTCGGTTCCTCAATTGTCTTTGTCTTCGCCTCATGTGGGCTACGTGAAAACTGTCTGCATTTATACGTCGGGTAAGTTTCCAGCTGCTCTGAATGGCTGTCTCGCTGGTTCTGGTTCAGACCAGGTGGTTTTGAGGGCTGCGTCGGTCCAGCAGAGGCCCACATCATCATTTCCTGGTACGGACGCCGTTGCTAGCATCTAATCTGTGCCCTAATTCAGTTCGATCCCTAGAAATAATGTACTTTACCTGTTCAGTGTGACGGAGGCTAAGCTGCAGCACCAGCCCTCGTTCAGACAGACTCTAACCGGCCATTTAATCAGCGCCAATAACATCTGCTGCTGCTCTTTCTGCCATTTCTCACTCCCCCATTATCCGCGATTAGGAGACCGGAGTCGAGGCGATCAGCGATGGCAGCGGCACCGTAATTTCTCCTCGGCTCCTCGCTTAATACGGAGTTTGACCTTTCGGCGGTTTGCGATCGTTGCGGCCGCTGGTCAATATCCTGGCTCTCGCCGAAGGTGCAGGCCCATCGGCTCGACAGAATAAATGTCTTCATTACGGCTGCGGCCTCAAGCCACATTCCTCTCCGTGATGTTCAGATCGTTTCAGCTTCAGCCGGTGATTTGGTTCGGCTTTGGATAAACGCCGAGGGGAGCGCGGCCATGTTTCTCAATCGAGGACAGATTAAAGATGCGGGTGAAGTTTGCTACCGAACTAAATGGTATCGACTGAATGCACCATCTGCTTGGTGGCCCGCTGGATTAGATCCTGTGAAACACATTTCAAATTGAATTTCTTTATTTACTTTTTTTTTTTTTTTTAGAGGTAAACACTCTGAAATCCACTTTAAAGTTCACTGCGAAACAGTGCAGCATTAATAAAGCTCTTGTCTGTATGGAAGCACATTTAGTAAGTAACAGTTTTAAGTCATAAATATAATAATTGTGATTTTCACTCAAAAGATTAAGTGAACATTTAGATTTAAAAAGTCAGGGTTTTAAATAACTAAACATTTTACTTAATAATGCACGATACAATACATAATATTTTTTGTCAGTTAAACAGCTTTAACTGACAAATATAGCAATATCGAAACACAGGACTCTGATGGATAATGTGACCCGACCATGGTTCTAAGAAATAGCGTTTTTATTTTTCTGTCAGTTCGGTGGACAGCTTTAGAGAGTACAGTACCTACAAGCCTCGGCTGCCGTTGCCATGGAGCAGTGGTGGATGTGGATTACACGGCAGTCGGTTGTGAGCAAAACTCAGAGCAGGAGCCGACAAATTACTCCCAAAGTGACCTGAAGTGTAAAGGTGAATCAATGAAAATGAATAGACGAAGGCTGCAACTTCTGATCATTTTCATTATCCATTAATCTGAAGATTTATTACTGATTAATTGTTTTGTCTAAAAAATGTCAGACACTTTGTTGCTATTGCTCAACATGATGTAAATACAGTAAAACAGTAAAAACGGCATCTTTGTTGTTATAATAGTAAATTAAATAAATGTCAGTCAGTAGTAAAATGTGAAAATGCAAATGTAAAAAAAAAATATGTGAGGCAGAATCACACTGGAAAAAAGTGCAAAAAGGAAATTTGAAAGAGTATATTCAATTTAATTTGACAGTAAAGTGACTATAAAGTGCAAACGGAAGGAAAAGTGTGATGTGGGTCAACGGTAAATTATTCGTAGAACGGCAGCATAGTGATGGAGGTCGGCAGACATTGGCCAAGTCGATGTTGGTGGGGGAAGTTGTAGAAATGATTCAGCTTGATTAGAAAAGGGGGGAATCGTGTAAATGGACGACCGCAGGAAGGAAGCAGGTCTGGCGAGGTTCCGCAGAGAACGTCGTCGTTCCGAGTTTCTGAAGAACCAGAGCGCCGCGCAGAGCAAAGTCAGTAAATAAGTAAAAACGTCTGTCGGCTTTTAATTTTTTTTTCTCTGCGGTTATTCAAGTTTTTTCCACCTCAGCCAAGTGTAAAAACAACTTCTTTTCAACTTCTGATATTTCCATTTTACAAACTGCTCATATTGATCAGGGACAAACAAAGAAAAACCACGTCATGCTCCTACATCCGTCAGACGGAAAACTTACATCTCCCTCCAGTCTAAATGCGTCGGCAATGTCACCTGCTGCTGCTCCTCGTCCACGCCGCCTCTTCCCGAGGCTGATGGGAAACAAACCACAACACAAACTGAGCTTTCATCTAAACGAGCCAAAGCCGGAGGCCTCGACCAACCCTAGCGAGGGTCCAGGCCGGATCAAGCTGCTCCTCCGCTTGCCTCATCCTCCTCTCGTGGTCGTTCTCTTTCACGTAGCGGCGCTCCCGCTGTCTGGACTGCGAGCCGCGGCCGCCGTTGAGTGACAGGTCTCTATAGCAACGTTTCTCTGCGATGCTGCAGAAGCGGTGCGAAGGCAGAAGCCCTTGCCGGAGCTTTTACCCCTGAACAAACATCGCTTCGGACTCAAATCACAGAGACGGACATGAGCCAGGATGACACACTATTTAACTTGTAGTAAAAGCAAAGGACCCCCCCCACCGCTGCCTAAAGGGAGTGCGTGATTCGATCATTTATTTTTTTATCGAGAGGAGCTGTGCTGGGAACAGCAGGCGGTGTCAGCGTGTCACAAAAGCCTCTATTACATTTCAGTTTTTTCAAGGAATCTGGGACGTGAACAGAATCAGGCCGAGAATTCAACCCTTCTATCGTCCATTCATCTCTGTGGCTCTGTCACTTCTGAAAAGCCCCGATTGGCACAGATTGGCGATTGAAATCCTCTGATGATGGCAGTGGTGGTGGTGATGATAGCTGGAATCTCGCAGCAGGTTCCAGCTCAGGAGCAGTTTTTGTTCCTGTTTCAGGATTCGGGCGGTAAAATGTCTTCCGGGAACTTTTGCTGAAAAATTTAAACGAGATGAGAAACAAACAGGAGTTTTGAAGCTGCCGCTGTTATTTCCTCAGTTTTTTCTCTCCTCCAAAAAAAGGAGGAATTCCAAGAACCTGAAGGCGGCAGGTTACCAGGAAAAAACAAAGTGATTAGGGTCGACGCTCCCGATCGATTGAAGAGTCGATGTAACTGATTCTGTTTTTGTAATCAAAGTTTCAAAGCTACTTTCTTTTTATCTTCTCTGCAATTATACAACTCTGTTATCATAATTTTAATTTTTTTTTTGGGAAAATGATTCAGACAATCTTCAAAGAAGCCAAACCAGACGGTTTTTCTCTAACTGAACACTTCCTACACATTTCAAATTAAAAGCCTTCCAGGAAGGAGACAGTTTCAATTGCAGCATCTGCAGCAAAAAAAAACCAAACAGCAAAGTGGATTAGTATTAGCGATTAGTATTAAATATGTAATAAAAGCCAGATTGTTGTTAAACAGTGTTGTGGTGAGTGGAAGCATGACTGTCATTGGTGTAATTAGTGTTGTGGAAATGACTGTGTTTAAATATGTAAAACAGGGGAAATTAGAACTGAGGCCAGTGTGTAACGAGTCCCTTTAAATAAAGAGAACGTGTGATATTTATACTGATAGTCAAACCCAGGTGCCTCTTAGTTACAGTGATGCTAAACATAATCTTTACATTAGAGAATCTTTAGCCGGCAACCGTTTGTAGTTAAACATCTGTAAAATGCTTAATTACTTATCAGAACTGTCATTGATCCGCCAATCAATGCATCGACCAATCGTTCCGGCCGTGGTTGTGCGCATTTCCTGCCGCCGGTTCAATATTGGGACTGACGTCGTGTCGCATTCCAGCGAACATGAGGAGAATGAGGCCCGGGGTGTGTTTGATTTGCATTTAAATGGATTTATTGTCTGCTGTCGGTGTGACGGGTGGAGACTGACCACATGATCAAATTGTTGTTGTTTTGTTTTTTGTTTTTTTCTGCGGGAGGAAATGAGGAGTCCTGCCACCTGAATACAGCGCTGAGAGATCACAGTTCAGTCGGACGCCCTCGTGTGCTTGTCGTTCGGTTGCGTAATGGGCATTTTAATGTGATTGTTATCTGCTGGTCGACGGGAGCAAAGGAGCCACACTGTTTATTAGAGTGAAACACTGGCGGAGCATCAGCAGCATCCACTGTTATTGATTCTCTCTCAGTCTGTAAAAATAAATAAATAAATAAATAAATGTATATGTATATATATACATATACATATACACATTTTAATCATAAAAGGAAACTGCCACTCAGCAACAGGTGGCTACAAACTGCGTCAGTTTCCTTTATATTATTTAAAAAATATACATGCATGAAATTCTTCTTAATTACTCCAGTATTTGATTCTTTTTGTCAGGACTAATGATGCCTAGAAGATCTAAAATACCTTGATATAAACCGGCAATTTCACAACGTGGCGTCAGGTTTGAGCCACAGTATGAGTGTGTCTCCGGGGATGCCACCGACTTCCTGTCTGTGCTAACTGAAATACCTCAGCTCATCCTGTCAGACTCTGCTCTGCTCAGTGCTGACACGATAAACGGAAGATGGTTCATCAGCTGAACATGAAAATATGAGTTTATTCACTGATCAGAATCTCAGTCTTAAGTCCCTGTGATGTGATTACATCTTGATATGGCTGAAAGAGCCTGAACTGCTACTAAACTGAAGTTTGAATGAGATAAGTCAGGTTTAAATCGTCAGCAGTGGACTGAGGTAAAATGTGGAGACTTTCCAGGGCAATATTGGACAATATAAGTCTGTAAACCATAAGTCATACTTCAATTTTCACCACATTCTCTGATGAAACATTTCAGTTGGAACGTTTGACGGAGCCTAATAGTCTTTAAAATGCCGGAGCTTTTTGTGGCCATAGCTCTGAGGCTGTTTAAATTCAGATTTATCTCGTCCGGACCCACAGAGCTTTGTCTTGTGTGCAGCGTTTTTCACTGAGGGATTTTGTTCTTTTTACCACCTGCTGGCAGCCGATGTTTAACAAAGGGCTGATACCTTTGCGGTGTATTACTGAAACATTGCTCAGTTTAAACCTAATCCGAGCTCAGGAGAGCCCAGGGCTCGAATCGGGCTTTATCGGGCCGGTCTTCCCGTGCTCGTCTCGCAGTCCGCCAGACCCGAGTGTCACAGCGAGAAGAAGAACTGGCCCTGGACGAACCGGCCCGCTTCACGATTAGATCCCGTCCTGAACCGCTGAGGGGTGCCGGTTTCGTCACATCTGCACTCGCAGCAGTTGGTCGGTGTCCCTCCCCAGTCCCTCTGGACCGCCGAGCCCGAACACCCTGCTGGGTCGGGTCCGTCGGTCCCGCCGCTGCTGTTCGAACAAACGCTGTGTCTCCGTGCTCTGTTTTTGCTGGCTGAACCTCCACCTCTATATGTGGAGCGGTGGGGGCCCCGGTCCCCCCGACGCCCCCTTTGCCAAACTGTGGGCCAAGGGCCAGACTCTGTCCTGTGTGCCCCTGCTGATAAGCTGTCCCACTGCCAGAGGAGGGGGTTCGCCGAAATCAGTCGGCGACAACAGAGGCTGGTTTCTGGGGGGAGAACAGTCCGTTTATTCGAATGCTGTACCCAGTTCCAGTTTGGTGGTTCTGGTGCTTCAGTTTTTTCCTCTTTTGGAGGCTCTTTGTTTCCAGTTTATGTGGCAGATTCAAATTTTACCTTCAAAATGACATAAATGTGACTGTTGTCTAGTCAAACTCTTGTATATTAGGATTATTTCAGCTTGATAATGTGAAAAACAGATAAAAACAGTGGTGCATTTATCTTCATTGCACCAAACTTAATAGTCCAACCTTTGACAGTAAAGCCAGATAATACATTTGGTGCAGCGGAGGGAAGTGTGGGGCTGTTTATCTTTTTCATTGTTGTAGTTTTGTTCCGCTTGATGATACAGAGATGTTTGAATTTAAATCAGTTTTAGAGAAAAGTCTTAACCTGTAAAAGTCATTATTTCTTCCTCCTTCTTTTTTCCTCCTTTTTTCTTCCTTCCTTTCTTCTTTCTTCAACTAAATGCTTTAATCTGAAAGCTTGAAAAAAATCCTTAAAAAACGGAAAAAATGAGTTGAGATTGATAGTTGATTCTTGACCGTGGAAACAGTGGTTGAAGAAAGCAATCACATCACAAGTAGTGGCTCCATTTAGTCAGAGGGGGGATGCCACAGACACAAAGCCATTGAAGTGCTCAGAAAAAAAAAAAAATTTAAGATCTACAATTCCGCTAGAACAGAACAAACTCGGTTCGACCTTGAAGATCCCCGGAAAAGCTCCCGTCCTGCTACTAAGTGGACCATTTGGTCAGGATTTCTGTCAGCTTGAGAGAAGAGAGGTTCGTTGTACCTTTCGCCTAAATACTTGAGCAAAATCCACAGCTAATTATCTTTCACTTTCACCGCAGTAAAATTTGTGAGTGAAGGACCTTTTTAATGGAGTATTTTCTATTGTCTTATTTCTGAAATGACGGACTCGAGTTTTTCTTCTTCACTGGAGGGAAAAGGACAAAGCCACGGCCGTCCATCTCCCCGGCACCTTTCAGGACTGAAGGGCCTCGCCGGTAAATGGAGTGTAAACAAAGGAAACGTCTGGCAGCTGCACTGATGGAAATCTGAACAGCTACTAATGCGTTTTTCAGCAGCCCCGTTATCTCAAAGGCACACTATCAAAACAGAGTACATAATGACTGTGGATAATCCTGTCTGCCCGTGGATCTGCAGCAAACAGCGCAGTGACGGTGGTTGACCTTAAACGCGGCCGCCGAGCGATGGCGGCCTTCTCAATTAAATTCTCCCAGTCGAGTGGGGAGGGACGGCGTGTCCACAGATACTCCGCTATCGGTTTAACTCGCCCTGGCTGACAGGTTATAAAGCAGAACATCTGTCTAGTTAACGAGCAAAAAAAGCGCTGATTGGAGATGGACCTGTAAACACACAGAGATACAGTTCCCTGAAGAGCCCAGCTCCCTGAAGAACCCAGCTCCCTGAAGTTGTGCCTGCTGAAGTTGAAGCACTGGAGGAAGCTTTAAGTGGGAGGCGAAATTTCCAAGTTGTCAAATGAAGTAAAGGAGCTAAGTGTCGGTGGAAATTATATTTCTGGTCATTTCTCTCGGCGCTTGATTTCACGTCTCCTTGCTCCTGGACTGACCCGTCAGAGGTTCTGGTCAAACATCTCGACCAACCACTCAACCCCCCTTTTTTCTGTTTGGAAGAGACATTGGCGAGACCGTCCTTCACTGAATACCACCGCCAGGCTTGGATGTTATATTTGTTCTGATTCACATTTTATTTGAAATTGATTGGATCCGTGTTAAGTGGGGGTCTGATTAATAAAGGGAGCATAAAACAACTTTCGTCCCTGTATAACCTCATGGTCGGAGAGAGGAGGAGTCTGTCTTTCAGCGGTAAAAACTTTTTGATTAAATATAAGTTTCTATCAGGTTGAAAATCTCCGTGCGTCAGGTAGAAACAATATTCTCACTTGAGATATTTACATAATTTCCACTTTGCCTGAAACATATATGGTGCTGAATAATATCTACAAATTAGCAGATGTGGATAGTTACATAATGAATTTACAAACAGAGTATCAGTAAATGCAGACAAATAATTAAAAAGTAAATTAAGCCTTGTTGGTTTATGTATTTTCAGTCTGAGCAGCAACTTAACAAACTGGTTTGATGAATCTGTTCACAATGTAAACAAAATACCGGTTTTTAATGAAAACAGACATAACACATCAAATTTGGTGCAGTTTTAGAACATCACTATGCTGCTGCGATGGCAGCAGCAGTTATTATTTTTATTATCTGGACAATAACTCACATGGGCACACGGCAGACTGATCCAGCTGTGATCCAGCTGTGATCCAGTCCTCATCAGAGGCCGGAGCGAAGGTCGACTCCTTCATGTAAAAGCATGTCTCCTGGATTCCTCTCTCCTCACATCTTTTCCCAGGACACAAGTATGAGAGACAAGTGAAGGAAACAAGTGGAAATTTTAAGGTAACACCGTGTGTCTGCGCCACATTACCCCCCCCCCCCCACTATGGAAATCAGCCATGCCCCCCCCCCCCCCCCCGCCCACTGCCCACTTTCCCTTCCCTATCAGCTGACACTTGGCATGGTGAAGCAGTTGCGCCGAGCTCCGCCAGCCCCCGGTCCTCCAGCCGACATGACTGGCTCGCCGGTTCCAGCTGACTTGTCTATCTCAAGCACCTCTTAATGGGACTTTGTGCCCAAAGTTTCAATTAACGGACCCCTCGGCCAGCAAACAGCAGTGGCAATCTTTGTGGAGAGGATCTGCTATTTCTGACAGACACCCCCCCCCCCAAAAAAAAAAAAAATAAATAGAAAAAATCATGGTATCTGGTTATCATAAGAGCAGCTCTGTGTGGATGAAAGGTGAGTACCGAGTGGGCACTGGTGAAAAGCTGGAAAGCTTCTGCAGCCTGCATCTAGTTTAACTACAGACATATGGAGAGAAACTGTCTGCTCAGGGGTCAGTGTGTCATCCAGCAATATATATACAGATATAAAAATGCAATTCTGTCAGAAATGAATGAATGAAACTTTATTTAGATAGGGTTTCAGACCGTTTCAAACACAAACAGAACCACAAAAAATTTATTTTCCTCAGAAGTAGGAGCAAATCAAGACAAGGAAACATCAGTAAATTGCCTTTGAGAAAAATAAATTTTGAGAAGAGATTTGAAAACCTGAGCAGAGTGTGCTGATTTAATCCCCAGGAGGGGCGACTGATCCTTAATCTAGGAGCCAGGACGACTAATGTTCAGCCTCCACTAGCCTAGAGCTTCAAGCGGGACACGACCAGGAGGCTGAGAGATCAGCAGCTGCCCGATGTATGAGGTAGCCAAGCTGTGTGGTGCTTTAAAAGTCAGCAGTTTTAACAGGAAGCCGGCGTAACGAAGCCTGTGTTGGGCTGATGTGAAAGTGACGTGGGGTCTCTGTTAGTTTTGGACTCATTTTAGACCAACTATGGCATCGGCACTTAAACAGGAACTCAGCTCTTGACAGCAGTCTCTCAAGAAGAGATGAAGCAGCGGATGATTTAGTTTGAGCTGTTGGAAAAGACAGAATAAAAACAAGTCCCAAGACGGCTCCTTGAGGAACTCCACATGTTCAGCAATCAGACATTTCGTCAGTGATTGACACAAAGAAGTACAGATTTTTTAACAGTAGTTGTGCCAATATTGGAATATAACAGTTCTTTCTTTTGTTTCATTAGTACACTGGATATGTTCTGTTGTAGTGAACAATCCATTACTAATTTTTACAGCAGTTAATTTGGACAAAATTAACGTGTTGAATAATTAAAGACACTCTTTCCTTTTTTTCTGGGGAGGGGGTGTCTTGGTGTTTACTTCTTCAGCCTGCCTACATTAGTGAGTCGTCATCATGTCTGAAAATCCAGACCTGAGGAGCTGTAATGGAGCCAAATGTGCAATCAGCATCCTCAGAGGCATTTGTTTGATCCTGAAGGTGACGAGGACAACACAGTTTGGCAGCCGAATGTCTTGGGGAAAAAAAAATTAACTGAAGGAAAGCATAAATGCTTAAATAGAATTTTTCATAAATCCATTTCAGTCCTAGGAAGACCTCCATTGACACGGAGGTTCTGTCGGAGCAGCTGAAGATCAAGGCAACGTTTGTTGTGCGAGGGCAGTTTGTTCGCTGGTCTGTCAGCCGACTCTCTGACCTCTTTTTCAAGGATTTTAACCGGAGCTTGAAGTTGCCAGGGGCAGGTTCAGTATGCATCACGACGCTCTGACATTTTGGTAAATCCCCCTGTTAGTTGGATGTTTCAGATGGATATCAATTTCATTTCAGTGTGTCCATTACAGTGACAGATGCAGGGCTATCGTTGTATTCCAGTCACAGAGCTAAGCATACATTTCTTTCAAGGATAAATCCCTCACAGGTTTTGAAGAACCTAGAAGGTCAGTTAAAAAAAACAATTTTTAGCCTGTGTTACAAGTCAGAAATCTGTTCCCTAATCCAACTAAGAGCAACATACAGAAAAAATATGTGAAATTTTAGAGCTAAAATCATCAGTTTTTCGAGAAGGTTAACCAGCAACAATTTTGATTTCATTCACTTAATTGTTTCAAATATTTTTCTCAGTAAAAAAATTCAGTTTTCAGCTTCTAAAAGGTTAATACATGCAGATTGTTGGTCCTCGATGATAGAAAATGAAATGTCTGTTGGTTTCGGACTGTTGCTCGCACATAACACGCATTTGTCTGGAAAACTCTGGCATCATTTTACTACTTTCTGACATTTTAATTGCGCCACTGGAATAATCAGTTAAATGAGAAAATAATGTAATTAACAATGGCTCCATTTTAGTTGGTTTTGTGTGCAGGTTTTTAGGGGGAAGAACTTTTCAAACTAGCATTAAAGCCATCACTGAATTATCACCTTGATTGAAAAATGAAGGGCCTTTTTAAGGTATGTAATTATTTGGTTTTACCCTTTAGAAAACCTCTTAAATCACGCAGAAAGTCAATAAAAATACCTGAATAAATTACACGCATTTAATTAACAAATATCAAAACCCTAAACAACAAATCTCATTTAAAGTGGATTTCCTCCATTTGTGATTTTTATGAACCATGTGCAATCAAGCTGAACTTTGACTTTTTTAAACTAGATAATTTTGGAAGACCTTGTTTTATTATGTTCCCATATTTGAAGCTTGGTTGAGCGTTTCCACACTGTGAATCCTACTGTAGATATTTTATAAGGCGGTGTGACCAGTTTCTTTGGTTATTTTGTGGACGAAATTTGACTTTTTGAATCTTTTTGTATCCTTGTTTTGCTTTTTATTGTATCAGTTGTTGCTGCCTGTGGGCAATTAGTCTGAGGAAGTTTCCGAAACATCATAAACTGTAGGTAAATCAGAGCAGTTCAACCAACACACAGCATTAAACGTCAGTTAAATGATATTCACTGATCTCCAAGCAGATTTATGATGTACAGCAGCTCAAAGCCTTGAAGAATCCAATTGAGGAAGGTCTGTTAGTCTTTTATTCTTAATTCAGCATCATTTACTAGTTAAAAACTAAAAAAATATAATATAATGAGCAGGTACTTAATAACTCTAGCGACTGAGACTTTCTCCACTTCCCTTTTAATCAGGACCAAACCATGTCTGCTTTCTTTTGTGAGTTTCCTGGTAACTTAACAGCTAAGTAGTTGCTAATTTTTGGGAAATCATGAGGATAGTTTACAGGGAATTGGCTGGAAAATACAGGACCCACTAAAATAAAGCGTTCGCATATTTTCTAGGGAAACAGCTGCTTCACACGAGATTCCGTGTGAGAACTTTTGTAAATGTTGAGGTTGTGTTGCCTCCTTCATGTGCACACTTTATTTCCCTGGAATTAAAGCCTCCTTTAATCTAAATCCAGGTGGCTTTAAAAAGGTCTGAGAGCATCTTAAACGTGGCTCTGATACCTGCTGGTACCTTGCTCTGCAGCCCCCCCCCGCCCAATTCACTTTCTGCTCACCTCTCTCCAGGAGGGATGGGGCTCTGCTCTCCAGCCTGCAAAGGCTTTAAATGAGTGACCTTTGAGACAATCAGAGGTGCCCCGGCTCCAACAAATGCTGAATAGCGAGCGGCGGCCCCTGGGTCCTGATGCAGGCGGCTGCCAGGGCTGCCTGTGGATTACATTGATCCCCTGAAACAATGGGGCCCCCGCCAAGCTTATTGTCAGCTTGGAATTAATAAATAACAACATGTGAATAAGTGCGGGGGCCATTCTGGAGACTCAGGGTCTCAGGCTGCAAGCTAACAGAGTTTCCTCCTCCTTTGTTAGTGAAGCTCTGGCTGTAATTATAGCAGGTCTATGGAGTTTTTTTCCCTCTCATTTAACAACTATCTGATTTATGTTCATATAAAGCCCCCAGGAACTGTATTTGTCCTGCTCAGGTCAGTGTGAGTTATCTAAAAATGATCCTTTATATGGTCCAGTTTTGGCAGTGACATAGTAAAGATGAGCCGGAATGATGTTGTGAAGAGAGCAGTATCACAGTAAGGTGAAATTAGAGATGATAAACTGACCTGGACTTGACTGATGCTGGATTTTCATCGACAGTGGTCTTGCCGGTTTCAGCCTGAAAAACACAGAATAAAACGACAGAGATTATATTAAACTTCAGTAAAACGAGGCTCAGACATATTGTAGGTAAATATTTAGCTGTTTCTCTTTTCACACCAGCCGATTGCATTTTGTACTGATGAAAAATTTCTGTTTATCAGCTGCTGTCAGCTGATAATATCTGCCTTTGTCTCACAGTTAAATAATTTGTGCACTCGTTTTTGTTGTGAACAGTTAGTGGTTGTCTCTATTTTCGAGTCTTTACTCTGAGGAAAAGAAGTGAAGTGGGAACGACGGATGGAGCTGATCGGAGCAGATTGGGACACAAAAGCAGAAAACTGTGGCTCCTTAAGAACCCCCATCCCGATCCCCCACCCACCCTAGCCTTTTGAAACACTTCTGTTCCACCTTAAATCGCCACCTTGTGTTTTAAGGAGGACTAGCTGATTAGTGATGCAGCATGTGAGGCAGCAGCAGGGCCCAAAACAAATCTGTAAACCCACTGCCTCCCCCCTCGCCTCCCTCACGGCACTCTGGACGGATAATGGAGAGTGCTAATAGTGAGCTTTTTGGACGGGAAGGGCTTCTACACTGAAAAAATTCACTGTATAAGCTCATTTAGATCAAATCTGCTGGATCTAGATCTGAAAACTTTTTGGTGAAATCATGCAAAGAAATGAAGCTGCAGATGGGATATTATCAGTGTGGGTTATTTCTTCAAACATTATATACTGTATGTATATATATATATATATATATATATGTAATATAAAATACTCTAGTCCTTCCTTGGCATTTGATGTTGTTTATCAAAGCACCTGCCTCCTCGCTGATGTACTTGCAGGGTAATTACTGCAGTGAGCAAGGACACTCAGGTCTGAAAATGCTTTCAAACTCTGAGCCATGTAGGGTTTTTTTGTTTTTTGTTTTGTTTTGTTTTTTTTCAGTGGATGCACAAAACTGCTGTCTGCCTCTGCCAGAGAAAAAGAAATCCCTCTCCTCCCCCCTCCCCACTCCCACAGACCCGCTGTAGTCCATAGAAAAGCATAAAAAGGCAGCGGCGGGATGAGAAGGGGCAGTGGGATGGAATATAAAATATTTAGAGAGCCTCTTCTTTTCATCGGATCGAGGGTGAAGCGGAAGGGAAAGCGAGATGTACTTATCTCTAGATGTATTTTTCTTTTCCAGGCTGGAGAGGAGGAGGTGGTTGACGGGTGGGGGAGGGGCCTGTGTGCGATGATGAGGCCAGTGGGGGGGGGGGGCTGTAGGACTGACGGGGACACTCTGAGCCCCTGAACTGAACTAAACGGCTGTTTTTTTTCTGTTTGACAGCAGAGCCACTGTAGAGCTGGTCTCAATTAGAAGACACTGACTGTGACTGATTAATTAGTCTTATGGTGTAGTAGTAGTAGCAGTAGCAGTAGCAGTAGTAGTAGCAGTAGTGGTAGTAGTGGTAGTATTTATAATAGTAATAATACCTGTAGTAGTAGTAGTAGTAACAGTGGCAGTAGCGGTACTACTACTACTACTATTACTAGTACTAGTACTGCTACTGCCACTGTTACTACTACCACTACTACTAATGTGACTGTAGTTGTAGTAGAAAGGTGCCGTCTGTGTTTTTCTGTCAGTGTGAAAACAGCAGTGGTGTGTGATCTGTGTACAAATACAGAGACACCTTCAGTTACACTCTGTCAACACACCTGTCTGTCTACCAGTCTTCCTCTCTGACAGTATAACTGTCTGTCTATCAGTGCACCTGTCTGTTTCTCCAACCGTACACCTATCTGTCTCTCTGTCTGTCTCCCTGCAGAAGCTGGCGGTCAGAAGTTGTCCTGTAGGGACGACTAAGCCGCTGTCTCTCATCAAGCCTCCCGGCCAGGGCATCGCCATCTCCGTGGTGCCGGCCAAGGCGCCCGTTTCCATGGTGACCGCACACATCAACGGACAGAAGACGGCCGGCTCCGAGCCGCTGCAGACGTCCCCCATCAACCTCCAGACCGGCGGGAGGGTGGCGGCGGCCGGAGTCCACCCATTCGGCGGCAGGAGAGCCGGGGAGCTGCCTCCCTCTCAGGTAACGCAAAACCTGGGACTACGGTGCGAGGGGTGGGGGTGGGGGTGGGGGTGGGGCAACAAACTCCTCATAAGATGATGCACAAGTTTTAAAGGGCCATTTAAGGGCACAATCCGTTGCATTACAGGGAATGTTGTATCCAGTTTTTCTTCAGCTCCCGTTATTCATATTTATGCATCTATATATGTAAACAGTCAATTAGTTTTAAAATGTGACCCCCACATGGACGACAGAGTGAGCACGTCCACAGTGAGCTGCCGTCCCATCAGACCTCATCACGTCTGCTCCTCCCTGATTTACCTTCTCAGCCATATTCTGCCTTTTTTTTTCCAAACTTCTGCTGCTTCCACTGAGGGTTTATGCACAAAATGACAACATGTATAGAGACAGGTGTATGTAAATGCAACCAGGGAGACGGTTGTGTCGCCGCACACATCGCTCCAGCTGCTGCTGGGAAGCAGAGTAAACTTCAGTGCAGGTTCTCTGGGATTAACAAGCTTTCAAATCAAACTTTGCAGTTTGTATTTCATCCTCTGTATTAACCTCCGAAGTGTAGTTACAGGCTCTGTTGTCTCACCGTGGATACCTTGACACCTTGAGGGTGACACAGACAACATTACAGTGTTTTCATACAGTCAGATAAAACCCTCAGCTCCACCGGTATTTCCTCTGGTGTACACAACACCGACACTGGTGGAAGCTGTTAATCTCTGCAGCATTTTTCTTCTTCGAGTCCTGGTGGCCTGTTGCGGTTTGATCCTAGGGATCTGTGAAGCCAATGACCACGGCGATCCGCTGCTCTTCCTTCAGTTTCAGGTCAGTATGTGTCGTTGAGTGAGGCAGGAAACAACTCTGTGCTCCTTGTTAGTACAGAAGTGACATTTGAGTGCGAGTCTTGGCCGAGTCGGCGTGATTCTTTAAGGGTTTGGGTCATAGAAGATGGAGTCGTTTCGCACTGAAATGATTTTTTGTTGTCATCTGATTGGCGACAGCGCTACTCACATCCCAAAGGTTTGATTGTGTTAAGTTTTTATTTCCAGCTGCTGCAGCAGCAACAGATCACTGTTAAATTTGTTGTTATTCAGGCGGAAGAGGGATTTAGTGTCTAAATAACGTGTGATCTTTTTGACATGTCAAACACAGTTTGTTTGGAAAACTGGAAAACAGGCGGCAGGAGTCATTTTTCCTGGGATTTCATGTCTCGGTGATACTGTATTTTTTTTTCCGTCCTACTCCTCCTCCTCCTCCTGAGTGTCTGTTAGGATTCAGGCCACAGCGTCTCATCTCCTCCACACTCTGTATTCAGCACCATCACCTCCATCAGCGCACGGCCAGGATCAGAGCTTTACGCTCAACACTGGCAGCCTCCAAACTATTACTGTAATTGCACGGCCCCGTGGAGAGAGGAGGGCCGAGCCTCGGGGCCGCCGGGCTCCGGCTTTATGATTCTGCTGTCTGTCCAGCAGATCCGACTCCCTGTCTATCAATGAGTCTTATATAAGATGGAACATGTCTGTTTTTCACCAAGCCTTAAAATAGCACCTCTGGAGCCACACGGAGAAAAAATGCTGACCTTCTATGGCTTTGCTTCCTTTTCTGTGGTTTCATATTGTGAGCGTGACTGATGAGGTTCTGTCCAAAGATGGGTTGATGTTAGGCCGACACCTCATTAGTCACAGTGTGCAGGTACTGATTCTTGAAACATGCTCATTTAAAGTTTGATTATCTATGAATAAAAACTCAGGCCTGCGGTTGTGGTCGACACAGTTTTAAAGAGATGCGCTTGAGCCAGTCAACGCATAATTATCATATTTCTGCAGGAAAAACAATAGTGTATATTAATGTAAAGGTTTTGTTGCTTGGATTCTTTTTTTAACAAACAAATAACTCGGTAATGTGACTTGTCTTTTATAGGGGAACTCAGAAATTTTATTAATAATATTAAATTAACGGTATTGTTAACACTTTTAATATTCTCATATATTTTTGATGGTCAGAAGTGGCTTTATATGCATGAGTTATCAATCAACTACATCAAGCTCTGTAGCAGCTATTATTCTGGCGTTTCTGTCAGGAACTGAACGGCTTCAGGCGCGCTACTGCCTCCTGGTGGCCCGGAGGAGCGCCGACGCCAATTGATGCATAGCTGAGGATCTGGAACGGGCCGGGACTGAACCCGGAACGGGCCTGGAGGGGAAGTGTCTTGGATCCGATCTGGATTTTATCTGGATGTGGGGCATGAATGTGCCGGGAGGTCTGCAACTGTCTGAGCTGCTATCAGGTCACAGGCAGTTTGTTCGTAGGTGGAGGTGGTAAGGTATGACATGTTTAAATAGTAAAAAGAGCTTTGTGATTGGCTGGTCCCTGGTGATGTAACACTGTCTTTATGAGTCTCGTCCTCGTCCCCTGGGTTTGCATGTAGAGCTGGTTCCGAGGCTCCAACGCCAACGCAGACGTTTGCTGCTATAAAGATAAAGCCGCCGCATTTCATCAAAGTTTCACTTTGGCGAAACCCAGACCCAGCCCCCGCCCACCCCCACCCCCAACAGCAGAGGTGAATGGGTCAGGGGGGCAGGATTGTCTCACGGCTCTTTATGGCGGCATTGTTCGGTTGGAGTGAGCGCTCTTCACCCAGCTGCCCGCCTGCGAGCACCAGGCAATAAAAAGAAAAACCCCTCACAGGCCCGGGCGCTTTTCTCGTCTTTGCCAATCGAGTCATAAAGGCTCGGCTAATCAGAGGCCGTCCTGGCCGCTGTGTGAGGCGGGGAGGCGGGGGGGGGTGTCTCAGACCACCTGGCCACTAATTTGGAGATCAATAATGAGGTGTAATGGGATTGCTGCTCTGCATGAGTGCACACATTATAGCCGCATTGTTTCAGCACTTCAGTGAACTCTGAGTGCTGCTGCAAACACACACACACACACACACACACACACACACATACACACACACACACACACACCAGTAGTTTCCGTATGACTGGGTTACAGCTGTGAGCCGGTTTCACACATTCAATTTCCAGGCTTTTTTAGATGAGGAACGGGGCTGAAAAATCTACTGACGACAGCATCAGTCGCAAAAAAGTGACCTTAGGTTTAATTTACTAACTTACAAAAGTGGATTTACTCTTGAGTTGCTTCTGTACATGTTTGTCCTTAGAAGTTTCAGCCCTTTTTGTTTGTGTTGTTTTGTAGCAAAATTGACCCCCAAAAATGTAATAGATTTCAATGGAATTTGGTTAGAAGTTTGTCGATAAGAATGTTCATAAAAAGTGATTGATTTTTAGAGCAAATCCAGAATCGTAAGTTGTTTTTTTTTTTAGACCTTTGCCTAAGTTAGTGGGTTTTTTTTTTGTTTGTTTTTTTTTTTTTTAACAATTGCTAGAACTAGGGACTAATTTTGGTTTCTGAAAATTTTCATAGTTGCAGTGCAATGATTATTAAGTTCATAAGTTTATTTCCTGTGGTTGTTCGGTTGTAAAGGACCAAAGATGAAATATCATTTTTCTCTCATTTGCTCATTCATTACCCCCTTAAATAATCCTCCTCTGATGCTATAAATTGGATAAATAATTTCAGTTTTGCTGCTTTACGAGACAAATCTTTAAACTGCTCCAGGCTCAGGGTTTGTCATTTTCATAAACTGAATGATGACAGTTTACAGAGAATTTGTTGAGGTGAGAAAATGTTGAGATTCAAAAACTTAACACATAAAAATCAGACCCTGTTTGAACAGTATTAAAACTTGTATAAAGTTGCTCATTAATCTTCTTAATATCTTTGATAAGTATAAATGAAAACCTCTTGTGTCCTGTACAGGACCGACTCGAGCATCTGTTCTCATAACCTGAGTTTGCAGGGTTGAATTTTGCTTTATTTTGGGTCCGAGCTCCATAAAAACACTTAAGACTGGAGCTGTTTGCTGAGGTTGGAGTTTCAGTTGTGTTTAGCGCCCGTTAGCTTGAAGCAGAGGAACAAAGAGAGGCTACAAGGAGGCAGAATCCGTTTGAAAGTCTGCTGCCTTAGCGCTGATCCTGCCTCTCTTTCATGGCTCTCCATCTCGCCGCCTTCCAAAGGCGTCTTTATCCTCTCTAAACGCTGGCCAAGGTCGTCGCCGCCATCCGCCTCCAAGTATCATCAAAGCCGGAGGAAGGTAGATGGCATCTTCGAGTGGCCGCTTTCCTCCTCAGAGCTGTGAATGGTGAACGGAGGAATTAAAACGGCGGATGAATACGTTGGGGCCAGAACACTGTGGCGTGGAAAAGTCAACTGTGGCCACATTAATGATTATTTAATGTTCTGGTTAAACTCAGAGGATGAGGAACCTGAGAACACAAAGTTTCACACCTATAATCACTTTTTAAGCCCTAAACTTTTGATTCTGTCTCCTACAGTTTTTTTCTGTTTCTGAGAAAGACTTATTCAAATTAAAGCTGAGACTCAGCTCTTTACTTTTTATCTTTTATTTATTTTGTTTCAGACTGAATCTGCAGAACAAAACTGTGGGTGGCCTTAGGGTCCTTCATAAATTTTAAAGAAGCACTGAGCAAGTTCCAGAGGTTATGAAGGTGATTGAGGAGGTTTGTAGAAAGTTCTAGTAGTACTTGAGGAGGTTCTAAAATTTCATCCGGATCTATCACAAGGCCTTGAGCAATTGAAGAAATTTCTAGTGTTTTGTGAAAGCCAGTAATAGGGATCCTTTCTGGGTTTTAAGTCCTTGAGCAAATTTCAGGACTCAAAAAGGTCGTCCCGGAGAAGGTTCTGATGTCATGGTCGTGGTTTAAGGGACCCCGGAGAGAACATTAGTGGGTTTAGAGGAGGTTCTGTGGGTCTGGATGCTTCAGGAGTCCTTGAACAAGACCAAAGGGCTCATGGAGAAGGTTGACAGAGTCGTGAAAGAGGTTCTAAGTGTCCGGGAGAAAGGTCTGATGGAGATTCTAGTTGTTGTACATGTTCTATTGACATGGGTTTCTGGATAAAGTTCTTGTTGAGCATTGAGGAAGTTCAACGGGTCCCTTTTGAGGTTTTGAAGTCCTTGAACAAGTTCCCGGGGTCAACACGGAAGCTCTAGGTGCAGTGGAGAATATTCCAGAGGTAAGGAAGGAGTTGTAGGGTTCCTGGTCATGGAGGAGGTTTTGGATCCTGGTTACTATGTTAGTGGTCCTTGTGGGTTATGGAACAGGTTCTAGGAATCATGGGCCAAGCTCCAGGGCCCATGTAGAAGAAATTCAGGGTTTTTCTTCATCTTAAGATCATTACAAACTGGATTTCTTTAGGATTTTGGACAAAACAGTTTGAAGACATGACTCTGGGATCGTAATGTTTGAGTTTCCAGCTACTTTTGTTTCCTAATAATATTTTTAAATAGAGTTTAAATGCAACTGGCAATTTGTTAATATTTTTCCCGGAAAGTATCATGTGATTATATATTAATTATAGTAAAGCTGGAGGAGTAAATGTCAAGGAATTTAATCAATAGACTGAACGTTTTGAAGAAGATGATGTAGATGCTGTATTTCTAAACTGCAAAACTCTAAACTCCTTCTGTTTTCTGTATAATTTAAGTTTTTTTTCTCTTTTGTTTTTAGCATCTTATACATTTGAAACATGTTTTAAATGTCAGCCGGTTATGAATGTATAGATAAAAGGTGCTGAAGTGCTTAAAATGGTGGAGGATGGGTTAAATCGAAACTCCATTTCTGTATAAACAGCTTTAGTGCAGATATTATTTGCTCCATCTCACAATGTTGTCTTTCTTCTTAAACCCAAATCATAAGAAGGATCAGGAGTAACTGTAACACACTTAATACAACAATAAACAGCTGTTTACGCGGCACCAGCCTCTGATGAGTTCTCGCAGCAGCACCTCATTATCCTGCAGAGTCGGTCTCACACTCAGAGCATGAATGAAATGAAAAGCTTCTTCCTTCATCTTGGTGGTGATGATGGAGGGGGTGGTGTCACGGAGCTGACGTGGCCTCGGGCGCCGCCCTCTGCTGGCAGCCGCAGGAACTGCAGTTTTCTCCTCAGAGCCCGTCGTGACATCCGATCTCTGATCTGCAAAAAAACAAAAAACACCAACATCAACGACAGAGGAACAAAAGCTCAAGTCTTTCACCTTAAATTGTCCCTTAAAAGGCTTCAGAATTATAAAATAATTGTATTTTCTGCGGCTGAACATTTTCATCGGATGTGTCATTTTAAATACTTCAAATAACATATGATGTATCTTTGGAAAACTCTCTTTTTCCACCAATAACCTGGCCTGGTTATTGCCTGATAGTTTCTTTCAGAGAACCATGTAGTTTGGTTCTAATTACAGCAAAAAATAGAGACAAAGTTTGGAGACTGTGATATTAGTTTGTTCGCTTTGTTGTGTTGAGTTTAACCCTGAGTGAACAGTGATCAATCCTTCATTTGATAATGGAAACGTCACTCTTCATCTATGCTGAAATGTTTGTTTGTGGACATGTTTCACGTGTTGCATGTTTAACTCACTTGTTCTGAGGTTGTGCTCAGCTCAGCGTTTACAGACCTGAAAATAAACATCAAGTTCATAGTAGATAAACTAGAATAAGGTTTAGCTGCTTTGATAAAAACATCATGTTTAGAAATCTTGATGGATTTTTTTCAAACATTTCCGAAATCAATCATCTTCCTTAATTCCTTTATGATATGAAAACACTAAGTTGAGTGAATTTGCTGTTAAAAAATTAATCAATATTGTCTCAGTAATAAATAGTTTGTGTTGCATCCTTTTACTTTCAGTGAAGATCTGATCAGTTCAGGTGGAAGTGGTCTGGGACCTGTAGCTGCCCAGGTAGACACGAGTCCGGATCCAGTTACCATTAGTAGCCTGGTGGCTCGTGTTTGCTACGGAGCCACAGCAATTAGTTGATTAATCGATTAGCTGATCGACTTAAATCTTGATCTGCAGCTGTTCTGATAGTTCATCAATTGTTTTAGTCGCTCTTCAGGCTAAAGCTTCTCTGTTCTTTTCTGTGTCGTGTCTGATTATTTTGAATGTTTGTGGAATAAAACAAGCGTTTTATATACACTATGAATAGTCTCAGAGAAGTTATAGAATTTACCTTTCAGTTTGTTGACCTCGATCGATTGAGAAAATAATAATCGTTAGTTGTAGGCCAAGTCTGCAACTTGTTCACGACCGAAGACAAACTCATCAGATCACAGAATTGGTTTTTGGATCATTCCTGAAGTTTACTGAAAGGAACAAGACGTGGAAGACGTTTCAAACATTTACAGAAACGTCAGCGACAGAAAATCTCAGTTTTTTTCTCTGATGAGTAAAGTGTGCGAAACGGCACCACTTCGTGGACAAAGTGAATCACTGCATGTTCTGTAACAGAGTAGGAAACGGTGAATGACCATGAAATAAAAGTCATTGTCCCGGTCGGCTGTAATTGAGGTGATTTTTTTTTTTCATCAAACGCATTTGTTAAACCGAAGCTCTAGGCATCTTCACGGCTCTTCCCGCCGCCACCGCCAAGTTCACGTTTCAAGAGGAGACGCTGCTGCAGCAGATTCTCGTCTCCAGAGAGGAAAAAGAAAAAGGAGACTTTCTCTCCGATGAAACATGTTGTCTCTGCTCTGTCGCTGTGATTTTGTCCTGGTCTGCTGCGTATGCACTTCCTCCTCCTCTTCCTCCTCCTCCTGTGATGACAGGACCATTGATGGCCAAACTCGGAGCCTTGGCACACCTTTATATCGCTCTAATCCCTCCATCCCCTCCCTCCCTCTGTCACCACCTTGACAGGCTGTTTTCTTCCTATCCTCTCACAAAGTCAACATCGAAATCCAACAGATTCTATTTATTTATTTTCACAAAATAAGCCCAATTGTTGAGTCATGCTTTTTATGCGAGGATTAATAGCTCTAATGCTGCTGAAGGTTCTGTTACCTCATCTCATTTTCATTCCCTTAATCTTGTTTTTGGAGGTGACTTTTACTGGTCTGGCAGTCGGATTTCATTCACTTTTCCATCATTTAACTGGAAATAATAAAAAGTATTGTGGTGCTGCTTGGCTGAGGCATCTCAGGCCTCAGGCGTTCATAAAATCAGTTATGAGAGGGATGTTAAAAATAAGAATCGATCAGGCGGGAAGGCTTCCTTCTTAGCGCTTTAATGGCGAAAAAGCGCGAAGCTCGCTGCTGTCGCTGATGTTTGCAGGATATATGAGTTAGAGTGCGATTTTAATAACTATTATTGCCACATCCGTGCTTCCAGATACGAGACATAAAACATAAGACCTGAGAGTCTTTATTTGTCATTGTAGGAAAACAATGAAATTGTGTTCGGTAACTCTAAGAGACCAGCAGCAATAGGGAAAAAAATAAAATCAAATAAAACCAGTCAATTAATTAGATCATAAAAAAAGCTAAATATTAAGAATTTGGATTCTCTGTTTATATCATGATAAATAAACGTGCTTAGATGAGTCATTTTACATGATTTGTGCTGACGTCAATGAAAAACAGTGGCCCAGATGTAGTGGTAAAATGTTAGCCTAGCTTAGCATGAGCACTGGAAGCAGGGGTAGAGTATTAGCGTAGCTTAGTACAAACACTGGAAGCAGGGGGAGAGTCTTAGCCTAGCTTAGCTCTGTCAGAGGACTTAGGAGAAAGTAGCAAATACTTTCCATATTCCATATTTCAGTCAATAATCTCCACTCAAACACACTGAACAGTGTAAATCCACATTTTAACCTCAAAAATGACCTCCCCCCCAATCTGGTTTATCACAGCAGGTCTGTGAGACTCATGGGGGAGGAGGGATGGAGGGGGAGGGTTGTCAGTGTTTGTTGCAGAGCTGTCATCTGTTTCACCCATGATATGGACTTTAGTATTCATAGAATAAGAAGAAATACGATTCATTAAAAAAAAAAAAAAAACAATAGACGGGAAATCATTGGTCCATGGTTGTTTTCACTGCTCACACTGGAGAGGGGGAGTGGGAGAGAGGGGGGAGGGGGGGAGAGGGGGCCACCTAAAGAGAAGGTGCTTAGGTTTGGAGAAAAGAAGCAGCAATTACGAAAATGAAAGCCCTTGCACTGCAAGAATTTTCATCCTGGCAGTTGCCATGGGAACAGCCCCCCCCCCCGTCACTGAGACGCTCTGGAGCACAATACAGTGAAATGAAGGGATTTTCATAGAAGAAGAAGGGAGGGGAGGGCTGGGGGGGGGCTGTGGTCCAAAGTTTCCCCCTTTTTCTTTTTCTGGTTTATTGTATTTCCTGTCAGAGGAAGATTCGACACTGGAAAAGTCTCGAAAAGCAGTGAATTCCCTTCCCTCAAATCAAGCCCTTTGAAGGTTTAAAAATTCTCAGTGTTTCTCTCACCTAATGTGATATTTATAAATTAATTTTTAATAAATGATTATTTTTTTCAATTTTTTAAGTGGCTCTTCATCCATTTTCTGTCGCTTATCCAGGTCCAGGCCGTATATTATGATTAACCAATGATATGATTAATATCTATTGTTTTATACAGACAGAAGGTAGTAACATTAGTGATATGAACAAAAATAAATCCCAATCATCTCAGCTGGTTTTTACCAGATTGACTGAGAAACAGTAATTTCATTTTACATGACTCTGAAAAAAAGTACCTGTGACGGAGGAGACGTCGATGCTTCAGGTTTAGTTTAGATTGACAGGAAGTGTTGGCCAACCAGATCAGTGATCAAAGATGACACAGTCAGTCTGATGTTGGTGCGTTTTTATTTCGAAGGACACGTTTGCTGTTTTTCCAGCTGGACCTGATGAAACTGACACTTTAGTTTACTGAAGTCAACTTTTGTTTGAGACTTTTCACTGGGCCTGAGAACGTCCACGTTCAGCCAATTAAAAGACAGATGGACTTAATGCTCACTTGCTCCCTGCAGGGTTTTATAAAATACTGAGGACATTATTCCAAAGTCAAGGCAACTTCAGCGTCTGAAGTGTTTCTGTAGTTAATGTTTTTTTGTCCCAAACCATCGATGCGCTAGGAAAGACGGCTTAGACGGGTGAGAGTGATTCTTTTTAAAGACGTTTTATCTCCCGCTTAATCGTCTTCGCCTCAAATTGTGCAAAAAATAATAACTGCTAATTAATATAGTCAAGAAATCTCTGAAGTAATTAATGGTTTGTCATTTTCTAATTTAAAATAAAATTCATCACTGCTTATCAGGGTCAGAAATGAGTTTTAAAGCCAGTTACATAATTCACTAAAAGGAATGACAATAGCACTAAAAAAGGCCAGAGGCTTAGACTTATTGTGTATCCAGGTAAATCTCATCTCTACTACACTTATGTCATTAATAATAATCACATGAATCACCAGTAATACCACTGTTTTAACCAATGAAATTAGTTTAATTCTCCTTACCACATTTCTTCCTCTGACCCAGTCTGATTATTATCTCCATCACGGTCCCTGCTGTTGTTTGTCCTTTGCGCTGGGCCGTAGTTTTACGTGCCGGTCAGCCGTCAATGTGTGCGCTGCTTTGACCTTGAAGCCGCGGTCGATGTCAGCTGATCTACAGGCCGAACCTCTGCAGGGACGTAAATATCCAGCCTGAGCACAGAAACCTTCATCGATACCTGCAGCTGGAACAGAAAAATCCTGCGAACACTGAACACAACTGAAAAGACCTTTAAGAAAGACAACAGAACAACAATGTGGAGATTTTATATGTGATTACAGCATTGTTTTTTTTTTTGTTTAAAGGAGACAGTTCAGTGTAAAATGGTGCTGTCTACATATCATTTTCATACTTGTCTCCACCACCAGATGGGGTCAGAGACGTGAATAGTCGAATCCCTCACACGATATTCAGGGAAGAAGAAGTGTGACGTCTCGTTTCACTTGGGATGAAGCAGAGACCGAAAAAATTCAAAAGTCAAAAAATTTCAGCAAAAATATTGATTAATAAAATTTTATTATAATACTACTGTATTGAGGTTTTAAAAAAGTTAGTTATTTCAATTTTATTATAATTTAAAGATAGAATTTGACTAATCGATAACAAGCAGAAGGAATTGATATTTTTTCCAGGTTTTAGGTTCATTTAATTCTTTAGAAGAATTAACTGACCCCAGTTCAGACTGTTGTGAAGTTTCTATGGCGCCGTCTCACTGGTCTAAATAGAACCCAGGTCCACGTTACCTGTCTAACCGTTGGGTTCGGGTGCCTTTCAGATGCTGGGAACTCTCACTGCTGTGCCCATCAAGGTGCCTCAAGTCAGCTCCCTGCACCGGCTGACAGGACAAGCAGCCACCGTGCTACCTCAGGTAAAACACACTCACACACACACTAGTAACAAAGCTGCTGAGGAGAATGAACCAGGAGACAATGTTTCTGCTCTTTTAAATGTGTCCTGAAGGGGGTGTCACAAGAGCAGCCATGTTGTTACCTGGATCAAAAGGTGCAAGGACAAACTGACAGGTGTTTCTATTATTGTGTCCAGCCGGTTTATATCAGCGAGCAGAGGCTAAACTCCAGAAACGTCTGGGTGAAGCATTGTCGACATCGTCCACAGTGATCACACAGAATGGACATGTGTCTGAAACAGAACCTGAACCAAGTCAATCAATGTCTCCTAGGACGTTGATTCACTTTGATGCCTCTTTTAAAATTTTACTTATATTATTAATCATGTGTTTAGATGACTTACACCCCTTTAGCCTTTTTTCTAATGTTCTCGTGTCGGACACATGATGAGGTCAGTTGAAATAAGTTCAGGACTTTATCGTTTTATCTCTGACAAATGTCAATAAACCTGAACCTAATTTTCTTGGATAGGAAATTTAAAACTCTCTGAAAACTCTAAATCCCTGCAGCAGTTTTACAAACCATTAGAGACTAAATGAATCCTATAGAAACTAGAGACTGAAAGAAAGGATGTGGAGAGGTCTCATCAGCGGCTGCAGTGGGAGCAGGCGGCCAGCAGGGGGCGGCACAGATCATCAGTCAGTCCAACAGGAATGACCTGACCTGTGTCAGCGATTCTCAGGAAACCAGGACCCCTGTTCTCAGTAGTGACTCGGCTCAGTGTTTAAAGGAGAAATGGGAAAATGTCCAACGCCCCAGACGGGATTTTGTCGGTTTCTCTGTCTTGTTCTCATTAAACGTGGTTTTACCCTGGTCGTCCAGTGGAGGCGGAAATAACACGAACCCTCGTCCTCTCCCGGTCCTGCAGGTCAGGCCAAAGACCCAGATCCCGGACAGCCTTCCCCACAGCCCCTGTCAGGAGCTGCAGCCTCTCAGCCTGCAGAGGGCCACCGCCGTGGTCAGCCCCAAGAGCCAGGGCCCCACCCTGCCCATTGGCAACAGCACCTTCAGCCCCGACCGCCAGCCCAACGGCCAGGGTGACGCCTCACCGCCGCCGGCCCCACCCCACGGCCCGTCATCGGGGGGGCCCGACACCGCCGGCCCCGCCCAACATGCCTCAGCGGGGCCTGGCGTGGCCTACGCCATCATCGCCGCCTCCCCCGCCTCCGGCAACGGGGTGTCCGCTGTCAGCGAGGCCGTCAAGGTGCAGCCACTGCTCTTCAGCGCTGACAACAAGGCTGGGGTCTGTCAGGGAGCTGAACTCAGCCTCAGTGACAGGGGTTTGGGGGCGGGGTCTCACCGTCACTGATCCGATTGAGATTCAGTTTATTATTTCTCGGAGCTAATCTCAAACATTGAACAGTATTTAAATCAGATAAAAACTTTAATCCAACCTCTTCAGAACAACAGTCACAAAGAAATGTGAATGTTAATAATGTGGAGGATGAAAAGGAGGAAAACTGTAGATTTTATCAAAATTATTAACTTTACTTTTCATCCGAAATTATCCTGCATTATCCTCATATGCATCTTCAGTTTCACAGTCTAATGTTTCCATCTCTTGTGTCTGTGTTTCAGGTGATAATAATCCAGCCGCAGGCCCCCAGCAGTACTGAGGGCTCCCCGGGGGCCCAGGCTGACCTCCCGTCACAGGAGGCCCCGTCCTCCCCAAAATCCCCCTCCCAGAGGAAAGACGAGGACCCTGAGGTGAGAAATGTAAACCCATATTAGTTTCGTTAGTGCTTTTTAGTGGAAATAATCCACTTATTCTGATCAGTAACCTCAGATTATCCAGGAACAGTTGCTGCTCGGTGTACCTGTGCCCCCCCCCCCCAGTGCCTCCACAGTTGTTAACCAAACTATTTTGTCTTGAAGGGAATGATATTACCTGATAATAAAAACACAGTTTGAGCCCTTTTTTTCTAGGTTCATCCGTGGAAACTCGTTATTTTCAGACCAGAACAAGTCGGAGGCTGAGAATCATTAACGTCTTCTCTGTGTCTCTGACAGAAAATCGCCTTCATGGTTGCCCTTGGCCTCGTCACCACAGAACATCTGGAAGGTGAGTTTATGCTTCGGTCTGAGGAGGGGGAGGAGGAGGAACAGCAGGAGTTTTATACCACTCAGAAATGTTTAGAAAGGAGCAGACAGACTCAGATTTCATTAAAAAAAATTACCTGGTTGTTTGCCGGAGCGGATGAAAGGTAGATGAAGATGATAGAGAACCCGGTGGTCTGTGTCGCCAGGCAGCGATTTTCATTTTAAACCCAATGATAAAGAGGATGCTTGTTTTTGACTCGACAGCTGGAGAGATAGAAAAATCTCAAGTTCTTTAAAGACACTGAAAGTTTGAGACGTCAGAACATTTTTATTTAGAAAGTTCTGTTAACAGGCAGATTCCTGATGTTGAAAACAAGTTTAAGTCTGAGAACATGATGATGATGCTCTCAAGACTTTACTATAAAACTCAACAGGAAAAGGTTTAAATGTTTTATTAATATCAGTGTTTTGATCAACGTGTTCAAAGGACAAACGTGTTTAAAGTTCAATAAACCCGGAGAAGCTTTTATTTCATTATCTTCTTTAAAACCAGACAGGTTACACGTTGCACCTGAAACAGAGCCACGTGATTGGGCGATGTTTAACTAAACCAGTACCTGTGTCTCCTGTGTGTTGAGCAGAAATCCAGACCAAGAGGCAGGAGAGGAAGAGGCGGAGCACAGCCAACCCCGCCTACAGCGGCCTGTTTGAACCAGAGGTCAGAGACACGGTGAAGACTCCGATTCTCAGCGGTTGTTCTCGATGCCTCTTAAATGTTGGCATTAAATGTTGTTTCCTTCTGTTGTCTTCGCAGCGTAAACGCCTGGCGTCTCACTACCTGAACAGCTCGATCTTCCTGTCGGCACGAGGTAAAACATGGCATCAGGCCAATGATGGGCCTTAGGCCGATCAGAGCCCAGAACCATTTAAAGATCCAGAAGAGGTTTTGTTTTTGACTGATGTTAAGTTTCTTTTTGCTAAAGAAGGAAAGCAAAAGAAAAACTACATTGAAAGAAAAGAATATAAATTAAAACACAAAAAAACAAAACTGATACGTCAGTTCTTGTTTTTTTCACCAAATAAAGAGGAAAACTCTCAGTAGAAACATAAGTTGACCTCAAACTTACATCAGCACCGTGAGAAACTTTTATCATTTTAACAAAATAACATCTGGACGTCCACAGTCCAGTTAGGACTTAACATCTGCTCTCACATATTACAATGAGCCGATTCCATGATCTAAAAAAAATAGAATCAAATGAAACCAATTAACTGTGAGGCAGGTGAGGAACTGTCATCCAGCTGCATGGCGTTAACCTGTGTGTGTGTGTGTGTGTGTGTGTGGCCACTAACCTCTGCTCTGCTTCCATTGACATGCTAGACTCCGAGGATTTCTGCTGGAAGGTAGGTGACATGATGTCTCACCTGAGCTGTAAACGTCCTGATAGGATTAAGTCAGACCAATGTATTAGTTGTAATTTGAAAAACCCTTAAAAAATATCAGCCTAATTCAGAGTATTAATTATGTTATATTTATGCTCAAATCCAGTCAATAATTCTGACTGAATAATGAGTTGAGTCTGAAGAAACCACAGAACAGTCATTTCACTCCTCCTTCCACCTTAACACACTTTTTGTACCTGTCATTAATCTGTTCGTCCATTTCAGTTTGTCGTTAATATTAATACAGTTCCATTTTATTTTTTCCTGGGAGTCTGTGGAGCCGCTGACTGTCTCTTGTGTTGCGACAGGACGGTTTGGAGCATGACGACCACTGCACCGTCTGTAAGGAGGACGGCGAGCTGCAGCCCTGCCACAACTGCCCCCGAGCCTTCCACCCTAACTGCCTCCACCCGCCGCTCAAAACCCCGCCCAGGGGCCCCTGGTACTGCCCCAAGTGCCAGAAGAAGGTAGGGGGGCATCCAGACTCCGCAGCACACGACACCCCCGTTCGCTGATCACACTCATGTCTGCACAATTAATATCTAGACACAGCCAGAGGGAAGTTAGCTTAGCACAAAGACTGGAAATAGATGGAAACTGTTAGTAAACACAAAACTCAAGGCACCTACCTGACCAGTTACATAAGAACTGAGAGAATCCTGTACAGAGTCTCAGGCGTTTTATTTTTTAAATGTCCCATGAACCCTCAGTCAAACATGGAGGACGTTGCCATGACAACTGACCCACTGTAACCTGTTGTATCTGCTCCTCAGGTTCTGAACAAGGAAAACATGTCATGGCCACAGAACTTTGTTCAGTCCTACGTCACACACAAGACGGGTGAGAACAGGGTTCTCGTTACAAGGCTGAGTGTTGTGGTGTGGTTTGCACATGTACTGACGACGTGTGTGTGTGTGTGTGTGTGTGAGCAGTGAGGCAGGAGGAGAAGCGACGGCTCCTGAGGAGAAACAACGAGCTGAAGAAAGAGTGTTCTCATCTGGAGGAGCAAGACAAGCAGCTCAACAAGACGCTCAAAGTAAACACGTAAACACACACACACACACACACACACACACACACAGGAACCGTAGTTCAACACACTGATCAGGTTCTGGGTCTAATTCACTTCAGTGTGAGCGTATTCATTAACACAGTGAGGCGTTCAGGGACACCGCTGAGTGTAGGACACTCACAGGACAGACAAAACCAAACCGTCCCAAGTCGGTTCCGTCTTCCCGCGCTTTCTGCCCCCCGGCGTCAGACAGGAAGTTGACTCCGCCCTTTCCTGTCTCCGCAGCAATGCATGGACCTGAGAGAGAGACTCCTGGGTCAGCAGAGGGACACGCAGGCGTCGCTCGACCGCCTCAAGGCTCTCATCCGGCTGATCCAGCGCGACCAGCTCATCCAGGTCACCATGACGACCACCGCCACCATCGCCGCCTCCCTGCTCTCCCAGTCCTGGATCAAACCCGCCAGCGCCGCCGCCCCGGGCCCCTCGGCCACGCCCCTGCAGAAGAGCCACACCCACAGCCAGGACAACGCCAACAACTAGCCCCTTCCCCTGGCAGCGCCGCCCCGCCCCCACCCACACGGTGCTCCGACTTTTTTTTTTCTTTTCTTATTTTCCTTTTTAAACGGAAACGTTGAGGGCAGCGATGGTTCCTTTTGTCCAAACGGCGTTTGAGCATCTTTTGTCCTGAAAACAAAAAAAAGCAAAAAGAACTGAGCGCCGGCCTCTTCCCTACACTCGATCCAAGTATTTTTTAATAAACCCAACACCTACAGTGCTTACGAGATTTCTTTTTTTAAGTTATTTTCTATTTATTAATGTTCTTGGCCTTAATGTATTTATTACAAAAAGTTAGATTACAGAGCTGCTGCAGAACACGAGGGAGTTTTTTTCCTGCGCGCTCCGACAGATATTTCCCTTTTCTAACCACAGGTATAATTATTGTTCTGCGTATAGCGAGAGAGAACGGTAGAGTTAGTCGTAGTTACAGGAAGCGACGGAAGCCAGCGGACTGTACATTGATTATATCCGAGTAGGTGTTTGTTCTCATTCTCCTATGAACAATGTTTTTGCCATAATAATTCAGGAAGATGTTTCATGGTGTATGTAAAACGCGTACGAGCCTTCAAACAAAACAGAGAATAACTTTTTTTCAGTATTAATAGAGTTAAAGTCAAAGAAAAAAGTATTTAAGATAAAAACTACAGAAAATTAGCATTTCTAGTGGAGATTTTAGTATTTTCATGCTGATGCCCATTGATAAATGTAAGTTTGGAGTATTCAAGGGGATCACTGTACATATGTTGTATTACTATTATTATTAATATCATCATCGTCATCATCGCAGGTTTTCTTGGTTGTCAGACTCAACTGGAGTCGCACATCTGGAACGGAGGCGAGTCCTCGGTCGTTGAGCCGTTTCTTTTCCGCGACGGCAGCACAAATGAGAAAATGACACAGGGATAAAAGGGGGGGCTTATGCCTAACTTAATAACGATAAATATTAGGGCTTAAACTTATGATCATTTTCATTTTCTCCATTAGTCGCTTAGTCTGTAAAATGTTAAATAGATGTTTCATCCGTTTTTCTTTCTCTCTGGTTTTCTGACCTTTAAAAAGAAAAACTGTTGAATTTCTGAGTCATGATCTCGTCTCTGCCGCCGTTTGTCGACAACAGGAAACGAACGGCGACGGGGCCCGAAGTGTTTGTTCACGGCTGCACTCGAACACAAACACGTGGACGCGCTTCACGTCCGTCCGTCCAGTCCCTTTCCCCTTTAACCAGTTTAGAAAATATGCCAAAAACTCTTTGTTTTTCTACTGGGATCATTCATCTATCGATAATGTCTACAGTGCTTTTGTTTTTTTTTCATCCCTGCCTCTTTTTATATTTTTGGCGTTGAAGCTTTTTTTACTCGTGTTTTTTGAGCGTTTTAATGGCGATGAGCCCGTCGATCTGACAGATGAACACTGCCTCAAGTACAAACGGTCCGAAACCCAGGATTTTCGTCTCTGTCGTGTCATTTTATAGAAAACCAGTCAATCAGAAAAAGGGACAACTCTGTCAAACTGCAACAACAATTTTTGACTGTCGGTGGAGCCATGGGACGAAGGCCACGCCCCCCCGGGTTCCACATGGGACCGGCAGGACGTGGTCACGTCCCCGCTGGGTCCATTTATCTCGCTAGTCTTCCTGCTGGTCCAGAGAGGTTCCGCCTAAATGTTAAAAAAACAAAAAAAAAAAAATCCAACTTAGATTTAGTCTTTTTTTTTTTTTTAAATTTAACTTTGTCAAACTGTCACCACACAGAGGAGGTGCAGCTCTCTGCCACCGGTCGATGCACAAACATGAACAAACGGTTGAAACGGTTCAGAGAAAGAAAAGGTCTTTATCATAAGAGAATAAACGAAACGAGGGCGTGAGTGAAGTTAGAGAGGAGAAGAGGTGGTTTTTCATTTGAACATATCCAGGTCGCCTGTGTTTGGCCTCTGAAGTATCAAAGACACAGAAAAGATCCTCATCGACGGAGCAGCGTCATCCGCTTGGCACAAAGAAACAAAAGAGTCTGTGGCCTCGGCGGCGGTGAACGCGTCATCGGAGTCTTTACAGAGCAGGGTTTCTAAAAAGCCTCAGATGAACCGGTTCATACAACACGTCCTCAGACGTGGGTTAAAAAAAAAAAGTCTCCCCTTGTGATCGTCTGCCTCGGTTGCAGCCAATTGGACGACCAATCCGTCGGTTGAAGGAAACCGAGGCTTCGACGCCAACGGTCTGTTTCGTTTCTGTCCAAATAAGTTTCAGTTTTCAGTCGGCTATAAAACTTAGAGGAAGAAATCCAGTTCATTTTTCTCTAACCTTCATTTGGAAAAGGGCTTTTTGTTTTCCATTAATCATGAGACATTAAACATCTAAAACCTGTTAGAGGACTGGAAAACTTGGCAAAGACTAAAAAACACATGACTGAGATGGTAAAATAGAGAAAACTTTCCAAATGAATCCAAAGTAATTATTTTCCACTCTAGTATTAATTAAATTCAGAAATTATTCAGCAAATTATCTATAAAATTTGTCCTGAAGCTCAACTGAATATTTTACAGTGGCTGCTTTTGTCTGACCAAGAAAAAAAAATATGATTTATAATGAAATTAATGTTGTTCAGTGTTTAAATGTTCTACCTGTTGAGGAGAAGAACTGATTTTATAAATATAATTATAATGACAAAACCAAGACTGAGTTGGTTCAGTGTCTGATTTAATTTCAGCTCTGACTCTTATCAGCGACATTACGTTGAAAAAGAAAATTCTTTGGACGGAAGACGAACAGACGTCGATCGGGTCAACACAACCTACAGGTTAAGTTTCTCACAGGAAGTGACTATTCTCGTCGTCTGATCCGGATGCACAGGCTGTTTTTACAAAAACGTGTTTTATCAGGATACAGAGTCTGGACGGTATCGACACAGGGACATTTTTCATAAAAAATAAAATAACTGGAAACAAATTATTTCTGTCCAAATCACAACTTCCTGATTAAACATCTGATTATCAAAAATGTTCGTTTTTTCCGCTGATGGATTCAAATTTAATAATATCTAAGTAACAAAATGATCGAATTACATCTTTCACAGCATTTGAAACCTCCTGATGTCCCCCCCAGGCTCTGTATCTGTGGGACGGAAAACAGATGTGCATCAACCCTGCATCTGACTTTTAAAATGAATAAAACCATGATCAGTGGATCTGGTTAAGGTAAAAAGCCACAGCTGGATTTTACCTGAACCAGAACCTGCCATGTGACGCATATCGAGTCCTCACCTGAGGGGGGGAAAAAAAAATCCGGATGGAACCATATCAGCTCTCTGTGTCGTGTCGATACTGCACCCATCAACCCCCCCACCCCCCACCGAAAGACACAAAGAGAAGAGAACCCCTCCACCCGTCCCTCTTCATCCATTTCTAGAAATCTTCTCCGGGAGAAACTGTGCAGTGCTTAAACAGATCTATTTTAATACACGACACAACATTTGAACAAATGAGAAAAAAAAAAAGAGTTAGAACATTTTTATATTCTTTTATCAAGGAGCAAAAAAAAAGAAAAGGATGAAACAGAGTATTGGGGTTTTCTATTGTTTGCCGGTTCTGCATTCTGACTTCTAGCTTGCAACCTTCTGTTATTTTTCCACAAGGAGGCGACGGCAGGACGACGGCGTTTAGATGGAAACAAAAATGTCAGTGGGCTGTTGAAGTAGTTTTTTTTTTCTTTGTCATTACTAAGGGGACTGTCCAGTGGATAGTGTGTATAGGAAAGTGTTTGTCTTAAATATGCCAATGTAGTTTTTCTCTTCTTTATGATGCATTAAAAAGTTGATCGATGGACGTTGCTAAATGGTTTAAGAGTAGTCTCACTTTTTTGTACCGAGTTCTTACGAAAAACTGAATCATTAATAAACAAAATGAGAACAAAAAAAAAAAACAACAACAAAAAAAAAAAGCCTGATTCAAGTGTCTGTTTTCATGGGATTAACACAGAATTTAGTCCAAATAAAGATATGGTTGTTTTTCTTTCTTTTTAAAGCTTCAGCTCTTTAGTTTTTTTAAAACATAAAATATTAATGATGAATGACTAAATAAGAGTTAAAAACATCCTCAGGTCTTTATTCAGATTCCTGAGGACAGTGTCTGAGTTTGATAGCTGTCGATCACATCTGATCGGTGTATTAGTTGTTAATATCAGAAGATAAGCCTCAGAACTCCAGTGTTTGCTCTACTGTTAAACAAACCGTAACATTCATACACTAACAATCTGATTAATTATATTTCTATAAAAGTATAAACTGAACATTAACATAAAAAAACCAACAAAAAAAAAACAACCATATTTAATGTGGATCCTTGTGCAGCCGATACCTGATCAGTGTGTGAATGTCTCTACTCGTTCAGGCTGTCGACCAGCCATGCAACACACACACACACACTAAAGTATTTAACAGGACACATCTGTGTATATGTTGATACTTATCTTAGATCTGGTTTTCGTGGAGAAAATCCTCTATGATTTAATGTGTTTTCTGTCATTTACTTAATAAAACGCGTCTAGTTTTAATTAAAATGGTGAATTAAATATCTAAAAAATAAAAGCTCAGTGCCGAAAATCCAGTCTGGTCGTAAATGAGTCTCTGTCCCATCGACAGTGAAGATGATAAGTCCGTAGAAACAATATATGTATCATCAAAGTCCAAAATCTGGTCCTCGGCGTGAAGGGTTCACCCTCTGGGGAACATGAATTCCAACAGACACAGGTTTCGTATGAGTGTGGTCGGTGTCAGTAGAGATATCTTGAAACGGAAAAATCGAAACGTACATTCCCAGAGGTGGAGCGAGCATCTGGATGTGGGGGCGGTCACCGCGGCGACCTGCCGGTCCAGGCTCAGGGCCTCACCTGTCCGGATGGGCAGCGGGACCCGAACACGGCATCAAAGTGCTCGATGAGGAGCTCGGTGAAGATGTTGATGGGTGTCAGAGCCGTGAGGGAGATGGAGCCATGGCGAGGCCACGCCAGGTTCACGCCGAACACACAGGCCAGGTTGGACGGGCTCATCTTGTTCACGATGCTCTCCTGGGACACCTGGGGGGGGGGGGGGCAAAAACCCTTAAGGCGATGCAGCTCGAGCACGAGGACACTTGACACTTGCATCGAGTCACCGACTCGAGTCTGCTGCTTTTTACTGAATCGACTGAAAAAGTCTTTCTTCTGTCAATTTTCATTTGAGGAGGAACTTTAAAGCTGCTTTTTATGTGTAAAAATGCTTTTTTTTCCCATCCGTCTCGGAGGAGGGACTCAACAACATGGAATCAAGTACAGTTTGGTATTTTTGAGGAATATTTGGGAATATTTTTATTTCTACTAGTTTTTTTTTGTCAGTCTAGTATCGATTATTTTCTTCCAACTTAGCTACCTTCCAACCTCTCTCCTCTCCTAGCTTCCTAGCTTCCATCCTCTTCCCTCTCCTAGCTTCCATCCACTCTTCTCTCCTAGCTTCCTAGCGACTGTCCTCTCTCCTCTCCCAGCTTCCAAGTGACCATCCTTTCACCCTAGCTACGTGCCTGCCTACTGACCACTCTTCTTTCCTAGCTTCCTACCGACCATCTTTTCATCCTACCTACCTGCCATCCTACCTACAGTGGCTCCAGGAAGTATCCAGACCCTTTGACTTGAGTGTCACAGAGTGTATGAATAGAGATGAGTCATTTTGATTTTACTAGTTTAAATGAACAAAACTCTTCTCTGATTAATCCGTGTCTTATTTTCTCTTCCTGCCGTAGTTTTGCCTCCGCCGCCGTTTTTTCCCTCTTAACAGCGAAGCTTTTTATTTTGACGAACAGGGACCAGACCTACCATGTGCAGGAAGCAAAGCAGGTACTTCGCCACCATGAAGTTGTGCTCAGGGAGACTCTCAACGATCTGTTTGCACCGCGCTACACGGAGAATGCTCTGCACATCTGGAGGACACAAGAGGACAGATGTTATATATAATCCAACAGATTATCTTTAGAACGAAAGTGGCAGAGCAAGAGAACAGCAACGGGCAAACACGACGTGTGCGTGTAATGTAGGAAGGTAATATATTAAATATACGAGTAAGAAAACACAAATTATGTTGATGACCCTCATTCATCATTAATATGTTTCCCTTAGTTCTCACATGGTTTCTAACATTCCTAAGCATCTGTGTTGTACACAAAAGGTCAGGATTTTTTCAGAAAGACTTTCCAGAAATTAATCAGATTTAAAATGTTTCACATTTATACGATTTGGAGAATAAATTCCCTGTGACGGATGGGTCCATTTCCTGGCCTGTCCCCTAGACCATGTCCGTGTGCGGGACTCACTGAGGATTTCCTGGACTTGGTTGTAGACTCTGAAGGTCAGCAGTGGTTCAGGCAGCTCTCTGAGAAACGTCTTCAGGATCACGGCGGCGACGTGGACGTCGCCGTACTGGTCAAAGTCCACCAGTTTCCCTGAGAGGATCCAAATGATAACCAAGCAAAAAAACAGACCAACTTCACACCAGTGTAGATAAAACACTCAAAATCTGTTTTGATGAATATAAAATATTAATATCTGTCCTGGACATCATTTCAGACCCAGAAGGAACTGATCTGTCCTTAGAACCTGATAAGGGGTTCATCCTGAAGTTGGCGCTAACCTGGCTTTGGTGGGTCCAGACTCTCCAGAACCTCCAGGGTTAGTTTTACCTCGGTTCAGGTTCACAGAGGGACACAGTCTGGTACTGGGTCCCTGAAAACCTGCACCTGGTGAGTTTTTGGCCACTAGGGGGCAGAGTTAACTGTTATGTTGATGTGTTAGACTCCTTGCTTTGTAACTGCTGGATGCAAAAATAAGAATCTGATTGACACCATGATCCTACATCTGGATCTGGTCTGAATCTACCTGGTGAATATTAGTCCACAATTCTCTTTCTTCTAGCTCTGTTTTCTCTGTTTGAGCAGTGAGACTGAACCGGAACAGTAACGTTCTGGTCCGGAAAGATGACCAACGAGCTGAAAGTCACAGTAAAGCTCAGTGAAGCCAATGGGAAGCAGAGTCAGGTCTCTGAAAAATTATATAAAGTCAGAGCTTAAACAGACCTGTGAAAAATCCCAGATCTGGTGGATCAGACCCAAAGAGAACAACGCTGCCAGCAGGAGGTCTGAGCTGGGTCCTGGTTCAGGTCTAGACCTGGGGAGCATCAATGCTCTCAGTTTTATTTATAACTTTATCTGAATCAGCTGCTCAGATGAGGATGGATCTCCTCGTCCTCGGAGTCAAGGACGTCCACTGAAGGAACGATAAATGTAAAAGTCCTGAGTGAAACCGGACCAGGAGACATCTAGTTGTCTCTGTTCTATGCAGCTGAAACAACAGAAAGTCTTCAGTGTGGGACAGACTCAGACTCCAGCTACAGCCTGTGTGTGTTGGTATCTGAGAGGCTACACACACACAAACACAATTATTGATCTCCAGCCTCTGGAGCTGAGAGATAAACGGAGGCCTCACTCACCCTGGTTATAGAGTTTCTGAACGTCCTTGATGAGCTGAACACGAGCCGAACGCCTGAAGAGCCCCTCTGTCCTCAGACCTGACACACACACACACACACACACACACACACACACGGAAATCTGAATCAAAGACAAAAACTACAAATCCAAAAATACAGTAGGGACCAGAAACTGGAAACTGAAGGAAGCTGCAAGGTGAAATCATGGAAAGTTTCAGGGGAGATATTTCTGAGCTTAGGTAAGATTCAAATTTGGAAAAAGAGAAGAAAGAATCTCAGCAAGAGACATAAAATACCCGTTGACCTACACAGATTATCAAGTCAATGAACCAATGAATAAAGTCACAGAGAATTCTCAGTCCACATCCACTGTTTCCTTCTATGTGCTTGGTCAAACAGAAAAGTCCTGACATCACCTGTCTGGGTCTACCTGTGAACTGTCTGCTCCTCCTGTTGTTTAAATCCCTTCCAGAGACTCGTCCTCACATATTAAAGTGGATCTCTGAGGGTTGTTTGTGAAAAACTTACCCTTCCACTTTTTTTTTTTTTAATATATATATATATATATATATATATATATATATATATATATATATTAAAAAAAAAGAGAGACAGACAGACAGACAGACAGGCTCCATGGGAATTTTGTGAAAATGGAGGAAAAATGTTTTTTCTGATCCGATCGATGGAAACATGCCGACACCATAAAACAGGCCTGTTTCAGAAGAAATGTGAAAACATTCACATTTAATCCATCAGGAAAACAAGAACCTTTAGCCACAGCTCTGTGCTGCTGTTCCCTTTCAAGCCAGGTTCTATTTTATCCTGTATCTGTTTTCATCCAGTCAAACTGTCCCATTAAAGCAGCTGAACCACCAGTGACCAGCTCCTGTCTGCAGTGTAGTTGTGGATGAACAGTCAACTGTCACTGATCTCTGAGACACTGGAGGAGACTTAAAAACAGCAGGATTCTGAATGGAGTTCTGCAGCCTCTTTTCCTCTGGTTTTCCAAGTGGAATTCTGGAGCTTTTATTCCCATTTTCTTACTCCCCCCATAACATTAATCCTGTCAGAGGAGGTCTTTAGTTCCCACAGTTCCACACTCACCTTTCTCCTTCAGGTAAGTGACAGTCTGATGAATCACGGGTGGGATTATCGCCTCCCTGTTCTTCTCTCTGATGCTGTCAAACACATAGGTCTGGTCAATCGATCGATATTTGATTGAAACTGTGAAACCGTGTGAATTTATCAAGAGCTTGGTTCACTCACTACTGCAGACTGACTCCGAACTGCTGTGTGGGCAGGGGGGGTCGAGGCGGGGGGGTTTTGGCTGAGGGAGGGGGTCCGCCCCTCTGAGCCGCTTGTAGCTTTTCGTCATGTCTTTGCGGAGACGAGACAGAAACAGGTGATTTTACTCATTAAAAATAAATTGACAAGCCTTAACTGCAAAAACACTTTTCCGCCCGTTTAGTTCTCAGTCAATTTAGGTACAATTAGTTAAACAAGTTTTAGTGATCACATGACAAACTTCCATTTTAAAGTCAAATTAGATGAAAACCGTTGCTCCATTGGTCTTTAAGTAGTCTGAATTTTTCATTTGAGTTTGTCTTTTTGTTCAGTTTTTCATTCGGTTTCAACTTTGATTTTATTTTTACATCTTATGTGTAAATCTGTGAAATTAAATTGTGATCATTACTCAGTAATCTTCAGGTTCAAGGAACTTAAACCATTTTCTTGTCTCCACATTTATTTTTCAGAGGCAGGTTTGAAACAGAAGAAAACACATGGATAAAAATCTGTGCGAGCATACAAGAAAAATCCCCAAACAATGCCCCTGTGCATGATCATCTCCAGATCACAAACAGCGAACGGCAACCGATACCTGAGAACATCAGTGGGGACGATGAGCTGCTCGTAGTTCAGGTGATCTCGGAGTTCGTCCAGGTAGTTCACGTACGTCAGCTTCTTCCCAAACTTGTGGCTGAGGGAAACAAAGCAAGAGGAGACTCTGGCGTCATCGAGGACAGACTTTAACCCGGCAGGCGAGTCGGAGGCGTCTTTACCTGATCAGGGGTTTGAAAATATTCCAGACGATTCTGATGAAGTTTGTAGGATGAACAACGTACAGGGTCTTCAGGTTCTTCTTGTATCTGAAATGACATATTTCAAATCATGTCCTCGGTAGAAAGAACAGCTGAGTGGAAATGCGAAGACGAGGGTGGGCGAGGCAACCTACTTCCTGTCGAACTCGCCGTACGCCTCCCGTAACCACTTCAGGGACGGCTTGTTGCAGCTCCTCAGACCATGGTGGAAGTAGACCAGGATGTAGTCCATCTCCACGTACTGGTCCAGCGTGAACTTCAGGTACCTGCAGCAGGGAAAGGTTTTAGCAGAACCAGAAGGTGCGTGTGTCGACCTCGTGAGAGGGGATTTTCGGCGTACGTACTCCAACAGGCGCCGGTGGTTCAGCTGGTGAGACGGAGGCAAACAGCAGCTGCTGAAGATGATCAACTTCCTGCCGTAGTTGTCGTCCCCTGGACACAGGACAGACTCTTTAACCCCCCTTTAAACCCTCCTTTGAATATTACAAGCAAATCTAAATGTAATGCAAAGAACAATATTTCATGTATGATTTTGTTCATGATATAAATAGAAATATTAACATTGTGACTTTGGTTTGACCATAATGGCCCTGTTCACCACAAAGGTAATGTAGAACTGGATATTTTCTCAAAATCCACTTTCAAATCAACCAGAGCTGAAACAAAGGATCATTTTCATTACTGATTCATGATAGATCAGGCTACTAACCGGAGACCTGGATGATGCCGTGTCGAGCCACATCATAGTACGGGTGGGAGGTGTCAGGACCGATGCCCCTGATTGGAGGAACTGATGGAGCGTCTGTGAAGATCCTCTGGTCGTCCTCCTCATCCTCCCTCTGAAGTTCTGTCAAAAGTTAAAGGGGAATTTTTTTTTTACTTTTTTTTTTTTAATTCCATCTTACAAACAGCCCTGGTCTGAAATCTGACTTTATGTTCCAGAAAATAAACAAAAAACTGTGGAAAAATGCTTCTCATTTCATGCAGATGTATAAATAAACTGGTATAAGCTTAATTTTATTGTGACCCTTTTCTGTTGCTGTTGAATAAAAGAATAAATAAAAATAATAGATTTATTCTGCTATTTGTTACTTTTGATTTGTTAAAGTTTTTTTCCCCCAAATAATTCATTGGTTTATTTTAATCAACAAACACAATGTTAACAGTACCAACAAAAACAACAAAGAAAAGGCAAAAAAAAAGAACATTAAAGAACATGAAAATAGACTCTTCAACCTGGTGCTCTGTCAATTAAGCATCTGATGCAACAGAGACAGAAAATTCAATTTACAGAGAAATGAGAAACAGTCAAACTGTTCAGTTTCTTCAGATCTGAAAACCTCAGTTTTATTACAGTGATGCCTTCAGAAGGACAAACATGGTGAAAGATCTGACATTTTCTAAATCAATAAACAATCTAAGCAATTTAAATCTGTCCTCATACTGAATCAGGTTTAAGTTAAACCAGGTCTGCAGATCTACTTAAGTTAGACATGCTGGTGTTTAGAGTAAAATCTGAAAAGCTATGATTCTAGTTGACTGAAAGACCAGTTTAAAAACACACCAGGAGATAAATTTTAATATTTCTTATGTAAATATCACTGAAGGAACCAACTTCAGCTGAGTCACAGAGTCCCGCTCCGCACCAGCTACATTTTCTAAATTATTTCCTTATCTGCTCCTAAAAATACTGATTATCGGAGGGGGAGAACAGTGGAGCCCGGGGGCGGGGCCCTCCCTGCAGCTCCGAGGGAAGTTTTCTATAAACACAGGGCCGGTCTGATAACAGAGAGGAAACGCTCTGCTCACAGCGAACGGACAAAAGGCCCAGTTTAGTTCAGAGACAGGAGGAGGAGGAAAACTCAGACAGAGGCTCTGTGAAACTCGTTCAGTCTCGGATCTGCTGCCCGCGCTTCAGTTTAATGTGGTTTCTCTTCCTGGTGAAGGTGAAAAATTATTATGACATGTACAAACAATCAGAACAAATCACTAGTCTATGTATAAAAGTACACACACTATTTTCATGTAAAAGCTCTGAAAACGTCCACATCCCAAAAAAATGATCACTGATTTAAATGCATTTCCTCTGGTTCCTTCACAATAAAAGCCATCGCTCACTTCACCAGTTGATTGCTTTTCTGGTGAAGTAGTTACAGTAATAAATTTCCGGACTGTGTCACCAGGAAATTGACTCAGATGGCAACTGATGATTATTTTCATTGTTGTTTCCTCTGCTATTATTTTCTGCAATGATAGGTTATTGTTATTGTCTGTGAAACGTCAGAACGGTGAAGATGCCTGTGAGCTCCGTTTCTCCAGAGACCGAGCGGACGTCCTTACACGCCATGTCGTGATTTTGAAACCTGGAGCAGACGAATCAGAGCAGACTTTCGGTTTCTGTGCCATCTGGACTCACACTGACCGTCCATCTGAAGCTGTAGGGACAGGGTTTAATTTTTGAAATATGCAGAATGACACTGAAGCTTTTTATGCACAAGCAGGATTTTTAAGAAAATATTGCTGCATCATGTTTTAGCCTTTTTGGAAATTTCCAAAGGAAATAAAAGTTTTTTATAACTGAGAAATGTGTTTGTAGTTTAATTTAATGTGACTTTTCACATTTTCGATCACTAGTTGAATGTAGAAGAAATTTAAGTTCCTCAGGATGAATTATGAGAAACACCTAATGCAGCATTTATCTTATGTAACTGAGTCGTCAATAATTAAACAAACAAATCAATTCTGGACTTAGTGAGTCACGAGAACAGAGCCGATTCGGTTCGTGATCCTTTGTTTCTCCTCATCATGAACTCTTGACATCAGACGCTGCTTTTTTGCTTCACATTTGTCCTTTAGCTCAGATTTTAGATTTTAGAATAAATATTAGAGGATTTAAAAAAGAATAAAAAGAACAATAAACTCCATGAACTCCAACAAACTATTGACAATGACAACAACTGGCCAGTGAGACGCGGTGATAGAAATAATTACATATAATTTGAGGTTTCTGAGGTCATATTGTCTGGTTATAAAATCATCACTGAGCCTGTGTGGTTATTCTGAAACTATTCACTGAGCAGGTGAATTCATTTAAAGTTAAGGAGGATTTTATCCAGCAAAGCCTTCAGTCATGTCTAAATCATTTCCAAAGGGAAACACTGGAGCGTTAACAGAGTAAACAAGGAAGTTTTAACTCCCCAGGCGGCCAATTAAAGTTTAGCATGAGTGTGTCATTAAAGGGACATGCTTCCATTTTACGTCATCAGACACACAGCTAATGATTGGTTTCACTATCGATTGGAAAGTTGGTTATTTTTAGGTTCAATTGTTCAATTATTCAAATGATAAAATATCATAAAAAAGGTGAAAACTTTGGAACTCTCTCTTGTGATTTTGAGAATTAGTGATCAAACGTGTTTTCGTTTAAACAACAGATCACAGATGTCTAAAAATTATTAAGAAATGATCTAAACAACTGCTTGTTTATTTGTCGGCCGTCAAATTGATTAAGTGATTGATCATTTCATCTCAGATTTCAATCAGACAGAGACAAAGCTACTTAGACGACAAAAATTAAAGATAAAAAATGAGTCATTTGCATGGTAACGTTGACTCAGGCGAGTCCATGCTGAACAGACAGTTTGGTATTCAAAATTAAACTTGTACTTTAGTTTAAACCCTGTTCATTTTTGGAACAGGGAACAGGTCTATCAGGTCCAGAACCAGGAACCCTGGGGGGCCTGATCCACAGTCTCTGTTTTAAGTGACTATTAACATTTCTTATGGGAAATTAAATTCCTACGAAGACACACAAAATAAGCACAAAAAGGCTTTAAAATATATAATAAGAGAAGCAAAACGACCACAAACATATAAAACGACTACAGCTACACAGAGACAAAAGAAGAACACAAAGAGACAAAACCAGGTTCTTGTCTGGTCCTGGACGAAACTCACCTGTTTCTGCCAGGTGATCCAGGTCAGGTGTGGAGCTCATGTCTGGAGGATTTCAGTCTCTTCACGGAGTCCAACCCCCAAACAAAAAAACCGAAAAACAGAGACACCTGAGATTCAGGTAGAGGTTCCTCTCCTTTCTCTAGAGGTGAAACGAGGCACATTAAAGCCTCGGCGTTTTAACTGGTTTCTAACTTTACAGCCGTTTAACAGCAGGAGAATAATAAGAATAATAATAAAAAACAAAACAGCGAAGACGTTAAGAAAGGGAGAGTTTGGAGAAACAGTGAACTAAACCTCTGGTACTTAACTAAACTTAAGCTAATTAAACTTTATCTGACTTTAACTAACATTTAACAAACTAAACTTTAACTTCAAACCTTAACTGACTACACTCTAGCCAAGGTGAAGCTACCTGACCTGAGCTAACTCGGGCTGTGATTAGCTCCACACACCTGAGCGGTTCCATCAACACGTTTAAAACAAAACCGCGTTTATCAGACACACGCGAGACAAAACGCGTCTACGCCTCACCTGCCCAGCTGTTCACCTGTTCACCCGTTCACCTGTTCGCCTCACGACGCGGTGTGACACGGAGCGACGCTCACCTTTGACCCTCGGCAAACCGGCGCTCGCGGAGCGACAGGTAGAAGAAAAGGTGAAGCGAACTTCCTCAAACGACCGCCCGCGGCGGACACACTGCGCATGCTCAGTGCAGAGTCACCGAGGGGAGTGGGGAGGGAGAAAATCGCAAGTGTTTATTTTAATCATTTATCACCACGATGTTTTAGGTAAGAACGAATTCCTTTTATATATTACACGGGGTAATGTCCCCGTATAACTAGATCTATATTATTGTGTGTCCACATCTCATTTGGGACAAAACATTAGACTTTATTAGTGAGAAACTAACAGTGGTAGAAGTCTGACCTTTCACTTAAATCACAGAACCACCACCACAGGGTAGAAATACTCTCTTACAACCAAGGTACTGCAGTAAAAACAAAGACATTAAAAATATTACTATTTCATTTCAGTGAGAGAACACAGTGTTGCCTCAGAGGTTACTTTAGATAAACGTAAAAGTAGTCATTATGCAGATTGGTCCTTTTCAGAATAATTTATGGATTACACCGTTGTTATTGATTAGAATTATTGATTCATTAACTCATTTTGTGGCTGGTAAAGATGGAGCCAATTGTAATGACTTACTATAATGAAAGGAAGCTTGTGAATAATTTTTTCAAATCTTTTATTTGTAGATTATGTTCATTAATCACGATGTGCAAAGCAACTGAAGCTGCCAGACAAACGTCGTGCAGTGAAAAGTAAAATAAAATGTTTAAAGTAACAGAAACTGGACAATCCCGGTGTCGTGTTATATAAGATCAACATGTGTTTTATATGTAAAATCTGTAAAAAAAAAAGGAAGTGGATTAAAAAGTGCAGTATTGAGAGTATCCCTCTGAAGTATAATGGAGGAGAAGTATAAATTAACAGAGCTGAGGCACTTCCTATTGAGTAAATGTACTTAATTACTTCCACCACTATCCAGATGTGTATAAAACCGTTGATGAGACAGATGACACACATAGAGATCACATCCTGTTGTGACTGAAGCTTCTTGGTGACAGCTTCAGTTTCCTGGAATCACTGTTTATCTGTTATTTATTATCTGACTGGGACTCGGTTTCTTTTTTTTCATTATTCTGCCGGTTTTTGAGTTTCTGGCTTTTTATTATTCCGACTGTGTCTCACCTGCTGTGACAGAGGCCGAGCAGCAGCTCTGTGAAGCGAACAGTTCACCTGAAAATCCTCCACATCAGTCAGGTGCAGCGGCGGCAGCAGGGCTGTGGCTTCACGTGGCTTTGTGATGGAAAAAGAAGAATTTTCCATCCAAACCGAGGCTCCTCTCAAACTGTTAATTCGCAGTACAGAGGAAAACCGTGGTGTAACTTCAAAGAAAAGTGTTTGACGTTATTTATAAGCTGCATTATTTTCCACACAGATGTGCATCCAAATGTCAAATGATAAAAAACACAACTGTTAAACTATTTAACTATTAAAAAAAGATAAAGAGACACTAATTGTGTGTTGAAACAGTTCATCTTTGTGTTACTTTGATTTTTGATTGAAAACTTTTTTTATATTTTACAGAAAAGTACAACTTATTGAGAATAACATATGCTGTTCTGATGTTTGGGTACATAAAACATGTCATAATGCCTTTAAAATCACTACAAAAATTGCATAAAAATAAACATAAAAAATACAAACAGTTTTTTTTGCTTTTTGTTTTTCAAATTCTAGACCATTAGTCACTTCTATTGATATTCCTATTATATATCATCTGTTCAGTGATGGAAATATACGGGTTTTATAATTTATGTGTTAATTTTGGAAGAATGCATTTTGTAAAATTGCAATTTTCCTTTTTTATATTTATTTATATTTTTTCGTTAATGTGGGTAACTGATAACAGGATGAAAAAACTGAGAGGAGATTAAACCAAGAGAATATTAGAAGTCAGAGGTTCACTCTTCTCCTTCAGCATCGTGTCTCAGACCACAGAGGCAGAAAACAAACCTCTCCTACATCACATTAATCTTTCGGGGGAGAAGGTTTGACTTGAAAGGTAAAAATGAAAGGAATCGGTTCTGGTTCCGGTTGGTGTAAAGTTGTGAAAGCCTGACATCTGCTGGACTGGAATCCAGCACTGCAGCAGCTGGATGGACCCTGGTTCCTGGATGATGACGTCTGCCACCTTTTTTATAACAGCTGCTTCAGCAAAGTGCTCTTTCATCAGAATTAATTCATTACCAGCATTCACACATATTTCACAGGCTGCTTTTAGCAACAAAAAGTGTATTTTTAAGTGAAATTTTGATTCGGAAAAAAGAACATCATCATTTTATACTTTGACTGTGTTTCATTACTATATTCAATCATGTGCCACATGTTGCTGTCCGGCTTCATTTTGGTGAGATAATGTTGGTTTTCAGCTTTGGGCAGTAAAGCTTGCAGCAGTAGCTGGTAGCTCTCTAAGACTGTCAGAGGGTTTTCAAGGGTTTTTAGGAGGGGAGACTTGGATTTTGATTTTAACACTGAGCTCAGTCAGACTCAAATCTAAAGAGTCTCTGGTTTAGTTTTGTTTTTTTGTTTTTTTCCTTGCTCTGATGGCTCTTGCTGAGGCAGTGGAGTTCAGAGAGAAATCCTGGAGGGAAGGATTTACTCACCAACAAATTTATATGCAAAGCTGTCACAAAACTCTATTGGGACAAATTTCTGAGAAAGAGTCTTTGTCTTCTGGCCCGGAGCCAGAGATGACAGAAACAAAGAGGGGGATTTACACCAGACAGACGGGACTGGTAGAAAGACATCATTAACGCTGAAATCAGAGCAGAGTCAAACAGTTTATAATGAGGGAGATGGCTTTTCATCGTCAGTAGACGAGGTAATTAAGCTTTCTTCAAAGTCGATCGGGATGTGACTGGGTTTCTAAAAGCCTGTTGGGCTGCTACGGCCCTTTCTATTCTGTTATCTTTATCTTATCTAATTATTTTATTATCTGAAGATGCCACACTGTAATCTGACACAGCTCATCTTTTTATCCTGAGATAACAAACATATTTAGCTCTTTAGGTTCGCTCTAAAGTGATCTTGTCACAAATCAAACATTGATTTTGGTGTGCCTCAGGGTAATACGCTGATGTTTCCCATTACTGTTTTAGCAGCATCACTAATTTTAGCAGTGCTAGCTTGAGGTACAGGCTAAATCACCGTCAGCAGGTCCTGAGCCTGAAAAGAGGATATCTGCTTTTGTGTGTTCACAAAATCATCAATGTGGGGATGAAACTGTAATGGTTATATTTCCTGTTACTTTATTATATGCATGCTAAATCTATCTTTCATTTAGTCCTTTTGTCTCTATATTTTAAAAGCGTCTTCTGGTGATAAATATATATGTATATATAATTTCTAATCCATTCAATAACTGTCAAGATTTTTTAACTCTGACCAGATGATAAAGTCATTTGGGTTGCTCCTCTGGGAATCATGAATATCTGAACATAATTCAATTTAAAACCTTCCGGTAGTTGTTGAGATATTTCAGTGGTTTTCTAACAGACTGTCCCAACATTTATTGCCTTTCTGAGAGCAAACGGTTTCCAGTCTGCAATCTTCGTTACACCCCATGAAACAAGAATCATTGGATTTTGCTATCATGAGGATAAAAAGGTCAAGGTTGTCCTGAGGATATTGTTAGAGATAAGGCCATTAAAAAAATAGAGAATTCATTCTGTGTGGACCATGGACATTTACAGTAAATCTAATACAAATGGGGAAAATATCTGCAGAAATATCTTTTTGTGTTTGACATATATAGGAATGCATGAGTGTATCCAATGATTACTATACAGTACTTTTATGATGCCTCATTCCTCCTCATTTTATATTATTTTTTCAACATAATGGACCCGAAAGTCAATTTTGCTTGTACAGAAGTGATGATTCCCACACGCTGAGGTCAATGTGTCTGTCATTTTCTCCCGTAACCTAAAGGACACGACAGATTAGTCCAGATTCATTGCTTATCAGCCCACAACAGCAGCCACAGTTCACTCCTGTGACTCACTGCATGTGTTGGCAACGATAAAGACTTCGCACAGAGGCAAAGGCAACGCTGGGGAAGTGGTTCTGGTCCATGAATGAAAGAACAGCTTCAAATCTGCTCTTATCTGCTCCTCACAAACACTCAGCCAGAAAAACACAGAAAATACACACCACCAGAATGTATCTGTGAGTGTGTGTGTGTGTGTGGGGGGGGGGGGGGGTAAAATGAAAAAAAGGGGGTTTGATATGGTATTCTGTGATTATGCAAATCAAGGGCGTACATAGGGACTATGTGACCCAAATATGGAGGCGAATAATGATGAGCTTAATCACAGGCAGGAGATACTTGACACCTCCACATGCCGAATAACTGGGAATATAAGAGGAAGACAGATTATAAAGATCCCCAATAATCTAAATATCAGTCAGATGAAAAAGGAGATTCACTAAATTCCCTGACTGTCACAGGAGCTGGGACGGCCCATTGAATTTAAATGTCCCGAATATTTGACTGAATTTATTGTAGTTTAACGCCAACATTTGCATTTCGTCTGATTCATGTTCGAAATGGGAAATATATTGAGTTCAGTCTCTCCATAGTTGTCACCGATGGTTGGTATATGTAATGTTTACTGTTTATTTAATGCTATCAAACTGTTTCTCTTTCCCAAATGAAATCTTTATCTCCTTTAAGTTAAAAGAATAAATATACTGTTATACTCCACACTGCCTCCGTTCAGTTTCATTTACATGTGATTATTAATATTTATGAAGTGTGATAAGTCTGTGTATCTAAGGACACCAAGGTCCAAATAAAACTATGAACCATAACTGGGTTACTGACATTTGGCAGCAACAAATTGTTCCATGTGAATGGAGGTAATTTGCCATTTTTTTTCTATTTCTATGAATCAGCCACATAAAATCAAAAGCTAAATGTTCATTTCTCTGACTCTCAGCTCAAGTAGCACTTAGGATTTTTCTTTTCAATGTTTTCATTCTTCATCAGCCGTTTAAAATGGATTTACCATGGAAATGGATCATTAACACAAATCTCAGTGGCTACTATAATTTTATCTAGAGATGTTGATGTGGTGAACAGAATGTTGAATTTGCATTTAATTGTCATGTATATTTTTCAAGTATCATGTTTGAATCATTCAGATTAGGCTTCGCTATAGTCTGGAAATTGGCGAATGCCACAGACTCTCTTATATCGTTCACTGAGCTGTGACCGATGACGTCCATAAGAACAATAACAGATAAGAACAAGGATGGAAAAAGGTTCACGACGATACCCTTGAATCCAAGGTCATTTATTGGAGGTGTGAGACGTGCACTGTATTTACAGACGACTGTGGGATCCTGTCATGGAAACAAAGGGCTTCACATCTGATGCTGCTGAATTATTGCAGACATGGTTTACAGTATTTTCTCACCTATTTTCTGAAAGAGGGAGAGAGAGCTGGGAATCCTGGTCATTACGATGTGTTTCCACCAGGGTCTATAAATAGAGAAAGAGAGGGAAGGAAGGGGGGAAGCTGTTGGGGTGAGGGAGGGAATAAATCTAGATCTGAATGAGAGAATCGCTGTGAGATGTAGCTACCGACGTCCAGACTGAAGGATGGAGATATTCACTCTGTCGCACTTCTTCAAAGAAAGACGTTAACACATGGACAGACAGAGAGACAGACATCCATTCATTACTCCATTCATCCATCCATCCATCAACCACCCACCATCATCCATCCATCCACCAATTCATCCATCCATCATCCATCCATCCATCCAACATCCATCCATCCATCCATCAACCATCCATCCATCACACATGCGCACCAAGAGTAGCTGAGGTAGCTGACATACAGTATGTTTAACGTTATGCTCTCTAACATTAACTTTCTGTGACATTGCCGACAGGGCTGGAGAACAAGGGTTCTCCCAGTGGAGGGGGGCTGCAGTGTCTCTGTGCCCCCCCCCCCCAACCGCCAGGGTCCAGAAACAGATGTGAGTCCGAGAACAGACCCTCCAGCATCAGGTCGCTGTCAGAGGCTGCTGAGTGTAGCAGCAACTGGCTGTGGCTGAGGATGGGGATGGGGGTAGGGGTGGGGGTGGGGGGTCGCCAGGTGTCACCGATGAGCCTTCTGGAGATGTCATGGGCTGACCCCTGTGAAGCCCCCTCCCCCACCTCCAGTCAAGACATCCAGAAACTGCTGATCATGTCATGGGGGATTTTAAAATCCTTTCAGCTCAAATCTGTAAACTGGCTCCAAATAGTGTCAACAACAATCAACTTTATTTATTCATGCACATTAATTAGTTTGTTTTCCTCCATGACACCTGCTGATTCAGTTGTTTTATTTCCAAGTGTTTTTCTGTCTTTTGCTGAAAAAATAATTGCAAGCTAGCTTCAAACAGCCTGAAATAAAATGAATGTAATGCATATAAATACAAAGTGAAATAAATACTAAGGCTTCGTTGCTCTACTGATATTTTTTCCTCTTATTTTTCACATTTGTCATGGTTCCCACAGAATAATGGATCAGCAGCTGCTCATCAAAAAATTAATTGTTTATCCCACACTTAAACAAATATCACTCTGATAGAATCCGTGGTGATGCTGTAGAAAATCACTCCCCTCCCCTCGGTATTTGAGCTGGTTCTGTGTTGTTCTGATGGTTCTTCTGAAGAACTGGTCCTGGTCTCTGTCTGACAGCCCTCGCGTGGCCCTGTGCTGCAGCCCAGTGTCCAGCAGATGTCAACGTTGCAGCAGATGGTCCTCGTGGTGTCACGTCTCGTGGCGCCAAGGGCTGCAGGCAGATGACTCCACGCCTGAGGCGTCTGAATGCCGTGATAATCAGCCTGCAGATAAAACACTGACGGCTGAGCACGAGCACAAACCGCAGATTTCAAAGCTCTGGCGACACACACAGCTACCAGGATCTGGGTGTCTGCATGATATCTTGAGATCAGTACGACTAATAATGGACTGTGGAAGATGATTAAACTACGTAACTGAAATGAACAGGAAACAGCAGCAAATCATGCGTCATTTACAGTCTAAGCAGTTTGTAATAAACAGGCTTGAAAGACACTTAAAAACTACAATGTTCATTTTGATATAGTTACATTGTCTCCTTTTATGTTAATAATCATCTATATAATCACATTTTAAAACTCTAAAGACAGAACAAACAAACAAACAATAGAAACAAGAGAAATTGTTGAAAAATGGAAAAGAAAACAATAAAATTCACACATCTAATATATGTTGATCCTGATGTTGCTCGACCTCGCCAGTGTATGTGTGTGTGTGTGTGTGTGTGTGTGTGTGTGTGTGTGTGTGTGTGTGTGTGTGTGTGTGTGTGTGTGTGTGTGTGTGTGTGTGTGTGTGTGTGTGTGTGTGTGTGTGTGTGTGTGGACTGAGGAGCAGTGATCACATGTGATCAGAGCTCCTGTTGTGTGGTGTCAAATGCTTGGCGAGCTCCTCTGACCTCTGCCAGGGTCAATCAGCCGAGGAGTGAGGTGGCCGGCCCCTCGGCTCCACCAGCCAGTTTGAAGCCATGAATGGCGGTGGCAGTGGCGGCAGTGGCGGCAGTGGCGGCAGTGGCGGCGGCGGCTTCTCATCCTGCCGCCCTGCATCATTGATTTTCCGTTGTAATCCAAGGTCCCGGTGACATTCTGGACGCAGGCGCCGCAGCATCATGCGGATAAACCTCGCTCTGCTGGTGCCGATTAACACGCGGTTCTCAACGGCGGCGGACTGGGTTCAGCTCACGGCCTGAAGGTCGAGGGTCTGAGAGCTGCAGGTTCATACCTGGTATGATCTAGTGTGTGCAGAGCTCATTGCAAGCGGAAAGGTTCTGAATCCAACCAAAATATAAACTCATTGCTGTACCACACATCTGGATTGTGTGTTCATGAATATGTTAGTTCATCATAATTAAACACTTCACCTCTGTTTGACAGATTGACCTTTTAACCTTTCACATGTAAATGTGTTTATTGTGCCCGTGGACAACGTCAACATCTGTAACTTGATTTTCTGCACATTTGAAGCTGCAGAAAGATGTTCACCTCACACAGTATCTTTACCTCACGTCTCTCTCTCTCTCTCTCTCTCTCTGTTTTAGCCTCGCTCGCCACGGTGGGTGGTGCAGGTGTGTGACGTTCAGGTATTTGTCCCAGGAAAAAGGAACAAATTTTGGCTGAAATTACCAGAACCTCAGCTGTTAGCATTAGGTCCTGTCATGGTATGAAAGGAAAAATCAGGTTTATATTATATTACACTTATATATCTAACAGTACTGCAGAAAATTCACAGGATCACAGATGCAGCCTGAGTTTAGACACCTATGATCTCCACGTCCAGCTCCTGCTGAGTGTCTACGGTCTTGGGACATTTATCTCCGTAGAAACGAAGCGAGCTGCAGCCTCATTAGCATTCAGGTGGTCATGCTGGGGGGGGGCACCAACCCTACCTGTGAGCTGAGCCGAAGCACGCAGCCACTAACTGATGTCGAGACAATGTTTGAGCTAAGCTGCCGGGTAATCTTCAGAGGGGGCTGAGAGGTTCAGAGCGGTGGTGGTGGTGGCGGCGGCTGGGGGGAACGCAGCTCGGTCAGTTGTCATGCTCCCGAAGTGCGGAGGGCAGGCTGCGCAGGCGAGATAAGCAGCGACGGCCGTCGCCTCGTCTCCGAGACAAGAGGCTGCGGACTCCTGCACATCGGGGACGGACACGAATGGGGCCCAGGAGAACACACTGAGGCATGAATACGTTTATTTTTAATTCACACTGAATGAATTTTCTCTTTCTCTGACTGAAATGCAGGAATCAGGGGAAATATCAACAACATGCTTCAGCTGAATATGAAGCTGCTGTCTGCATAGAAGCTGATGAATGGTGAAATGAAGACATGATTTCACTCCCTTTGATGTACGTGTTTGGCTTCATGCTACACGTGCTCCTTCACCAACTCATGTACATGCCGTACTGCGACAGGGGCAGAAAGAAGAAACACTCTTGAGACGATGAAAGGATTTGTAAGAAAATGTGAAACAGTTATTAATGGCAACAGGCACTAAGAGTTGTGTAACTTACCCGAAATGCAGCAGGAACCAGGAACCAGGAACCAGGTGTGATGGCCACAGGACAACAACAGTGAGAGTCAACTGCTGAAGTCAACTGCCGGTATCTCCTTTAGGAAGTACCTTTGTGAGTCAACTGCCCGAATCTCAGTCGGTACCTTTTGTTGGTTTTTCCTTTTTAATTCATGCACATTCATCGTCCGCAGGATGTTTTTTTTTATTTCTGCTACTGTCTTGATAAAAGCACCGAATCCAGGAAACTGGAAGCTGCAGACGCTTCGGCTAATGGTGAAAATAAATCGGAACAGGTGATGGAGGCTGTGTCAAAGAACGTAGGCGACACAGGCTCAGAAAAAATAATTAATTCATTTGAAATATTTAAATAACAAAGCAATAATAACAGAGCATATGAAAATATTCGAGAATAAACTTTTAAATTTTGAAATAAACAACAAAAACAAACACCGATAACATTCCATGTAATACACTGAACTGATTGTACTTTCACGCTGAACACGAAGCAAAACTTACACATGAACATATAAATGACGACTGCTCAATTTTATTTTGAAAACCTCATGTGTACCTTTTCTTAAAATTAAAAAAAAAAAAAAGCTGCTGAAAATGTGACATGTTTTTTCTTTTACGTGGTGAAGGACGGAGGCGATTCCCACAGGAAGCAGAGGGAAATAAAGTAAAACGCGGCCAAGGAGAGAATCGACATTTAACCAAACCGGGTCTATGCTCGCCTCCGTACGGGAACGGATCAGAATTAATGGGCTGACATGCCACCGCACACATGCTAATAAACACACACACACACACACACACACACACACACACACACACACACACACACACACACACACACACACACTGATTCATCATGGCTGTCCCTGCAGGGCCCCGACGCTTGGGGGAAAAAAAAGGACCCTGAAACAATTGTTTTTATCAAGATAATGGCCCTCGCCCGTTTTAAAAGGTGTCTGTGATTTATGGAAAACAGCACCCCCAGCCTCGCCCTGGATTATACTCTCTCTGTCTTAAGAGGAATGACCATATGCAGCCTGCTGATAACAAATAATACATTATCATGTCAGTTCTTTTTCCCAGCACTCTGCTTTACTTCACTTCGTTTTGGACCGAGATAATTTCTATGATTTATTCTGGAGCTCCCGTAAGAGTCTATCTTATTGGTTTGTTTTTACTTCCTGCACTTTCATAACTACACACAGATTTTTTTTTAAGACCCATGGACTGAGGCCACACAACATCACAGAGAGGTCAGAGGTCATTGAACTGTTTTTTTGTTTTCAGTTTTTCATCGATATTTTCAACTATGTTTTCTAAATTATTAAACTGGTTAACTCACTCTTTAATGGTCTCGTTCCAATGGTTATCATGCACCTGTTTAATGTGAATTTCCAGCCCACAGCCAACAATGTGATTCATCATATGAGACCACTGAGGGGTCGAAAACCTACAGAGAACCTTTAGATAACACCAGGAAAGTTTTAATGGGTCCCATCCCTGTTTATCTGCATCAGAAAATACCTGGACGCAAGCAACAATGATACGAAAGATAATTTTCTCATGTTAATATTTGTTTACATCTGTGAAACAAAATTGTTAAAATAAAACAGCGATTTCCTGACGACTCATCTCTTTCTTAAGGTTTTAACAGTAGTGGAGCTAAAAGGATATAAGCACAGATTTTCCCGAAGGTGGAGCCAGAGAAAAGATCCTTAAAATCAAAAGGGTTTATCCTCTGGGGAGCAGGAAAAGGATCAGACAGTCTGACCAGGAGTGGTTTATATTCCTTGAGCGGAAGTAATTATTTTTGGCCCCGAAAGTGGATTTGCCAACAACTGGCCAACAATGACCCGTCAGCGCCACGAGGCCTCGAGGTCTCGAGGTCTCGAGGTCTCATGGGACCTCTGAGGACCTCACGGCGCTCTGAGGAGACGGAAACCATTAACCACGCTGAGCAAGATCAGACTAAACAAACTTTATCTGTGGACGTGTGACAGGTTGCTGTCGGGCGCTGGCCCCGCCCACCGTCTCCCAGCCGCCGGCACGATGTAATCACAGGCAAAAGAATGACAGAAGTCTGGGGAATAACATAAACGGCCGGTTAACAGCAAAAAAATAGAAAAAAACAAACCAAAAAGATAAAATAGGAACAAAAAAATACTTTTGCTCATAAAACCAAGAGCAGGAAGTTCTACATTTTGGCAAAAGTGAAAAAAAGGGAGAGATTATATCTACAAGACTTTAAATGCTGAAAGTCCTTGTTTTGGTTGTTTATCTTTATGTAAGTGGAAATAAAAGCCCAGTCAAAAAGCCTGACACACATTCTATGCAACCACAACCTTAAGTGATAAGACTGGGGTCAATTATATTTAACTTTCAGTCAACAGATCTCATGTACAGAGTCAAACCAACAGTGTCAGTCCATCTGTCTCCTCAGCCAAGTGGGTCCTACTAAAGACTTTAATCTTTAAATAAACTCACTAATGTGTAGTTTCATTTTTATTAAAAACTCTGTGATTTTCATACAACAGCTGCTCTCTGTCATTTTTATTAAACTAACAGGAGGAAGCAGCGATGTTGTTAGGGACTATTTCCAGTGGCGGATTAATCCATGTTTGGTGCTGTAGTGAGCATCTGGTGCAGCAGGACTGCATATGTATGTGTGTGTGTATGTATGTGTGTGAGCGTGTGTGACTGAGATACATAAACTAGAGTTTCTGTGTGTGTGTGAGTCTGTGTGTGTTCACGGTGATGAAGGAACATGTCTCCCAGTGATATCATCACTGATGTGGTTTTAATGGTTTGTGGAAACAGAGGAGCTGTAGATTTATCAGGGGATGGACACACACACACACACACACACACACGCACACACACACACAGTTCCAGTCTGCACTCATAGAAAGCTGTAGAAGCATTAGACTCCCTGTTTGCTGTGACTTAGCGATGTGACTAAAGTTCCCTGTGTCGCCCCAGAGCCTGTTGATCTGAACTAATCCTGCTCCTGAACATAAGAACTAATTCCTCATCGCCCTGCCCCGCCCCGTTGAAGGCGCTGCACCGGGTCCGCTTATCAGTCACTGTCCTCGAACGGCTGCTTTTTGAATAACAATTCGCTGCATTTTTGGAACATTGTTTACCGATAAAATGCTGATTCACTTTCCAGGAGTTTTTGCAGAGTAAAGTAACAGTAAATGATATTCACGATCAAAGATGGAGGAGTTTTATTGTGTGTGTGCAGGTTGTTAAATTAAAGCTAATACCGCACTATATATAGTATTATATAGCACTTTACTATATATAAACCTATATTGTGCGTTCAGAATGGGAGCAGTAACTTCTCAAACCTTTTGCAGATTATTATCCCTATTTCTCGCCTTGAAGTTTTCCCAGATAATCTGAAATTAAACCCAAATCTGCTGCGCTTACTTAGCACTGCATTGTGAAACCAGCTCATTTTAAATGAGGTGAAATTCACAACACAGAGGAGTAATGATTGACAGGCTGCACGTCGTCCCGCCTGTTTACGGGACGGGGGGAGGATTTCTGGTGACTGCCCCCCCCCCGACCTCCATGCCTCCACGCACAATGTGAAAAGTCGTGCTCGGACCTGTGGACTCAGGAAGATGTTCGAACAGCTCAGAGAAAAATATGCAGGTAGGCTGCCAAACATGTGTCTGCTCAGTGGTGACAGTGAATTAATAGGAGAAATATGTTCTCTCCCAGCAGCGATGGAGGCCGGTTGAGATATTCAGCGTTTGCAGTGTCTGCATCTAAGTCTCCTCATTTTGACTGAGCTCTGCTGCTCGTCGGGTTCAGTCCAGTGTTCTGTTTTCCTGGCCCCTTTCCTTGTAAACTATGATTATTTCATCCAGTTGGGTAAAAACTTATGCCCATAAATAAATAACCTTCCAGAAAAACAAAGCAAAAGTAATTGCTTTTGGGAACCACTGTTTTGGAAATTAATTATTTACACTATAAAAGTCGTACAGAGGAAAAAGTTGATAAATTGCTTTAAAGCATAGCTGCTCTGCTAAGTTGCAACAAAAATCAAGTCAGATACACAAACTTTCCTTCCTCAGTTTTTTTATTTCCAGTTCGTTTTTCTTTTTTTTTTTTTACAAGTTTCATCTCCTTGGTATCAGCCTCGGTAAAAAGGGCACTGCGAAGCCGTGAGGAGGAGAAGCATCCAAACCCACAAAGACTCCCTCTTGCCAAAATCTGCTCTGGTTTCCCTCACGTCCGTGCCAAGGTGGAAAGTTCCTCAGGCTTTCGGAGAAACTCTTGACGGAAGGTGAAAGGGACAGAGAGGCCTCGGGGACGAGATCTGTTTCTCCGGCTTCTCTTCATCCAGCTGATACAGCAGCCGTCCTGTCTGTCTCTGTCTTTATCACGTCTCGCCATAATGTTCTTTTCTCAACAGACGCCACCTAACTTTCACTTTTCTCTGCCTGTGAAGGATTAAGGTGACAGGAGATGAAGCCCTTTCTGGAGCTGAAATTTGCTTTTTGGACACATTGGCCAAGGACCCTTTTAATTTCACAATCGTGTTTAATTTCAGTGTCAATTCATCAGATTGTTTTCTCGATGCATTTGACTAATTTGGTTTGGTTCACGATAATGTCGGAATGAAGCTAAAAATGTTGAGTAAACGGATTTACATCGCTGGTTTTTCTCAAATATATTCAGTTTACATCCACACAAGACAAAATAAATTATTGGATTTTTAGCCTTTTATAGCAAAGGGACCTAAATGATTAATCGTAGATCAAACTTTTGCTGATTGATTTCACCTCAATATCACAGTCATCAAGTATGTGAAGTTTGAAGAGAGCAGATATTGGAAAAGCCACAACCTAAGAGAAGTAGTTTTTTTTTTTAAAGAAAAGACTCATGGTTCAACTTGATCAGAATCACAAAAGGCTACAGGCTATTTACAAACAGCATAGATGAGACTTTTTGTTGAAATCATAAACCTCAGAATGGGTTACCTCACTGGCCAATGGGTTAGCTCACTAGCTACTGGATTAGGTCACTGGCTAATGGGTTAGCTCATTAGCTAATGGCTTAGCTTGCTGATTCTGATGCCTACTATGTAGTCACCAGGTAGATAGCTGATTAGCTGGGTTTTTCTAGTCTTTTGTGCTTTGGGATATTTCTGAGTGAACCAGATGATGTTAAAGTGTTTCATGAGCCTCCGCACGACAAGTACGTCCAGCAAATGTAGTTAAACTTCCACCAATGTAGTTAAAAGCGTTAAATGGTGTTTTTCACCGCAGCGTCGGAGTTTTCATTTCCGCCAGCGTGACCTGACAACAGCCGAGATGGAGGTTGCGTGCAGTCACTGAATATAAAGCTGCACAGCTCGTCCGACCTGCTTTTCTTGTGGAGTTTTAATGTTTTGGGGCAGTTGCCCGCGTTGGATAAACCCGTCCAACTGTTCCCCATCCAGACACATCCGTCCCTGCCAGAGACGAGACCGAGAAAACAAACTGAAACATAAAACTCAATTAACTGTGTTTTTCAGAGAGCTCCCTCTGCCAGCGTCAAGGGCTGTGTATCCGCCCTCTCCTCTTCTCTGGCACTTTTTATTTGCTGTTAAGCCGTTTTCATTGGGGGGGGCATCAAAGCTGAGCCCCGCAGCATCCTCCAGCATCCTCCAGCATCCTCCAGCATCCTTCAGCCACCGCAGCGACTCTAATCTGCCTCTTTATGCGTCTTATTCAACACGGAGGGGGGGGCTCTGATGCGGCGCCGGGCCTCCGAGCTGAGGCGTCTCACATTGTCTCTTTTCACATGGCGTCAAGATGTTTTATGATGTGACCACGAGCCCTGAAGTCCGACATCAGATGACAACAGTGAACAGGTACAAACCAGTTTAATGAATGAATGAAGGGACCAGAATAAATGATCAAGTTTGATGAGTGAGTGAGTAAGTGAGAGGGTGAGTGAGTGAGTAAGTGAGAGGTTGAGTGGGTGAGTGGGTGAGTGCGTGGGTGAGTGGGTGAGTGAGTGGGTAAGTGAGTGAGTGAGTGAGTGGGTGAGTGGGTGAGTGAGTGAATGGGTGAGTGAGTGAGTGAGTGAGTGGTATAGTGGGTGAGTTAGTGGGTGAGCGGGTGAGTTAGTGGGTGAGTGAATGAGTGGGTGAGTGGGTGAAAGCTGCTGAGGCTCCGGGTCGACTGAGTTCAGAGTTTCAGCTGATAGAGGAGCAGACCGATGGTTGTGTTTATAATTTTTCCAGAGAAACAAACTAAACAGAGCCTGTTTTTGTGACCAGTAGCGGCTGATTAAATCCTGTACCAACAGTTTGTTGGGGGGAAGCTCGGCCTGTTTACGCCACAGTCGACTCTGAACGTTGCACATCTCTCAGAGCTCCATTGTCTCGTGTATCCTGAGGAATGAGCTGACGGTACAGATATAGAGATAACCGGTGCTCTTAAACAACGGCACAACATTATGCTTTATGCTAACGTTATGTTTCTAAGTCACACAGATCATTTCTTTGTATCTGTGGACCTAAATGTTTTTTTGCCTCTTCAAGCATCATCTCTGTTACTTAGCTGCCATTTCTCACTGGAGCCTGTGATGATCCAGTTTTCTCATACACAGTTACCTCTAAACATTATTATGTTGTGGAAACGTGTTTTCCATCTCAACCTATTGTTTGTAAGCAGAAAAAAAACATGAATGAAAATTAAATCCCAGTTAAATCAAAGTACTAGAAAAAAGCCCATAATAAGGAGATGAGTTGATGGAGGGAGAAGCAGCATGTTGTCATCAGCAGAGAAACAGTGAGATGTTTCAGGCCAAAAACATCTGCATCTCACACAGCTGGATGTTACATGTCAGCTGATGGCAACACATCTGTACATGAGCCGGTGATTATGAGGCATGAACGAAGCAGCTGGTTCCACCATATGTTTCATGTGTGAGATAAAAAAATAACCTCATAAACATTTTAGTTGTAATAATTAGATTAACATGTGACAATTATGAGCATTTTCTAATAATTATGATAAAGATCTGGTGATTGTGAAATGCCACTTCTTTACCCTGTAAACACAAGCCTAAATATGAGATATGTGATGAGATATGAATCTCATCATATTTCACAATTAAGATACAAATCTTGTAATTATGAGGTGCTAAATTATAATTCCATAGATACAGGATACGGAAGTTGTAATTATGAGAAAATGTTGTATGTGAACATGAGGTTTTCATTTGATTTCAGCTGCATTTCTAAATACTGAAGTTTATAAATGAGGTTCACTTGACCTCTAACATGTGTCCATTGTACATTATTCACCTCCCACCAGTAAAAACTAGTTTACACACATATATATATATAATAATTTTTTTTATTCTCTATTTGTGATTTTTTTTTTTGTTGTAGTTTTGCTGTATCTCCTTTTTCTCTTTTTTTTTACCCATAAGGGTAAAATCCTCATATCTGAAAACTAACCTGGCAATAATAGCATTTCTGATTCTGATTGTTCAGATTCTGGCATAAAGCAATTGTTTGGTTCCCATGGTGAACTCGGACTTAAGAGACCGACCATGAACCAAATTGTCTTTTGCTGCAGGATTTTTCCTCTTTCTCCAAATTTCTCATCATCTTTCGACTGTCACACAAAGATGTAAAATAGACAAACTGATTGTTTTTTTTCCAGTATGTTGTTGGGACGTATGTAAACATCTGTCCTTCTGCGGGTTTCCATCTTTCCTAAACGTTCCTTTGGCAGCCATTTCAGCCTTGGACCGACTCATTTTTTCCTCTTCCTCCGGAGGATCCATGTGGTGGAGGAGATCTGGAGGAGGTCTGCAGACGACCCCCCCCCCACCACCACCACCATGCACGAGACCTGCTTACCCGGCGTGCGGGTGAACTGTGATGTATCAGCGCATCAGTCATCCCACCACAAGAAGCTGTCAGTTAGATAACGAACAGGAGGAAAACAGCACAGATGCAGATGAGGAACATTATAAATAGTGACTGAAAAGCTCTCAGTCCGGTGCTGTGCTTGTTAACAGCTGGTTCCACAGCTGGAATAAATAAGATTGCAAGTCAGAGCTTTGTGTACAGGATTAAGATTGACAAAAAAAGGGGGGGGGCACATAAATGGAGACGAGCCTGGGTTTGATGTTCGCAGCTTTAGAGGTTGTTTAAAGTTTATTAACACAGAGAAGCCGCTCAAGGAAACAGCCAAGACGAAGACAGCATCAGACTGAAAGCTGAAGTGAAATCCAAGCGGTAAATTCAGTCTGATCATCAGGCTGATTATAGATAATAAACATCCATAAAACCTTATGTGAACAATGAAAATAAAACTTTATTGTCCTGTTGTCTGAGCTTTTAATGTTATGGTCCTCAAAAACTGGTCACTTCACTGACTGATCATCTTCCAAATATTTGTTTATATTACCAGTTGTGCACCTGTAAGATTTAGCTGGTTCCATAGTTTTTGAAATGATTGGATTTTAGTGGATTTTACTTGTTTACATGCACATTAAACATGATCCCTCATCTGGATCTGGTCTCTGAGTCCACCTGATGAATCCAGCTGGAGACATAATATATATGGAAAATCCATGATGTGGAACCATCCTCTGACTCAGTTTTTACTGCAGATGTGTGTCTCATGACCAGATAGCAACTGGAAACAATTTTAAATGAATCCAGGTCCTATACTCCCTCTCTCTTTTAGCTCTGGTTTTGGTCTCCACCAGCTCCTGAGGGAAACATCTGTCCGTTTCTATGCAGCCCCTGACTTTCTGGAAAGTCCCACTCTGGCAACTTTAGACATGGAAAACACGTAAATATTAGACTGTTTTTTTGTTTTACTAAGCTTCATCATGCCTTTTTGCGCCATATCTGCTGTCTCCTTCGCTCATTTGTATTGTACTTTTATCTACACTTCTTCCATCGTTTTTCTGCTTCCGACTCTCGAGGACACCAGGAATTACTTCACTGTTGTTGGAAAACAAACGCAGCTCGGAGGAAATTCGCACAACATCCGCATCCATGCTTGGATTCGCTCAGCAGCCCTTCACGCGCTCTTATTCGTTCGGTTTTAAAACAGGGCAGTTCAGCATCGCCAGCTGACGCGAGACAGACTGACAAGGCCACTTAATTTAAAGATGCATCACCCCGACCGCCGGAGTTAATGTACCTCCTGAGTATCGGATACGAGGTCCGTGGCATCACCTTATTGATCAGAGCACTTACCATCCGTCCTGCTGCGTCCTTGTCCCCGCCGAGGCCCAATAAAGCCCCTGCGCTCATCTCACCGGTGACAACTCACGGTACGACCGTGATGGATCGTGCGTCCGAGTCGGGACGTGGGGATGCCGCGTCGTGTGCTGTATATTTCCCCCGTGAAGGACGGCGGACCGTGCGGCCTGCGAAGGTCAGAGCGCCGGTGATTTACCGGAGTCACAGGGGGGACTTTCCCCTTCTCGCATTGCCCCGAGTGAAATATGCCCCCCCCTCCCCAAAGGACGTCAAGTGCCGGAGCAGAGTTTAATCAGCCTCATCAAAACCAAAATCATCACAGTTCACCGGATCAAACGGGTGAACATGGTCGTAGCCTGTGCTGCACGTTTACATGATCTGGTCTGTGCCTCTTGTGTCATTATTCTGAATTTTTTTATTGCTGAAATAATTTCAGTTACTTGTATCACTATTTTAAATCAGAAATAACTTCAGCTCTTGAGAAACAATGTAGGTTGTTTCAACAACACTGAAAATAAATTCTGTTGTGTGCAGGAATCTTTGTCAGGGAGAAAGAAACACGTTAAAATCAAGAAAACACAGGAGGAAAATTTCCGTATTGCAGAGAAATTTTATACAGACATTCAAGGTCCTCAGAGGAAGACTCCTCCAGATGCTGATTATCCCCTGACTTGTCCTCTGGTGGTTTTTGGTTTTGAGTGAAATGTTGATGACTGTTGAATGGATTTCCATTTATCTTTTTATTTTTTTCATGTTCCCTCAGGATGAACTGCGATAAATCTGACCATCCTCTGATTTTTCCTCTAGCGCCACCATGGGGTCGACATTTTGATGTGTCTACTACTTTGATACAACTCAGCACGTTCTCCTCGGACTCACATTGTAAAGACTATTTCTGCTAAAAATTAGCGCGTTAGCATTGTCTTTTTAAACCATGTTAGCGTTCTGACTTTAGCTCTTAGTTCAGGCCAGTGGTGGGGGCACTTACCACATGGAGGTAAAAGCCCTGAGCAGGGAGCAAAGAACCAGCAGATTATACAACCCCCCACACACATTTCCTTAGCTCTTGCTTTTCAAATAAAGGCATAAAATTTCCTAAAAATAATAACAATTTAAGAAATTCAACCTTTGTAGACATCAGAAAGGTCACAGGTTTAATGTACTTACATATTCACGTACTTATACTCACTTTATTTAAAACATTTCAGGCCTTCATCATGTAAAATTCATAACTGTTGAATGTTCTGAAGTGTCAAAAACTTTACCGTAGTTATAAATAAAAACCGAAGCAGTGAAGTCCACCCCGTTCGCTGCCCTGCACATCCGAGGGTTCGCTCTGTTCTCCGGGTTAAAAATAACCTCATTGTTAATCTGTGGGAGCTCGGAAATCAATCAAAAGTAATTCGAGAACAATGACACAAGTTCAGGTGGAGGCAGCTGGATTCTAATTAAATGAGCCTCTGTGATTCGGCGTAGTAACGCAAATGACCAGCCAGAAGTCACCGTGGTTAAGGAGAGAAAACAGGAAAGAACAGAGCCTGGCCCCCCCCCCGTTAGACTATCGATCCTTCCCATCACTCTCACTCTTCAGTTTGTCTGCCCTCGGTGCTCAGGTGGTCACGGCCGGATGGAAATGCCACCCAGGGATCGTGGAGGCCGAGCCAAGCCGCCCCCCCCCCGCCTCCTGGACCCCCGCCCCTTCGGGCTGTCCGTGACCCCGCCCGCGTGGGACGACAGATGGCCAGCTTCCCGTGACAACGCGCACGGCTGAAGCGAAATGCCAAAGCTCCCGCGCAGCCTTTATCTGAGCATCCCGACGGAGCAGGCCAGAGTCCTGAGGCGCTCCAGGTTTTAGGTCAACGCTCCAGAGAGGAGCAGTGAAGGAGAACAGTTTGCAGCAGGTCAGCAGGTTCCTCTTACTACACCTCTCTTGGCCTCGTTGAAATTTCCTATAGGTATCGAGAGTCCTCAGAGGACTGGACTTTGTGCATCAGATGACCTCTTGACCTTTCCTGTGACGGCGTAAGGCTGAAGTTTCCACTTGACACACGCTTCGCTCTGGGATCGCTTATCTCAGAAATGAAAACCTGGGTTATTTACGGTTCCCGGAGGACGAACGTACCCTGACCCTTCATACGAGGCAGTGTCTGATTCTGACTGGTCATCACTGGTCATGGGTTCACAGGAAGTAAACCTCACCCCCCGTTTCACAAGTAAAATATGAGGATTAGAGCAAAGTCCCCATTTCTTGTAGCAGAAACTTGTTTCTTCGCGTCCTGTTATCTGTCTAGTGCTTTATGATGCTTTACATCCAGAGACACCGGAGAAAAAGCTGCTAAACAGAGAACGAGTCTGATTTATTATGGATGTTTAGGAGTCAAATGTTCTTTTCTTTTAATCCTGCAGGTTTGTCAAACTGTGTGAAGGTCTACACTTTAAACCCGGTTCTCACAAGGTTATAAAATCACACACACACACACACACACACACACACACACACGCGCGCGCCACAGTGGTGAGATTATGCACATGAAGCGTCTGGGGAGCCCGACCGCCGCTGAGCCCGACCGTCGCTGAGCCCGACCGCCGCTGAGCCCGACCGTCGCTGAGCCCGACCGCCGCTGAGCCCGACCGCCGCTGAGCTGAGAGGCTTATTTCTGAGACGACGACAGAAACGCAAACTGAAGGCCACTGCTGCTGAGACACACACACACACACACACGCACACACATGCAAACATTCAATATGAGCCTCAAGTAGTAGAGTGAAATTATTAAAAGTCTTTTGCATTATGCTACGTTTCAACATTAAAAGTCTCGACAAATGAACAGATGTAAACTTTCAGATGAAACAGGAAGTGTAATGTCATGGACTCGGTGTGTCACACACTCTGGCCCAGCCTCTAACCAGCTTCTACAGGGCTGGCATTGTTTTCACCTCGTGACTCAGTGTGTGTGTGTGTATGTGTGCGTGTGTGTGCGTGTTTGTGTGTGTGTGTCATTGTGGCAAACTTTTGGCGACGCCCGCTGTGCCAGGAACTACCACAGACGTGGTTTTGAGTAATTTGGCAGGTGTTTGTCTTTTTTTATAACAACCATAAAATATACAGTCATGAAACTTTATAGTTGTGTAGCTGAAATAAAAATGAAGGTGGAGTCGGTAGACGGGTGCGGTGACTGCTGAGTACTTGTGGGCTGGAACATCAACATGTTTACAGGCTGCTGTGAATGCCAACGCAAGACTCTCTCTGGTTTTAGCCCATATTTGTTGACATTTTTGAAAAGTGATTTTGCCGAATTAGCCATTATCAGCTCCTGCTCGCTACGCACCCATGGATGTACGGACAACTGTCAATGAATCACTGTGGTACCGAAGAAAACTTTAAAACCTGATGATTCTTGGGCAAATTTGGGAAATACAAGGAGCCCCTATTTTTCTGTGATTTCTAAGCAGGTTTATGAACATTTCTTTGTGATGGACATCAGAGACAGTGAAAGTGTAAGCCCCCCTGAATAAAAAAAATACGTTCTTCTCCTCTGTGTGTTCAGGTTTGTCTGAGTTATGACCCTGACTTTTTGACACAAGTTGCAGCAAAGTGCTTGAAACTAGTCTTCGGAGCCTTTTACCAGTTTTAAAAAGGTTACAAGGCCTGGTGAGGACTTGGCAGAGGACTGGAAGGAAGAGAAGAAGAAATAATGTCAAATATGTGCAGGAGAACATCAAAGATCCACATTTTGTACTTCAAAGAGACAAGGTTTTTGCATAATATGCGGATCAGATCGGACTCCCTTATTAATGGCTGCGATGCTGCCGATGAGGTGGCGTGACAGGGTGTCGGGGGGGGGCGACCTCCGCCGATGAAACAGACGAACGTGAGTTTGGAGAAGGATCATTCTGGAAAAGGGACGTGTCCCGGTTCAGCCACACATCCTCTGCCGGTGTGTCACAGATTCCAGTTCATCTAAACTTGGCTGCAGTCTGGCACAAGAGGAAACGGATACCACATCCAGACGGTGTCCGCGTTTTCTCTTTTTTTCCACATTTAAAACTGTCGTTCAGATGTAATAAAAGTCTCCAAAGGCCTGAAGAACATTTATTTCCTTTTATAGCTGGTGAATGTATTGGAACACATATCAGCTGAAGAGCCAGATATTTCCCTCAGGAGCTGGTGGAAACCAAAAACAGAGCTAAAAGAAGAGGGAGCGCTGGACCTAGATTCACTGAAAAATACATCCAAGTTTTATCTGGATATGAGAGACTTCACTCAAGGGAACCTCTTCAATAAATACTGAGTTGGGGGATGGTTTCACATCATGGATTTTCCCTATAGATTATGTCTCCAGCTGGATTTGGGATTTGGACTTGTCCCTCTGCTGCCACACAGGAAGAGAAACTTCCACCATGTTTTTTTTTTTGCATGTTAAAAGCTTATGGTGTCTTCTGAGTATTATAGTTAAACCTGTGGCACGTAAAGCCCCGACCCTTCCTTCATTCTACACCCAGCACCTCACTTCAAAGTGAGCTCGCCATCGCATCCGGCAGAACATAATCCCGTCAGAGCCTTTAAGTCCACGTTCAACCTCGCCGAACGACCCTCAACCTCTCAGACGGGTGTCAGGGAAAACTCTGGATCAGGGACCAGTTGATTCCTTCAGGAGGCGGATGGGAACCTGAGGTCCTGATGACTCAAGCTCCGTTCTGGGTTTAGTGGTTCCAGTTTGTCGGATCCATTTGCCTTGGATCTGTTTTTACAGAACATCGTCGGTGATAAAATACAGTATCTCTCTATCTATATAGATAGATAGAGAAGTGGTGAAGTTTGTGTGATGCTATAATCATCGGCCTTGAAAGTGCAGAAAACGTGCAGCGTGTTGTTGTGTTTGTGATCGTGGTTGCGTGTGGGTCTGTGTGATGGTGGTTGTGTGTGTGTGTGTGTATAGTTGTGTGGTTGCATGTGTGTGTGTGGTTGTGTGTGTGTGATCGTGATTGTGTGTGTGTGTGATCATACAACATGTAGTTTTAACAGTCCAGCCGACGAACGAGGCCACGACCTCGGTGTCCTCAGTGGAACCTGTGGTCCAGAAAACAAGCGTCCGGTCTCCGAACCAGGCTCAGAAACACCGTGTGGGTTTTTGGGTTTTTTTAGTCTCACCTAAATCCCGACGGGAAACAAATTCCAGGGCGTGTCCGACCTTGTGCTGTTTACTCAGGAAAAAGGACGTTGGTGAAAAAAAAAGCAGCCGCTTGTCGGCTCGAACAGGGAAATAACACCGGGTCCGTGTTTGTGCTGCGTGTCTGAGGACATGCAGCGTCCACCCCCAGCCCTCCCGGTTTATTTACCCTCATTATGTTTTTTCCATCCCGGTCTGAGGGCGGCCGCGGCGCCGCCGTCCTCCTGCCAAGTGCGTGCCCTAGTTGCGGTTGGCAGCGCTTCTCGGGCCGCCGGCCAACATACACGCTGCACCTGTCGGCTCCGGCGGGACAGTACAGCCTTGTTTCTACCTGGGGGGGGGGGCTCAGCCTCTGACTGGCCGAAGAAAGGTCCTCACTGATCAACACAACGCTGTCCCCCGACGGCAAGAGGCTCTCAGTGTGAACGTTGATGTTCTGCCGGACAAAAGCCAAAATAACACGACAATAATGCTTTTTTTCATTCATTTTTATCATTCTATGATATTCCTCATTTTCAGAACTGCTTCTTAACAGTTAACAAGGAACCAGTGTAACCTGCTGCCTGACTGCAGTTTTTAAACTTGCTCATTAAAATCCAAGGCTGAGGTGGAATCTGTGGTGCATCAATTAAAAGTAACGGAAGCAGACCCAGTGAAGAACAACCCTAATCAAGCGAAAAGCAGTAGCAGATGAAAAACATCCGATCTGTGTGGAGTGATGGGAGGTGGTGGTGGTGGTGGTGGTGGTGGTGGTGGTGGTGGTGGGGGGGGTATTCCCCCAATGAACACCTGAAATAAACATAAATAGCATGTTTTCATCAGCTTTTCATCAGCTTTTCCAGTGTTGGAGGTTTTTCCTGCGATGGAGAATCAGCTCCTCGCTGTTTTCATCTCAATGGGTCCAAATCCTAATAGTCACATAACAGTGGCGAATGGTAAAGAAAAAAAGAGTTTTCTTTTTCTGATTTTCTTGAAGTTAAAACTTGTGCGACATTTGGATCGAAACCTGATTTCTGTCAGTCACAAAAAAAGGCCAAAGGATCAAATAGTCAGACTGGGACCGAGGGTAGTCAAGCACCAGGTTGCTGTGATCATTACCACCTTATAGAAATAAAGTCAGGTATCTAAAAATATTTTCGCTGTCTTCCCGCCGGCAGTCACTCGTCTTGCCAAAGTGGAGTCACTTCGCCCTTTCGAACTCCTCCTTCTTCTTGGGGTTCGCTGCCAATTAAACCAATTAAAGAGTCGCCCCAAGTTATGAATATGACTCACAGCTCCAAGTGCTGACGGCGCCGACCCGACCCACATCTTTCGGGTGACCAGTCGCGGTTGGAAAGTTTTTCTTTGTCTTTTTTTTTTTTAATTAGGAAGGTTTCTAACAGAGAAATGACCCAAAAGCATCTGAAGTGGGACCAATGGTTGAGCTGAAATTCTCCGTGTGTTTCCAATCTCCTCAAACCTTGGAAACGAAAGGACCATAACCTGCTTTATTAAAATAAAAGAGGACGTGGATGCCCTGTGGCTCCTCCTTCAGCGACCGGTGCGTTTCCCTCCACCTGAACCTTGACCACATTAGTTAAAGGTTTTTTGTTTTTTTTTTAAATGGTGCCTGAATTCTGGGAAACTCAAGATTCTTCTTAAATGTTCAAGCATGAAAATGTTCATTTGAGTCATACATTTGAATTCAATAAATAATTAAAAAAAACAGACCAGCAGAGGTTTATTAACATGCAGGTCTCTGTTGATCCATCATGTATCTAAACCTCACGAGCTCTGGATCCTTTTCATCTACAACATAATACAAACACCGACTCTGTAGCATTGAATTACATTAACATATCAAAGGGCTACAACGCCGAGGAAGCGATGATCTGGTCCTTTAACAGAAATTAACATATCAGATCCAACAACATCAGTTACTAGATGTTAAAGTGAATCCAGGATACAAATTCTCACTTTGAAACGAGCGTTTATTACCTTTCTCCGACTGGAAAAACAGTCTGGATAAGCATCTCTCATGGGGACGAGGCTCAGCTGTGGAAAATCAACATCTCGCCACCGCCCGACTCAGCCCGCTTGCTTGGAAGCAGCTCGTTGTCTGTTTATTTCTGGCCGAAAGCTGCTCTGTCTGGTTTGACCACTTTGTAACGGTGTTCCAGCGCTAATCCCTCCTGTCATCAGCCGTTCGTTTCAGTCTGAGCTCCGAGCAAAAAAAAGTTGTTTTTATCTCCCGTCTGCACTTTTAGCTAAAATATATATTTTCTCCGAAACCTCCACCTGGCAGTTTGAAAGGGCACAACCTGGGTGAGCGCCCATTTTCTAATTATGTAATATCCTGCATCAGCTGAAAACACACACAGACACACACGGCCTCCATTTTCATTCTGAGGTGTTCACTCCAACCTACAGCTCTGTCAAAGGCAACAGGAGGGTTAAACTCTCGGTTTATCCATATTTTTATAGTGATTTTTTCTGGACAAGAGCTGCTCAGAGTGACGAATCCACAGAGATTCAGGACCAACTCTGCCTTTTAGCCCCTTTTAGCTCACAGTGGAAACGTGGCGGATATCCATATAAATCGAGGCGAGATTGATGAAATCATGGAGACAGATGTGGGTCCTGTTCCGTTCGGACCGGGTCCAGTTAGTGCCGGACGGCGTAAAAACAGTGGTTCCAGATGAGAACCCCCTCATCAAATATTTTTTCGGTGTCCATATCTTTCGGCTATAAACTCTGTTTGTACATTACTTTTATTTCAGCCGTTCCTCGATTATGTTTAGCTCATCATTTCCCAAGTGTCTCAGTGATTCATTTATGATTTATTAATTGCTTTCTTTTTTTTCTTCAACCACTCATCCCCTTTAACTTTAACTGACTCGTCTTGTTTACTTGATAACTAGTTTCCATGCATATGCTGTTACAGATGTTTTGTTTTTAAATTCCAGTCATATTTTCAAGATTTTGAAGTTACTTGAGCTACTCCACAACCTTTCCACGCCCCCCGCCCCAAACCCCCCGGTTGGAAATCACATGGAGTACCCTTCTATCTTGAGGTTGCCATAATTTTTATTTTAGTTGTGGTTCGTTCTCCAGCTGTCAGAGCGTCAATCCTCACACATTATCACTGTCCCACATCCAGAACAGGCAACAGGGCCTGGCCCTTCACTCCTCTGGAACTTTTTTTTTTTTTTTACGGGGGGGGCAGGGCATATCTTTCTACATGGGATGGGCTCGGGGGGTAAAAATAGCCCCACTGACCAATAAAAGTGATGCCGCTGCCAACGGTTGGTCGCCAGCCACCAGCAGGAGTCCGCAGCACCTGCTCGTCCGTCCAGTTTGTGAGTGTGGTTGTTGCCTGGAGACAAGCCCCCCCAAGTCAGTGGAGCTGAATGCTTTAGTATGGTGGGGGCAGAGAGCGTTGCGTTGTTTACCTTCCTTTAAAGGGGCAATGCGATATCTATGACTTCTCCCAGTTCGAAAAGCAGCATAGTCAGTAGTTGTCATCGCCCCATATACGACCAAAATTGGTTTTGCTACTCTGTTTACATTTAAATTTAAGGGAAAATTATGTTTCATGTCCCATTTTTCAGCAGAATGGAGTCAAGTCTGCCTGGGATGAGAAGGTACTGAGGTCCATGCAGAGAGGACGACAAGGACACAGGGACTCGATGCCACATTTGTAATGAAAACAATGGGATCAGATAAACGTGAGACTGATTGGCGGAGGCAGGGGGGGACGGACCGATGGGACCAGAGTGGGGAAATCAAAGGTCTGATGGAGATAAGGGCCGAACAGTTAAAGCTAGAGCTTTATATTTACAGAAAACAGGTTTAATGTCCAGAATATAAATGAGTCATGATGTAGGAGGCAGCAGGAATCATCATTTTTCTACCACACAGAATCTAATTTAACACCAGTTTAACAGTCAGACCAAGCAATGTATGACCGACGCCCGTGGACGAATTATCATTTACATATCAAGTTTGTTATCACTTCCAACGCTTTAATTCCTAATATCATGAATTAGTCATTAGAACAAGACCTGGGCCTGGATAAGCAGCAGATAACAGACTGATAAATGGGCGACGGATGGATCAACTAGCTAAAAAAAAAAAAAAAAAAAAACTCTGCAGATTTACACTGGAGCAACAGTGGAGATTTTCCAACCATTTTTTTTATTAAATCACAGGCAAACATGTTTGTAACCAATATTACTGCCTAGAGAAGGCTAGTAAAAATAATCAAGACTGAAATCTCTGACCTTTATTTATTTAGTGGAGTTGCACTGTAAGGCAGGTTCCTCTGGAGTTTGAGCTGTATACAGGAGATTAAACTAGTCAAGATTAATGATTAACTTAAAACTAGGGCCAGTAAAACAATAGGGTTATTTTATTTGGAGAGAACACAGGACGAGTGCTAATAAACATCTGACCTGATGCAGGTGCTCTGAATCAGTAGACATGGACTGACCCAGTCCTTTGCGTGCAAATGAAAGAACCGTTGTATTTTCACTGTTTATCGTTGATCAGACTATGTCAACCGGACAGTTTTCATGTGATGAAAGAGTGATGAAATTCAAGGTGATGAAATCGACTTGATCACAGACGTTCAGCTCAGATTTAAACGTCTGAAGCAACGAATCAGTGGGTGGAAAATACGGTAAAGTGAAAAAAGGCTTGGGTGAAAAACATTGGCCTGCGTATGTGTCACGGGTCATGTGTTGATGAGACTCCAAGTTGAAAAGTCATTACATCATAAAAATCTAATGAAATTTAAAGTCTTTTTAAAAAAAAAAACAAAAAAAAAAACTACTGACATAGGAGTGTCCATATACTTTTGGCCACTGAGCATGTTTTACCTGCAGGCCTTAATAATCGCGGAGCTTTGCCTAATCTCTTTTCAAGATATTCAGATTTTCTTCTGCCTGGCCGGTGTTTTCACTCGCTCTGAGATTTTTCCGACTCTAACGAGAAAAAGTGAAGACGGAGACGTGTTCTAGTTTCTCCATGGTGGGAAAACTTCAGTGGACCATCAGATGCTAATCAACACTGTAAACACAGTGAAAAAAAAAAAAAAAAAAAGCATATTAGCCAGATATTAGACACTTGTATTACTCATGAAGGGATTTTCATCTTGCTAATTACTTCCATATACATTTTGTCCTCTACAGGACGGGACCTCGGGACCTCGACTCCCTACTCACCGGAAACCTCAGAAGAGCCGCGTCAGGAAACGCCACCCAGTCGCTGGCCAGACGCTGCTGAAGCTCCTTCCCCCGACACGTTGAAGAGGACTTGGGAGTCTGTCAGGATATCTCGGCTTCAGCTGGAGTCTGACGGAAGTTTTCCTCCAGTATCAGCAATATCGAAACCAGCAGGAACAACTCGTGGAGGTAAAACCCTCGTTTGAAGTAATAAACTATGTTAAATCAAAGTTCAAACAATGTAGGAAGGTATGATAGAAAGTGAAAAATAAAAATAAAAGATGTAACAAACCAAAAGACGGAGGTGAATGGGAGAAAGAAACAGAAGAGCGGCCTGACAGCAGCTCTAATAGCAGGTGGCCGATCAGACCAGGTGAGCTGAATTCACCTGACGACCTTTGACTCCACCCTCCAGCCTCCTGCAGAAAGATACACACCAAGGAAGTAGGGAAGCCTACTTAAAACAAGTAAAACAAGTCAAAGAGATAAATCATGATTCAGAATTTAAAAAAAAAGGCAAAAATGATAATGCAGCAGAACAAAGAGTTTTCAGCAACTTGTGTTTTTTTTTTCTTTTTTCTTTTTTCTGAAGAATCCGACGCTGATGTGTGTGACCAGAAACAACAGCACATACTGGACCACAGAGGTCTGCAAACACCTTCTATAGAGCCGGGAATGAATGAGACAACATCCTTCGTGCCTCGAGCATCTGTCCATTAAAAAGACTTTATTTGTGGTTATTTGGGATTATTTAAACCCTTTTAAATTGCTGCCTTTGTTCGCAGTTGAATCTGACCATAATGAATGAATGAATGAATGAATGAATGAATGAATGAATGAATTTGACTTTCTCCACTACTGCTCGTGAAGTGTTGTTTTTTTTGTTTGACAGTTGTCGAGAAACTTGAGATCCCTCCTTTTTCGTCAGAGATATATTTTTCCAGTTCCTTTATTCCTGACCGCACTGTTGAAAAGAAAACAAAACAGAAAAGATAAAGAATACGCAGGCCAGGGCAGAGTTTGCCTAAATGAGTGTGTGTGGGCATGTTTGAACATGCCTCAGTGTCGTCTTATGGAGGAGGTTCGTCAGTCAAACAGAAAACAGAGAAACAATGTGTGAATCCTCATAACAAAACTGAAACACAGCCTGCCGGAGCTGAAGGCAATGCCTAGACAACGCCTGCGATTGTGAAAGGTCTTAGAAAGCACTTAATTCAATTTCCTTAAAAACAAAACAAAACAAAACAGTCTGACATGTCAAACATATCTTCTTCTCAGTCTGACAAGATATTAAAAAATCCTATTTCTTTTATTTATAAAAGTCTTAAATGTTTTTTGTAGGCTACAATGTTTCTATAAAAGAGTGTAGCGAGAAAACCTCACATATAAAGCTTTTAATGGATCAGTATCCCAGATCTGACGTGTGTTAAAAATGAAATACAACAACATAAAATGCAGACCTACAGCTTAATGCAAATACACATGACCTGTCTCGGTGGTCTACAGCTACAGGCACAAACACAAACCTTCCTCTCATCGTGCTAATTATTGACCGGACCTGTTCAAGTTTAAAGAAAAAGGGGGAAATAAAATGATCTCCTATAAAAACTCCAATCAGGGGGGAGGTGTTTATGGGGGTGGCAGGCTGTAAAGCGGCCGTCGGCGTTGGAACCACATCCATCACCGGTGACCTGTCATCGGCCCCTGACGGCGGAGGAGAAAGGTCGGGCAGTGGGCGCGGTGAGAGGACAGAAAGCTAGAATCACTCAGGCTAAACAATATCTCCGTTAAAGTAGAACTGATTTGTTACCTGGTGCCGGACCGGTCCAGACGTGGCCGTCCACCTCTCTGACAACTGTTGGAAAAACAACCAAAAATCCAAGCGAAAGAAAACAGCAACTAGGGTGGAGGAGATGCTTGCAGTTGTACAGGTTGATGCAAATTAATATATGCATGTAGTCCACTGACATGTCAAACATATCTTCTTTTACCAATAACAGTTGCAGATTTTAGTATGGCCTGAAAAAGACGTTGCCACAAGAACACATCGACAGGGAAACGAAGAAGCTACAGGAGGAGGATCAGGGATTTTATGTGTACAAAACACCAAACCACAGCAGTAAAACTACAATAATAACAATCAGGATGAAAAAATTATAAACTTTTGTAAACATGAGGAAAATTAGATTTTATATTGCTTTTTTCCCCTTAGGAAGAAGCAGAGTTTTCTGGACAGAAACTCAAACCGACAGCTGCACAAATTTTCCTCAACTGAGTCCAGATCTGTAGAAAGTGATGATGGATGAGGCAGATTTTCTTTATTTTAGTAAGAAGAGTCCATCATGATAAAAAAAAGAAATGGAAAATTAAAATCCTTCCTACTTGATCCTTTGTCTGTGACCCGACTGTCCAGGATATATCAGTAAAAAAAACCCCATTCACATTTTAGAACTCGGACTAAATTACAAAAAAACAAACATGACAGTAAACAACCTGCAGGGCAGAGATAATAACAGCGAGTGATGTTTGTATAAAGGACTGTGTTTTAATCCAGAAACATCCCCCAGTCCAGCCTATCAGCATTCAGGACGCGCCAACATCTGCAGGCAGCAACGCGGCCAAACGTCGTCCGGAATCAGGACATTTATTCAGATTTGCACCATTTGCCATTAGATCTTGTGGTAAATTGACTTTGACTGCAGAAGAGCCGAGCTGTGCCCCCCCCCCAAGCCCCCCTCCACAACTGAGACTGAGATCATGAAGTCAGAGGCTGCATGTCAGGACATAAACCGGCTGCAAAGAGACAAGGACGACCCCCCCTCAACGCTCTGCTGCATTACCGCAATCACACTTGGGCTGTAAATATGTGTGTGTGTGTCCATGTGGGTGTTGCTGTACATGTGCAGGGAGGCAAAGGCGGGGGGGGGGGTCACTTTCAATCTAAACGCCCATAAATCATGTCAGGAACACCACCTTCACTTCGAAGCCTCTTACTAGCCGGTCACTGCATTTTTCTCTCCCTGTCGACTCTCCACTGATCAATATTGGAGATAAACAGGCCACTGGTATTCAGCCCCCCCCCCCCCCGAGGTTTCTGGTTTTAATCACTGATGCTTTATCCACGAAGAAGGCTCCTGTCTCTGCTTTGTTTTAGCCTCTGAATGCAAGTACAAATATAAGTTCGGATATAAATTGAGGAAATTAAATCAGGGGCTGATGAGTGTAAACCTGAGAGTAAACACTCAAAACGGCAGCTTCCCCTGGTGGATCATGTTTTAGTAACAACACAAAAATACTCAATTATTTTTGCTCCTTTTTCCTCATTTCGAACCTAAAACGGAAACGGTGCTTTGAACTGAATGGAATTTTCGGTGGATGATTGACATAGCTGCTGGTCAATAAAATCAAAACACAGAAGAACTCGCTCACAACCCAGAGAAACAACCGGTGACGGAAACAGGTACAGATTATGACCAAGAATAAAATCCTGGACGTGGCTGCAGTTCTGCCCCGGACTCCAGCTTCCTCACGTCTTCACTTAAGGGGAATACTCACAGTTTGCATAAACCTGTTGAAATTCATGTACATTTTTAAGCATAAAAACCTTCTGTTGGTATAAAGCGGTAAGTACATTGACTTTTCCGGTGGTGCACACAGTGACCGTGTATTGATTAGAACTGGGCAACAGTGCGTGGGACATTATTCCTCTTACCTCCGGTGGACAGCCCCCTTCACAGGGGACTTCAGGCACCATCACAGGTGCAACCAGGTGTTTACCTCGGCAGGTCTGAGAGCAGTGGCTGGGCCACAGCGGCCAATTACACCGACGGACTGTCGGAGAGCTGCAGCGGCTCCGACCCCGGTTCAGGAGACTGTATCGTTGGGCGTCTGCGTTTCTTTTCTTTGGTTTAACAGAAAGACTGTTGGAGGGGACAAATAATGTGACTGATGAGGTTCAGGCTTCAAACGGAATGAACAAAAAAAAAATCTTCATTTTCATAAAGAGTTTGATTTTTCAAATTGACTCAATTTGCAGCTTTCTTTCCTGGAAAAATTAGCATGAAAGGAAAAGATGCCTGAAGACTAAATTTATTGTCCAAAAAAATGATGCTTTCAGAAGAGCGTATAATCAGCTTCAGCCCCCGCCTGTCCCTCGTATAACAATTAAATTCAAATTAAATTAACGTGGTTTTTCAGAAAATAATAAAATCCGAATAAACCCAGACGGTCGTGTAACAGAACCCTTTACTGTCCTAAAGACTTTTCTAACCATCTGGACCAGAAACAATATGTCTGCTGCACAATTATTAATAGTAGTAGTTATTCCTATTACTCTGCATTGTTTAGAAGTGGGACCCAGTTTCTGTCTGTACTTCAGTGTCTTTAGGGCTTTATTCCTCTCAGGATCTGTGACTGGGGCTCACCAACTGCCCCCATGATCCTGATCAACACCCACTGCTTCAATTCTTCTTCTTTTTCTTCATCTTCTTGTGCATCTTTATGTGGAAGCCAAAACGTGCTTTGTTCTCTTCCCTCCTGCAGGTTTACTTCATCCACATTAATCAGTCATGGTCTCTGTCTTGAAGGTTTGAGTCTTAACTCATAAAGATCAATGGTGCGCAGTGATAAAAACAGAATAATATCTGAACCAGAAGCTCCACTGAGGAGCAGTGTTGCCCAGCTGCTCTGCCTTTGTGGGCATCGCTGGCGTTATTTGTTTGCATGACGGTGGCGGTGACAAGTCTGCGGAAGGTGGATTTGTGTGTGTGTGTGTGTGTGTGTGTGTGTGGGGGTCACATGGTGGAGGAAAGAGGTGTGGAGGGATGTGAAGCCTCTGGCGGCGTGACAGCGGGAGGCTTTTCAGAGGCCGTCATTCGAGCTGCCGTATTGTTATCCCCGCGGTGAGTGGCGCGGCAGGAATGCTCGAGTGGCGCTGGTGGCGGTGGCGTTGGTGCTGTTGGCATCGGTGGGGGGTGGGCTGGGGTGGGCTGGGGTGGGGGAGGTGGGATCTATACTTAGAGGATTGACTGCATGCTGCACCTGTCCCCCCTGCTCAGGCTGACCCCATGCACAGAAAAAAGAGAAACTGCTGAAGCTGGTTTTTCCTCACAAAACTGCAAATTCTGTTTGGGGGTGGTAATGACCAGGCCGCTGACATGCACCCCCCCCATAAAATACATGGCACCCGCCTCTTTATGAAGCTGAATTATACAGTCCACATGTTCAGCTGTGAAAGGACGTAAATTCAAGTTCAGCTCAATGTGACGCAGTGGCTTTGTTACCTGAATCCCTCCAAGCACTGAATGAAAAACGTCTCTGTACAACATATTCTTGATGATAAATCATCATAAATCACCCCCCCCCCCGTTTATGGGAGTCTTCCTGTTTGCGGTTTAAAGATCAGAACTAGGATCAGAACGTAAGAAAGCAAAAAGTGCAATTCATCAACCTCCCAAAAGTGTTAAGCTCCATTCAGACTGGACCCCCCCCCCCCCCCCGTTAATAATTACAGCCACAACGACCTCCTGTTATTTAAATCCTGCCCGGAGCCTCGTCCTCGGATTTTAAAGTGGATCTCTGAGGTTTTTGTTTTTTTTGTGTGAGGAGCCGCTCGTCCCTCGACTTTTTTTAATCAGCTCACAATAATTTTTCATCAAAAATGTGATGGATGAGAGACGTCCCACACCCACATACAGGCCTGTTTGGGAAAAAGCAAGAAGCTGTAAAAGTTCATCAAATGATCTGTTGTAATGTACCTACAGCTCCGTGCTGCTGTTCCCTTAGAATCCGGTTTTATTTAATTCTATATCTGTTCACATTCAGTCAAACTGTCCCATTAAAGCAGCTGAACCAGCAGTGACCAGCTCCTGTCTGCAGTGTAGCAGTGGATGTACAGACACTGGAGGAGTCTTAAAAACAGGGAGATTCTGAATGAAGTTCTGCAACCTCTTGTTCCTCTGGTTTCTAAGTGGATTTCTGGAGCTTTTATTGTGGAGGCACACCAGAGACCATGATGTCCTCAGGAAATGGAAGTGACAGTGAATCTTGTCACATGTGTTTCATGTCACTGTGACTGAGTTATGACTCGGAAGGGACCATTTGTGATTCTAACTCACCTCAGAAAGTAACTTCGCCTCCCGTTCCACTCAGCCTGGGACGATTCCCGCTGTTCACATCTGTTGGAAAACTGACGCGGTTGAGTCGTCATAATTTATACTCAGTGATACAACGACTGAACTATTGCTGCCCCGGGGGGTTAATAACAGAGGCCGAGCCGGTGTGAAGACAGAATTAGGAGGATAATTGTCGTGCTGAAAGCCTCCTATTAGCGTTGTTAGACATCCTCCATTTGACGGGTCCAGCGGGACGTGTCGCGGCGGATCACGGCAGCGAGCTACTTCCAGCTCTTTGAAAAAGCCTGGGGGGTCCGCAGGTACCGGCGCCCCAGCCTCACCTCCCACCGTACCTGCTCACACACCTGCCCCGAGGACTCAGGGGGAGGCACAGAAATATGAACATGTAGGACCGATGTTGGCGCGGAGACATTATGGGGCAGGGCGTGTTCGCTCAGCGCTTCTGGTAACTTTAGAATAAAGGAATTCATTTGTTCTGACAACTTAATCTCCATCCAGCTGGAAACAAGATCTATCTGGTTGTATCAGGCCATTATAGGTACCACAGTGTTATTCATTATTTCTTATTATTTCTCTTTTTCTGCTGTTTCTACAACAAACATATCTTGATTTCATCTGTTACCGGCTTCCTGAAGCCTGCTGCTTAATGTCCAGCTTTAATCACAGATCATGTTAGTGTGTCCTGCTTGTGGCCTGAAAAAAAATGAAACCCCAAAACTTGAGGCACTCGCTGCATTTAGAGATCCAGACCTAATTCATACTGAGGTAAAAACAGCTGAACCTAAGCACCGATTCGTGGTCCCCTGAGGATGAACTGTATCAGCTTGACTGATCCTCTGGCTTTGCTTCCATCAGGTTGGACATTTTACTTTACAAAATATTTTGATTTATGACCAAATACAGAACTAATGCAGAACTAATTACGCTGTGTTTACTGCTGATCAGCAAATGAATAAGGATTCGTCATCGCAATTGGGTCCAATGGAAAATTTAGGAATCCAGTGATAAAACAGGGATAGTTCAAACAGAACTAAATACCGGAAGAGAGACGCTGTTTTGTCATCGTCTCTTAACAGTTAATATTTTAATAAAAAGGTCTAAATCACCCCCCCCCCCCCCAAAAAAAAAATCCTCCTCACCGGGCTTCAACCTACATCTAAAGCATGAACTGATATTTTCACCAACACTGAGCTGTCACACCAGATCAATTCAGGAAATAAGATTCTAAAAGGTCCCTGTGGTATCCTCCCCGCCCCTCTGCTCCTGCTGCAGGTAATTAGGTCCTTGACAAGGACATGGAGTCCCCCCTCCCACCTCCCCCACCGCCTCCCCTCTCCGGTACGACACTAGGCTGTGCCTGCATGACAATAAAAGCCTGCACACATCAGCAGCAGCCTCCTCCTCCTCCTCCTTCGTCTCTGCTGCTGTTGTGTCGAAACAGAAACCCTCCGTGTTTGTTAGGCAACGGAGTCGAGGGCAGCAGTTTATTATGAAGCATCTATCACATCTGTCACATCTGTCACATCTGTCACATCTGTCAGCGCCTCCTCCCAGGCTGTGTGTGTGTGTGTGTGTGTGTGTGTGGGGGGGGGTAGTCAGCTGTCAATCACCAGCAGCTAATTTAAAAGAAAAAAATCCATTCAGCGGATCATCAGTTATTCTCGGTGAACAGAAGGTGTAGTTTCGGTTTTGCGTCCAGCCTGTTACGTCCGATCAGAGATGGTGAGAGAAGCAGCAAGAGAATAAATGGCAGAAACCTCCAGGCTCAGACTCCTGCTGAGGAACCTGGGAACCTTGATTATTACAGTCAGAGTTTTAGTGATAAAAAAAGTGATAAAAGCTCAAAAATGGTCAAATAGGAAATGGACGAGAGCAGAATCGTGGCTCCTACGTGGTTTTTTCAGGTGAGATGAAGATAAGTCATTGACTCTGTGGATTCCTCAGCAGCGACATTGCCCCCCCCCCCCAGCATCACAAACGTGTTGGGGGGGTCCGCACATATTTGTCCGCGCTATTTAGAGACGAGGGAAACCCAAAACCTCACGCAGGGTTGAAACTGTTGAGTAAGGGGAGTCGGAGGACTGAGGGTCGGGGGGGGGGGGGTCGACGGGGCTTCACCCCCAGCAGACACTTGACATGACCGCCGGCAGCTCCCAGCATCCAGTGAATGACTCGACGCCACTGAGTGACAGCTAGCACGAAGACGCGAGCACCTCCTTCCCTTTCGCCTCACCTTTCCTGACTTTCTCCTGTTTTCACGGTTCTCCTCCGGCCGATCGGCTCCCGCTTCAGCTTCCCTGTCCTCTCTGCCTCCTGAGCATGGGGAGGCGTTGGAGGTAGAGAGGCGGAGCGGTGGAGGCCCTCTCCAGGAACAGTTGGAACATGCTACCTGTTCTGACAACATGTGAATGTTAGTTACTCATGTTCTAATTGAGATTCATAGGGGGGTCTAATGAGGTTGGGTATGGCTGGGGTGGGTGTCCACAGACCACACTGTGGACGGTTTTCATGTGGACTATTTCTTCAGTAGAAAGGTATTTTTTGTGTTGAATTGATAGTTCCCCAAAATCTGTATTTGGCTGCCTTTTTTCAAATATTTTCCCATATAAGCAGCAAAACTGATACGTCCCCTGTAATAATGCACCAGAAAACACACAGATTCTCCAGAGGTACTTTGGATTTGTGCTGAAAATAAAGATGAGGCGAGAGCATTCGTGGTTCTGGACAGTGGAGCCTGTGAATCTGCGTGGGACAGTTCAACTGAGCCGAAGTGAATTTAGGTTTATAAGGCTGCAGTTTGTCCACATCAGAAGATTGAACTAATAGACGAAGTTCTCTCTCAGCGTGGAGGTAAAATAAAACGGAGGAAACGGAGCAAACATGCCGACTGAAAGATGATGGTCGAACGTGGGAGACGTGGCAGCGGCGGCGGCTTGATACTGATCCACCATCCCTGTTTGCTTCATTTCCTCAGGGAAGACAGAATCAGTTTGTGCCGTCGGCTTGGTGTGTGTACAGGCGGACATGGTTTATCTTCTGGAGAACATGAACATCCGCAGCAAACGTCGTGGATTTTACATAAGTTGGGACGTCTCACTCTGACCCAAAGCGATGGACTGACCACACAGCCAAGTTTCCAGCCTTAATACTCACTGAAAACAAAGACTTTCTAGAAATACAATATCATGTTAATAATCACGGCCTGAATCACTCAGCGTAACCAATGTAAATTATTATCGGTGTAAAACTTTATGCATTGGGTCACAGCTCTGACCTCTTGGCTGAAAGACTGAAAAATGTCCCGAGGCTGTGAAAAAAACCGATGAGGCAACGTTTTCCAAAGAGGAGTCGGGAGCAGGAGGTGAGACTCCTCCAAATGCTTTACCCAGGTTTCATGTGCCGACCCCTGATCCGTCGGAGAGAGGACGGAGGGCTCGGGTTTCGGCTCCCGTCCTGCCGGAGACCGCGGCGAGGAGGTGAAAGACGAACCTGAGAGGGGACAGCGTCTGAGCGCCGCGGCGAAGGAGGAAGAAGACGGGGAGGCGAGCGAGATACTCTCCCTCCGCCTGCTGACCTCCGCAGGGCGGCAGCCTGACGCGAGACTCGAGCCGTTAGACGCTGTAGCGGGGATTCGTGGGATATTTCCAGAGCAGTCGGGTCGTCTCCTCACGTCGAGACCTTGGACCTCAGTCTGTTCGACCCCCACATCCCTCGCTGCATCATGTTTAGGTTGAATCACTTTAAATTCGGTCAGCTGCTACTTAAGGTTATGAACTGAGGACCTGTTGTGGATCCTCGTTTCCCCTTTGCCGAGTTTGGCGAATCCCTGTTTTTTGCCAAACCGGACACAGAAATCAATTTGATCGGCCGCACTCAGGCGACACGTCTGCATCTGGACGCTTAATTATCTTTCATGTGTTTTAAAGCCCAAACTGGGGCTGATGTCATACAAGGGTATTCACAGTGCAACGCTTTGAGCCCTAAATCACACTTTCTTCAATCCCTTGTTTTAATAAATATGAACATAAATCCCTTTTCATTTCGAAACACATCCTTGAATCTGACCAGATGTTCAGTGCCTGCTTTCTGGATTTCAAAATAAAGTGCCACAAAAACGGTTTGGTCAGAACCAACAAATATTCAAATCTGAGCTGTGATGTGTGAATTTCCTGTTGGATCATCAAGGCACAGACTCCTTTTAAAAAGCAGAGACCGTCTGTTCCTGTCTGTGGTTGAACGCGTTCCCCCTGTGACTTGGGTCAAGGTTAAATACGTAAAACGCAAATGGGATTTGATTCAGGAGCGAATCCGTCCATCCTCTAGTCTGTTGAACATTAAAGAGCCGACGAACCTGAATTTATTGATTTGGTTCAAGGCTCGGAAACGGTTTGTCTTATCTGAAGGTGCAGCTGCTCCTCGTACGACACAGCAGGTCCTTCCCTATGTACGCCGGCCCACATTATGAGCTCAATCACTCCGACCTACACACACACACACACACACACACACACACAAACACACACACACACACACACGCACACACTCTGAACGAGCAGTGCCCTTGAGAAACTGCATTGAAACCACACACGCGATGCAGATACTAAAACAAAAGGCTGGATAAAGACTCTGCAGCTCCGTCTTCTCCCTGATAATCACTGCTCTTCCTCCTGCTGGGGGGGTTATTCTGGGAGGCTGCTGCTCAGCTTGGGGGGGGCAGAGGCAGAGTTTGTGACAGACACAGATCAGGAAGATCACAATCAACCGACACTGACACAACATGGACAGAAGGAGATTCGCATTTCGGCTGCGTGAATATAAAATAAAAGTCTGCTTCAGTTTTTTTGGTAAACGTTAATACGACGCGTTTGTGATGCGTTTACCACCAGCTGGTATTTGACATCCTGTGATTTCAGCCGGTTTGGTCGTAAGAAATCTAACCTACACAATCAGACACACACTCCCCGACAGCAACGAGCCCGGTTTGTATCTGACGCACCTTGCGGCCGATAAAGAGGAGGATCCGACTCCTGCGTCCCCAAACTGACTGATTGTACCATCCCACGGCGACATGGCACTGCCTGAGTGGACTGATACAAATGATATAAGTGTGTGTGTGTGTGTGTGTGTGTGTGTGTGTGTGTGTGTGTGTGTGTGTGTGTGTGTGTGTACTGTGCAACAGGAGGAGATAGACAAATCATGAAACGTCCATGAAACAGTTCTCCAGTCGTCATCGATCATGGAGCCTCGCTGCTGTCACACCGGCTGCTGAGGAGCTGGGACAGAGGCTGGTGGGGGGGGGGGGGGGGGCAGAGGCTGGTCAGACAACAGGGATGCGTGGATGTTAGCAGAAAATCCACTGGGCCCCTTTAACTGTGATGTGTTAGGTTTGGTTTTGGTGTTTAACTAATAAACGATGGAATAACTTTCCTCTGTCCTGTGGTTTGTTTTCAGGCCGTTTTCTCATGTGCTTCATCAGCCTGGAGAGATTTCATTCTGATCAGCAGAGCAGTCAGTACTGACCACAGCCACCCCCCCCACCCACAGGGTCTGTAGCCTTACCAGGACTGCCAAAGTGTGCATTTGTTATGCTGCACAGGACGAGGTTGCTGCGGCGGCCGCTCGTTTCAGATGGATGACACAAGCCCGAGATGAACCCGGTGGCTGGTGGGTAATATAAGTTGCAACTGCCCGGCGGCAGCGGCGGCCTCTGATTGATGGGGCCCCTGTGGACATGGACGGGCCGATCCCAGAGCTGCTATGCCTGCGAAACGACACAAGGGTCAGAAATTGAAGTCAGAGGTCGGCGGTCCATCATAGCTTGAACTGGGGGGGGGTAGGTTCTCTCCCCTTCAGACGCAGCAAAGACATTCTCATTTTCAGTGACTGGTTTAATGCACTTTTAATCTCAAGCTCTGTTTAATGGAAACATCGACTGAAGCCCATTCAGAAGTCCATTGGCAATTCTGGTAAATTTGATTCGAACAAGATGTTGACAAACGGGAGATGATGGCGTCACTTTATGCAGCTCAATAAACAGGAAGCATGAAGTTAGGGTGAAAATGCAGACGGCTGCAAGAAGCGGACAACATTTTAAATACTACTCAAGTACTAATGTTGGAAAATATTCAAACAAGCTCGATATTCTAGAAACTGTGACGACTGTTCCTACGGTGGAAAGTTTACATACATTGTTCAACTATAAGTCACCCTGTATATATAAATATAAATGAAATAAATGGTGGATGGGATCTGGTGCTAGTGCCCCGTCATCGCTATGACCTGCAGCGTCGCCTCCTTGCCGCTCGTTCGTTTGCAGCAGCGGCAGCGAGCAGAGGGAAAGCCCGGCCTTTGACCTCTGACCCCGAAGCTGTCAACGAGGCTGGAGAAAGTAATGGCTCCGTTGGCGCGAAACATCTGAGACGGCCGGCGCCAGGGGGGCAGGTGGGCCGAGAGAGAGCTGATGGCCAATCATCTGGAAGGAAATCAGGGAACGCCCCCCCCCCCCCCCCCCACCACCACCACCACCACCTTAAAGTCTGGAGTCATGACTAATGCTTCTGACTCTGACCGAGTTCATAATAAACTCAAATTTTTCCTAAAACAAAAAACAATCAGTCAGGAGCCCTCGTGATTTGGCATCAGGGCTCTAGGGACGGAAATGTCATTGGGTCTGGGCTGAAATGTGTCAGACAGGGAACCGTGTGTGTGTGGGGGGGGGGGGGTCAACAGCCTTGAATTAAAAATTCTTCAATTACTGCTGCGACAGTTGTTTTACCAAATCAATCAATCAATATGTCCATTTTCTCAGTTGATCAAATATTCATTTGGTCTGAGAAATGTGGTGAAAAACATCGGCATCGAGCCAAAAACCCAGTGACGATGATCAAAACACTCAGCAGTTAATTTTCCTTGGGCCCACTAATCGATGCATCTCATCCTCTTTAACTCACTGATCCAGTCGCCGGTTTTCTGCTGCTTGTTTAGATCCAGGTCATGTTAATTTAACTAATTATATAATCAGGAATTATTGTTACATACGAACGTAAATCAAGGCCAGATTTTTCCCGTTATTATCTCCGTTGTACCTAACGAGGAAAGAGTTATTAGATTAAATTACAGCTGCAGTGATGAAGTTTTCTTCAGATGGATGAAAATCAGAGCATCGCTTTAAAAGCTGAAAGTTACGTCAAGTCTCCTGAGGCAGAAACTCTGGAAAACTTCTGACCCCGTTCGGCCTCAGTCTGTGATGCTCAGGCGGCATGTCTCCACTAATTTCATTATCCCTTCATTAATTAATGTTACAGTAAGCTCCCCCCTCCCAGGAGAGAACGGAGCTTTAGAGGTTCAGCTCACAAACCATGGAGACCCAGATCGGAGGAGCTGCCCTTTCTTTCACCCCCCCCCCCCATCACTACACACCAATCCCTCTGGAAACTGCAGCTGACACACGAGTGGCCGAAGGTTCAGCAGCATCCTGACGGATCAGTGGAGCCAAAATAAGACACAGAGACATTGTTGTTACTATTATAATTATTATTATTAGAGAAAGTGGGAATTTTTTTGTCCAAAATTGTCAAATAAAATCTTAATTTCAGCCGATTTTATTCTGACGACAGTAAATGGTGATGAAATGTCAAATGTCAGTGAGATGACCCCAATCAAGCTGCTGAAGAGGAGCGACTGTAACGAGGCGGCGTCCGCATGAAACGGGAATTTCAGCGCAGGCGACCTTCTCTGCGTGGAATGATGCTGAGGAGGAGTGAGAGGATTGTTTAAAAATCCCATCACAGCATCAGCATGAGATCTATAATAATCTAGAGGCTGAGTGATGCATAGAAGGTGTTTCTACATGATATGAATGATAAAGACGAGTCCTACAGGAAGGTCAAGTATTCCGATCGTAGTCTTTAGATGATTTATCAAGAATTCTAATCAAAAAATCAGCTTAATGCTCATTAAACCCAGTAATACAGAAGCATTGGACCAGACAAAACGACATTATCAGGAATCGGAGGCTGGGAGCAGAGGAAACAACTGTAATTTCACATTAGATTAAATAAACTCACCAGTTATGTTCACGTGTCTGAATGATCCAGGATTCTGGAGACACGTCTGTAAGATTGGCATGTTTTTATGCAGGTTTCCGTCTTTAGGCGTTGGGAACGGACATGGTGACAGCAGTGCTAACTTCTTTCATTAATAATCAGTCATCAACCGTGATGACGACGGGGGCCGGTCGGCGTCTGTATGTAGATCGACGTCTGCACGCTCTGTTTCAGTTCGGATGTGACACAGCAGGCAGGTCTGTCATCTTCTCTATCCAACCAGAACCAGGATGTTTCCAGAACCTGAATCAGGTTCTGTGGGGGTCCAAATGGAACCGTAAACCAGTTTAATGATGCTGGAATCACTACAAGTGATTGCTGAACTGCAGGATCAGATGTTTTCAGCGGATTTGAGGCAACACTTCCTCACTGGATTCACAGGAAACCTGCTCCAGTTTCATCACTTTTCCTAAAAAACACATTTGCTGTTGCTGTTTCATTGTGTCAAACTGTCATATCCCTGGATTTACTGGGCTGAAGCCAGTGGAATGGTCCTTTAATTCCAGCATCCTGAACTCGTCAGGGCACAGAAAAGATCACAGTCCACCGCAGGTTTCCACAGCGCTGCCCTGACGTCTGGTTCTCATGGTATCTGGGTTTTACCTGGGAACCAGGTCTGAACAGACCCGGGGGCTGGAACCGGCCGTTGAGCTCTGCGTAGACATGTTGGGAGCGTGATGGGATGTGACAGGCCAATCTCTGCCGCTCCGCATTCCAGCGCCGCCGCTGGGAGGCAGGCGGGGCCGGTCCACGTTGCCATGACTACCGACAGTCTGGCATGGCAGGTAAGATGCCCCCCCGCCCCCACACCAGAGGGAGCGAGAGACTGTGAAGTAATTGTGATTTAGACCTTGCTTCCTCTTCCTCCTGTGCAGCGGCTGGAGGTGGGAACCAGAATGAAAATGAAAACGTGCTTGGGCTCTGCTGGGGGTGGGGGAGTGGTGGGGGGGGTCAGGGTCAGCGTCTCTCCACCCTTTAACAACCCTGTTAACGTGGTGGATTTGTATGTGATTATCCGGTGGTATGTGAGGTGAGTGAGTGTCGCGGCCATTCACCCCCAGTTGCGACCTCTGGGACGAGTAACGGCCGTGTGTGCCGTTTGCAGTGTCCTGCTCCGATTATGGTTTGTCTCCAGTTTTTATCAGTGATTTTTAACAAACAATAATTGATTTTTTATTGCTGAGCAAGTGTGAAATTCACCTTTTGGGCGTCAGTGTGATTTCTTGGTCCCAGGGTTTCTCATGGACCCTTGTCTCCTCGGTCCCCGGCAGCAGTCGTTGTCACCTACTGAGGCCGAGAGATTCTCAGTTACACGAGAACCTAATAAGAGTAAAGCAAAGTTCCCTGTGCGTCTTCCTCGCTCTGTCTTCAACACTGAACTCTTTGATCCACGGTGGACAAACCTCAGGGAGGACACAGATCTCCAACTGTCTCTTCCAGTCTCGTGTAAAATGAGACGTCTGGCGTTTTTTTAATCCTTCCGAACCAGATGAAGAGTTGGTTTCGGCCCATTCCGCAGTTTTACTGAATAAGTTTTAATATAAGAATAGTAACAGAAGCATTTGTCATATTCTGAGAAGTGTTTTCAGAGTCGTAGATTTAGGTTCAACCACAGAATCAATAAATCGCAGAAACTGCCACCGTGAGTAAACAGAGCACTTTCTGTGTCTGGTCTCCGGGCTGAGTAACAGACGGGTTTTTGTGGAGCTGAGCCGGACGCCTGCGAGCGAAACTGAGTCAGTCCTGAATCAGCAGAGCCATCGTCCTGTTGGCAGCCGCTTCCTGCGCGGACGGCCCGTCCTTGCCACATGGCGCCCGAGCTGGCGCGGGGTCCGCGGGCCGCTGCCGTGCACCGTCTGCCCCGCTCGGCCGTTATGTAATCGCCTCCATCAGCGGGTCAGGGGGGCTGACTGCCCCTTGCTGCCGACCTCTGACCCCCCAGACCCCCTGCTCACCTGATCAGTGCTGAGCAGGAACATGTTGGAGTTTTCTGCATGTTTATTCATTTACAGTACAGAGAAAAACAACCACTTTAGGTGGACTCAGGTGCAAACATTACAAAAACAGTCAAGGAAGCCGGAAATGTTTAAAGGAAAGATGGTGGAGGAAGTAGAAGGATCATTTTCTATGTAAAAGTTATAAAACAACAATGTAAAATTACTCTGATACAGGCAAAAGTGCTGCACTCAAAACCGTTGAACGTAGCAAAATATTATTGACCAAATCTTCAAAGTTTCACAATTATGTGGATTTGACCGTTTCATGTTTTCAAGCAGTGAGAAAAATAAAACTGATCTGAAATGTGTGTCTGTGTCTTACCACAACACAAAATAAGGCCCCGGATTAATGGAAAAATGGATTTTAGAACGTTTGGAAATTAGTTAATTTGCATTGAAACAGGTTGAAGTATTTCTACTAGATTTCTTTAATGGATACGAATTTAAAGCAGGTAGATTTGTTTTTACTGAGTCGTTCGACTTGTTGGAAAACCTAAAGTGGTTTTACATGAAAAATGATCAAATTATGCAAAGTAAACAAAAACTACAGTTGTCAAATTCACATATATGATGGGAAGGCTCAGGTGAAGTACCTCAAAACTGTATTTAACTATAGTACTTGATAATAAATAATAATTCTACTTCATCTTAAAATCTTAACGAAAATAAAATTAACCAATAGAATAACTAAATGGAAAAAATGAAAATAAAAGAGGAGTAAAGTTTGTTATTCCAGAGATGTCTCCCAGTGTAAAAGCTGGTTTCAACACGTCACGTGGTCCTTCATTTATACGACGACAAACAAGTTTAATCAGACGATGACGATGATTTAATAAACAGATAAACGAGCCTGGAGAAATGAAACAGGCCTTTGCTTCTCTGAGCTGCAGAAGCTCAACAGACTCCCTGTGTTTGTTCCTGGGGAGGGAGGAGAGTGGAAATGTGGTCTGATCCGAGCTGGGAGCCAAGAGAGACTCTGAGGACCGGACCGACCCGCCGGTCCGACGGCCCCCTGGCCCCCGGGCCCCCCGGCCCCCGGGCTCCCTCCAAAATAAAAGCAGCAGCGGATCATCATGGAAATATAATCATTTACATAGATAAAAGCCCCGTGTATAAAATGTGACTTAGGTAAACAAACACTGTCAGCAGATGTGTTTAAAGATCTGGAGTAAGAGTTCACGCCGTGAGGAAGAACAGAGTCCAGTCTGCGGTGTCGGCAGGTGTAAACCCCGGATCTCCAGCTTCTGGGGAATTTTACTGAAAAAAAAACACAGGGTAGAAAAAAAAAAAAAGGACAAAGAAGGGAAATTAAAAAGGGAAAAAGGACAGATAAGTGAAGAGAAGACAAAAAAAGAGGGATAAAAAAACAAGGGGAAGATGGGAGAAGGAAAGAAATAAATAATAGTAAAGAGACGGGGCCTCCCCGACCCCTCAGAGCCCCTGAGCCCATTAATCCTTCCCCTAGTCCAGGGAACAATTATGGGCGTTCATTGAAAACTGACAATAAAACACATCAAACAGGCCGGAGACCCGTTTGTTCCAGGGACGATTCGGCACCATGACACCGGATGCTGCTGTTTATCATCAATAAGCTGAATATAAACATTTATTAATGAGACTATTAGGTGGCTGAGAGCAGAGCTAAGTGTTAATTAACGTATTAGTCGACCACTATAACTCAGCCAGATGATCAGTGACTGAATGGACGAGTGTGGTATAATATTAAATACATAAATATCAAAAATGTTTTCCCAGGAGAAGTTGTTGACAAATACTGTACATTAATAAAGACTTAAACTTTCCTTATATCTGTTATAAACAAATTCATTAAACCTATATATTCCGATTTTAATGCTGAATAAGTGTTTCCCTGGAAGCTGTTCACAGAGGCACTTTTCTCCGGAGCGTTTTTTTGGAGCATGGAAGTGGAAACGTGGTCTTGGCCGGGCCGGGGCCTCTCTGGCACGACGGCCTGTTTTCTGATCCCAGTGTTCCCAGAGCGTTTGGACGCCGCTGCCCCAGTGATTGATGGAGCTATTCTTATTACCGTGACCCGTTACGTAAAACACAGTCAGACCCTAAAAATAAGAGCAGGCTTTTCAGGACATTCATTGTTTGCTTTAGTACAGGAGCAGGAATCCAGATCCATCAGCCCCCCCCACCCAACCCCTAAATTAGTCACATTAGCGTCGGCCTCACGCTGCAGCGGGTTAGCGTTATTGAAGAGGGTCTGTTGTGGCTGAACAGATGCAGAGCGGCGACGTGAGGAGGAAGATGAGGAGACCTTCGGTTCCACAAAAAATAAAAAGACAAAGCGTGTGAAACGCATGAACATGAGGCTGAGACACAGGAGGGAGATTTAACAGGATTCCAGGGATTTTTCTTTTCGTCTCTTTATCATAGCCTGAACATTAAAGTCACAAACTCAAGGCTGCAGCTAAAGATCGTTTTTATCATTGTTTCATCTGCTGATTCATCTGATGAATCTTTTTGGTGAGAAATGACTCCAGCAGCTTCCTAAAACCTGGAACCAGAAAATATTCACATTCAAACCAAACGATGGATCAATCATCACAGTTATAACGGCAGCGAGTTATGTTTCTGTCCGGGCTCCAGCCGCTGTTGGACCTGAGCCTTGTTACATAAGCGTGTGGGCAGGTTCACACTTGGGTTTAACGTCTAACCAGGTGCCGCGGTCGTTTTACACAAACCACCACGTTCGGCTTAAAGCACGAGGTCGAACGCGACCAAAGAAATCAGATGCATCGCCCACGTGACGTCACTGTAGTCGGTCGGTCGGTGATTCTTTCCGAGGCAAAACGGAATTAGAATCACATCATAAAAGCACAAACCAACGCCAAGGAGCCGGATTTAAGTGGCTCTGCAAAATGATTTCATTCGACTAAAACTCGTACAGGCACAATAATCATCAGACCAACCGCCCCACCTCCAAAAAACCTTTCACTTGCACAGTAAAATTATGAAAATCAAAATGCTGTATATTCAGCATATAAACATCGTTTTATTGCAGCAGTCAGATGGGCAGCAGGTCTGATGCAGTTTAATAAAATCTTAGTCCAGACCAGCTTCCTCACTCGATTCAACGAGGCCGTGGAGTTGGCACAGAAGCTGCGCCTCATAATGTAAATGCCATGTTTCTGCTGATTAGTTAGCAATGGCTGCAATGAAAAATTAAATGGTTCCTGGACCGAAGCATCTGATGAACCTTCAGACTCTCGGATCTTTACCGTTTTCTGTCTGAACATCTGGAAAGAAAGCTCATGAATCAGAGTTTCAACGGTAAATTGAACGCTCTTCTCCCTTCGTCTCATTCATTTCCAACCCTCCAAACATCAGGTGACCTTTGTTGCTATTTCTGTTAAAGTCCTGTCATGTCTGAATAAAGTTGTAACAGACTTCTACAAAATGGACGCCTACACCCGAACGAGAAAAAGCAATCTATTTTAATGGCTGAAACTGGCAAAGTTAGGCAAAGGGTCACGGGAAGGTTGCTGATGAACAGGAGAGGATGGTTTTTAGACCAGACACAACTAAGAGGAAGAAGACAAGACTGATAGTGGCAGTTTGTGTGGCCACGACCTAGGGCAACCTTTCAGTTCCCGAAGTTCACTTCCTCACAACCCATAAAACCGTCTTCGCCTCAGCTGTAAATCAACGCCGTGACACTCAACTACTTCGGCTAATCTCTGCACATAAAAGCCCAGCTCACCCCCCATACTCTGAGTTCCCCGCATGAAGAGCGATTCCACGCTGGCTGGAAAAAGAACTGAAGTCACCGTTGGTCATCAGTGACCCCCCCCCCCCCAAAAAAATGGCTACGATCAGTGAGCAATGAGAGCAAATTGCACAAACTGACATGATGTGATTGATCCTGCATCGAATGTGTGATTATGTTCCTCCCCCCATGAGCTCTAATGCCCTCGTCCTTTAGTCTCTGGACGTATTTTTGTCGGTGGGGGGGTATTCAGAGATCCCTGTGTGATAGTTGGACAGTCATCAACAATGCTAACAGAGCCTGGGGAGAAGTCACGGCTTCGTGCGGCGCCTGAATGGATGAAAATAAAGTCTGTGAACCTGCTGATCGCAGGGAAGCTGTTCGTTTCAAATGAACCTGACGGTTTCGTCCCCAGAGACGCGACAACAGGCCCGTTGGACCGAACTCAGGGAGGAGATGCGGGAAAAATTGTTCCCTTTGTCTCATTGTTGAGAAATTTTTCAGAAAACAAAATCATCAAACTCTATTTATATGGAAGCCAAGAGCGGTCACAGTCACAGTTCTTCTCATTTTTTTTCTCAGAGTATAAACACATTAAACACAATGAATCTACCAGACTAAAGGGGTCAGACTGTCTGACCTTGAGGTCGGGAGCTTAACAAAGGTTATTTCTTTCAGTCACAGCTTCATTATCTCCAGAAAACAAAAGGCCTTGTCACTGATTTTAAGACAAAATCAATCTGCGATACCTCAGGCAAACTTTAAAGCTGTACTAAGTGGTATTTTTCAAGAAATATTATTACACGAAATGACTCGATGTAAACGAGGAGATGTTGCTCTTAGTGTCAAAGTCACTGAAAATCAACACGTCTGAACCTTTCTGTCTGTTTTCAGCTCCACAGCTGATGATAGTTTCATCATGGATCATCTCTTGATTCATTGCTAGATTCAATGACTGAATGTTGGGTCTGAAAAATATAAAAACAAATAGTAAAAAATATAAATTTCTTCTCCCCTGAGCCCAATGTGACGTCCTCAAATGTCTCGTTTTGTCCAAGCAACAGTCAAAACCCAAAGAGGTTCAGCTGATGTCAAGTAAGACAAAGAAAAGCTGGAGAGAGGCTGGAAACAGAAAATCAATCATTCATGCTTGGCTCCTATGGCTACAGCTTTCTGAAGCTCTACAGTATGTTAAAGTTTTATGGCTGTTTGAGTTTATCAGGGTGGAGTTGCATTCTGCTTCAATCCGGCTGCTGGATAATTATCTCTTACATCCTGCAAATATTTGTTTTTCAGACAGAACCTGCTCACTTATGAACTTTTTTGGCCTCGGTGTCATTCAAGCTGCAGAGCATATATTTTTAGAATGTATATATATATATATCTATATCGATATAGATATAGATATATATATATCTATATCGATATATATATATATATATCTATATATATATATCTATATCGATATAGATATATATCGATATATATAGAAATATATCGATATATATGTGTCTGCTAATTTCTACTGATAAGGGACATTTCGCTGCTCAGCTGCCTCTGTGGTCCTGCACTATGACGCTTGACATTTAGGGTCCATCACCATTAACCAGGCTTAACCTGCCACTGGCTTGTTGTTGTCGAGGAGGCGCAGCAGGAAATGAACTCATCACTTTTCACACTGTGACGCCTGTGGTGAACCATTTAATCTCCTATTGTACCCCCCCCAACCCTGGTGACATCTGGAGACAGGGGCGTCCATCAGCGGATGGTAGCGGGAAAAAAAATTCTCTACTTAAATATATTTTCTTATTAACATATTTGTATATTTCCTGACATATTTTTACTTTAATATTTAGTTATATTAGTAAATTATACTTACAAAATTATGTTTAGTAGCAATGATACTAATTTGTTTACTTATTCTCACCCGTAAATTTACTTACTTAAATATATTCGCTAGCTTATTTTTACGTTCATGATTATGTGTGTGTTTACCTGTTTAAATATTAACACCCTTATGTATTCACCTACAAATTCTGTATCTACTGAGGACGTACCGTCTTAATTGTAGTGCAACAAATTCTAGTTTTGTTGGTTTCTGAGCCATATCATGTGAAAATACAACACAACTACACCTGAGTGTCAGTATTTTGTGACGATATCTTTTTTGCCATGACTGAATCCGACTTAAACATTTACAGAAACATCAGCTTTTCCTTCGGCCTTTGCTCCTGCGGCTGATAAGTGGAAGCTCTTTTTCTTTCACCGCGCCACCCTTGCTGTTGCAGTACAGTTAATAATTATGACGAGGCGTTCAAAGGTCTTTAACGAACCCGGACGTGTCAGTGACTTCAATTAAAGATTAATGTCAGGCAGAGGCTGTCTCTCCTGCCCTGCGAGATAACGGTGAAATCCTCCCAATGCCCAGGACCAATTATTCTCTACAGAGATATGGAGGCCTGGAAAACTGCCGCCAAAGCTTCAGTGTTTCATGGAACGTGGAGGCAGCCACGCGTTCCCAAGCTTTCACTGTTACGTTGCCTTAGAGTTTAACAGCAGATGAGATGTTTAGCACAGGTTCCTGGTATTTCAGCCTCCCGCTTGTCCGTGTCAGGTTTGACGGAGAAGTCTCCCTGTGGATTCCCCAGAGTTTCCTGAGCTCCCTGAAACATTAACCCACTTTCTGCTCATTTTCCAATCAGGACCTGAAGGCGCAGTGCCCCCCCCCCCAAGTCTTCAGTCAGTTGGTCTTTGTCTTTGTCTCAGCCTTTCAGAGGAGATGAAGGTCACGCAGCTTTTGGTTTGTTCCTTCTAGGCTGATAGTTGTTGGGCAAATTCGTGAGGATCAACCATTGAGAGGAAAATGACACAGTTTTTTACGAGTTAGATTCTTATGCAGCCAATTTGCATGACGGCGGGAGGCTGCCGACAGAGCTGCAGGGAGGAGCCCGGTCGCTGATCCCGGGTCGGCCTGCGGACGCCCAGCAGCTGATAGAATGAGGGGCTTAAAAATCGAGCCAGACAACCACAGACCTGGTCCCTGTGTGGCCAACAGACGGTGGTGGATTGTCGTCCTTTAAAACTGCCACACTTCCTGGTCCCGAAGCCAGGTTGATGGCACTTGATCTGGTGGTTTTCTCTTTTTGGCGCTGCCTCTGGCGTGGAAACTGGTTTATAGTTCAGCATAAGATTTCGGCCGCCGGCACCATGGGGACGCGTCCCACATCGTCAGACTGTGTCGTGTGTGTTCATTATGGTCTGGTAATCTCACGCTCATGTCCTGGTTCCACGCTACATGCTAGTTTAAACCAGATTTCATGTGCACGTTTGTGGTTTGCTCACACTAACTCAAGATGTCACTGTTCAAACTAAACTTCTGATTGTGCTGTTGAGGGACGTGAATGTCCCTGAATTACATAGAAATCAAAAGGACACAGAGGAGCTAGAAAAACCAAAAAGATGTGAAAATGTTGATTGATTATTGGCTGAAGTGACTTTAAAAAACAGTTTAGGATGATTTAAAATGTATACAGTGCTTAGTGTAGCTTTACAGTGGGAAGATTTACATTTGTTTTTAAATTTTAATGATTAAAAGTAAGTTACAACTAAAAAAAGCGGAATGTTCATATATATTTATGACTTGCAAGAATTGTTTTTCGGCCAAAGTCAAGCTAATGAACGCCTCTGCCTCCAGCATTCAAAGAGCAACATGATACTTCACCTGCATCCGGTCTCCGAGTCCACCTGAGGAGTCTAAGTCCAGTTCTCTCTCTCCTTTTAACTCCGGTGTTGGTCTCCACCAGCTCCCTTGGGAAATCTCTGACTCTTTAGCCGCTAAACCCTCCACTATGTTCACCAGCAGGTCTCTGGCTCCAGTTTTCAGTTCCCCGGACAATGACGTCCAATGCCATGATAGATGAACCCACAACCAAAGTTTCCAGTGTAAATGGTATCTGAGAAGTTGAGTTCATTCCCTCCGAGTAAATGATCTCACATAAACAGCAGATAAGCTGCTGAGTTTCCTCAGAGTTTATGTGATGTTTTCTCTCCGGGGCCTGGCCATCGCGGATGTCAGGCATTCGTCTCGTCAGACGTCTGGAAAATCACATCCACCAACATCCATTACAATGACAGAGAAAAAGCCCAAAATGCTGGGAAAAATGCTCCATACGCTGCATTCAATTAAAGCGTTCCATTAAAGGTTCCATAGAACCAACAACACCACCCCCCGCCCCCCGGCCCCATCCAAAAACCACCCGGACCAGATCTTGTTTGATGTGGCCAAATGACGGCTCATGTTCTCAAACAGTGTGTGAGCTGACAGAGGTTCGCGGACACAGACATAAGGACGCCGTGGGAAAGCATCAAAGACTCTGGATCAGCAGACGCGGCAGAGCCCGTTCGATCAGTCGATCACGAGCATTGATCCGCCGATCGCGGCTGGAATCAGGCTCCTGCCCAACTTCATCCGTGAGTCCGTTAAAAACCGGAGCTGCTGATTCATTTTGTTATTTTGTTCTGGTCTCTAGATGTAGAAGCTTCTCCCAATAATACTAAATGAAATTTTCACATCCTTTCATCAGAAGGTTTTGAATGCAGCTAAATTTTGTTCTTTCTGATGTGTTGAAAGAAAACTTCACTTCAGGCAAATGAATCTTCACAAACTTCACACCAAACGGTTGCAACGACTGTATCTTTACATTTGCAGGAGATTTGTGAGTCTGTGTCCTCCCGTTGAGCTTTTCCAGACATGGAGCTGAAACTCCCCACCTGCCCTTTGACCCGCGATCAGGCCACATCTAGGGTTGAACCGGGACAGATGAGGGGAATGTGTAGACCTGGTCCTGGATGTTACGCTGCATTTCTGTGGCTCCGGGCCCCCGACGAGGGAAACAGAAAAAACCTGGACAGAGGGACCGACAATGAGCTGCCGGGGAATCCACCGGAGACCCGGGAGCAACATGTGGACGGGGGGAGGAAGTATGAAACTACCGGCTGCTGTGTGTGTGTGTGTGTGTGTGTGTGTGTGTGTGTGTGTGTGTGTGTGTGTGTGTGTGTGTGTGTGTGTGTGTGTTACAGGCGCATGAGCTCACAGGATACAGGAAACGAGGTAGTGCCAGACTGCACAGGTCATCTGCAGGCAGAAGGAATCCACCATGAGTCAGAGGACCAGGGACTGAACGATGATGAGCCCGGCACGCCAGGGGCGTGGATGAGGGACGCTCGCCACCTTCGCGGTGGCTTCGTGCCCCCTGCAGCGAGCTCTGATTGGACGGAGGTCCTCCCGAACCAGGACTCGGGGCTCGCCTCATGCCATCGGCCTCCGTGGAGGGGAACTGTGCCACAGGCTGCAGCATCTGTCTGAAACTGGGCTGAGCGCAGCTGTTTTCTGTCGCCAGCAGAATTAGAATAGAAATTGAAAACAGAGTTTAAATGTTAATCTGGTCCAGGTTTTGATCAGATCCTGGGCAGCAGCTTTTCCTTTTTTTTTCCTCTAGACGTCGTGTCAGACTGTATGTTCTGGACAGGAAAAAAAAAGGGAAATGAGCCTTTTTATTATTCTGTTTTCACCAGTGGAATAAATATTTCAGAAAAATGAAAAGTGTCAACACTGATTTCAAACCAGAAAACAGTGACGTTTGGTGGTGACACTTCAATTCTCTTTATTCAGCACAATGAAAACATGGTTTAGAATGAACCACAAAGTGTTTGCAAGTAGATATGAGGGCATTTTAAGTGTTTTTATTATATGTTCAGTATTTGATCTACATGTTTTATGATATTCCAGCTGTTTTTAATCATGGTTTGTTTATAATCTGCAGGAGGACTCAGATTTGTTGATACATTAATATACACAACTGCATTAAAATCTTTTATAAAGCATTTATTCAGTGATTCGATTCTGCTTCTGAATGTTTCATGAGTCAGAATAAGAGCTTTGGTTTCTTAGAAACCTGCCTGTAAACAGAATGAACTCACAGCAACAACATGTCACCTCTGGTTCACCAGGATGCCGCTGGAGCTGCCTCTGAAAGCCTTGTTTAACGCTCCTCTAGTGTTACACAAATGTTAAAGTAACGTTTAAAAAACCCCCAAAGACTCTTGTGGGCATCATTTGCTGTGAAGTTTCCCCTGAAGATGTGAACGAAGAGAAAGTTTCAGCTGAACAATGAGCGTTTATGTTTAATTATGTAACGTCTCATTTTATTTTGTTTTATTTTTTTCAGAACTATTTACAAGGAAAAACTGGACTTTACAAGCCGGAGCTGGAGTGTGGCTGTAAAGCTGTGAAGGGATTTAGCTGTAAAACAACAACAACAACAACAACAACACACACACACACACTAGTTAAGATCCAAAAAAAAGGGACAATCACACTAGCAGCAGTTTTATGAATTTCCATTTTCACATAAAAAGTGGAAACTGCCTGATGTGCTGAGTAACAGATGCCAGGTTCTGATTCAGGTCTCAGGTCTCAAGTCCGTTCTGGTTCCTTTCTCATTATTTCTTCCTCCTGTTGTTGACTTTTTTTTTGTTTTAATTTAATTTTTTGAATGATTCTCTCTCTCTCTCTCAAACACACACACACACACACACACAGTCTGCTTCTCTGTTTCAGGCTGGAAGATGCAGATCTATTTTTTTCTTTTTTTTCCTCCTCCCCATGTCGTCTCGTTTTGCCCCCGCTGCTCCCTCGGGCCATTCCATGGGAAAAGAAACTTTTCCTGCGGCCCTGGGAGAAATCCAGCTATTTTAGGAAAACACGTCAGTGCTCTGAGCCGCAGCCCAGAAACTCTGCCTTATTTCCATCATCCAGCTTCTCGCTCTTCTTTTTTTCTCTCTTTACTTGTTGCACTCTGCAGTGTTTAAATTCCACTCGTTGCTTCAGAAACTATTTATGTTTTACAGTAAAAGCAAAGAGGAAGAAATCAACGGGAGGAGTTTTTTTTAGGAGGGGTGGGGGTGTGAGGGGTGCAGGGTGCCACGCGCCTGCAGAGGATCGGACCGAGCCATGACGGATCCTGCAGCTCGTGCACAACTTCTGGAGACGTCGGCTGCGCCGTGACATTGCAGAGCCTCACTCTTATGTGTGTGTGTGTGTGTGTGTGAGTGTGTGTGTGTGTGTGTGTGTGTGCGTGAGTTAGTGTGTGTGTGTGTGTGTGTGTGTGTGTGTGTGTGAGTGAGTGTGTGTGTGTGTGTGTGTGTGTGTGTGTGTGTGTGTGCGTGAGTTAGTGTGTGTGTGTGTGTGTGTGTGTGTGTGTGAGTGAGTGTGTGTTTGTGTGTGTGTGAGGGAGTGTGTGTGTGTGTGTGTGTGTTTGTGTGTGTGTGTGTGTGTGTGTGTGTGTGTGAGTGTGTGTGTGTGGCGGACTGCTGGGGGGGGGGGGCTGGAGGAAGACGGAGCCTGATCCACAGGTATTAATTCATCCAGGATTTTTTTTAACCACCATTTTTTTGCATGAAAAACGTGTTGCATGTGCGACATTTCTGGCACTTTCCACGCTGCCGAACGAGCCTTGACGCCCACAAAAATTCTCTCCACTCACGTGCTGCATGTCCACATCTGCAAATGTCACATCCCATTTCGCCACAAACAACAGCTGGTGTCATAACCTTGAGCCCGCGCCACAGCAGCTGGGCACAACAGGTTCGTTACGCACGACTCTCCCTGCGCACGCGAGCTCTCCAAAACGCTCCGATTTCCTCGTGAAATGGGAGAAAATGCCTCGTGCATGCTTGTTGCTGAATATCTGGATCGGATTCATCTCGAGCATATGTGCGTGCATGTGTCCCCCCCCCCCAGAGAGAGAGAGCGAGAGCGAGAGCGAGAGAGAGACGGCGTGCACACACACGTCAGCTCGGGGAGGGCGAAGCTGCTTAAAATGCAGTGAATGTGACAGCCGACAGTCCAGACTACAGCAGCGCGCGGACGGGAAAGGTGAGCGCGAAAGGTGGGGAGGGGGGGGCCACCAAAAAAATGAAAACGCCAGCGGAACCGGCCCACCCGCGGACGACGTGACGCCGACGCACGCGGAAAAAGGCAGAAAGACCCGCGGAGACGCTCAGCTGGTTTCCAAAGACGCACGGAGGAGCCGAGGGCGGGGGGGCGGGGGAACCCGACGGGACCGAGGTGCGGGAAGCGTCGCCCTTGTCTGCGGGGGGGGGAAAGATGACAGTGGTGCCCGGGGAGAACCTGGACGAGACTGTGGCACTGGCCGCGCTGTCAGCCCAGGATGTGTACGACCCGGAGAGAGCCGAGAACCAAGAGTGCTGCGAGCGGGTGGTCATCAACATCTCGGGGCTGCGCTTCGAGACGCAGCTGAAGACGCTCGCCCAGTTCCCCTGCACGCTGCTGGGGGACCCGCGCAAGAGGATGCGCTTCTTCGACCCGCTCCGGAACGAGTACTTCTTCGACCGGAACCGGCCCAGCTTCGACGCCATCCTCTACTACTACCAGTCCGGGGGCCGGCTCCGGAGACCCGTCAACGTTCCCGTGGACATCTTCATGGAGGAGATCAAATTTTACGAACTCGGGGAGGAGGTGATCGAGAATTTCAAGGAGGACGAGGGCTTCATCAAGGAGGAGGAGCGGCCGCTGCCCGACAACGAGTTCCAGCGGCAGGTCTGGCTCCTGTTCGAGTACCCGGAGAGCTCCGGGCCGGCGCGGGGCATCGCCATCGTGTCGGTGCTGGTCATCCTCATCTCCATCGTGATCTTCTGCCTGGAGACGCTGCCCGAGTTCCGCGAGGAGGCGCGGACGTTTGACGAGCAGGCGCCGGGGAACGGAACCGCCCGCGCCAAGAAGCCCAACCCCTTCACCGACCCCTTCTTCATCGTGGAGACGCTCTGCATCATCTGGTTTTCCTTCGAGCTGCTCGTCCGGTTCCTCGCCTGCCCGAGCAAGCCCGCGTTCTTCAAGAACATCATGAACACCATCGACATCGTGGCCATCATGCCTTACTTCATCACGCTGGGGCTGGAGCTGGCGGAGCACCAGGGCAACGGGCAGCAGGCCATGTCCCTGGCCATCCTCAGGGTCATCCGCCTGGTGCGGGTCTTCCGGATCTTCAAGCTCTCCAGACACTCCAAGGGGCTCCAGATCCTGGGGAAGACCCTGCAGGCCAGCATGCGGGAGCTGGGGCTGCTCATCTTCTTCCTCTTCATCGGCGTCATCCTCTTCTCCAGCGCCGTCTACTTCGCGGAGACCGACGACCCGGACTCCGGGTTCAGCAGCATCCCGGACGCCTTCTGGTGGGCGGTGGTGTCCATGACGACGGTGGGCTACGGGGACATGTGCCCGGTCACCATCGGCGGGAAGATCGTGGGGTCGCTGTGCGCCATCGCCGGCGTGCTGACCATCGCGCTGCCGGTGCCGGTCATCGTGTCCAACTTCAACTACTTCTACCACCGGGAGACGGAGCACGAGGAGCAGTTCCAGTACACGCACGTGACCTGCGGGCAGCAGCAGCAGCCGCCTCCGCCGCCGTTCGGGGAGTTCAGGAGGAGCGACAGCGGACCGTCCCTGTCCAAGTCCGACTACCTGGGCAGCGAGGACGCGGACTCCGTCAAGTACACCAACTGTAGCCCGCACAAGGCCTACGGCGGGAAGCTCACCGACGTGTGACCCCGGGCCCGGACCGACGCGTCGGTGCCTCGCCGAGGGAGCCTTCCAGCGCCCCCCCCCCACCACCCCGCCGCAGCGCTCCGGTTTAAGTTTAAACCTCATTTCTTCCATCACACAGGGATCCATTTAAACCCCACCCGAGCTGAGGGATTAGAAGAAGATCCACATTTACGCACGGGGGTCGCTCGGTCTTCCGTTACGCGCGTCTTGAGTCGGGACAAAAAAGGAAACACACGCACGCACGCACACGCGCGCACACACACACACAAACACAGACGCACACACAAAGGAGCGTAGAAATGATCGGCCTGTAGCCAACGGTAGCACTTCATCATCTTTATCATTAACGTTGAAAACAAAAACAAAAACAAAAAGAAACTAAAACGGCCTCATTTAATCCCTTTCGACGCAGGTGTAAAGTTTACATTCGCTTTCACTGTCGGTTCATCCGCAGCCGAGACACAGCGCGGGACCAATTTCATCTAAATTTACAGACTGATGCGCGAGGCACGCGGTGCCCGTTGTGGTCATGGCCCCCACACACGCACACGCACACGCACTCACACACACACAGCTGTTGTTTTGCCCTCATGCATTTTCCATTGTGGCCGGACGGAGATCAGCGGTGGATCAGATGATGCGCACGAGTCTGGAGGAATCCATCCTCCTAAAATTAAACGACTTAAGCGACGGGTTTTAGTTTTAATCTCTGTTCTGTACGACAGGCTTCCGTAGAAGCAGCCTGAGAGACAGCAATCAGGGCGAACGCGCCTCTCTCTCTCCTCTCGTTGACTTGCACGTTTAAATTTCGCAGGCGTCCGGAGGTTAAACGCTCGAGCGTCCCGCCAGCAAAATCACTGGGAAATCAGGTGCAGCCCCCTTTTCCCGAGCCGAGAGCGACCCCGCGTGGACAAACAGAGGCCCCGCATCCTCATCTCTGGATGCAGTTTCTATAGCAACCTTCCAGACTTTTCTGTATTGTCTGCCACAGGAGCGAGGAGAGGACGTGGCCTGGAAGTGTGGAGACGAGAGCAGAAAACCACCATGTTGTGGGAGCCTCCATGTTGTTTGACTCCACCGGCTGAAACTGAGGCGTCGCTTCCATCTTCAACAGTAAAAAAAAAAAAAAAAAAAATCAAATATGAAATATTCACGTTTATAGCCGCGATTCTGTCCGGTTACTTATGCACCTTAGTCACTAACAGAGAATATAATCTACACAAATGGTCCAAACTGGGCTGTAGTCGACTATTAATCTTAATAGTCGACTAATAAACTTGAGGCTTTCTAATTGTATTTTTTTTTTAAGTTAGAAAAACAAAAACCAAATTCAAATTAAAAGAGACACAGGAAAATCCTCACAGTCAAGTTTTGAATAAGATGATATTTTGGATGTTTCAGAGCTCGACAGATGCAGATTTCTGTGGCTGATGTCAACAGTACAGACATAGATATTAAAGAAAAAGGAAGAAATATATGAGCTGATGTTAGGTTTTTAAAAAATTAAAATATGTTTAAAAAAAAAGTTGAAGTGCTCTGACAACATGTCTGGAAGTGCTGCCTCATCAAAAATGACAGAAATGGTAAAATTTGAAAAGCAAAGCTCGGTGGAATTAACAAAAATTAAACACAAAACACAAAATAACATCTTACGATGTAAAAAAAGAAAAAAGATCGATAAATCTTAAAAGAATTATCCAAATAAACTTTGAAGTTCTGCATATAAGACAAGTATGGAAGCAACAAAAGGCCAAAATTGACGTGAATCTTTTAATCTTTTAAAAAATGAGATTGAAATAGTGAACACCTTTGACATTTAGGTAGTCTAAATGTTGAAATATTAAACTTTGTCAAACCACAAATTTCCGTTTTAAATTACCATAAAATTTAAACAAAGGTTGTTGTTTTGATTTTTTTCTAATAAAATTTAAATCCTCTACTCTAATTGGATTGATTAAATTCAGGTACCAAAATAAAAGACACACATTCAAACCTTGACAGAGAAAACTGAAATTTTAACATCTACACTTCCATGGCAACTGGATGAACTTTATCATTTAGAGGTCAACATTAAGTATTTGATTAATCGTAAGATTCAAAATTTGGCCTTATTATGCTTCCATAGACAAGAAGGACACTGATATAACTATAATCAGTTGATATCAGCAGATGATATAGGCCTGTTCATGTACCCGTTGGACTCTGAGATTTTTACATGTTAAAAATACTGAATCAAAAATGTTGTCTGATTAATTTTTTCTTAGTAGATCAATATTTTAGCTCTTGGCCCCCGTATGTCGCAAACACAGCTGATTAGAATAAGAACTCACATATAAACAGGTAAAACAGGTCCCCGGTTGTATCTAAGGGCTCCAGTGCCTCACACATCTGGACACATCTGGACTCGTCTGGATTATTCTGGACTCATCTGGACTCATCTGGACTCTGGAGATGAATCATTCAACTGAACCTGCCGGAAAAATGAAAAGGGGGAATTTCTTAAAAACGAACTGATGGAATAAAAAAACTTGGTCCCGATAGACGTTTTTCACTGTGAAGGTCACATGTTCACGTTCCTGTAGGTTGGATTATAATCCGATGGACCGATGGGCGAGGGCCTGACGAACGGAGGCCTGATGGAGTTTAACTGCTGGGCCGTCAATGGACGGACGGACCTTCAGCTCAGACGACCATCGGTCTGGTCCAATCAGAGGTGAGTTACACCTGCACGAGAAACCAGCTTCAGACACAAATGATCCAATAATACATTAAAAACAAGAACATTCTAAGTTCCGCTGTTTCTGGTGGCAGATCAGCCACGTATGGAGGAAGGAAAAGACCCAAATCTGAACCATTTGTTATGGCACTGAAATGGTGATTAGTAAAGTAAGTAAAAAAAAAGAAATCTTTTCAGGATCAACAAAAAATAAAACAAAATGACAGAATTCAACACAAGAAATCCTTTAAATAACTGAAACAATTTCAATCGGTTGGTGAAGATCATGTGATACAATTGAAAACAGACACTAGATGAACCTGGAAGTGAAGTTGCCAAAAAATGGCAGAGAAATTCTTAAAAAGCTCATAAAAGACAGGTCATTTGAACATCTATGATAACTGGGAAACCGGAAAAAAGAAACCGTATCAGCGGTTTCGTGATCTGTGTCGATGAAGCTGTGACCTGGGCCGACTGAAGGCCGAAATAATCCTTAAATAAAACGTCTGTGACCTGTGACCTCTGGCCTGTGGCCTCTGCCGTGTCACTCAGAGGAGCAGTGCTGGTGTTGGCCTCCAGGTGGCAGCAGCAGCTGCTGCAGGAAAATCTCTGCAGCTGTGAGACACAAACAGCTGCATCAGCTGCAGCTGGATGAGAGAGACTGACAGAGGGGAGACAATCCCAGGCTTTGATCTCAGCTCAGGATTTCTCCCTTCAAAATTTCAGTCCACTTTTGGCTGCGGTGCCCAAACATCTTTTAAACTTCATGTTGAGCTTCTGAGGTTCACAGTTTGTCTGGTTGCCGTGGTTTTGGTTTTAACATCTACACAACCTGCTGGGTGTTGTTACACAAACGTGGCATTTCTGCAGGGTTCATGGGAGACGCTGGCGCTTGTCCTCTGAGGTCAGTCATCGTTTAAAAGCTCTAATCGACGTGTTCAGTGGCCTGAGCCCCCCCAACCCCCCCCTCCTCTGGGGGCAGAGTCCTGAGCTTTGTCCACTGTCCACCCGACCTCCTCCTCCTGACCTCCAGACTGGGCTGGACCAGCTCTTCCTGATCCTTGGGTGTATCTAGATCTCAGGCTTTTTCTTGCGATTTAGGCTCCTTAAGGTTCTTTCTCATCCGACCTGTCATGTTCAGTTCGAGCATCTGGATCTGCGTGTTCTGGGCTTTCGGTCCAAACTAGTCCGCTTCCAGTCTCTGGCTCTGGTTTAATGCGGCCTCGAAGCAGAGACCAACCGCAGGATTTGGTGTGTGAAATCACACATCTACTGTTAAACCATGATCTCTCCCTGAAGCATCTTTATAAGTCATACAGCTTCTCTCCGTCCTCCACTCACAGTCTGGACTGATAATCCCTCAATAGTCATCATTTATTGTTGACAGATCAATAAACACAGAGGTGGTAAAATGCAGAGTGACCGGGACCGGTACCTGTCAACTCAAGTGACTTCAGGTACAAAGCTCCAGGTTGTGTTTGTTTGTTTGTGTGGAAATTAAATGAACTGAACCACAGGTGCGACAATGACCTCAGGCCCAATGAAGGAAAATGAAATGATATTTTACACCACGTTTTTTCCAACAACGCTCGGCTTCATAAAGAAAATCCTAAATTCAGTGTGTTAGAACTTCTGTGTGGGTGTTTTGTTTTAAATTATGTGATAATGAGTAAATTACATACACAATCTGATCTCCTCCATGACAGTTTAAGTCTGAAGCATTTTAAACCACATGCTGTGGCTAACATTGGCTTCGCCAAGATGTGGTTTCTGACTGGTCCCAGTTTAACCCAGTCTCTAGTTAACTTGTTTCCTGGAGCTTAACCTCAGATTAACAGAGAAAACCTGTTCTCTAGTTTCACTCATGCAATTCTGGGCCTTTTTCCTTTTGTTCTTGCAGCTTTTATAAGTTCCCTCAGGCCAGGTTCTCCCAGTCTGAGTAACGAGAACGTATTCAGGACTCAGGTGGTTGAAATTAACCTCGTTGGGGTTCACTCTCAACTCCTGGATCAGACCAGATCCAGCGAACCCAGACCGTTTAGATAGGATTGGCTCGTCTGTGTTAAAGCGTAGTCCTGGTTTGATTTACACCTCGTCTGGAGAAGATAACTGTGCTTAGCAGCACCTGCCTGATATTACCTGCAGTGCTGGACACTGATGCCATGAGTTTGTGTTGTCATGCTGAATGAGCATAACAAGGAATAAACACACAGATTTCTGCATAAACCTACAGATTTGTAAACAGTGTCTTTCAAAAAAACAAGTGGCATTTGGTTGGAACAATGATCAAGAAACGTTATTTATGCAGCGACCGTGATAAACATTTGCATCTGACACATTTTGGATCATTCAAAATGGCTGACAATAAACTTAAAGATATGAAATGAGATAAATGTTTCCTGAGAATAATCCTACAAACAACGTAGAAGTAGGAAACGACCGCAGACAAAGGTAAAAGGCCAAAGTTAAAACAAGGTTTTAATCCTACGCAAACATTTGATACCATCACTTTAGTTTAAGAAGCAAACTTCAAGCACAGATAAGATCATCTTAGACTGAGACTGGACTTACATCTCGACCAATGTGTTTCAGTGGTCTGAACCTGCGCCCCCGCCGTCTCTGGGGGCAAAAGTCCTGAGCTTTGTTTGCCCCACTGTCTGCCCGAACCCCTCCTCCTGATCTCTGGACTGGGCTACACCCATTCTCCTTAAATCCATCGCTGAGACTGTGGCTTTAGTCATTTCTAGGTTCTCAGAAATTCAACGGGGGGGGTATATGATGTATGATACTAGAGAGCCAGCCTTTTCTATACAAAGGTTTTACATCACGTTTCCCAGAACCAGCACATGTGAAGTGTAATGTAACGTCTGCACCTGTCACATCAGATGCTTTTAATGTTGTTTACATTTCTTATTTTAAACCTAAAGGGATCAGAGATTAGAGACCGTTTTTTCCTTCGCGGACGCGTCGCTTTGGTATCGGCGAGGACAGAGGCGTGAATGCGCAGGGGCCCGGTGCTGTGTCAGGGGTCACAGGTCTCTCCCATGTGGCCCTGGGAGTGGCTGGTGGCGGTCCGGGACTCAGCCGGTCAGATGTTTGGTCTGTTTGTCTCTCTCTCTCTCTCTCTCTCTCTCTCTCTCTCTCTCTCTCTCTCTGGGCAGGAGGGTGTGAAGGTGGCATGTAGGAAAAATGTTGGGTGCGTGTGTGTGTGTGTGTGTGTGTGTGTGTGTGGGGGGGGCTGGGGCGCCGCACGAACCACGGTCTCTTCTTCCACCTCAGCTCCATCATGTTACAGTTACATAACCAAGTGTCTCATGTTGGACTCGGAGCAGGAGACACGACAGCTTCAAAAAGCATCGCGCCAACCGACTGCGTCCCCTCGGGCGGGTTCTTGGTCAAATCTCTTCCTGTGAAGCCCCCCCTCGCCGAGCTTCTCCACCTCCCCCCGCCCTGCATGCCCTCTCTGAACATATGCAGGCGATGCGGGCGGAGGTAAACAGGTTTCCCCTTGGATGACACTGCTGCTGTTGACGGGACAGAGTTACACTCTGACGGCTATTGTTAGCGTCTTTGTCACTGCTGAGGGAATCTGTCCCGAAGCCTCAGGTGCCCCCCCCCACACACACACACACATACACACACACATACACACACATGCATACACGCACACACCTCCATCCAACCCACTCCTTTTTCCACCTCATGAAAGACAAACTAGCACAGACGGAAACAGCAGCATGAAGGTAGAGATGGAAGGAGGACATGGGGGGGCAAGAGTTAAAATACACGATATTGGAGACTGAATCTAATTAAAACAAATTAATCAATAATGAAAATAACCTCTATACAAAATCTGTCTAAATATATTTAAAATGATTTTATTCCTATTCATTATTTTATGCAAAATCTCAATTTCTAACAATTTTTAGAAGAAAACATCTTATGTACAAACTTAAGATTGATCACATTTGTTACGACTATGTGTGATGATTAATTCATACTCTGGCTCTGACTCAAGAGCAATAAAAAATGGGTACTTTTAATGTGAAAATTTTGTTGACCCTTGAACCCATGATGACCACGTGTCTCCGTCCAGGTCGGAGGTCGCTGTTATTTAAAGACAATTATGTCACTTGCACTTGATGAATGACAGGCTCAGGACCTTGACCGGCACAGCGCTCAACTGTTGGCTGCGGTCGCCACGGCAACGGGATAACAACATCCACATAACATGATGCTCATGTGGTTTGATGCTGTTTACACAGGTGTTCCGCATGAATCTAGATTTGAGCTGGAGTATTTTCTCCCAAACCTAAAGAGATTGAGCTACAGTGACAGAAAACAGAGAAAAATCTTCACATCTGAGGAACAAATATTCCACTATCTACATACCGTAAATGTAATTTTCACCTGATTGACTGATCAGTTAATCGACGAACGGCTTCAGCTCTGACTCATATGTAACTGACAGGTCGTCCACGCTCATTAAACGGAAAAACGGCATTGATTATTATCGTTTCCTTCCTGGAGAACAGTCTATTTTTAGTGGCTACTACGCGGAAAATGTGCAGCCATGCTCGCCGGGGCCAGATGATAATACCTTGCAGAATCCGCCGGGGTGAAGTGAAGCTCGACAAAATGCGCTGAGCAGTTTCACTGGATTGTTTTACAAATCGTGCGCAGTGCACAGCTGGTCGGGCTGCTGCTGTTTATGGTCCAGCTCACCGGCCGCTTGCTTGTCCCGTTTCCACTCATCACGTCCCGTCAGGAGGAAGGTTTTTATTATTATCATTATTATTTTATTCTATCTGTGGCTGCGGATAGACCCCGCCACAGGTGTAATCCCGGGGGCCTGTCACAGCTCGGTCTGTCACAGGTAACGAGAGCCTTCCAGTTGCCACCGTCGAGCCCCAGTTGACACGTTTGGCGTTGTTTTGTCCAAATGTGTCGTTACAATCAAACAATATCTGCTCTAATGATAAAGAGCAAGAAAACAGCAAATATCCACATTTGAATTTTTTTGCTTAAGAAACGATGTAAAGGATCAACAGCTAATTAAAGCAGCTGCCAATCAATCGATTAATTGACTAATCATGTCATTCATTCTGCTTTCACCGCCATGTGGACACAGATCATCTCTGCAGAGGAGAGAAAATGATTCAGGAAAACTGTGTGAATGAATTAAATACTGAATTTAATGAACTTTACACAATCTCAGACTGAGATAGTGTACGTGGACATATGATATATACGTATATATGTTTTTGGCTTTGGTGAAAGCATAGCTCTGCTCGACAGAGGAGGGAAGGGAGGAGGCAGTCGAGAGTCAACTAAGGGAAAGATTCAGTCATTTGGAGGATGTGAATTATTAATTCCACCCGACAAACCGGGTAATTCAAGGGGAGGAATTAACAAATTAAGGGAGCGATTTAATGGTCTGGGTGCAGGAATTACAGATTTAAAGGGAAGGATTTGTCAAAACGCTTCTTTCCCTGGACTTGCCCCAGGGTCTGCATGAGAGCTATTAGTTTGAAAATACGTCACTTGGTGATTTTGCCAGAATTTCTCCTCAAAAAAACAACTGGATGAACATTGTTGTTTTGTGTTGCTCTGTTTTTAGGCACATTTTTACTAACTACTTTGGTCTGCTGTGCTGTCAGGGCCCTGGTAAAAGCTCTAACGGCGTCTGGTTGGCGTCGTGAGCCCAGTCGGGTTGTACAGTAACAGCTTGGCTGCTCTGTGTGTGCACCATCAAGACACAATAAACAGGAAGTGATGGCTGCTGGTTTGTCCTGTCCTTGGCTCTGCTTCCTCAGCATGTGACGGTGGTGATGAAGATGGCCTGGGGTGTGTGTGTGTGTGTGTGTGTGTGTGTGTGGGCGATGGAGGGAATGGGAAAGGGGAAAAGAGGAATATGTAGATGTTAGTGTACGGATCGTGAGCCCATTACATGCTGTGGGTGCTCGTGTGTGAGCTGCTTCTTGACTTTTAAATGTCTGGAGTCTTATATAGGTTTGAATAGTTCTTAAATTTGAAGAGATTAAAATGAGAGACGGCTTTTTCATATACAGATTAATTGTTAATGGTATTGTTTTAGTATCCAGATTAAATCTAAAAGTAGCTTTAGATACACTGAATTTTGTTTTATGGTTTTAAAATATGCTAGTATGATGTTCTTTCCAAAAATCACCAGCAGGTTAAAAGAGAACACAACATGCAAATGAAATGGTTTTGGAGCTGTTAGAAGGTGTCTTTTCTCTTCTCATGGAGCTAGGCTAACAGTTTCCCCTGCTTACTCCAGTCTTTATGCTAAGCTAGACTAACAGTTTCCCCCTGATTCCAGCGATGGAAACGATTTCCATCTTCTCACATGAGTGGTATAAAAATGTAATGCTATGACTGTAATGCTGAGACTCAAACCAACAACATAAATGTCAATCTCTCAACACCTTCCTTACTTTGTCTGTGGCTCTCAGCTCCATGCTCAAGTCTTTATAAATGAGACCCAGCCTGTTCTCACCCAATGGAGTATGAATATGAAGCCAGTTTTTTATGTCACTTTGGAAGTTTACACTTTGCAGTATTTGCCACATCATTTCTCTACTGACTAACCCCTGATCCCCAAACCCAACCCTGAACCTGACCCCGGCCCTGACGCTGACCCGAACCCTGACCCTGACCCTGGCTAAAAGCATTTCTCCTTTTTTTTCTCCAAGGGGAAGAACGATGTGCCGCTCCTCCACCCTGGTTTTCCCTTCGCTTCACGGCGAATTGTCAAAACCAAGAGTACAACATCCTTGCTACTACGTCCCTCCTCTTCCTCTTCATCTTCGTCTTCAACCCCCCACGCCCTCTGACGGAGGTGAAGTAAAAAGCAAACTGCCTGAAAACACTGACACTCATAGGAAACACGGAGCTATGAGACGCCTTTCCATCCTGACCGATCTTTGCACAGAGCGAAGCTGCAGGGGGACTCTGAGGTGGGACAAACGTTACTTGAATCATCGTGACGCTACGTGTATTTACGACATGTCCGCTGGCTGACGGAGTCCTTCATATATTCATGGATAGACGTTATTTTCAGGAGGCCGCTCCTGTAGAGAAACTGGTAAGTTCTGTCTGTACGTTGCATATCATAGTAAAAAACAAAAACATTTTATTGCATGCTTGGAAAGTAGAGCATGGGAACAGACGAAAACCAGTTTGACTCTCGTGTCGACGGCTCAACCCAGCACTGCTAATCTGAATCATGGGAACAACAACTACAATGACGACGACAACAACAACCACAAATCATCGATATCGAGTTTAGTCAGATAATTCTCTTCGACTAGTGGAGTTAGTTGATAAATCTCTATTTTTTAAAGTATCATACTATATATGTTTTATACGGAGAGGAATTGGTTAATCTTGTGAATTATTTTGTAGATTTTTAACATTTTTGCTAATGTGATTTCATTTTCTTTTTTTTCTTGTTTTTTTTTCTTGTTTTTTTGCCTTGGTAAAAACAAAAGCAGCTCCAGCGGGCAGCTCTGATGAAAAATGTCTGCCTACTGAAAACACTTTAAATAGTGAAAAAAAAAACAAAACAACGTCCGCCCCCCTAAGAGGAATGTCTGCTGGAAATTGGGAGGAATTTAAAAAAAAAAAACAGCTGAAATGCATTTTATTGCAGACATCTGACATCTGATTTTCTTTTGAATGATTCTGAATGTTTCCGATTGTGTTTGGGTTTCTGATCAGAATGCTGTAATATCTGTTATATCAATAACATCTACCTCAGTGTCCGCTCATTAACGACAGAAGCTTTAACACCTGAATGAAGTTGGTGTCCCTCCATTATCCAAACACAGTCATCAGACCTGGGTTGAGTTTTTAAATGCCTCTCTGTAATTATCTGGTGCAATTAAATGAGCCCAAACGTTCTGTAAACTGCCATTTAATCACTTGTAAAAGTCCAAAAAATGGTAAAAATGCTAGAATCAATGTCTCACCATCATGTTAACTAGGGTCATATTTATAGTACATATATATAAATATATATATTGAAGCCAATATTGGCCTTCTAATTAAGTATCAGATGTCATCCAGCCTGACTAGAGCAAAACAACACAGAGCCTGATATTTTCTTTGCACATTTTATTAATTTATTTATGTAATTTTTCAAAGTGAGTGTGTGTGAATGTGAGTGTTTTTGAATTAATTGTTGATTTTAGGGGCAATAATGTGCTGCAGAGTGTCAGTGTGTCTCAAGAAACCTGCTAAAGCTGAAATAATTTATTAGATTGGATTTTGATGTCAGCCAAAAAAAATACAGCTTGATGTTTGACAGTCGGTGATTAATCCCTGTAGTCAGGCACCAAAATCAGTGCAATTTAAAGGAATGGTTTCACGTTTTGGGCGATTTGGTCAGTGGCCTAGCTTAGCACAGAGAGGGGTGCAGAGGGAAGCTGTTAGCCTAGCTCCTTAAAAGAGAAAAAAAAATAAACCAACTCCAAAGTTGTCTGTTTTACTAACAGTTAGCGGCGTAGCTCTTTGCTAACCTCCAACAGCTTTAACATTATCATGCCCATGCTAGCCAGTGTAGCCACAGAACAGCTAGCATGGTTAATGTTATGTTAGCTGTCTATGGCTGCTTGATGTCATGATAAAAAGAGCCTGACCCAAACTTTTATTAGCACGGGCTTTGATGCCCCCACGGACTGAAATGATACAATTCAAGGTTCTGATCCCGATACAATAATTTGGCTAATAAAACAGTGTTAGATAAGCTTGGCACAAATTTGGATGCAGGGCATAATTGTTCGCCTAGCTTCTTCAAAAGTTAAAATCCAAAAGCAACCCTAAATCTGTCTGGTTTTTCTGAAGAGGGAAACTCTTTAGAAATGTAAAAATGATGTTGTTTTACCAGAGGTTAGCAGTGGGGCTCTACAAGCTTCTTAACTAACAAGTCTAGTCCTAACATGTAGGACCAAAAATTCAGCTGTGAGGATGTTTGAAGGTGTATGTTTCTCTTCTAACGGTGCTAGGCTAACACTTTCCACCTGCTTTCAGTCATTACGCTAAGCTAAGTTAAACACATTCTGGAACCATTTCTGTTCTGGATTGACAGAAATGAAAAAGATCCACTGTTTTATCTGAGTTTGGGGAAAAAGACAAAATTAAAAAAAAAAAAAAAAAAACGCTCCCCATAATGTTTGAAGTTTTTACGATCCTCATAAAAACATTGTTCAGCTACTAGTCTGTAAAAACTTGTATCTGTCAAAACCCCAGGATCGACTCTGCAGTTTGGTCTTGCTGTAATTCTGCTTTGCTTAGACATAAAAACAGCCAAGGGAGATTTCTGTTTGACAGAGGCACTGATGAGCTGTCACTGGGCATTAGTTGTGATGATTAATGTGTTCTGCATACTGTATGTGCAATAATACAGCATTTCCCCTGCGAGTTAAGCAAAGTCCTGAAAGACTCGTCTTGGCTTCCACATATTTAACCATCAAATGGTAATCACCACACGCTGAATTTTCATTCTTCATCGTCAGCTGCAGAATTCAGTGCAGGCTTGTCATCAAACTGTCTCATTTTCATGCAAAAATAAGAAAAAGCAATAGCGTGAGGGATTCCTTTGCTCTGGGAACTTACTCTTTCTTTTCTTCTATCTCTCTCTTTTTTTTAATTTCCAGTTATTGTTTATTGCCATGTTTTATTTTGACAATCTTCAATTGTGATCTATTTTTGATAAAATAAATCTTCAATCATGATCAATCTTCATGTGTTTCAAACGACTGCACATGCAAGATGTGTCATTTTTTTTTCTCGTGTGTGATGCTATTTAAATGGCACGGTATGTGTGAATATGTTTGTGTGTATGTTTGTGCGCGTGTGTGTGTTGCTGGGCTATGAAATGCCATCACCTCTGTATTAACCTCATCCATCCTGTGGTTCCTTGGTGAACTGATCCATAGAGCAGAAAAAGGCTTAATAGTCAGTCAGTCAGGAGGATGAATTTATGACACCAATCCTACTTAATATGAATAAAAACTACAAGAAAAGCTGGGAAGTGAAAACCAGAATCTCAGCAGCTGTAAGATTTAATGAAACGACGACTGAATAGTGACATTAACTTCTGACAATGGTTTTGAGATTAAAAAATAAATAGTCATAAATACCTGTTTGATAGTCTTGAACAGGCCCTGGGTAAATAACAATGTAATTTAATATAATATAATTTTTTTAAACAGATGTAGAATAAGATTAAATGTTGAACTTTTGTTTTTCCTCATTAGGTACAAAACTTTGTACGTTAATACCAAACAACAACAGAGCTCTTAACCTAAAGACTGATGACGAAGATAAATTTCAGACTTGATGTTTAAATGCACGTCAGGCTTTGTGTACTAGTGGCACATCAGCTCTTCTCAGCTCATTACCAAGCACGAAGGGAATATGTTCCACGAGGCTGTAGTCAAAACCTACAGCCCGCATTTCTCTATATAAAAATTATTCTTTAACATGCAAATCACAAGTATATTCATGTCTGAAGTGCTGCAGTGTTGTGAAATGCTCCATAGGTGAAGCTGCATATTAACCACAGACATAAAACCAGCAGATGTCACTTAGTAACACGCAGCAACCATCAAGTTATTCATCAATAAGCAATAATGCATGAAACAGTACGAGTAGAGTACAGTATCATCAGTACAAGTGATGTGTCTGGTTGTTCCTATCTGTGCATAAAAAAAGTTAATAGTGCCTTAATCATAATCTGTTTCACTTAATAACTTTGTCAAATGCATCTCAAGTACCATAGAAGAAGAAAGCCTGTAGTTATATTAGCACTGTAGGGAAGCAATCAACTGGTTGCACATAGAAATAATGTATTGTAAATTAATGTATTGAATGTACAGTGAGCAGTCTTCCTGGTTGGTATTTTGAGAGAGAAAAAAGGAGGAAAAAGTAAAAAGGAATCTCTGACAGTTTTCTACGGAAGCTCAGAGCGGCCATGTTTACAGTGAAATCTTTTTTTTTTAGGCCTGTTATCTTGTTGCTTAATTTTGTTACCTTGGGTTGAATTTACTTTCATAAAATATCCCCTGCATTATCGTTTTGCAGAGATATATAATTTTTTAGGAGTTGGGGAATCCATATTGTTGAGACAAATACTTGGTTTTAGTATATTCCAGTAAAATTTATGCGGATAATTTGGACAAAACATAATCCTGCAGGAAAGACAAAAGTGATGATCTTGAAAAGACAGATTCCTCAAGATAATTAAATTGCGATATCTGGGCCTAAAAAAAAGTACTTAGAACCATGTCCACTCTTGGCTTCTGTAACTTAGTTTTGCGTCGTAGAATAAACAAAATCCCTGTTTCACTGGGTTTTTTTCTTTTTTGCAGCTCATGGGACTAAAACTGTTCATCTTATCTTGACTTTGGTTGTTTTTCACTGAATTTTTTCATCTACAGATGAACAGAAGTGTCACTGTCTCACTTAGTGGGGGTGTTAAGTAAAGATCAAGGTTACCTTTGTTAACAATAACTAAATTTAATTGAAAGTAAAATTTTGAAAAAAGTTCAACAAACCTTTCCTCAACATTGAAACTGAGATTAAATAATGGTTAGATACAATCATTTAAAAAACAAAATGAATCAAAAAACTCTACTCACGGTCCACTTACTAACATTTTCCTCTGCAGATGGAGTTAGCTCTCATAACAGCAGATGGTGGCACCTGAGTAATATGTGTTCACTGAAGAAAACCAGAAATAAAGCTCTGGGAGAATGAAACTCGTAAGGGGCCTTGAATTAACTTGAATGTTTGAACTTCAGCATAAAAAATTCACCCTAATATTTTTGCGTTAAAGCATCAAAATCCTCTTTGATGTTTATCATTAGATTTCATGACTTAAAACCTAAAACTGTGATAAAATAAGATAAAATAAGATAAAAATCATGTTCAAAAAGTCAAGAGGAGGAAAATTCAAACATTGCTCAAAAAGCAGAACATAAACTAAAGAGGTGGAACTTAAAATAACCCTGCTCATAACATTTAGCTTTTATAATTTTGAATTAATTTTTATGGCTTTTGTGACAGGCTGCCACTCAAGGTGACTCAAAATATCAGTGTTATATTTTCAATCATTTGTTTGGTCGAGAAAAATGATATTAATATAATTTTAAAAACTCCCATCAAAAATAGCCATAAATTAGTTTGATTTTCCAGACTGGTGAAACAGGATGGACTCTGTGTTAAAACAACACATAGGCTCATTTGATTTTTGGCTCAGACCGAGAGAACGATCGCAAGAAAAGAATAAGAAATAAAATTCACAGCTGCGGTTTGTCTCCATGTATTCGAGTGTTTTGTCCCATGGTGTTTTTTCCTGCTTCTGCAAACAGCTGATACTATGGTGACAAAATGAAGTAAAATAAAATACAAGAATAAAGAAAAACTTTCTGTCGGCAAAACCTCAACTTGTGTCCTCAGTGTTTATGTAAATGATAGATTTTTATTTTTGTTATCTTGGAGTAAATGTGTGTTTTGCTGTATGACAGTTATAAAGTCAAATAACAGAGTAAAAAAAAAAGAGAACAGGTCTTTCATGATGTAACGTATGTTTGGCTTGGGATCGTAAATAATGTATATGCACAACAGAGTCATTCTGAATACTAGTTGTGACTATGTTTAATGTGGCCTTTTCTTTCTCTTTAACGTACTGCAATGTTGTAAATGATCTGTACAGTATGACATAATGTATAATAAAGTTAACGAGGCTTTTATGTTTCTACCACCTATGTTTAATAAATAAATGAACTGTGCTCAACTCTAAAACGTGACCGCCTTATTTCAGTACATTGCACCGGTTGGGTCGTCATGGCTCTTACAGCAGGTGAGGACTGTAGTTTTTGTGGGGTTTTATTTCTGTAGTTTCTCCTGGTGCTGTGGAGTCGTATCACATCCAGACTCCTTGACTCCTGTGTGCAGAGTTGCCAAGATCCAGTAGATAACCTGCTTCCCGGCTACTCCAGCTGCCCCAAGTCTCATTCAAAAGTAATGAGCCTGAGCTGCAGGGATGCGGATCCATTACGCGACAAACAAGCTCCAAAGGGGGCTTGGCGGAGAACGCAAGCGGAAGAACCACGGCAGAACCATTAGGGCTGCGAATGCTGGACCAGGAGTCATATTTATTCTCCTGCAAACCTAGTGAGCCACTTCTCCGTTCATTTTCTGATGCCAACCTGAGACAGGCCAAGTTACTACATACTCCAGCTCTCCCTGGGGGGGGTACCTAGGCCAGATCGAATATATAATCACACATTCGTCTTCCTGGTCTATCTCTGTCAGAGCTCCCCCAGAGAACACGTTAGAACCGCCTCAGCTGGACCTTTTAGACGTGGAGGAGCAGTGGTTTTGCTGCCTCTGGATGCACCAACACTCACTCGTGCTAATTTTATTGATGACGTTTTGGTGCTTAGACCTTCTTTGGGTAAAATATTAAACTTGATCTAAGCCCCCGTACCTGGTAAAACACATCAATCTAAAGATGGCAGCGGCATTAATGCCTGGAGCTGCACCTGGTTTTTCCCTGAAATATTGTGACTCAAGTGAGTTTATCTCAAGTTGGACTTTTTGGTTCTCACACAGTAAAACCAGAGTTTATGATCTGATGCACTCGTCTACACAACCTTGTCTCCTAGAAGTTTAATTCATATTTGCAACAGCAAATACGTCTGGTAAGAAATTGAAATGTGATTTTGTACGTTTTTTTATAAACGTAAAGGTGGTTTTATGCTTTTGGTTGAATCCACAGAGAGCCAGTGCAGTAGCCACCTCAACTGGCCTACACCGTCACAAATGTTTACACTTCTGCATCACTCTGACTGAGCCACTAGTTGGCGCTGGTTTTTATGTGCCACCATGTTGAGTTCCTCTGATGCTGTTTTACTCGAGTTCTGTCTGCGCATTTCGAAATGATGGCGACTGAACCCGAGCGGATCTGGATGGAGTTGGAGCTGATGGATGTTGAACAGCGGTCTTCGTTTTTCCTGAATTTATTACGATGCAGAAACAAAAGAAGTGATCGGAGTAGACGGTCTGAATGACGCCAGTGAGGAGGGAGAAGCCGGAAGCGAAATGTTACCAAGGCGGCCGATCACAGTTCTTTGGGTTCGTGTTGCCTCGGCGAGTAGTTGAATTTTTACAGAGGTGCAGGTCAGGCTACAGTGTTTGTTTGACGCAGAAGCATGAATTGGCCTTGATGCGGAAATGTTGTTAATCAGGGAAACTGCCTGGCTCTGTACAAAGGTGATTTACCGGAAAGTCACAAGAAAGATGAGAAGATCAGTATCAGACCCTTGGAACGAAGGTGACAGCATACGCGAGTCCTTTGTGGGGCCTTTCTGCAGGGATTCTGTTTCTCGTAAAGAATCCCAGAAACCGCCGTCCACGTTCCTGACGGAAGCGCCCGTCTGAGCGACCAGGGGCGGCCGGGGGAGACGGGACCCTTCGTCTTTGTGTTTCTGAAACTCAGCTCCACTTCTCCCGGTAGCAGGAGGCCTGGATCCAGAAGGTCTGAGCGTAGGAATCTGTGTGCTCATGTGTGCGGTACAGTATGTGACTGTCCTCCTCATGACCTGCATGAATCCATGCAGCTCAGCGAACCGCGATTTATAAGGTTGCTCTAAGCGCTGGTTATTAAGGTGGAATTGTATGGCATTTTTCCTTAAGGTGGAAGCATTCAGACTCTCGGCCAAAAGATGCAAAGTTTCCTTTATGGCGGTTGTGAGGCCAGAGGGAACATCAACACGGGGCGACCAGAATTGTTGGGATCCATCCTCTGGGAGCTATGGATATCCACTGCAATTCTCAGTATAGTTGGTTGGTGACTGTTGGCTCCTGACCAAAGCGGTGGTCAAGGGGAACGAACCAGATGGTGGCGTTAGACTTAATGTCCGAGGGTAAATGAAATCAATGAGTTTCATCCTGTGGGATTTATGAATATCTACATTGAAACCCCTTGAAATCTACACAGCAGTTGTACACAATTTCTTCCTCTGGCTGGATTGATTGAATGACCAGTGTTTGGTTCTTTATTCACACTGAGGAGACGATGAACATTTTTATTTCATGGAAACAATCTGCGTAATTGGGGTTGGGCAGAGTCGACCGTGGGGCCCTGTGTGATCGGCCCACGTAAGAGTGGCCGTTAGATGCCTAATCTTGGCCTCACACGCGGCCATTACCATGCTTCACCGGGGCCAGAAAGTTCTCTCAGCGCTCGAATCTCAGCCGGGATTAGCCAGTAATCCAAGGACATTTCCGTCCATTTGAAGATGGCTGGTGGCCACTCATTAATCTCAGTCGCAGTGAGAGTCATCAGTCACATCAGGCACGTTACCCTGCCATCACCCTGTTCGCCGGGGCTCGTTTGCTCTCCTCGGCCTCAGAGGAAGCTTTTCCGTTAGCTCACTTGTGAGACGGCGAGTCCTCGAAAAAAAAGGCAGAGCGCGGTCACCCGTGATGGACGCAGGATCCCTCCTGCATTAAAGACTCTTTTTTTTCTTTTTTTTCCTGCTAATTCCCCAGGCAAGCATTCAGATTACTGAAAAGCAGGGCTTCAGTTTTACATGATTTTCTGTGCTGACTTTGTTTTCTTTCATGAATAAATTATTTTTCGGCTGCAAAATATTGTTTTTTGCTTTCTGCAAAATATTGTCTTTTGCTGCAGAAAATCTCCAAATCTAATCAAAATAAAGGAGGAAAATAGATCATGCTTAAGTTTAGATAGACAGATCTATGTAATTTCATACTAATTTTAGAGAAATTAGTTACTCACTTTTTATGCAAACCATTATTTGTGGTTTCACTGATATGTATTTATTTTTAGACACTTTACTCTCCATGTATGTTGTATTGCATGCTTGCCTGCAGGCAAATTTCACAGTAATTTAACATTTTATTTGTTTTACAGCTGACCTGCTGCATGTTAGTGGACAAAAGGCAAATAGCACATTTCTTTCCAGGGAAGAAATGTGCAGTATGGGAAATTATTAGGAAATAAAGCTTGATTTTTTTTACTCAGCATCTTTTTAAGATTTCACCAGTGTATAAACTTTAAAAATCCTAGATTTAAAATAAATATATGCACCAAATAATGAGCCTACTTATGACAGCAGCTGGTTTAGTGTACAGTTTTTTCTTTTGCGACATTTTGCATGTTTAATGACGTCTTACTGCTCTATTACTGAGTGACACTTGTTCAGTGAATATATCTGCAGTATTACGATATTGCTGCATGAAAACGAATGTGTGTGTGTGTTTTTTTTTTTTCCTGCAGCACGAGGGGCGAGGCAAGGTCGACTCCTCTCTTAACAGAAAGTGTGGGGATTTGTTTTATTTTTATAATTTTTCGGGTCGTACCATCAGTGAACTGAGCCACGGGGGGGAAGATGAGAGAATACAGCCGAGCATTCATCGGCCTTTTCCAGTGTCCCTGTACATGGACGCCACTATTAGCTAATATCCTGCACTGGCTTAATTGCATAAGCTGTCATGCGCTGATGCGTAAACTGCAGCATTTTCTCATTTAGCGTGCACCACTGATCACCACCAACGCACCCCCCCCCATCTCTGGATAGTAAATGGTGCAAACTACCAGGACCCTCAGCAAAAATAGACTCCAGAATCCCCTCAAAGAAAGAGGAGCTTTCTAAAAATAGCATCCTCTCTCTCTCTCTCTCTCTCTCTCTCTCTCTCTCTCTCTCACACACACTCACAAACACACACACCCATACACACACACACACACAAAGATAAGCCATGGTCGCTGCATGCAGGGATTCCCTGAAGGTCATTTTTTACTTTTAACGTTTACATCTTTATTGTTAGAAGAAATGTACGAACAAATGTAGGATTAAAGGGACAAAAAACAGTGACTTGGGCTCTGTGTGCTTTATAATAACAATAATAATAATCACTTTATTTGCAGTGCACTTCTTATGCAGCCAGAAACAAACCCCCTCTTAAACATGAATGTCTGAACCGAATTTCACGACAATCCGTTCAATCGTTGCAATGCTACACTGAAAACCACAAAATGCAGCCTCCTGGTGGCGCTAGTTAAAAAAGTCAGGGGATCACAAAAGTCAGTAGGATTCATCTTCTGGGGACCATGAAGGTCGAACCAGGTACTCGCTGGCTGAAATCAGCCAGGCTCTTCATCTGGATGTCATGGGTTGTCCCAGATGTTTTGTCGGTCGTCTTCCACTGTGACACACAACATGCAACAAAACCAAGGAAGTGTCGCGTCCCCGTGCTCATTTTGGTTCCTTCCATGTCTGTACTGGTCATCTTCACGCCACCACAACAGCCCCCCCCCGTCTTGCCTCAAGTCCTGGTGCTTAAGCTAAGCTAAATGGATCCCGACCTCTCTCTGAACCGGACGTGCAGCTCGCGAGATGAAACCGGTGTCCATCATCTCGTCTGACACAGCGAACCGGAGGATTTCTCATTGAATGCTTTTGTGTTCAGTTTTTATTTGCACGCGTTTGGCCGCTTCCTGCGGGCATCCGCCCGGTGGCCTGTCGAAGTAAGCAGTGGTCGCACTCCGGCTGCAGCGACCGTGTGAACAAACCATCAGCTCCTATAGGATCTAATGATGGTGTTAATGCTGCCTGTCCTCCAGCTGTGGGGGGTGGGAATGGGGTGGGGGGCTGATGTCCCCTTTAAACCTCTCTTTGAAAAAGCCACCAGCAGAGCAGCCATGTCTTGAGGACAGTTGCTGCTAGGGCCTCATTAAACGCTGCTGTGCACTCGCTTCACTGCTCTCCTACATGATGTATTATGGGAAAATGGATAAAAAAAAGAAAAAAAAAGGTCAGCTCTTTTGAGATCTGACAGCCGATGATGTGATGTTTTCTGATGTATTTTTGAGGAGGAATATTCAGACCAGAGTCTCATTTTGCTCCAGGTGGTTCAATAATCAAACTAATGACAGGCTACGTCAGTGGTTCGTAACCTGGGGGTCAGGACCCTCGTCATTCATGGAGTTCTGAAAGGGCCGGGGGGGGTCCTCACCTGCAAAATATCTCAGAGAGAGACACAAACTGGGGCACATCAACGGTGTGTTACCTCATTCAGTGGATAGACGGCGACTAACAGACATTCAAATGAAAATCTTAGAAATTGCCACTTTAACCGAGGTCCATTAAGCCGAAGAAGGTTGTGGAAATAGATCAAAGACGCTGGAAAATAAACAATTGAACCTTGGATTTGGATTTTTTTTTCTTAATCACGGGTATGTTCTTGAGGAATAAATGACCAGTCACTCAACTGGTTCAAATTGTTTCATTCAGTACAGGTCAGAGATTCAAAAAGGCCAATGGTGTAGTTCATTCACTCCGTGATGGTCAGTGAACGCACCGCTATTCAGAAGCACTTCAGATGCAACAATGGCAAGCGAATGCATCACACCTCCTGTTTTGTTACCTGGGTCAACAGTGACCCTGCTGGTGTCTTTGACAATTAATCCTGTCACCGTGGTGGATCAAAACCATCAAAACCACTGCAGGGTGGTTTTTGTCTTATACATCTATCACTCTTGTTTCTTTGATTTATTTTTACTTCCTTTGGTGTCTCAAAAATACGAATGAGCGAACAAGCCTTTCTGCAGTGTCCCACCACGATCTGACCCGACTGTGTTAAACAATGGAAGACCGTCCGTCCTCCTGCTGGCCGTGTTTAACGTAGCGGAGGCGCCATTGATTCAGGCAGCAGAGCAGAACCGAGCCTCTGCAGAGGGTCTGTTCACTTTTGACCTCGGGAGTCAACGGTAAAGGTCTTTGTGCGGGGCAACATGTGGGGAGTCTCTAGCTTTTGTTTTGTGCATCATACAGGGGCGTGTGGTGCGGTGAAAGCAAATATGTGATTATAATGGTTTAATGCACAAACATCTAAATATTAGAAAAGAAAAAAATAAGAAAATATTGAAGCACTGGACAGAAATAACCTGCTGATGATTTTTGAGTCTTGTATCAAGAGGGTTCACCCTCTGAGGAGAAGGAATTTGCTTTCATAGAGATTTCTCTCCAATCTTCCCAATGAGTTTTGATTTAATAGACACAGAGACATTTGGACCAATTGGTGGTGCTAAAGGAAAAGTTCAGGAAACAAACCCGTTATTCATCGACGGTGAACATGAACCAAGAATGTCAACAGAAAAATTCAGTGTGAATGATGGAATTTACTCTATACATGTATATTTAAGAGCTAGTTATCTAAGAAATCATTTTATGGATGTACCTTTTCTCGATCCTTCCTCCTCTGATCAAACGTCAAACCCCCCCAGACTCTCTCCGGCCTCCCCCTTGATCCGCTCGTCTCCTGCGTCAATACGTCCCTCTGCTCGCCGGCGTACGGCTGTCTCACCGCCGTCTCAGGCGTCCCCATTGATCAGCCCGCTGTCCCATCCGTGTCACTGTTATGACGATGAAACCGTCGTCTGGACATCGATGTGGTCAGCTGACGTTTCTTTATTTATACCGGACCTTTTAGACCGATCATCAAATTGCATCCAGCCGACCGGTCATAAATTATCCAGAGAGGAAAACAACTCACGGCTGCCTCGGGTCTCCAGATAAGTCAAATGATGGCTCGTGTTCGCACCTGGTCTCTTAGATTTTTCTATTGTTTTGGTGTTGTAGTTTAATCCAAACCAGTGTTTTGTGTCAAATAACATTTATAAATTCCATATATTTGTTCAGGGATAATCGTGTGTCATCAAAAAGGTAAATAAAAAAAGAATTAGTTGGTGGGTGTAAAGACAATTGATCCCTGAGATTCACAAGTTAAATCAGGTAAAATCAGGTGGGACATTATTGCTTAATTACCCAACCAAAACGACCAATCAAATGAGAGATATTTAGGAAAAGAGCGTGAAACCAAACAGAGAAGAAACTGGGTCAGATTGGTCTTATCGAAGTTGAGCAAGTGACCGAAGCCTGGGGAAGCTATAATATCCTCTCCGGGGTCTCTGAGCTCCGTCCATCCACCGTGAGGCAAAGAATCAATTCACGTGACTGCAACTCCGCCCCCGAAGTGCAGACCCTTTCAAAATACCCCCCAGAAACAGAGGACGGATAATAGATCAGGTAAAGGCGAAAACGAACAGGTCTAGAGATCTGCAGGCTTCTCCTGCTGCATGTGGGACACATGTACACGCTCCAGCAATCAGAAGAAAACTGAATCGACATGACATGGGGGGGGGGGTTGCTGGGTAGAAGCCGTGCTGCTTGTCTCAACCAGAGAGGACATTGACGAACCCAAGGCTCCCTGGACGTCCGTTCTCTGGACAGATGGGTCCAAAAACCAAGTTTGTCCGGCTGCGATGTAAACTACCATGTTTGGTGAGAAACCAGAACCATGCGTTGCCAGAGGAACCTTGCCTGGGCGGCGGAGCTCGTGGGGGGGGGGTCTGCGGGCCGCTCTCCTTCTCGCCGTCAGTTGTGGAGATGTCGAAAAATGATCAGAATCTCTATACATCAAGCGTAAATTGTATGTGTTGTGACCCAGGCCTTAGCAGACGCGGTCCAACCTGGTCTCAGTCCTACTTTACCCCCCCCACTCCACCCTCTTTAGTTCACAGGGATCAGAGGAACATCACAACAGCACGTTTCATACTGAAACAGCTGGATCTGCTTCCTCTGTCGATGCTACAGGCAGGAAACACTCAGGAGGAGTCAGACTTCCTACGCGTCTCATCCTGACCGATGCATTTATACATTTTCAACATCTGGCTCGATTGTGTCTCAGGTCTGAACAACTGGTAACGAACGGTTGCATCGACACTATTTGATATCGCAAAGCTAAGTGCCTGATGGCGAATTCACATTATTGTGGTAAACAACTCTTGTGCGTATGATGTGTTGAACTTTGACCCGGGCTCTCCCGACCTGAACAAATGGCTCCTGAGTTTCTTGTACGACAACGAATGGGCCCACTCATTGTTACTCATCGTTACTCGACCCCCACGGTCAGAACTGCCGACATCTTTCCGGAACCTGCTTTGTGTCTGCCTCCGTGGGATTCAACGCGAACCTCACCACATCAGTACTTTCCCAGCCATTCACTTTGCGTTCCCTCCGTCGTCAGCAGCACCGCTATGCTCTGTGTCCGTTATCTCTTCCCTCCCCCATCTGTCACTCCCCCTTCGCCGGCTCTCCCATGACGTGACTCTAATAATAGCTCCCTGAAGTCGGGCCCCAGCAGCTCCCAGGGGCCGTGTGCTGGTCTTGAAGGGCACTGCATGAATTGGCCACGCTTTTTTTTCCCCCTGCATGCTATGGCGCTTATAAATAGCTCTGGAGAAAGAAGGGGGGGGGGTCTGCATAGGCATTATATAAGCATCCCGTGTGTTTATGAATGGGGAGAGGGTGAGGGGGTCTGCACGGTACATTCATAAGTCCTGCTGCAGCTGCTGCTCCAAACACCCTCCCTCCACCGCTCACTTGTCCATGTGTGAACATGTCGAAATTTTATGCGAATAACGGATAAGCGAAGGCTATTTTTCTTTCATTTAATCACCTCCGCTGCAGCCAGCGCCGAAGCCGCTTAAGCACGTCGCCGGAGAACAAGCCGTCTGAGGAAGAGTTTAATCAGTTGCATGAACGCGACTTTGAAATGTTGCTAGAAAAGGTCAGAAGGAATCCAGCTTGGACGGGAAAATAAGTCGAATGTGAGCGACGAAAGGTTCTACTCATGGGAAGGGAAATCATGTCCAGCAGTTCACTTATCTCAACCCTGATAAAGTCCGTGTGAAGTTAAAGTTGAAATGATAAAAATCAGACATATTTACGTCTAAGTCTGCAAACTAGGTTCAGTTTTCCTGCACATTTATCAGAGAAATTGTGGTTTATACCTGATTACAAATAGGCACACGTGGTTATTGGTCTGAAATTTGATGAAAGTGGTTGTTTAACAGGAGAAATCACTTTTTTCTTTGGGTTTAATTTGTGATACTTGTATGTAATTTTTTGAAATGAATGGGGGAGTCCAGCTGGTCTGAGGCGTTCAGTATCTGCTTGATTTGTCTGAATACATTTGATTTCCAGAAAAGTTTCCAAGTCACTTTTTACGACTGAGGATAATTAGGAGCTACTGATCGAGAAAAAAATGTTCATTTTATCCTTTGCGATATTTAGGAATTTTCAATTTTGTGAATTACTGACACTTAAAGCATGAGATTTCCCACTAAGTGAAACTAGAACTAGGAACAGCTGACTCAGGGCTGCATCCTCATAAAATCCACAGCCACTTTTCAAATGCGATTTTTTTCAAAGAGAAAACATGAGGTTTCCAAAATAAGGCAACAAAAGTCGTCTCCAGTTTCTCTCTTTCCCACAAAATCAATTAGTTTTTTTAGTTTTTACACCTGATTCCACAGAAAATGATGCGAGGCGCCTCAGGGCCAATGAAGGCCGACGGGAGCGAGTCCTTGTAAGGTGACGAATGTAAATTCAGAGCCAGAAGCTGCTGATGCCGCCGGAGCTTCAGCTCTAAGTTCTTAAGCAGCTTGTTTATTAGATCTAATGTTTCATGCGGTTGCATTAGGTTTTTCACCCTCCTCTCTCTCTGTCTCCTGAGGTTTTCCCGTCGAGGTACAAGGAGCCGAGCGTGAGGAGATAAGAGGGATGTAGAACGAGATGATGGCTCTGGAGAGAGAGTAAAGGGGGGGGGGCTGGACAGAGCGATGAAGAGCCCTGTAGAAAAGGAGGAAGGCTTAATGAGTATGTTGCCCCTGATTCTGGCACGAGCATGAAGCAGGAGATGATGGGGGAGGGGGGGGGGGGGGGGCAGTGTGGCCACGGGGAATGGAGTGTCGGTCTGCATGAAGCAGAGCCCCCCCACTGCTCCTCGCATGATGACGTACAACACAAGATCACACAGCTCAGCTACTTTCACCCACAGTACAGATGTGCCCCACCCCCACACACACACAGCTGCAGCTTGTGGACGTCAAATTTAATTTTTTTTATCTACTAAGAAATTGGTAAAGACATGTAATCCTCCAAAAATCATTACATCTGTTTTTCTAAAGGTCAACAAACAAAGTATCATCCATTTTGTTTTAAAGGCGGTGGTTTGTGTTCCTGTTCTCCACGTAGGATGGAGCCATGCTAACAATCTAAGCCATGCCCTCTGCTTCCAGTCTTTATGCTAAGCTAAGCTAAGCTAGCTAACAGACTGGTCCCAGTTTTCTAAATGGTAAGATAAGTGGAAACGATCCCCTGAGGGGTCTCTGGTCCTTCCAGCCCCATTTTAAAGAGTTCTGCTCTGGCGTTGTGGTTGAGGAGATGGATGAACATTCTCTCAGCAGCAGAGCTGGGTTGTTCTTCCACACTGTGATTAAAGATACTCAGGGAATAAACTGATTGTTTATGCATGTGATGCATTCACTCTGATCTGTCAGCAAACATTTCACCGGGTGGTTTTACTGCCTGTTTCTCCAGAGAAACAGCCACAGGATTTCATCTGAGCTTGTTTTCCCACAGTCTGCTGATCTGTGCCGAAGAAATTCTGATAGAAATGAAAATGGATTGACGGCAGAGCAGCTCGTACCCGAACCGCACGTCAACGACGTGGACCAGGCGGGCTCAGGAGATCCAGATTTGATTTGGCGTCGGTTGACTGGCCTCTGAGGAAGCTAAGCTGCATAACCCTGTAATCAGTGGCACATCGGTGACAGCAGGTGAGGCCAACCTGGTTTAGAAAGCGCTGTCAGCGGCGGACTAACGAGGCCGGCTTCATAAATAATACGCTGGTGTTTGCCACGTTAATTAAGAGGCTAATTCTCGCCAATCGCTGCCAGTCACTGCCTCGCTCAACCCCAGCGGGGAAACCAGGGCCTTCAGGAGCTTAGCGGCCGCCAAACCCCGGCCGCCGATTGGGCCGAGCGGCAGGCGGAGGGGCAGGGTCAGAGGGCTCCTTCCAAAAAGGTTCGTTGCAGATTTAAGTTTCCACTCGCTCGGAGACTGGATTCTAGGTGCGGCTCTGTCGTCCGGCTTCAGTTTCAGCGCTGGTGAAGCAGCAGCTGTAATCTGACGCCGCGGCTGGTTATAGCGGCGGCCGGCGGTGGCGGCAGCGGCGGCCCACGCGTATCAGCTAACACGAGATAAAACAGCACTGCGCTCCTCCGAGCGCCACATGGGTGAAGTCATCCGCGGTGCATCTGTGCGCTCGTGTCAATGCGCCAACATGTGTTTGCTCAGCGCTACGTCGGCTGCTTTTGCCTGTTTCGGATTTTCCGGGCTCCGGTTTTCCGTGGGAAAGGCGACGGCGTCTTGGTCAAGGTTTCACATTTTCATGCTCCCGTTCACAGGGGGTTTGAGAACAGATGTCGTCCAGGTGCATTGATCAACATGGAGTCTGACTTCAGAGGTGGAATTTGACCTGCGTTTACAAGCAGGAAGCCCCGAGGCCATTTCTGGTTTGTCTTTAAAGCAAAATTTGTCATGAATTCTGAGTCTTTCACTGATTGGTTTCCTGACAGTTTAAATAACAGGATCAATATCTGCGCCAGGTTCACCTTCCTCCCGCTACTGCACCTGCTCCCAAGACCAGGTGCTTGTGCGTTCTCACAAAGACGTGAGGCCCGACTGAAGTTGATGTCCGGATTATAATCCCACCCATTAAACCTCTCAGGTCAAAGGTTACGATAACATATGGACCCGAGCATACATTGCGAAGCTGTGCAGATTGGCTCCCCACGCATGACCGAACACAAAGCTTTTAATTTTTCCTTTTTTCATTCCTTTTTCATGCATTATGTGTCATATTTACACCTCAGGGTCAAACGTGTGGTGGATTCCTCACAACACAGGTGCTGCTGCGAACCAGAGATCCATATGTTTTAATAGTCAGTGAAACACGGGAGGCTAATGGACGGGTTCTGTCCGTGCGTCCCTCATCCGGGGAGGATTTTTTTCGGACTAAATTTAGTTTTCAGGAATCCGCCACTGCACGTAGGCGACATTTGGTGGGAGCAGCCACGCGGCAGAAAGTCGGCCAGCTGTCGGACGGTTACAGTGACAAATCGACGCTGTAACTACAAATATAGTTCGGCCACTCGCTCAGAACAACCTTCATCCTCACACCAGTCCCGCACACAAGGACACATTCCTGCCGTTCACCTCACAAGATTCCCAGAGTCACTTTTTGAACTGATACTTATTAGCTTATTCTAGTTTTTTATTTCTATTTTCTTGAACTTGCATGTGATTTTTTAAAATATCCTACCTGTTTCTTGATTCATGCTAAATACTCTTATTGTGAAGCACTCTGACTCTCTTATTTTGAAATGTGCTGCATGAGTGAATCTTATTATTTTTTTAGTTATTTTCTGACCAAATCCACTTTTTCAGGTTTGATCTTTTTGAATTTCTTTTTCGCTTCATTTTGCCTGTCAGACACAAAGAGCTCTTTCATCACAGCTTTTATAAGGAACAAGGACCTAATTGTATATAATATATATATAATACAGGCACGAGTTGCTTTTAGTTATTACCTTACATTAACAGCAATAAGGTCTAACCTACGATCATAAATAGCTGAAGTGTTAAAATTCTTCAGTATAATGCTGATAAAACAAGAGATAGTTGACAATTAGTTGTTGTAGGAAAAACTAAATACAACATCGGAATAAAACAGTTAAATTTATCCTACATATAATTTCTACTTTTATTGTGTAATTAAATGTTGTCAAAGAGACAACATCTGTCGGTCTATCTGGTCTTTACTCTTTGATTCTGGTACCGGACCTTTCACTGTTGTCTCTGTGACTGGGACCGGTTCCAGGATCCCAAGGCCGGATTGCCTCTAGACTTCCTGCCCGCTGGCGGGTCCGTCCGCTGTCCGCCGAGCCCTGCAGCCTCCATCGGCCTCTGCCGCCGACCTCCTGGAGAGACTCTGTACGACGTGGGCCTGGCGGAGCGTCACGGTGCGCTGCCGTGACGGCCTGTAATGCCAGGACCGACTGGAGGAGGATCACCGGGTTCTAAAGAGAACGACTGAGGGCGTCTGAGGAGGTGGAGCTGTCCATGGTGCTGAATGTCAGATGCCTTCTGGGTCTTTAATAAGAATGAAAAACCAAACTGAGTCTTTTATCAGGTCATTTCACCCAAAAAACAGATGAGCCTCTGCACTAAACTCATAAAAATAATGAAGGGAAAACCCTCCAAATGTACCGAATGGAGCTCAAAACAACATTGAAAACCTTTAGTCACATCAACCTGTTATCACTCTGGATCAATAACCTAAAACATTATACTTCTAACTGATTAGCCTCAATTAATCCAATTATGGATTATTATTAATTATGTAAACCTGTAGAATTTAGGGTCGTTTTTATCTCTGGTAGGAACCAATGGGCTCAGACACAGAGGAGGGAAGTCAGAAATGTTCTGGTCTTTTCATGGGATTTGTCGACAATAAGAAAAATTGTTGAACAGCACCAGACTTATCTTTTAAAAATACTCAAGCAAAGTACAAGTTCTTTAAAAATGTACTGAATAATGATAAGTAAATTCAAGCCTCTGACTAGAACCTGCAGATCTGACCTGAAAAACCTCAGAGAAATGACTTTATTTCCATTTAAAGCTGATTAAAGAAACATACATACGTTTTACACGTGTGACGTTTGACTGAATTAACTGATCGACTGATAAATCCATCACTTGTAAGAGCAAAGTATCTCTCTTGTGTAGTGTGTGTCTAACTTTAAACTCCCACCAGAGGCTTACACCCCCCCCAGCCTGACTGACAATAGAGGGGGGAATACTCCTGTGAATTCAAGCTGAGGCTCAAGAGCCCCGATAAAGTCAAATTTAGCCCCAGAGCAACTCGGGCTGAAGGGTTTGGTTTTATAATAGAGGACAAATGAACTAAATCCTTCCTCAGTCATCTCAGTTATCAGCACGTGAAACCTTTTTTAACAACCTGGTCTCTGATTGGATGAGAGCTTCAGTCACAGGGTCACATTACGCCTCTTAAACTGGGGTTTAAGTAATTAAATCAATCATTTTGATCACAGGTTCATTCATGTTTTGTATGAGCAAGTGACAAGTATTTTTGAGATGATAGAAAATTGTATGATAGCAAATGCCAGAGGGAAATAAACTATGTGAATAAAAGCACAAGAGAGACATAAAATACACAAGTAAAGTAAGTCAAGGGTCAACCTATATAAATAGCTTCTTACTGAATATTGATGATACATCTGTGATCAAGCCTGTCTCATAGAAACAACATTTATATGTCACGTATACACATTGCGAAGATTAATGAAACCTGGTTGGATCATGTTCAGAGGAAATTTGAATTTCAAGCATTATGTTTTAGTAGTAGCACGTCCAAGATCTGGACTCCACAGGCCAGGTCCAAATCCACAGATCGGGTCCACATCCAGAGACCGGGTCCACATCCAGAGACCGGATCCACATCCAAAGACCAGGTCCACATCTCGGCTTCAGGAAAGATGGTGGTTCCTGTTCAATGTAAATAATTGTGTGTGATCATTTTTGTGTTCAGTTTCAACATTTTTGAGACTTTAAATAAATGAACGTAATTTCCTTTTTACCGAGAAAAGAGAAAACATAATGTAATGATGATATTTCCCCCATGAATATTTGCTTTTGCTAATTAGTTGTAATTAAAAGCAAATGCAGTAAAAAATGATTGATTGATGATGATTGAATGTCTTTTAATTTTGATTTAATGTCTCATACTTTTTACTGTACATGGACAGTTTTTACTTAGACATAAGCTAAACATTTTCAGTTACTATTTTATAATTTTAATTATAATCTTTATACATCTAACTAACTAACTAAAACATAATTTTATCTTTTTCCTTGGGTAGATTTATTTATGTTATTTCTTTTTTTTGGCAGCAATGGGCTTCTATAAATAAATCCACTGATATGAGGCAATAATAAACAATTTATTGATCAACCAGCCTCTAGTCTGAAGCCACAGAGTTTTACACAGGAATAAATAAATAAATTACATTAAAAAATAAAATTCAGCCTTCTGGTTTCTCCCTGTTGCCATAGCAACACCGGGATATTTACACCAGCCCTGACTGTCGCAAAGTGCTCAGCAGCCAATTACGGGGAACAGCTGGAGCCGCTTCCTGCTGCAGGTTCCTGGACTCAGAAACATCAGACCGGGACCTGGAGATCCGACAGGACCAGGAGCTGTGTGTGTATGTGTGTGTGTGTGTGTGGGGGGGGTATTGAACACACCAGTTACATAACAAGGTGCAGTGGAGACACACACACACAAACACACACACAGCGCTGTGGTGTTTTCTGTTTAACTGGGACCAAGCAGCATCATCCGGTTTTATTTCTTTTTATTATGATAAGGTTTGTGATAAATGTCACGTGATCACAAACGAGTCTTGCAGCTCAGTCTGGACCTGGACCAGGACCTGGACCAGGACCATATACATATACATACACACAGACACACAGACACACACACATATATATGTTTATATACACACATACATACATATACACACACACACACACACACACACACACACACACGTACATATATATATATATATATATATATATATATATATATATATATATGTACTGTAGTGTGTTTTACAGTCTGTCTGCATTGCGTCGAAACCCCCTCCTCTCTCTCTCTCTCTCTCTCTCTCTCTCTCTCTCTCCTAACCCCTCCCTCCTTCACTCACTTCTTTTTTTGCCCCCCCCCCCTTCCCTCTCTCCTGCATGAAATCCTGCAATATGCTTCCAAATGACCGGAGACACATCCTGTCTCTGGAGCGCCTCTAGTCCGGGATCCTGAACCGGTTTTCTCCTTTAGAGCCTCCGCGTTTTTTTTCTGTATCTGTTTTTAATTCTGCAGAAAAAGGGAAAAAGGAAAAACCAGGACGGACCCTGGTTCTGCTGATGCTGCGGAGTCCAGTCCTCCTGCGGAGTCCAGTCCTCCCGGTCCCCCTGCCCCAGACCGGGACCTTTATCCGGCTTCCTTGTCTGAATTTTCCTTCATTTTTCCAGCATGATTTGGATAAATTCTGGATTTTTGATGCTGAGCCGCGGTTCACAGGCGTCTGAAGCCTCCTCCTCCTCCTCCTCCTCCTCCTCCTCCTCCTCCGCCGCCGCCGCCGCCTCCTCCTCCTCCTGCGGGCTGCTCCGATCGACGCTGAAAACCTACACCAAGAGGATACGGATGTTGACCAAGACAACATAGTCCATTAATATTTCAGAGACACCGTTGAGCGGTATCAGTATTAACCCGGGTCGAGGCGGGTGGCCGGGGACAGGTGCGCACGGCGAGGGCGCGCTCCCGCTCTCCAGCTCAGCACAGGTGCGTGGTTTTAATTTGACATTTATCATCCTTTAAAAGCATCGTTTTAGATCCAGATGCCGTTTATCGGCTCACGTAGACGTGTCGGGCTTCATGTGAGCGGACAGTAGTTGATGTACGGGGCAGAACTGCGGCTCCTGATGTGCGCAGAGAATCGGCGCAGCCGCAGCCGGACTAGAAACTTGAATAGTGATGTATGCGGTAAAAGAAAAATACGGCAGATGCAGCACAGGCCACCGTCCTGGTCTCTGCTGCAGGAGTTTCATTCCCTCCTGCTCTGTCTGACAAACAAGAAGCTCTGGTGAAAATGACTGTGAACGTGAATCTGTTCTCTGTTTTTCTGAGACCAGATTTGGTTGGTTCCCTCTTCTCCAGGTGACTTATGAAGCCCGCCGAGAGGAAGAAGAAGATGATGACGATGATGATGGAGAGGGAGGCTCTGCACAGCTCCCGGTCCAACTAGGCGCTCCCAACCCACCCCCCCAAACCCCAGTCACCTCTTCACACCGCTACTCCTGCTTCTTCCTGTCCTCCACCCGCCGGCAAGGATGACCGTGGTGTCCACAGACAACATGGATGAGACCTCCACTCTGCCGGGTCACCCGCAGGACCCCTACCCGCCCGACGACGACCACGACGACCACGACTGCTGCGAGCGGGTGGTCATCAACATCTCGGGGCTGCGCTTCGAGACCCAGCTGAAGACGCTCGCCCAGTTCCCGGACACGCTGCTCGGGAACCCAAAGAAGAGGATGCGCTACTTTGACCCCCTGCGAAACGAGTACTTCTTCGACCGGAACCGGCCCAGCTTCGACGCCATCCTCTACTACTACCAGTCCGGGGGCCGGCTGAGAAGACCCGTCAACGTGCCGCTGGATATGTTCTCAGAGGAGATTAAGTTTTACGAACTAGGCGCGGAGGCCATGGAAAAGTTCCGGGAGGACGAGGGGTTTATTAGGGAGGAGGAGCGACCCCTGCCGGAGAAGGAGTTCCAGCGGCAGATCTGGCTCCTCTTCGAGCATCCAGAGAGCTCCGGCCCGGCGCGGGGGATCGCCATCGTCTCGGTGATGGTCATCCTTATTTCGATAGTCATATTTTGTTTGGAGACACTACCGGAGCTGAAGGAGGATCCCAGCGACCGGATGCAGACGGTGGGGAACATCACCATGTATTACAAACCAAACGTCCTCACCGACCCCTTCTTCGTGGTGGAGACGCTCTGCATCATCTGGTTTTCCTTCGAGTTGATAGTTCGGTTTTTCGCCTGCCCCAGCAAGGCGGCGTTCTTTAAGAACATGATGAACTCTATTGATATTGTGGCTATAATCCCCTACTTCATCACACTTGGCACAGAGCTGGCTGACGACCAAGGCAACAGGGAGGGGAAGGGAGGGGGGGAGCAGGCCACTTCTCTGGCCATTCTCAGGGTAATCCGTCTTGTCAGGGTCTTCAGGATCTTCAAGCTATCCAGACACTCCAAGGGGCTCCAGATCCTGGGGCAGACTCTAAAGGCCAGCATGCGGGAGCTGGGCCTGCTCATCTTCTTCCTCTTCATCGGGGTCATCCTCTTCTCCAGCGCCGTCTACTTCGCCGAGGCCGAGGAGAAGGAGTCGTTCTTCACCAGCATCCCGGACGCCTTCTGGTGGGCGGTGGTGTCCATGACGACGGTGGGCTACGGGGACATGTACCCCGTCACCATCGGGGGGAAGATCGTGGGGTCGCTGTGCGCCATCGCCGGCGTGCTGACCATCGCGCTGCCGGTGCCGGTCATCGTGTCCAACTTCAACTACTTCTACCACCGGGAGACGGAGGGCGAGGAGCAGGCCCAGCTGCTCAACGTCAGCAACCAGAACCTGGCGTCGGACACCAACTCGAGCCGCCGAAGCTCCTCGGTGGTCAGCAAGTCGGAGTACATGGAGATAGACGAGGACATGAACAACAGCATCGACAACTTTAGGGAAGCGAACCTTAGGACTGCCAACTGCACGGCCCCCGGCCAGAACTGCGTGAACAAAGGGAAGCTGCTCACCGACGTGTGAGGCAGCGTCCGACGCGCCAGTGTAAATATTGTAGAAACACCTGGATGCTTTATCTCCATTGGTGCATTTCATTCTCTCTTTTTTTGCATTGACTCATCTGAACACGCGTGAAGACTTAAAACAGTTTAAAAAAAAAAAAAAGGCACACATGGTAAATTTCTAAGAGTAGAGGCTCAGTATCTTCATTTAAAAGAAAAAGAAAAACAGACGGGAGATTTGTTTTCGCAATAGGTCAAAGGTCGGCAGGTGTCAAGGGACCATTTTTGATAAATCATTAATTTGTAACCTTAATCCCTTAATTCAGTCCAAAAAACTAAAAGGGGGACTCAGTGTGTTAGTCCTGGTGCACACGAAGCCCGTGAGAACACGGTAATGTCTTGTATGATTTTTTTTGTCAAGTCTTAAGAGATTTACGCAGATAATGTGCTGGTTATTTCAGGGTTAACCGAACTCTGACTTGTTTTTACAGAAGTTCTGTGTTAGAAACTAAGGGCATGGAGTTAAAAACACTTTGTTAAGGCGAGACACTGTCCGGTTGCATTATGGGAAATGTAGTGTTTTTGGTGGGGGGTTCCCCCAAAGTAGAGACGAGAAAGTCACGTTATTCTGGTCCATGTGACTATTCGTTTTTTAAAAAATCGTCTCCAGTTAGTCTCAACTGTTTGGAAGCTCAGTACTAAAATGGCAGGAATGGCCCTTTAACAGTGTTATTACCTTCATTCTACTCAGTTTTAATAGAACAAGACTTTGATTTTATACTGAGATACCTGGATTTATTTTAAGTTTAGGGTGTTAAAAGAAAACCTCTGACATTTTTGTTCTATCTTTGACATCTCTTAAATGTTTTTCTTATGGGATTAAAACTTGTTTTGCTGTAAAAAACCTAAATGAGCCATGTCAAAAAGTCAACTTCATGGATACAGATAGATGCACATATTGGAAATAAGGGAGAAAATAAATCATTTAAAAATGGGTGCTCCTCTAAACTTGAGGAATTAATTTAGATGAAGCAATGTGAGTTTATGTGTTCAGAAACTCTCAACAATGCATTTCAAAGTTCTTCTCACCTGACAAAAAAAAGGCATTAAAACCCGGTTATGCAACGCAAACAGGGTTTAAAAACAGTAAAAGGAAACAAAAAAAGAAAAAAAACATACAGCTAATAAGCTAAATGATACAAAAGAGACCAAATAGGAGAATAGAAACTAATAAAAATTGCAGCTCAAACCTCGATTTAAAAGAAACGAGAATGGAAAGTTCAAATGACTTAACTGAGGAAGAAAACATGCTATATTCTGACAGTATTACCAGATAATTTGCAAGTGTAAGGCACAAGAATTTATCAAAAAAATCTGCCCTGACACCTACCATGCTTTGTACCACAGACTCAACCTTCAGGATTAAAAAGACAAAATAATAAAAACATTAAAAAAAAAGCCCAACTGAGATTCGAAGAACATGTTCGAGGACGAGTCCCTGCCTGAGGAAACACAATTTAAGTGGATTACAGTCGACGTTCAGGCACGGTTTTTTTGTTTTGGTTTTTTTCCCATGCGGCACATCCAAGGAAGTTTGGGGAAAACCTAACGTCATCTGTCGATCGACGCTTTTCAGGCACCTTATCAGAAACAGAACAAGAAGTGTGCAGAGCCTTGTGGAGGATTATCTGCACCGTCGCCGCTGCCGCCGCTCCTGTTACAGGTCGGCTGGAGGATCCCCGTTTGACGCCATGCGACACTCCTTCATATAAAAGCATGTGGAGACTCTCTTTTCTCTTGTATCGGCATGCACAAGACGTTACCTCATTTCTATTTCTTGCAGGTTTTTTTCTTCTTCTTCTTCTTCTTCTTCTTCTTCTTCTTCTTCTTCTTCTTCTTCGACCTTCATCTTCTCCTCCTGGATTTTTTTCTCTTGTTTTTGTTTTCACCAAAAGTGCACTGGCTATTTATTATTGTTTTAGGTTATTTTCAAAGCATATAAGTGTTGAATGTTACAGCGTTAAGGGAACAGGAACACTTCCTTTTTTTCGAAGACCATGGCATGTCAAAAATACTAAAGCATTATGGCCTAATTAGCTATGGTACAGCTACGTATACTCAGTGCATGATGTCAGTATTAAATTGCTTGCAGTTGTGGAGGGACCTCGGGAGCTGGCGGATGATGATGATGATGATGATGATCCTCCTCATTATTGTCAAGCTAATGACAGGATTTGGTGCATGACGGAGGTAACTGCCAGAGGGGACAAATCTGCTAGAAAAAAAGGGAAAAAAAAATCAGAAGAGACATATCCAGCGATCTCTCTCTTAAAAAAAAAAAAAATGACATTGCAGAAACTACATCCTCCTTTTTCATTTATTTAAAGCGTTGACCTTTGATGATAGAGTGCATGGGATCGTTTTATGTGATTTGTGACCCTTTTATTTATTTATATTTTTGCATTTGCATCATGAAACAGTTTTGAGAAGGAAAAGCAGTAATATTTGACAAATTTCATAAATATATCTAAAAATTAGTTTCTAGTGCCTTGAACCCCGTCTCATTATAGAATTGACTAAAGTGCCTCCCGTTACAACAGATGACAAAGAGCTTACTATGTGCAGCTTAACTTCTCCTGCCATAAAGATGCACTACTCCCTGCACATCTGGAAAAGTAGAGGGTTATAGACTAATAAGTGTGGATACAGATATGAATATAGCACTGATTCTGGGTCCAGATTTACTAGGCCTTTATAAACTCAATTCTCCTGGTTGGTGACACACAGCTGCTCTGCACATTTCCTGACACATAAGCTCAAGTATGGATTGTTTGCATGGAAGTACAAGAATAACTTGTTTTTTTTCTAATGCATGTGCAGGTATTTGAGTTTGATATCCTTAAATTCCAGTAGTTGTCTAAATGTGTATTATTTTCACAAATTTGTGGGTGAACAAAGCTAGCTGTTAGCTGCTAGCTGGTTTGGCTGACTCACCATCTGTCTCTGAATCCCAGTGAAAGTAAACGAAGAAAAATTAGTGTCCTAATCTAGCTATTGTAACTTAGCTGCAGTAATTGTAGTAGCTTCCTGCTAAATATCTTTAAAAAAAACACCACACAAATACACAAGGTTTCCATCTTTAAAATGTTGCTCAAACAAGGGGAAAATGTGACTTTGTTGGGGACTATTTTCAGTGGTGGGTTAATCCACATTTGGTGCTGTAGTGTGTATTTACATCAGCAGGACTGAGTTGTTTGTCGGTTTGAATCTGCACATTGGATTTAATGTCAAGAGGAAAATCAATGAATACACCCAGAATTATACTTTAATATTCTAGTTGCTGAACAGTGTGGCAAGTTGCGAAAACCTCCCTGTGTCCCGGATGACTGAGGGCACGACCTCGGTCGTATCCACAGCCCACGACTGCGGCACGACTAAACTTCAGAAGCTCTCAGATCCGCAGCACAGCCAGCAGCTCTTTTTCTTCCTCCTCTTCGCTTTCTATCAGCTGCCACTCCCAGAGGCGTCTGCGAGCCGAGGCCAAACAGCGCCCCCGTCCTGCACGAAACACTGGCCGCTCTCTGAGTGCCTGGACCAAAATCCTCTCCTGAAACTTGGATCTGCTCCTTTTAGAATAAGCCTGGACATGTGTATGTTGTTGAAAGCCGTCACGAGGCGTTGGTTTACCTCGCTCTTTTTTTTTTTTAAATGCCAAGGAGTTTTCAGTTGTGGACGCCACAGAACTGCATTCGGCACAGGTATTAGTTACTCTACACGCCAGCAAAGTGGTGCTGCCGCCGCTTTGTTTTAGGAGGGGGCCCATGGCTGTCCGAGGAAAACGCTGTCTTTACTCGGCTGTTTTTGTGGAGAACAGGGTTTAAAAAAATGAATCATGAGTGTTTGACTCTACTCAAAAGAATCTGGACAAAATGTACAGAGTAATCATGAAGGCAAACTGAGTTTAAAGTGTTTGTCCTTTTCTTAGTGCCCACACACTGTAGATCAAGGTTCCCTGTTGGATTTGCTGTCATTTTAAACTCAGACAAACGTTTTGGGACTTGGTGAAACTTGCAGACAGTTGGGAGGCGTCTTTAAACTGTTAATCTCTCAATCCCAGAGTTTCATCATCATAGAGACGTGTAACGACCAGTGGCTTTGTCATTGGTCCACTTCTTGTGATTCACTAGAGGCCTAAACAGAGGCACCTGGGAAAGTTTGATGCCTGACCTCATTCGTTGATGAGGATCCTAACAAGTCACCGGTTGTGGCAAAATTCAGCTGAGTTTCTTGTTTCTCTGTTAAACTGTAGACTTTTGGAGGCACATGTTTCTGAGGATGAATCGTGGGATTTGTGTGATGAGAAATGATGATGATTGATGTTTCCAAGATTTAACAGGTCTCACCAAATCCAAAACACCGAAATTATGAAGTTTTAACACTGTAGAGTCTGAGAAAAATTCGCACACTTGTATGAAATATTGACAGTTTCCTCACACGAACGTGTGCAGCTGCTACGGGAGGTTGTTCGTTGGGATTTCAGGTCGACGACAGTAAAGAAACATCCCTATATGTGTGTTTTTTTAAAGAGAACGTCCTCGTCGACAAGAGCCTCGTCTGAGTCGGCAGCTTTTGTTACGTAAGAGTCTGCAGGGTTTTTCTTTTATTTTTATTCAAACTAAAGTTGTGGGTAAAATCGACTCCTGTAGGATTTGGTTTGGATAAAGTGTCTGCAGACCAGTTTCATACTTGAATCTGTTTCCCTAAACTCGGGAGCTGAATCTCATCAGAGCTGAACTGTGCATCTTTTCCTATACTGACCTGACCCCGCCCCCCACCCATCTCACAGGTGTTTTCACTTATTTTGGATGATTAGACCTTTTTTCTTCAGGACCCTGTGGGCTCCTGTTGAACTTGTCAAGACTGGAAATCAGTCATCAGAGTCACTGAAAACACCTGCAGAGCCTCGAAGCTACAGTCAGACCTTCCCGCCCAACAACCCAGAGCTCAACAACACACAGACACACTTCCACAGAAGTAGATAACCTACCAGAACGACAGGAAATATTGACAGCAATGTGGAAAATGCCCTGATAAATTATCTTGAGCTTACAAATTATAATCTTGTTTGCACAAATGATCACAAGGGCCATATAAAAGATTCCTTTCTTATTCATGTAAGAGTATAATTTAAATGAAAAGAATATAATAAGAGTATATTTTAAGTGAAAAATGAAAAAAATGAATCAAAATGATTATTATAATAAGATAGTAATTTGTGTGTTATAGATCAATTATCAGGTGCAGAAATTATTACGTTGTTTGCACAAAGATCTTGTTTCAATTTTCTTTTATGAGGAACATAATATCTTGGGTGTGCAAGGTTGTAATTTGTGCGCCCAAGAATATTTATTATGTGCAAACAAGTTTCTAAACAGCTGGAAAAACAGCTACAATCCAGGTTTCAGTTCCAGTGTAACACCAGATTTAAGTGTTATGGGTTTTCTTTTTAGATTAATAGTCTAAAAAAGTGTTGGTTTTATTTACAGTGTGTGTGTGTGTGTGTGAGCAGCAGTTGTGTGTCATCACCCAGTCACTTTAAGGCCCGTTTCACAAACTGCTTTTGAACGTGGTAAGGAAAAGAAAAAGAAAAAAGAAAAAAAATCCCTTTAATTAACATTTCAGTCTGAAGGAAAACAACAAGAAAAAAAAAAGAAAACGCTGCGACAGGTGCTACATGTTAAACGCACAGTAGATCCTAGGGAGCAAAATTACAAATCTCACAACTTTTTTAAAGGATAGAATCTCATAAAAAAGAAGAAGTTCTATATTTTCTTGACAATTATTTGAAATTAGTGCTTAAAAGAAACCAACGTCAGGGTAGTTGCTAGTCTTGTGGTTTTTATTTCCATTTGTTCACACGTGTAGTGTTTACCGTGAGCCGCTGAAGGGACCAAATGAAGTTTTATAGTTGTTTCTTATCATTAGAGCAGCTGAACAGACGGATGATGATACAAAAATAAAAGGTTTGTTTTCTAGACTGAGGATCATATGTTTTAAAGAATTTTACAGTTTGTCGTTTTCAATCTTTGGACGTTTTCCTTTGATATGCAGTAGAGAGGGCGGGAGAATCACTTTTCAAAACAAAAGTCCAAGTTTTATATCTACAGTGAATATGATTTAGTTTAAAAGCTTCTAACTGCCAAGTCTAAAATGGTCAATAAAAAGATTTACAGCCGATCGCATGCTTTATCTCCAGTGGGCTGCATATCAACCATTTCTGTTAAACCTATGTGTTCTCATAACAGGCTCTTTGGAGAAAAAATTTTTTGCTTTGATTCTTTGTTCGTTAATTATTCTCTGACTGCTGACATAAGCCATTAAGGCAGAGTTTCTCAACCTGGAGGTGAGATTTTAGAACCTTTATAACAATATTTGTTTTATATTTTGTTACTTAAAGCTGCACTAAATGCAGAATATCCAACATTTTATTGTTTAAAAGTTTTTTTTTTATAAACAGGCTAAAAAACAAACAACGACCTTGTGTTTCTAAAGGGAAACTGAAGAATTTGGGGATAGTTTTCTGTGGGTTTGTCATTGGAAGCGACTGCCACAGTAAATCGATCAGTTGTTGATTAGTGCAGCTTTAAATTGGTTTGAAATATTGAATGATTTACATATAATCCATTGCAATCCATAGATTACTAAAGTATAACTCTTTCAAATTTCTCTCTGAAGTGATTAGTTTGATTTTTGATGATCAAAGTGAAACTAATCCATCTTAATTTGGAAAATGGATTAACATTGAAGTAACTAATCAAGTACATACACCCTGAATTTGTTGATTTGTTCCCCAACCTCATTGTTAATACTTTTAATTAATATATTAAAGAAAGTATAGCTGGTGGGCAAATATATCAAGGTTAAAATCACTCATTTCATACACAAGGTGGCTTCAAGGTGCTTTAAATACTCTTCTGCTTTAAAAGGAACTGAAAACAAACTTTGAAAAAGTAAATAAAAGAGAAATATCAGTAGCTGCAGCCCTAATTAAATGAATAAACTGAGACTGAAATTTCATTCTTGATCTCTGTAATAAAACCTCCTGACAATGAGAAAAACCACATGTAAACTCCTCAGTAAAACTAAATCAGATTTGAAAATCCGCCTTTTAAATATTAAAAATACAGATGGATTAAAACTCCTTACTTTTTCTGCATTAACAGTAAAAAAAACAAACAAAAAAACTCCTGAATTTATTTTACAAAGACGCATTTGTCTAAGAACGAACAGGTTGAGAAACTCTGCATCATGTTTCACGAGTGTTGAAAGGGAATGTCTGTGATTAAAACAGCCATGACTTCAGTGATGATGATGATGATGACGATGATGCAATTAAGAGTTTAAAGTATGAAAATATTTTTTTGAGGTTGTTCGGTTGTGATTTCTGGGAAAGTGCATGAACGACTGAGGACCGGACTGCATGATCATAACACTGGAATAAATCAATGCTGGTCATGTACTTTTTTGCTCACACAGACGTTATCCTTACTATGATCGGCACTTCATCGTTTCTCTGGTTCTAAAATGGTGTTTTTCACCTGGACGGGTCGATGATTCGGTTCAGTTCTTCATTTAACTGTGGTTCGTCTGCTCCCTCTCGTCAGAAGAGTCAGAAGCCAAAGTCTCGTCCCAGCCAGGATGGCTGAAAAGTCCTGGTGCTGGAAACAAAACAAAACAAAACAAAACAACAACAAAAACAAAAACAACAACAAAAAAAGTAAAAGGTCATCTCAACTGGGCTGTTGCCATCCTCCCTGAACCCTGGAGTCGTTCACATTGCAGTACGTCCATTCTTTTTTTAAAATTTGTTTTTCTTATGGGTTCTCGCTGCAGTATGCAATGTTTGTCATTTGTTGGTGAGGCATAGTCTGTAACCTATGCAAGGTTAGTTGACATTTTATGTCCAATCTGACGTCCTCATAGTACAACAGGATCAATAAATTTTGAAAGATACGACTCTGCTGTTTTGTTTCTTGTTGAACTTCTGTGGCTCAATGTGAGAATCGTTACGTCAACTTTAGCTTGACGTGCTCTTTTAGCGGCAGCCGCGGGAAACTGCAACGTGAGCAAAGTCAAGTGTTAGTTCACAAAAAAGTTTAACGAATAAATTCATTAGAAAGGAAACGTCAGTGATTCACTGTTGGTTTAAAAATGCCTTGAACATGCTGAGTTCTACTGCATCAGTCAGTCAATCTGTCCTGTTATGGATGGATCGGTGTTTTCAGGAGGTTTCTGGTCATTTTCAGTCAAGTATATCTGTGGCCAACTTTATTTTATTTTACTTTATATTCAAACCTTTTAACACTTATTTAAACTTTATGTTTCTATCTTATTACATTTATTTTTTTTGGAACCCATCAGGTGCAAGGCTGCTCTGACAGAATGACCAATTTATTTTTCTAATGATGGAAAATGGTTCATCATATTTTATGGTCAACAACAACAATATTGTGTGTTTTATTGCCTGTTTTCATATTTTAAATAAATGTTCTGTGGTATGTGTCTATCAGCATATTTAGGGGACAGATCTCAACTTAAATATTTAACTTGGCTTTTAGTTCACTGAACTTAAACTTGTTGTTTCTAGTCCATTAGAATCGAAAAATCCAAGTCGGGTTCACTCAAACAGATTTTGTTTCTCCATTATTCATGATGTAGATATTTTTAGGGCAATTGTTTGCCCCAGAATTTTAAAGTAAACTAAAAGAGGAACTAGGGTTCCTGCGTATGAAAGTGACTCTCAGGATTTTCAGGTTTCCCCAGGTTTAACCTGAAACTATGGCTCTTCAGATGTACATGGGGGCAGAGAGACTGCCGAGATCTCACTAGGGTGTCTGGTGGGTACGGGGCCAGTTTCACCACATTTGCATCGCACAGCTTCAATTTTGAAAAGCTGCACGACTCAAAACAAATGGCACGTTTGCAACAGTGCAAGAGCTCTGCAGGAATTTAGCAGCAATTTGTGATGGACAGTCACTGGTGAAACACGACGCTGCCGGCATGTGTGATCTTTGAGCAATGCTCACAAGTTGCTTTGTGAAGCAGGCCCCCACCCAGTAAGACTGGTTTATCAAAGTCCAACTGGGGGGGTATGAGAAGAAGAAAACACCAAAAAGTTAACCATTTGGGCAGATGGTCTCCAAACAACACCCAGGCAGGTTCACCAATGTTAGAAATGAAGGTGAACGTTTCCCAGGAATCAAAGAACCTGCAGCTTTGGAGGATTAACCGAGTTTTATTCCTCATGTTTCTACCGTCTGGTGTGATGACAGGAAACCCTTCAGGGCAGCACAAGAGCAACATGAGCAAAGTCAAAGTCCAGGAACAAACAAATGTTAGAACAACAGCAGCACGTGTAGATGTGACCTCTCCAAAATAGTCCGGCATGTGAAGCAGCTCAGGGTGTCAGAACACAATGACCCTGATCAGCAACGTTAGCATCAGCATGTGTTCGGCTGACGACGCTGTACAGTGAAACAAGGGTTAAAAGCTGGTCAGTCACAGGAATGAAATGGCTTTAATGGCACTTTCTGATTTAACAGTTGCCGATTCCTTTAAAAACTTTTTTCCATTGACGGCTCATTGTGGGCTCTTTAAATTTCTTTATTTAGTGACAGAGTTTTTTTCCGCAGTTTGTGTAAAACCTGTCGCAGATAAGTTAAGAAAAGGACGAAGGGCAAGAAAAAAGAGAACAAAAACAACAGGAATGGAACAGAAGGAGAAAACAAACTGGAAGTTAGGAAAAAAAGACATGGACAGACAGATTATATTTGGGCACAATCCCAATATAATCTGTCTGCTTCAACCCCAGCTTCCTTAAAGCTGAGGTGTGTATCCATGTGGGAGTGTTTTTAACCAACCCTGACTCCTGGAGTTTACATTTATATTGACCGTCAACCACCATCCATGACACAATCCACCATCATCCACCACCATCTGCCATCCACCACCATCCATCATCATCTGCCATCATCTGCCATCCACCACTATCATCCACCATTCATCACAATCCACCATCATCCACCATCTACCATCATCCACCATGCACCAACGTCCACCATCCACCGTCCAGCCGCAGTGAAACTGGTAAAGAGGTTCGGTTGGAGATGAACCTGATTTCCAGGAGACCCTTGGTTTTGCAGTGTGTCAGGCTGCTCAGTGCAGCAGCACAGACTCTATACCCTGTAAATGTGTAGCTGCTCTGTGGGCTGTGGTGAACCATCTGAGTCAGCGAGGAACTATTCTTACTGAGCTAAGAATACGACTGAAACGGCAGCGTCTGAAGCAGCTTCCGCAGACACATGAACCACAGCAACCCTGATACTGTGCTCCACACCAAGAGCCCTCATGCAACTCAAACCACCAAACAAGAGGACATTGGTTGCAAAAATAAAAAATAATGACAGCAAATGGAAAAAGCTGAAAATATCCGAAGGCTCTCCTCCACTGCAAACACCCAATTTTGCTTCGAAGATCTTAATTAAAGTCGATCATCTGAAATAGTTGATAATAGTCGAATATATTGAATATGTACATGTCTGGTGACCACATCGGTGCAAGCAGACCCATTGGCCTCTTACAGGTCAGATGTTTCAGATCTTAGGCCGCTTTTTTTATCTTCAACACAGCTGCAGCCGCCGGCATCCTCTGGAGATTGCCAGAGAGCGTACGATGGACAAGCCAGTGTGAAATGTTTCCACTGAAACTCCACAGCGACGTTCAGGTCACGGCCACCAAGCCGGACGGGCCAACTACTCGCTACGGAAACAACGGGGGGGCATCGCCGTCTGGGACTGCGATGGCAGTGGACTCTAGGATTAAATCCACAGAGAAAGGTGCAGGGTTGTTGTGGTCGTGTCCTTACACTGTTGTCCAGTGGTGCAGTCTGCAGGTGCAGGTCACCTGTTGCTACCGCAGCTGTCGACCTGTCAGGGCTGCACATAAGCATCAGCGATCCGCAAACAGCATCATTGCTTGCGACTTCGATCGTGGACACTTAAAGTCGGTTTTTGCTGAGATTCAACCAACATGTCAAGTTCAACCTGATGTGACTGACGTCAGGCTACAGAACAGACGCTATCATCGCACATCTGTCCCAATTTCATGGGCTAGCAGGGGCTGCTCACTCAACACACACCGTACGTAACGCCGCTGCTCGGACCCGTCTCCGAGGTGAAACCTATAGTCCATCTGCAGAGACCAGATTTCACGCTCATTGCTCATAAATATTGGACTGCTCCTTTAACAGACTGTGACACATTTCATCTCCGCAGAGGGACAACAGTTACTCATCCGCTCACTGTCTCCGCTGGATGTGGATTTTTCTGACACTAATTCCTACACTGTTTTCATAAGATGCAGTTTCTTTTCTTCATCTTTCTTTTGTTATTACTTTTTTTTTGCATGATTCACACTGAGGCTGGAGACCACTGCAGCATACAGTAAATGTTAGCAAGCAGAGCTGCTCCTGTATATAGAGAGGAAGCCTGGGGCAGAGTGCATGTTAGGTTAGTGTGGGCGGACGCAGTGGGGGTGGGGATTGGGGGGGGGGGGGGGGTCCAGAGGACGAAAAGCAGAACGGAAACAAAGAAAAAGACAAAGAGACAGGATAGAGGAGGAGGAGGCAGACTACCAAATACCGAGAGGTTTGCTATTTGGGGAAAGAAGAGAGATGGAGATACGGGACTGGGAAAAAAAAAGAAGAAGAAGGTGAGGGAGACATGTAAAGAGTCCAGGAAACAGACCTGCTCAGGATTCCTGGAAGACGCTGAGGGGGATTCAAGGAGTTCCAAGGCCCAGAATTTCTCCTCCTGTCCAAAAAACACAAGATCAGAAGTTTAAGGACTGGAAAAAACAAGTCTGCTCTAATGAAAGCCTCAAATATTATAAAGCAGTGGTGGAAAGTATCTAAGTACATTTTTTTCAGTACATGCAGCATCTATTATCTATAGATAATGTCTGCATACAGTGTGTGCTCCTTTATACTTCCACTACACCATGTTTAATAGGAAAAATTCCATTTATTTTACAGGTCACTGAGTTACTGGTTCATTTTACAAACAGGATTAACAATGCATCATATATCAAATGCTCTGCACGTGTACACAGGTGTTTTCAGCCATGTGGCTCATTAGACCCGATCAGGTTGGATTGACATGAGGTCACTTTGTCACCAATGGGACAGGTAAAGATATAACTTGTTCCAGATAGATAGATAGATAGATAGATAGATAGATTGATAGATAGATAGATAGATAGATAGATAGATAGATAGATAGATAGATAGATAGATAGATAGATAGATGGATCCCTCTCCCTCTGCAGATAGATAGATGGATGGATGAATGTGGATCCCTCTCTTCCTCAGTCCCCCTCTGGTTGTGTAGCATCCTCTGGATCAGACAGCGTCTAGCTCTGCTCAATAATTGAGAGCTGCTCCGTCTCTATTGTTGGGGCTGAAATCTGCCGGCAGACTGATCAGACTGAAACCTGAACCGCTGGAGGTGAGCACCTCCCGCACCCCTGCCCATACATGGGAAAAAAATGTATTCAAAAACAAAAGGCCGGCGTACGATGTCTCGAGCAAATGTGCTGGCGAACACGGAGGGAAGGTGGAGGACGGAGGAGGACGGGAAGAGGATGGGACAACGCTGGACAGATACACAAGGAGAGACGCATGACGGCATCCGAAGCAACTGCAGAGACAAAAAAAAAGGAAACAAAAAGACACAAAACAACTGCAAAGGGACACAAACTGATGTTGTCTCTAGTCGTTTTGTGTCCCTTTGACACTTGAGGCTAAAGTTACTGTAGTTATTGTTGGCAGATATTATAACAAAAAAGAAAAACTGAAAAAATGAAATGCATTATCATTCCTACAGCTGATGGATGGATTATGATGAAATTTGGTTCAGACATTCATGTTGTCCTCAGGACGAACTGTGATCACTTTTCTGACCCAATGATCGGTCGATTTAAGATAAGATAAACTTGAGGAAATTCACGTTTAATCGAGAACATAATCATCAGAATGAGACATAACGAACATAACTGTGCTTGGTATTTTTGGAAACACTGCACTGAGATTGTAGAAATCTGTGGGTCAAAACGATGCTCAGACGCATAAAATGAGTTTGTAAAGTGGAAAACGGTTAAGTTGAAGGTTGGGGCAGGTGCGTCGTTGGCACCAGCTTCAAACACCCACTCGCATTCCCCAACGTTTCTCTTATGCAGACATACAGACACGTCTGACCTCATAGCCTGGCTGTCTCCTCAGGTTTCATTTTCCACCAGAGCGCTCCAGCTCTCACCTGAGCCGCCGTCAGTCTATTCAGGGGCGAGGAGGCAGGGCTGGGGGGGCGAGGGTCAGGCCGGGGCGTCCCCCTTCGACACGGGAAAAGCCAGACGGCCCAACACGGCGGAGAACGAGCAGTCGGCTCGCTGGGTTTTCCGTCTCTTCCTCTGTCTGCTGACATGGAGCTGGGAGCGTCCATATGGCCTCACAGCGTGGAGCACCCTCTACGTGGGGAGACCAGAACTGGCTTTATTTCTGGCCGTCCGGTCTGCATCAGTGCCTCTGTTGATTTTGCTGTATGTTGCACATTTTAAATATTTTCTTTAAATCATTCATGGATAAATGAACAGGCCTGCATGGCACAGCCCCCAGAGGCCCTGAGCCAGAGCCTCTGTTGCACAAAATCGCTAGCAGGAGATGCAAAACGCCTCCAAACTTTTCATGTCGTATTTTGTCTTTTTTAGTCTGTGGTCTTATATTCGAAGGGAAAATGGTGTGTTGTAATGCAGCTACAGCTCCGTACTGCTGTTTTCCTTTTTTTTTAGCCTATATTTGCACACATTTTGTCAGTTTGTCCTACTAAAAGCTGCCGAATTGGCCTTGATCAGATCCTGTCTGTAGTGTGGATTCCTGGAGCTTTTATTCTTGAGGGACACAAATTTGACTGAGTTATGACTCTAACTTACCTCACACAGTATTTTTGCCCCGGCTTCAACCCTCTGCCCCCCCCACCCCCTCCAGTAAAATTTTTGTCTTTCTCTTTTGTCTTTCTCCTGCTAAATGTCCACGTCCGCCACAGACCCGATCCCATCGCTTTCACATGGTCGAAATGATGTGAAATCGCTGAGGAGCACAGGTTAATATTTTACTCTGACACTCTCCCTGTACTGTAAATAAATTAACATGGCTGGACCAGACTTTCCAGCAGATACCTTGCCTTAGCTTGTAAGCAGTTTCAGAGGTCGACCTCTGCTCAGTGGGCAGCATGGTGGAAGGAGCTCCTCTTAGGCCGGTGTCCTGTTCCCTCCATGGATCATATTAGGTCATGAAATATTCACATCTGTACTGTCTTGAGTGTGTTGCCTCTGCTTTACCCACCATCTGTAAAGGGAGACAAGGCCACAGTGTCAAAGATTAGCCACCTAACTTAGGCTTTTGAGCATCTTTTAGCTCACGGTTTTTGGTTTTGTGCCCCATTTTCTGTCTAGTTCAGCTGTTTTCATCAACAAGTTCCGTTCCCTAAGATGGTTTTAGGCAGGTGTTTCGTAGATGAGCCTTGTCCGGTGGCGGACATCAATACACCTCTGCTCCCCAGCAGCAAACAGTAGACAGACACAGTTAAGCCGGACTCAGACTGCAGGAGGTTTAGACTCCGAATTGAACTTGTTCTGTCAGACAATAAGGAGGAACTTCACAGATTATCTCCTCTCTAATCTCAATCGTGCACACACTACAAGATCTGAGAATTATAAGAAGGCAGAAAGAGGGAATGTGGATCTGCCAGCAGCGTATTCAGTCCACCACCCCCTGGTAAACACAAGTGTACACAGATGGGTCAAAAAGACCCAGGACATCAGACAGCTGGGGTTGGTTTATCAGCTCCAGACAGGGAAGTTGTTGCATTAAAGCGAACTCCAGATTATCTGGGAGTCTACACAACGGAGATGCTGGCAGTGCTCTCGGCTCCCATGGTGGGCAGGAGAAAAATAAAAACCAGGAAACGTTTTAATCTGCTCTGATTCTGCTCTGGCTCTCACCGGAGCCGGAGATCCTTCCACCCAGCCGCCAAAAAGTCCCGTTCAAAGCATGGGAAGTGCATTTCAGACTCATCCGGCGAGTTGTGGCAGGTAGATTCTATGTGGGCACACATAGATCTAAGGGGAAATAAGGAGGTGGAAAGATTAGCAAAACAAGCATTACACTGAGACACCACTGATGAGTCTGCGAGCAGCTCAGGAGGTTTAAGACTGGATCTGTTAAACCCCTCACTTTACCAGATAATCTGGGAAAAAACATCAGTACTGACCACGGTCCCAGAATGGCTCCTCTCTGGGGGGGGGGGGTAAAATGGAGTTAAATCGGCCCAGAAACCTCTCTAGTCTGAGCCCAGGTTTGAGGGAGCAGGTGCTGAACATGGTGGAGCATTTAGTAGCTAAAGAGCCAGAGGTTTCCCTTAGGAGATGGTGGAGACCAAAACCAGAACTAAAAGAGAGGGAGACCTGGACTTAGACTCCTCAGGTGGACTCAGAGACCAGATCCAGATGAAGGATCATGTTGCTCTGTAACAGCTGGTTGTGGAAATAAAACAGCTGTTTGCTAATACGGGGATAAAATGTAAGGGATCAGTGTCTGTTGGCTTGAGTCCTTTCTGCAGTGAAATCATCAAAATCTATCAGTTTTGCAGGTGTTTTCAGTTATTCTGTGATATTAGACTTCTGTTCAGGTTTAAGTTAAGCAAAGAATAACAGGAAGTCCAAAAACTACATTCTGCTAAAGCATAAATTTGACTTCAAAGTAAAGTCTGAACCCTGAGCACATCGGTGGATGAGTTTTGATGTCAGCTCATCATCACCTGTCCCAGTATGTGAACTCCAGGCGTCTGCTGAACAGCAACGGGCCCCACCAACTTTTTCCATAAGCCTGATCTCAGTGAATGTTTGTCCATTGTCAGCCATGTTAGGAGGAGGAATAACCCCGGCCACAGCCGCCTCCTCCTCCTTCTCCTCCTCCTCCTCCAAAAGGAGCTATAGAAAAAAGTAAGACAAGTTTGGATGAGAACACAAACATGATGATCTTTTAGAATAAAGGAAAAAGAGAGAGACGCCCCTCACTCATTCAGATCCTGTTCTCTTCCCATTGGCTTGGGTGGAGTCTCCTGAACTGAGGTCTGCAGTCTGACCCTTTAGGGGTGAATGGGGCCTGAGTGACATCTGTCCGTCTTCCAGCATCTTCCATCCGACGCTGAGAGATGTGCTCCTCCACCGTTGTTACTGGTTTGAGCCCAGTTTCTTCCTCTCTAAATATCTTTGGGTTAACAGCCCCCCCCCCGCTCTTCTCACATTAGATTAGTGCAGCTGAGAGGGGATTTGGGAAGCTACATTTCGTTAAGGCGACCCATTGACAGCCCATTTCGCTTAGCACCAGCGGTAATGTAGAAATGTGTCATTTGCATTGCTATTTTAAGGCCACACAAATATTTATCCGGGAGCAAGACAGGAGCATTAGTGCGTAGCAGGAAACAGGAACAGCAAAAGAGGAAAAGAAAAAAAGCAGCATCGACGTGACGACGCTGTTTTGTAGAGGAGACCAGAGAACGGGACTATATCAGTTGGAGAACTTGCACAGAACAGGGCACATCAGGCAGAGAAGAACCATTTTCCCCCACAGTTATCTTTCACTTAAAAAGACCCTCAAATCCATCATTTACATACAAGTGGACTTTAAACTGTTAAAGCATCAAGTCTAAGTGTTTTGGTCGAGATCAAAAAGTTGGCAAATAACTCAAAAATCTGTAAAGACTTGACCGGACACTTTAGGTCCTAGTATTCAGCTTTTATAAAAAAAAGCATTTATAGATGTAATAACTGGTTTCTAAGTAAAAAAAAATAATGCAGTTGTAAGCAGATTGAAATTTCCAATAATTTGTTTATCAATATCTATTACTCTTCCTGTGGACGAACATCAATGGAGGCTGCTGCTTAAACAGATGGTGAACACCGAGTAAAATAAATATGGTTAAAATAATATATTGTATTATAGTAAATCACAGCCGGTCTGATCCACATTTCCAACGCAGCGCCTCTATGACGGTCTCCTTTTTTATTCATCCGGACTAGGGCCTGAAACTGTTGGAATGAATAACTTAAAAAAGAAAATCATCCATCAGCCGCATCATAGCCTCTGTGTCCTGCCCCCCCCACGGCAGGGATCCCGCCTGCCGCCCACCCGCCGCCGCCCGCCGGCCGCTGGCACATGGACAACTAGACTAAACGACTGATACCAAACAAAGCTCAGTGGAGGAGCAGGCTTGTAAATGATGGATGATACTGGGCTACAGTCGACACGCCGAGCGACTCAAACTCTTGAGTTACAAGGTGCAAAGTGCAAAACCCGACAGCTGATTTAGTTACAGGAGAGTGTGTGTGTGTGTGTGTGTGTGTGTGTGTGTTGCTCTGCTGTTAAAGCAGGCAGGAAAACAAACCCAAGAGCCACTTACCGAGGCCGGGCAAGATGACAACAACCCGCACCGCGTTCGGATACAAATTCAGTTTGAATAGACGTTGTGGGAGTTCGCAGCGCGTCGGTGCTGAAATCTCCCGGTGGGGACGGACTGAGGCACCTTTAGGCAACGAAAAGCCCAAAGGTCAACTGGTTTAATCATTTGAATTTACCTTTTACCTGCAGGCCGTGTGTATATATATCCAGTAGGGGGCAGATCAAGGTCAAATCATCTGTCACCGACACCAGAAGATCCTCAGAGAGGTTTGGTTTTCACACAGCTCAGAACCTTCAGTTAACTGATGTCTTTTGAGATTGTTTGTGTTTTTTGTTTTTTTTTTTTTAAAAAAGCAAAATTCACCAGTTCGCCAGGTTTCACTTAACATGGTGATGAAACAGTGCTGCAGTGACTCCAGGTTCACTCAGCACCGACATGATCATTTTGAGAATCTTATCTTTGCTCTGGCATCAAAGGCTACTGTTCAGACTGTGGGATCTCTTTCTTGATCTCCAGAGGATGAACCGTTCCGATTTTAACCATCTCCACGAGCTTTTTATCTGGCACCATCTTAATGGTTTTAGCTCCCGCGCTTGTAGAGGCTCAAAGAATAGACCCTGTATCAGGTCGTTGGTAGACACCAGCTGTAATTACCACCGGAGCCTCTAGGGGACACTAGAACAACTTCAGACCCCTATGGTGTCCACATTCAGGTGTCATGAATGCACCTGTAGCCCGGGGTGTGCTGGTCCTCCGACGCAAACGTGGAGGACGGTGACGTCAACTCCACTGCAGCATCACATCAACACGAGTTGATCAAAGTTATTCCTGGCAAAACTGCTACGAATAAAAGGCGAAGCCACAGCACGGGTAATGCGAGAGCACGCCGCCGCCGCCATCGTTGTTGTTGATGCCCGGAGCTGTGTCTCCCTTGTAAAGACCACTTTAGGAAAACTTTATTTAAAGTGTGCTCAGATGCATGAGTTCTTCCTCTTCCTCTGGGCGGCCGGCCTTTGCATCATTTACATAACCCTGCCCCTTCCCCTTTGTTTTTTTTTTGTTTTTTGTCTCCAGTTTGTTTTCATTGTTTTCGTCACACGCAGTCTCGCTGCCCCCCAGCGAGGCCTTCCACTGGACGGGACGGCGTCTTTAATACGCACTGACAGCGGATACCGGCTTTCTGCTTGTGTAAGTGCACATACTGTAAGGATTCGACTGCCTTTTAAGGCCGGAGACAGAACTCTAAAAATAGGAACTGTGAATAATACGTCAAAACAATGGTCTTCAGGACAAAGGGACGGTTTGGGAGGACTGTCTTGGGAAGGACGGAGGAGCCGAACGGGCCGGCGTCAGCTCGGTGTCAGTCAGTGAGTGGTGGCCGGAGGCCGGAGGATGGTCCCCGGCGGAGGAAGGTCATCGCGTGGAGATGGACACGTGAAAGACGCAGCTCTGCAGCTTTTCATGAAGATGAGACCGTTACGTCTGGACAGAAAGAAGAAATAATGCTGAAGCGACTCAACGGCCTGTGGAGGAAAAATATTAATAAATTATCTCCTACTGGTGATTTAGATTTTGGTTATTTCACAACCGTAAATTTCAACCGCTCAGTTCAGTGTTGTGGGAACCTTTTACCACAATAACCAGTCTTTATTAATTATATCAAACCTATAGCTGAAGCAGCAGAGTTTTTATCACACATACACCTCTATAAAATCATGTAGACTTCAAGGAGGTCAGACACAATAACTCAGTTAATAATTCTCAACAAATTTAATAATAAATTAGTTTTTTTTAGTAAATTTCTGAGCCTAATGAAAAAAGAAAAGGCAAGTTACATTGTGAATTGTTTGGACATGTTTCACTGTTTTCAGATGTTTTATAGAGGAAATGATTAAAGCTCCCATTTTATTTTTATCCTAGAAAACAAAAGTTATTCCACATTTATTCATATGCAATAAAAAGAAAAGAGGACCAGCTTGTAAAAGCATTTATCTCTGGTGCTACCGATTTTCTGTGGTCTAATGCAAACAGAACAACGGAACCACACCACAACAAACTACTTCATCGTCTCCAGACTGAACGAGTCTTTTCGTAGACCTCAGCCGGCAGCTTGTTCGGGGCCGGTGGGACTTTTCCTCGGGCAGAACCTGAGAACCCGCCGCACCTGTGAGCTGGGACTGCACCGCGATACGGGTCTGGGTCGGCCCCACTCTGCCTTTCAGCTGACAGGACACCTCCCCTACAAGTCAAATGTCAGTGTTTGTGCCTCTCAAAAAAAAAAAGAAAAATCATCAGACCGGGGTGCGTGACTACGGTTTTGCCCTTGACAGTCGTGTCCTCCCCTTAGCTGTTTCTTTTATGATGGATTTATCTGCATTATTGTCCAGCATGAGTCACAAAAACCAGAAAAAAAACACACACACACAAGCTCGTCCTGTGTAAAAACAGGAGACATCACCGAGGCAGATTGTCCCAGAAACATGGTTCCTATGTTCATACAGCGGTGAAACTCAGACTGTGTTAAACCTTTTTCATACAACAGAACGTATAAAGCACCACCAGCTTTTCTGATAAGCTCCATGTTTCCTGTATATAACACATGACATGTCTGGCTACTGAGACTGTCCAAAAAAAAAAAAGTGTAGAAGTCTCTAATAATTGGTTCAATTAGCCGCTGGCGCCGACGGCAGCAGACAATGTAAGACGGCCTGACATGAAACTGACACATCTGATTACACCGGGCTCCCGATGGAGGATGAGATTTTATCAGACTTGTGGCGAGACTGAGGCTTCGTGTCCTCAATGTACAGAGGAGTCGAAATGTGCAAAAAAATTCAAAACAAAACACTTCTTCTTTACAGATCTTATGTAAAAAAAGAAAAACACTGCAAAATATCAATATGATTTTTTTTTAATATTTAAAGAGATGACAAACAAGAGGATTCTTCCAAAAACATAGACCTGCTTCTGGGAATACAAAAAGTTGAACCATAGCAAAACAGTCATTTGATAATGGTAATAATCCTTCTCTCAATGTCTCTCAAGCAAAAACATGACAGAAGAGAAACAACAGGCAGTTTCAGAAAGACTCCAGCTCCACCTTGTGGCTCGTCTTTGTCCATACAGTTTTGTTTGTTTTTTTTATTTAAAAAAAAGCGCTAAACACATCCCCATATCCAGAAGACAATCCATCACAGGGAGGCGTGGGAGGGATGCTGCGTTGGCATGGAGACAGGCCCTGGCAACGGGCGAATACTACCCCCCGTCGCCATGGCAACCCCGCGGACCGGCGAGTGGCAGGAGAGAGGAGGAGATGTCAAAAAGCTGAGGGGGGGGGGCTGGAAACACAGAGTAATGGAGGAGAGGAGACGTTACGACGCGAGGGGGGAGAGAAACTGGGCTTTTATGGGTAAATGGTGAGATAATAGAATGAGATTAAAGAACACGACACTAGTGCTGCCTTCAGAAAAAAAAGAAAAAAGAAATAAATGAGGCTAAGAGAAGCCTCCGGGCCACATTTGGTGCTACTACCGTTTCACTTAAATCACTTTTTCTTTTTCTCCCCCTCCCTCCATGTCTCTCTCCCTCTCTCTCTTTTCTTTTTTTTTTTTTTTAAACTGAGTCATGTCCCTGATGTGTGACCTGTTTAATGAGAGATAAAGTAGGACAGCCTTTTCCTGCTGGGCACTTCTCAAACAAATTCAGCTCCCTCTCACTACGCCGGTAAATAACGGAACAAGCGGAGGACCAAGAAAGGTGGAGGCGAGCCACTCACATCTGCGGGCGGACGGAGGCGAAGCAGCAGCTCCCTCCATTTATTCTATCTGACACTAAACGAACACGTACACGGGCCTGGTTGAAACTGCTGCCACATCTGGATTTATATATCCTCAGGGATAAATGCAAATCAACCCAATTTTGTATGATGAGAATTCAATAAAAATGTCCAAAGTTACACAAAATGAGGGAATAATATAAAATTACTTGCATAATAGTGAAATTATACAAACATATAATGTTCCCCAGACATAATTATTGGAGCCCTTCACTAGAAACTATTGTTTCTTGCAGATGTCTAGAAGCTTCTTGCACCTCTTTAGTTGTGTGGTGTTTTTGCCACAACCTGCATCAGCCTTCTCCTTCTCTCACTCTTCATCCTGGAAGCATCTCTGCAGTTTAATGACGGTGACCCCCCCGACACCTCACACGTTCTAAGTTTGATGGCTCTGACGTGAAGCGATGGCTGAGTCCCCCGTGGTTTCACAGATGCTTTCTAATGTGAAAAAAGGGCTTAGAAATTATATAATGGCTTCTGAATGCAAACCTCAGGCTGTCGGCACAGTAAGAGGCATAGTAGGGCAAACCTGTGTGTGTGTGTGTGTGTGTGTGTGTGTGTGTGTGTGTGTGTGTGTGTGTGTGTGTGTGTGTGTGTTTTAATATGTATGTTTGTGTGTTTTAGTGTGTGTGTTCTGGTTAGGAATTCAATGTGCAGGATGATGTTCTCTCATGCTGAAAAAATCTGTCCTTCCTTTTCTTGTTTCTCTCCTGGGGTGTGTGTTCACATATATTTCAGAGTGTGTGTGTGTGTGTGTGTCTGTGTGTGTGTGTATGTGTGTGTTGCAGCTCTCTGTGGGCTCTGAAGGCATCTGGTTATGTCTAAACAGACGCTGCAGTGTCATGTTCATATTATCATATCTTTAAATTTCCCATGTTGCTGATACTCATGTTCACATTTTCAGGAACAGGTTGAAAAGTTCTCATATTAAATTACTCTTTATACTGATGGATCAAATGACTGAAATGTTAAAGGAGGCTGGTTGTGGAGATGAATCCACAGAGGATCATCGTCATCATCTCTGCATCTAAGATCTAAAATTTAACCAACATTTAAATAAAATCAACACTGTCTTGACTTTGTAGACATATTCTGCTTGTTGCTCGACGGCCGACTACACTGATGTAAATATACAGTAGTTCATTTAAAAAGTTGAAAATAGTTCATATGAAAACTCTGTTGTCTTTATCTGCTGGACCAGTGGTTAATATCATGGTCACTGGTTCTGTTTGTCCTACCAGGTTCCTGTACTACAGCTGGATGTAAACAGGAAGAAGCTGAGATGAGGTTGTGACCCCCCCCCCCCCCCCCGTAATGATGACACACACACTGGACCTAATTCAACACTTTACCTTAAAGAAATAAAACAGAGCAGCTAATAAAAGTCTCTTCTTCTCTAACGATAAGAAACAGTTATTGATCTACTCAGACGATCACTTATCAGTCTTGCTGTGTTATTGGTTTTTGACCCAGTGAAAGACCCAGCGATTGTATTAGAGTTGGGATCAGTCTGTTTACTGCAGCTGGGACAGAGAAACAAAACACTCATTTTGTGGTTGATTTAATACTTCATAACTTTATATGAAGTAAGATTGAAACACTTTAAACAGTAAAAACTAATTATTTTGCTCATTTCAAATGTTTAATGATAATTTAATAAGATTGCTGAATCTGAGTTAGGCTTTTAGGCTGGCAGGGTGTCACACATGTGCTCTACTTCCTGGTCAGAACCTCAACAGCACCACCTACAGGCTGGTCTCTGTCAGTGCCTGAGTCATGGAGGACACTCAACATTCTACATATGTACATTGAAAATATATATATATATATATATATAGACAAACACTGATCAGCCACAACATCGAATTATCATCCAATTATCAGTTCAATGTTGTGGCTTATCGGTATGTGTGTGTGTGTGTGTGTGTGTGTGTGTGTGTGTGTGTGTGTGTGTCTACATACTGTATGTGTATCAGTCGTTGTGCTGCCTGTATACATAGATATACAGTACATACATGTTGCGTGTATGTGTGTGTGCGTGTGTGAGAGACAGAGAGAGAGAGTAGAAGACTCTTAATACCTCACTTTTCCTAATGCTTTTCACTCTTAATACCCTGGTCTGAGAGAAAGAGAGAGAGAGAGAGAGGGAGTGAGGGAGAGAGAGGGAGGATGTGCGACACACACTCCCAGTGAGAGAGAGAGGGAGAGAGAGAGGATCTGTCTGGGGATTTGGACAGCTGTCAATTAAAATCCCTCGACACAATCCACCTCTCCTCCTCCCCCATCACACCGGCCGACATCCCTCTGCTCAATGGCACTCCTGACAGCACACGCATGTATCACTGATGATGACTCCGCTCTAACCCTTTGCCCCCCCCCACTCACCTCCTGCACCTCCCTCATGACATGCATGTGTGTGTTTTTATAAGTGTGTGTGTGTGTGTGTGTTGTGGGCAAGAGGGCTGAGGCTGTTGTTATTATTTCTCCGGGGCTGTAATCCCCCCACACACACACACACATTTGTGGGTTATTGTAGCTGTGGTTGTGCATGACCGTGTATGTGGTTTTGTGTTTGTGTCTGTGTGTGGTTTTGCGTGTGTGTGTGTCTGTGTGTCTATGTCTGTGTGTGTGCGTGTGTGTGTGTGTGTGTCTATGTCTCTGTGTGGTTTTGTGTCTTTGTCTGTGTGTCTGGTTTTGTGTGTGTGCGCGTGCGTTGTTAATATCCTCTGTAGGCTGCTGTGAACAAGCGGAGATTTTCTTTTTGTATCTGGTGATCTGGGTTCCTGAGGGCATTTGAACACATGCAGACACGCTAAGGTGGGTAGGATGGAGGAAGGGAGGCCCTACCCAGACCTGTGTGTGTGTGTGTGTGTGAGAGTGTGTGCATGTGTGCGTGTGTGTGTGTGTGTGTGTGTGTGTGTGTGTGTGTGTGTGTGTGTTTGTGTTGGGGGGGTACCAAAGCTGAATGCGAAAGCTGGAGGTGTGATTCGTGATCAGTGGAGGCCGACGATTGGCTCACAGTTTCTCCAGTTGCAGTTATTTTCCAGTTCAGTGCTCATTCAGTGCACACACACACACACACACACACACACACATATGTGTGTGTACTTCTACAGCTATGAGGACCTTCATAGTCATAATACATTCCCTGGTGGCTAACCTCAGCCCAAACCAAAATTTTCAACCTTGACATGTTCGTTCTCCAATCGTACAAAACCACATTTTCTCTTCCTTGCTGCAATAACACCTCTGTTTATAATAGTTATTATGATCAGCTTGTTTTGAAGCTGTTTTGCAGAGGAGTTGATTCAACTCTTTGGACGTTCTCGAGGAGAATGTGGTGCTGATTACTTTTATTGTGTTACAGTAAAAGGTTTTTCTATTATTTTGTCAACCCAAGGACAACCAGGCTAGGCTAACTAACAGTCTAAAATATGCACAAAAAAGCAACAGTGTGAGACAGGATAGTAAAAATTATTCCACCAAAATAACATTTTTCTGATAAGCATCAGAAAACAAGTATCACAAGGTACAAGATGACGTGAAACAACACATTAAAATCTGTGTGGTCAGTTCAGACAGTGTCATAAGACACGAGGTGAAACAAAAACTAGATGATGCGACATAAAATAAAATTTTGGCCCAGTATCAGCCAGCAAAAAAAACAGATATCAGACAACACGACACCAGTGACAATACATGAGATGACGAAACAAGATGTATAAATTTTTTGGATAGATTTAGAAAGTATCACCAGACAAGAGTCATGACAACACAAGATGACACAACCTATAAGGGATCATTGACTATTTTTTATATCAGAAAGAACAAGTCAGACAAAAAAACAATATAGAACAAGATGTGACAGGATGCAACACGATAACATGGCCACAATGTGACGACCCAACAGGACATGAGGCGACACAACATGAGATGAAAGGACACAACACAACATGAGACGACACGACACAACATGAGGCGACACGACACAACATGATACGACGCGGCACAACATGATACGACACAACATAAGAAAACGTCATGAGATGATACAACACAAAATAAACTGTGTCTGTATCAGAGAAGAGCAAATAAGATATGAGATGATACAAGATGTTGAGGTCACATGAGATGACAAGGCATCACAATATAATGCTAATGAAAAGTGTGATACAAGTAAAGTTATGACTATTATTAATGTTATTGTTAAATATGTCCAATGTCTGGGTCCCCCAGGGCCTCAAAACCCTGAAAGATTATCTGCAAAGCTGGTTAGAACTAGACGTAAATGAAAAAACAATGTTTCTTTGATATTTATGTGAACTGACCCTTTAATGCACCAGCAGGCTACCAAAAATACCCCTGATGGGAAGGTTTAAAACACAAACTAGTTCCCACAATGACAGAAACATGGGAGTGTACACAAACAAACACACAGGCCCGTACGGTGTGGAGGAGGCAGAGGCTGATCTACAGGAGCCCATTTTAAAGGGCTGCCATCTTGACTCTGACGGCCTATTTCTCCAGAGCGGAGTGTGAGCATGCTCAGATTGCTCCTCTGCAGGGTGACTGGCGAGGAAATAACATGGCGACTGAGCCGCCCTCATCAAGCCCGTGCAAACGTGTCCGTGGACCAGGACCTGAAGCGGTTTCAAGTTTGGGCCGCGGGTGTGAATTTTTAACGAGCCACGCCATCGGGCCACACCAGCGTTCTGCCCGTTTGGGTCGCAGCCGAACTCGGCCTCCTCCCACGCATCGGCATCCGCTCCGGCGCTAGCCGGCGAATCTCACCAATCACCGGTCATGCTTTGCTTCAAAAATGTCGTCTCCCTGGCAACACTGCCTCGACCTCATCGAAACACAAAGATAGTGTTTTAAATCCCTCCTCGGCTATATTTCACAGCGCTGATTTACAAATCCATTTAGCAGCATCTGCAGCCTTTTCTGCCCATAATCTGTGAGCATGTTTTAAGCTGCGAGAGGAAACTGTTACTTTAAATGACTGGCACGCATGACGTGGTGTCCTTGATTTTCCTGCTTGCACATGTCCTCTGTGTGTGTTATTATGCAGGCATCTGCTGTCAAGACTTCTTAAACTCATCGCAGCGTTCCTCCCGCTCTCCCCTCCACGCCACTCTCTCCATGCAGCCGCCCTGAGCCCATGAACACACACACACACACACACACACACACATGCACCCACATGCATGCACACACACATATTTAACACAGACGTGTGCTTGCAGAGTCAAGCGCGGTGAGGACATAGTGTGAAACATGCACATGCAAACACACACACACGCATGCACGGATACGATGATGGGGATGATGATGGTGGTGATGATGATGATGATGATGATGGGAGGTTGGTGAAGCCCCCCCAGGGGCTGGAGACTCTGACTCAGGCCTACTGTTAGCCTCGCAGCCCCCCCCCCCCCAACTCCTCACATGCACCAAATCTGACGTTTTACTGCTACTGTAACAAAAAAACAACACGAGCAGGGACGAATGTGGGCTCGCTGTGCTTTGGTGCGTCAGCAGGTGCAGGAAAGGAAACAGCCTGATTTACTAAAAGAAAGCTCAACAAGTGGAAACATTTAGCTTAGCTTAGCACCAAGAATGGAAACTGTTGAAAACTGTTAAGTTTAGCTTAGCTTGCCATAAGGAAAGAGGGTGGAAACAGCTTTGCTGAGCTTATCTTAGCAAAGAGACTGGATACAGGTGGAAAAACTTAGCTTAGGTTAGTTTAGGAAAAAGACGTGACACCGACTGAACCTGCCAACCTGGCTCAGTCCATTCAAAGGCAACAGAATCGACCCACCAGCTCTAAATCTCACTGATCAACATGTTAGATCTTTGGTTGAGTCCAATAAACATCACAGTCTTTTCTTTTAACATTCTATAAAAAACAAGGAATTATTATTCACCTGGACTGGAGTTTTTGAGCTGCAGGTCCACATTCCTGCCAGTGGTGTTGTACCGCTCCACTGGTCTGGAGATGGTGGTAACAGCCATGTGCCTTAAAGACAGAAAAAGAATTAGAAGAAATAGAATGGGATTAAACAATGGAAAACAGATGTAAAAATGCTGGATTTAAAACTGGGAGGGAAATGTTTACTTTTTTTAAATTTACAAGAAAACAGGCTGATTCGACATCATTGCTTCCTGTCTCATGTTCACACTCGCATTGGATATTTCAGAAAATTTTCCCTTGGTGCTTTTTAGGTTTTGTGCTAACAGATCCCTCAAATTTCTTCCAGCTCATACTTGATGTGCTGAAACTTGGGGCATATCTTGCATGAATAGATAAAGAAATTAAAAAAAAAAAAAATGCTGCCCTGAAATAAATAAATAAAAATAATGTCAGTCATCACTGTGCAAAAATGCTGCATATGTGACTCATTATAGAGGAGGGACACAAAGGCTGCATCTTTGTGAAATTATCAAGATATTACGAATCAAATCTAAAATTAATTTTTAAAATTATAAAAATTATTAATGCATCTGAACTAATTTTTCTATGCACAATCACTGTTGTGTCTGCATAAAAAACAAGATGAATGACCTCTTGTTGAATGCTAATGAACTCATTAGAATTCAAGAAATAATTTAACTCTTCGTGTAAATTAACTAAAGGAAAAAAAAAACATTGCAATCAATATGTAATTGCATAGAAAACCCCACAATGATTCAAAATAAGATTATAAAATGATTTTTGCACCATTTCTTTTGTTTTATTCTACTTTCTCAACATTTAGCAAATTATAATGTCCAGCATTTTGATATATATGGATATTTTTTTGTTACTCAGCCCTTATCCAGCTCTTTCAAACTCATTAGAATCATTTTCTGCTGTGTGTTTTCTGTAATAAACCAACTCAAGGAGATGCACTGTCTGAATGACATGAGGCAAATCACAGAGAACACACTGAGAGACAGAGAAAACATGAAACAGGAGGATGATGAACAGTTATTATCCCGAATTCTGACGGGCTTGTGGTTTTTGTTGGACTGATTCCCTCCCTTTGCTCCGACCTTCAGTGTGACGGAGTCGAGCTGCAGCTGCGATGAACGGCTGTTGCTGTTGTTGCTTTATTTATTTATTTCCTCGGCCTTGAAAACACTTCAGAGAAGCCTGTCGTTAACAGCAGCAGCAGAAGCTCTGAACTGTGCCACTGTAATTAGAGAGTTAATTTGTGAGCTGCGGTCGTCATGGATGCCGGTTGTTACGGTTACCTGTTGTTATGGTTACTGTTTCCCTCTGTAACCGGCATCGAGACCTTGAGTACAACAGAGTGGGACTTGGCTCAGTGCTCCCTCTTTCCCACACACACACACACTCACACTCACACACACACACACACACACACACACACACACACACAAAACCCCAGTTGATATGACTTAATCCAAAAACAGAGAATTCACTCAAACTGCATTTGAAAGAAACAACAGTTCTGCTTCTAACTCGACAAACTTGCTCCCTAGTTTCAGTGGTGGAAACTGATTAAGTCCATTTACTCGAGCACTGAGCTTAAGTAAAGTCCTGAGGTAATTATACTGCAGTTTTACTCCATGGGAGAGAAAAAAACTTTACATTTTACTGCACCACATTTAGTTAAAGGCTGTAATTACTCTTCAGATCAAGGTTTTACACAAAAAGCCATTTAATGCCTTATAAAATATAACTTGTTGTTGAAAATTAGAACCAGAAGTGACACACTGATTAACGGCTGCAAGAAATCACTTTATTCACAAAGGACAAAATGTCACAATCGGGCAATGAAGCTGCCTTTTACGTGACAAACACTCAGGTGATTCTCTTTAACGTAATTAGCTTCACACCTGGCGAGGCATCAGGTCACATGACGGTCAGTGAGCGCCCTGCACTGGAACGAGGAGTAAAAATGTTGGGACCGTTCACCGGATCCAGCATCTTTTCCTTCGACACATCAAGTGTCAGCAGTCATCAGAGGATCACTAGATACCACAGTTTAACAGCTGAAGCAGTTTATCTAAGCGCTTTTATTAGAGGAGAAAACCTGGGGCCAACAGAATCATTTTATTAATGAAAGTCCACTGGATTTTATTCCATATTCAGGCCATTAAAGTGTAGAGTTTTAAGGAAATATATCCAGGTGCTTCTCTTTCAATACAGACTATTCACTTTCTATGACTCATTTCTTTTATTTCAACACCAAAACACTTTAGATGTTTGATTTTACGTCCAAAATCCATTGAAAGTCTTTTTGTCCAAAGCAGCTGTGATGTTCATCGAGTCTTTTGTTCACTATTCGTTGAGTTTATAATATATTTTATATGGTTAAACAAAAGATGTGACATTTTATTGACATCGGTGGCCCTGATTTTAATTTTTTCTAGCCTGTTAAATGTTCAGTGTGGGTGATTTTTTTTGTGCCACGCACAGAATCTCAATGGAGAACTTTCCTTAATAAAAGGAGATTTTTTTTCTTCTGGACACATCTGTTTTTACTCACTGTTTCTTTAGGTTTGTGCCTGTGCTGTAAATAAACAGCGAATATTTAAAGACTCTGTTCAAAGCAGCATCAGAATGAAGCAAATTAAAATGTCTATGACCCATGGATTTGATGATTTGAGTAAATTTTTTGTTTGTAGGATGAATTTCACAGAATGTGGTAGTTTCGTCCCTTTTGTTGAATAGACTCTGGCTCTTTTTGCAAATCTCAGTCAATGTCTGACTTCGACACTGACTTCTGGACAACCCAGATCTTTAAAATTGCTGCTGCATGATTTCACTTTGTTCTCTGGATTCTGGGATCGATTGAAACTTTTATGGAGCCAAGCTGAGAATCCAGATAAAAAGAGCAGATGTTGATCCTCTGGTCCCGACCGAATCATAAAGACGTCGTCTATGAATCTGGCAAAGTTTTTAATACGCTTCTTGTCCATATTTTAAATTGTGAATGAACCCTTTTTCAAACGTTCCCATGAAGAGAAAACTATGTGAAAACATTAAATGGATCCCGTCATTGTTGTTCATAATATTCGCTGTAGAACAAGAAATTGTTCTCTGTGGGGATGAATTTTACAAGTTCAACCAGATATTCACTGGGTAGATTCAGCTCTGTTGGGCCTGTTTGTGTTCCCAGTGCTCACCTGTTGTTTCCGTAGCTCCGCCCAGGTGCTACCTGATCAGTCATCAATGAGATGCACCTGCCGGTCCCACCGGTCATGCTGGGGCTGGTCCTGCTGCCTCTCAGCCTGGGTTTTTATTTTCTTTCACTGTTGTGTCTTTTCCAGCCTGGAGTTAGTTTCCCGGGGGCTGTTTCACAAAAGCAGAATGAAGAAATCTTGGATGACAGAAAATTGAGGCTTGACATAGTGTGATCAGCTCATCCTGGCTTTTTACATTTCACGAAGGTGGAGCCAGGATGAGCAGGTGCAGCTGTGTCAAACCAGGTTTAAGTAATTCTGAAACATGCTCGTCCACGGCTTCCTCCTAAAGACGTCGTGGGTCGATCACAGATTCACTGACACTGAAATGGAGAAGACGCGTGAACCATTAGTCAAACCAAGTGTTTCACTTTAATTTGTCCCCTGTTGTCTAGTCCTGTTTATTTTGTATGAATAGAAATTCATAGAGATCTCTTCCCGAGAAGCTGAACATTGACCTAAACTTTTACAGCAAAGTGTAGGTACAACTGTTAATGTGTGAAAATGACAAGTAACTCCTTAGAGGCTGATTATGACAGATTCAGACAGAATCTGTGGCTGGTAACCATGTTGTTAGTTTTTTTTTTCCAGAAAAAGGCCTAAAGACTCCATGGTTTCCTGTTACTGGTGTCATGGCTCCTCCTCCTCCTCCTCTTCCTCCTCACCACTGCTGCAGCTGTTTCTCAGCTCATGTCCAGGCTCCCGCTGATGCTCCTGTGCCGTCTCTGTCTTCCTCAGCGTGTGGAGCACCACCCCTGCTAGAACGGAGGAGGCTGTGCTGTTCACGGGTTATTTTTCCAACGTCCATCAGGCGGTGCACCTTAATAGGAAAATCACAGGTGTGATCATTTTCGTTGCACTGTGGTCGTACCCTCTGTCTAAACTGCATGATTTGAATACAATATTATAGCAATAATAACATGATAAATTCAACATTAAAAATAATCTCCTTGTCTTTTCTCATATTTTGCTTTTCTGATCTCCTCCTCCATGGTCTTTTTCTCTCTTTATAAAAACCTCACAGCAGGAAGCCAGTCCCAGGTCCGCCTGACAAATATATTATAAAGTTTATTGTTAAAACCTCCTAATGGCTGTATCCAGTGCGTGAAATTGCAGCGTTGCCAGTGGCCAGTCACACAGTGCGATGGATGCCGGCGAGTTATTATTCATGGCTGCAGTAGTCTGAGGACAGTGCACTAATCCAGGGGCGGGGAGATGCACATAGTTCTTATCATGATGAGGCCGGAGCATTAGATAAGGAAAAGGATAAATATAGGGCCCGTGCTTTGTTTTCCTAATCCACCCACGGGCCTAAGAAAGTAACCTTTTAAATAGGTCACCTTCTCTGCTTTTAGAAACCAACACACTCGGGCTCTCAGTGTCCACCGGCTGTGTGTGTGTGTGTGTGTGTGTGCGTGCGTGTGTGTGTGTGCGTGTGCGTGTGTGTGTGCATGCATTTGTGTGCGTGTGCGTGCATGCGCGCTCTTGTCCTTTGTAGAATCCAGTTTAAGTTCTGAATATTTTCCTCAGTTAAAGGGTCAGTGTATGAGAGTATTATTATAGAATATATTAGCAAATGTATGTGCCGAGCTGTAAAACCGCATCTCTGTGCGCATTTGTATGTGTGTGCGTGTGTGTGCCTATACCTGAGGTCGAACTGAAGGATCCTCTGTTTTACGGCTCTTGAGGATGAAAGGTTTTCTTTTGCAATAAAAGTCCGTTTTCATTCATTTTTCTGGAGTGCACATGTATATGTGCATCATCCCTGTCTCCCAAGAATTTACATATTTCCCTGCAACAGAAAAAATGTTTCATAGGAAACGTGACTGGATCATGTTTCCTATTCATTTCAATCAATCGGTCGCTTTGCTTCTCTAGTGTATCAAAACCTTTGTTGTCTGAAGCTAACGCATCGGTCATAGGCTGCAGGATTCACCTTGAGGGCGACTGACGGATAACAATCTGTCATTTCTTTTCTTATTTTGTTTCATTGTGCGATGAGACTCTGATTGAAATTGAGAAACAACAAACAGACAAACAAACAGCTGTTTCAGATAAATGTTGTGGAGCTGTGCAGGACTAGAAGGTCCATTGGGGGTGTAGTCCTCATAGCACTCAGAAACATTGGTGTGTGTGTGTGTATGTGTGAAGACAGACTCTGTCCATCTCCTTCAAGGCCAGCAGGACGAAGGAAAGAAAAAAGAAAACCAGCACAGAGCAGAGTGTGGCCCCGGGGCCCCGGCCCTCGGTGCACAGAGGAGAAGAGGACGGGTACACAAAGCCGACAAAAAGACCACAAGTGAAGGAGTCCGCGGACGTGGTCATGTGGAACGCCGGCCTTTGTGCTCAGACTGTGAGGAGATGGACTCGTGTGCATTAAGGATGTCGCTGGGTTTCTTGTTACATAAGACTGGGGGGGGGGGCTTGGGGTAGGAAATGATTCTGACCTTGGACGCAGTCGTCCCACTGTGAGGGTCCATTTGGAAGCAGCTCTGGAGCTTTTGATCAGAACACATGACCTTCCTCAGCACGCTTGTTTTGATTTCTGAAAATGTTGAGAGAGAAAACAAAAGTTTTTACTTGACTGAGAACAGCTCCTACTACTTTCATAACAGTCGTGGATGGAGACACACTTTCGTGATTTATCATGACCCCATCATGTCTGATTTTTTTAAAAAAACAAAAAGAAAATAAGACTCCTCTTGTGCTGGTTTTGTTTCTTTAGAAACTTATTTCAATGCAAAAACCAGAACTAATGAGTGAAAAAAAGCCTCAGGTCAGAAGTCATTATATCAAAGTTAAGTATCATTTTCCTTGAAATATTGTGTAAACATCGCGTAAAACTGAAAAAATAGCACTTTAACCTACACTTATTTACAGCATAAACCTTAAACAGTCAGCTCAGATGTAACACTTTTCAATTTTCCTCTTTTTAATGTCTCTCCTAATTATAAAATCTTAGAAAAGGGACATTTCGACCGTTTTAGTTTTGCGTCTGACACGTGGCCACTTCCATAAACCCAGAAAATAAACGGAGCGCGTCTCCGCCCCCAGAGAGAGAGACAGAGAGAGAGGGAGAGAGGGAGAGAGGGATGGGGGGGTCAGGAATAATCATCAGAGCCTACTCCTCTCATCCGGGTTTCCTCCTCCTCCTCCTCCTCCTCTTCTCCTCTCCTGCTTTTAATATTTACTTCATCCAGACCAGCTGCGGCTTAAAGCCTTAACAGCAGCAACACATATGCGTCCGTGTAAAGAGGAGCAGCGGCCGTGAGGTACCGGGAAGCTCCGTCTCCTCCCGCTGCGCGTAATTATTATTATTATTATTTATATCTTTAATTTTGTTTAACTTTTTCTTTCCTGTGAAGAAAAGAATATCGGAGAGGATGTTTGCGTCGCGGCTCAACAAGTCGCCCTCATTCTTCACACATTGACGGTGGATGGCTGCGGAATGGAGATAGCCTTGGTGAGTTTTGAGAACGGCGGCGCCAAAGGGAGCGGCGGCGGCGGAGGAGGAGGAGGAGGAGGCGGCAATGCCGAGGAGAGCTGCCGGAACGCGCTGGACGTCCCTCAGCCGGGCTTCGTTCAGACCGGACTCGGAGAGGACTACGGCAAGGAGCTGAACACCCGGGGGAGTCCTCAGCAGCGGCCGCCGCAGCAGCAGCCGCAGCCGCAGCCGCAGCAGCAGCAGCAGCAGCAGCAGAGCTCCTGGAAGATCAACGACATGAACAACACCTTCAGCTGCAGCGAGAACGCCATGGATGCGCTTTTACGCGCGGACCACAGCCCCCACCTGTTCGACGAGGACATGCTGGACATGGACATGGACACGGAGAGCAACGAGAGGGTGCTCATCAACATCGCCGGGCTGAGGTACGAGACCCAGCTTGGCACCCTGAACCAGTTCCCCGACACTCTGCTGGGAGACCCCGCCAAGAGGATAAAATACTTCGACCCGCTCCGGAACGAGTACTTCTTCGACCGCAACCGGCCCAGCTTCGACGGGATTCTGTACTTCTACCAGTCCGGGGGCAAGATCCGGAGACCCGTCAACGTGTCCATCGACGTGTTCGCGGACGAGATCCGGTTCTACCAGCTGGGCGAGGAGGCCATGGAGAGGTTCCGCGAGGACGAAGGCTTCATCAAGGAGGAGGAGAAGCCGCTGCCCCAGAACGAGTTCCAGAAGCAGGTCTGGCTCATATTCGAGTACCCGGAGAGCTCCAGCCCGGCGCGGGGCATCGCCATCGTGTCCGTGATCGTCATCACCATATCCATCATCACCTTCTGCCTGGAGACGCTGCCCGAGTTCCGGGACGAGCGGGAGCTGCCGGTCGCCAGCCGGCCGGACAACAGCACCGCGCCGCGGCCCAGCCTCACCTTCACCGACCCCTTCTTCATCATCGAGACCACGTGCGTCATCTGGTTCACCTTCGAGCTCATCGTGCGCTTCTTCGCGTGCCCGAGCAAGTCCGAGTTCTCCAAGACCATCATGAACATCATCGACATCATGTCCATCATGCCTTACTTCATCACAGTGGGCACGGAGCTGGCGGAGCAGCAGGGCCAGGAGCATCAGAACGGGCAGCAGGCAATGTCCCTGGCCATCCTCAGGGTCATCCGCCTGGTGCGCGTCTTCCGGATCTTCAAGCTCTCCAGACACTCCAAGGGGCTCCAGATCCTGGGGCAGACTCTAAAGGCCAGCATGCGGGAGCTGGGGCTGCTCATCTTCTTCCTCTTCATCGGCGTCATCCTCTTCTCCAGCGCCGTCTACTTCGCGGAGGCGGACGAGCCGGAGTCGCACTTCTCCAGCATCCCGGACGCCTTCTGGTGGGCGGTGGTCACCATGACGACGGTGGGCTACGGGGACATGAGGCCCGTGACGGTCGGCGGGAAGATCGTGGGGTCGCTGTGCGCCATCGCCGGCGTGCTGACCATCGCGCTGCCGGTGCCGGTCATCGTGTCCAACTTCAACTACTTCTACCACCGGGAGACGGACCAGGACCAGTCCTCCCTGAAGGACGAGCCCAACAGCGGCCGGGCGAGTCCCGAGGCGAAGCGCAAGGGGAGCAAGTCGTCGGCCAAGTCGCAGGACGTGGAGAACAGCGACGCGGCCGTTTCGGCGGACAAGGCGAACATGAAGGCGAACAGCAGCGTGGACTTGAAGAGATCGCTTTACGCGTTCTGCCTGGACACACGGGAGACGGACCTGTAGTCCCGCGGCCCGGACCTCGTGTTGCGTTTTTGGTTTTTTTAATTTCCAAACTGTTAGGGCCCATAGTCGTGTAGAATAAACCCCCGTTAATGGGCTCTTAAGTCTTTGCACATCGCAGCCAGGAAGATCAACACATTGCAATCCTGAAAAAAAAAAAAAAAAAAAGTTTTAAGAGCGACTGGGGTTGATTTATAAAAAGCACATTTTAATCCCCTCATCTGGTGAGCATATCCATCAGTGGAAAAAAGACAAAAAACAGAAAATCATCAAAAAACCGAGGAGTTATGAACAAACCGAGGTGCATGTGATGCAACACAGTGGCCCTTTAATAAAGTAGGAACACCTGCAGAACATTAACTCATGGATGAATTAGTTTCAGGGAGGGGAGAAAAAAATAGGACATCCAGTCTGTGCTACAGATAATCAAGGACAAGCAGGACTTGGGATAATTACTTGACATCAGGAGCGGATTAACAGGACCAACTAGTACTGTACTCTTTGTACATAACGTAGGAAACAGTCCATATTCAGCAGTGCGACCAGAAGAGGGAAAAAAAGCCAAATTCTGTTCGTTCCCTACATTTAGTCGTTATGTTTACACTTAAAAAAAAGTTGCAGCAAATGTGTACATACTTCCCATAGGCCTACTATTTATGAATTGGATTATGGTGTTATTGTTGCTTTTGAGAAAGAAAAAAATTATAAAAATAAATCTAACTGTATTTTTGAGATGCGGACACCTGTTTTCCTCCGCTCAGGTTCTGTCAAAGAAGTGAAAAAAAACCTTTCCTTTTTGTTTTTTCTAAATGAGAGTCGGTTCCCTCCCTGAGGAACCAGAGGGGAGATTTTTCTAGACGCTGAACAACGGCCTTGTTTATGAGCATTTTAAGCTAAAGAGCATGTCTGAGGGACATGATGTGGGAGTATGTAAACCAACCGAAGGAATGACAACTGAGGAGGAAAAAAAACAGAGGACAGCGTGGAGACCATCTGGAGAGATGGAGCAACACTGATTCCAGGTTAGTGTCTTAAAGAAAAGGATCTTTCTTTTTTAATGTGATATTTTAGTGATGGATCAGCTTTACAAAGCTGTGGATAAGTTTTGTCCTTGAAGTTCAGCACCAGGGCTGAAAGGACAGCTCCTCAGGTACGGAAAAGCATCTGGGACAAATTTCAGTCCTCGTGTCCGATTTCTATACTACACACATGACTGTGTAACCAGTGGTGGAAAGTAACTGAGGGCAGTACTCAGAGGTGCTTGTGGATTACTGTTGTACTTCCCTCTGCACTTTTTTTTATCTAACTGTAACTTGTTGTTAACAAGTTAAGATTTAACGTTGAAGAAGACATAAATAACTCATAAGATAGAATTTCACATTAGAGATTAAACCCATTGTTCCCATCTGACAAGTTGGAAATCTTTTAAAGTAGATTACAATGGGTTTCACTGCAGAGGGAGTGTATGTGTGTGTGTCTATGTAATTGGTTGTGTTGTATCTTTTTTGTTTTTTTTTTTTTTGCGATGCACAAGCAGAAAGGCAAGAACAATGTCTTGAATAGAGTGAGGTGACACTGCCCAGAGGACTTTGTAGAACGTGTTCCTGCAGGACTCTTGCCTCTCTCTGCTAATGAAGGTGCATGTGAGAATTTTTTTTCATTGTTATTTTAGTTTTTACTTTCGTTAAAAGCTGCAGTCGACAGATGGAGGCCAAAGTCCATTAGGCCCATCAGCTGTTCTGCTGGGTGTGAAGCAGTTTTGTCCCGAGAGACAGCCCCCCCCCGGAGCTCAGAGGAGGGATGAGGGCATCTGTAATGACCAACCAAGTTTTTGCAGGTTTTAATCAATGGCTAACGGCGTTACACAAATGCTGCAGTTGTACCAAAGTCTATTGTAGAGTTTTAGATCTCTTAAAACTGCCCTTTCCTTACAGACGCCATTTGGTTTCCATCTATTTCAGAGTAAATGTCACCAAACAATCAAACAAATAATACATATGCAGTGATGACAATAGAATCCAAATGGAAAATCTAACGAACATCCCTCTAAAATCTCTAACAAATTAAATTAGATTAAGTTGGAGTCAGACGTGTTTAGAGGTGCTGGTGTATTTTCCGGCCAGCTGTTGCTTTTTCCACCCAATGCTAAGCTAAGCTAACCACAAGAATACACATATTTCCAGTCATGTTCAGCTACTCCTATGGCAGCTCATGTGTTTTGTGTACATCAGCATTTATTCACTAAGTCTCTTTCCATTGCACTTTGTCACATTTACATAACAGGGATGGATCGATAGACTTCAGGCCTCTGCAGTTTGATTTTTCATACTGAATGAAAACATCTGAGAGGTAGAAGAAAACCCATCTAAACATCTGAAAAAAGGTGCAGCCTGCTTCGGTAAAACTGCTGGCAGCAATGTAAATTATACATGATTGAGGAGTTAAATGGCTAAATCCTGCAAAAATCGTGGTATAGTCCTTTATTAAAGACAATGAACGTGGACATACTCTGCTTTAAAGTAGGTGACTTATTGGTGTTTGAGTGTCTCTCAGCTTTGAAGTCTATACTTCATACATTACGGTTATTTAGAGGCTAATGATACAGAATGACGGAGCAGTGCTGGGTCCACCGTGATCATTACTACATCAGGATAAGTGTCTGCTGGTAACTGACTGGAGATCTGCCAGCGGCATCAAAGGCTGCTCGAGATTTACCACAGAGCCAGAGACAAGCAGGTGAAAAAAAAAAACAACAAAAAAACTACAGATTTAACCTTTAACTGATCAAACAAGCTCCATGCGACACCTGTGGCTGTATTTCATTGTGTCACCAGCGGTGAAGCAGTGAGGGGGGGAGTGGAGCTGACCAAGGGCCCCACAAATGATGTTGTACAATGCTGTGTAATCTCATAGTAAAAGCTTCAGTTATTAATTACAGTGGGCTGAGAAAAGAGGCTGAAATATGCTGAGATTTCAGATTGTGCAGATATTCTTAAATTTCTGATTAGTCCAGTAATAACCACAGACGGATGTTTTTTTTGATCTAGTCAGTTGTTGTATAAAAAGAGAAACTGAGCCAAGTGAGGCTGAATATGTCCAGGGTGGGGGGGGCATATTTTATGGAGCTGGTTTCCTGCTCCGGGGTATTATGATGTTGAAAAAGCAAAGAGACAAACACAAACTGTAGTGGAAGAGGAAATTTTTCTAGCCCTGTAGTTTTCTCTATGCAAATGTTGGTGGCAGAATAAAAACATGATTCATCTTCAGAGGGATTATTGTGATTACACAGATTTCCACTCTCACTGGGGGGCTATTTAGATCCAGTATCATGTCCACAGACTTCCACATGTCGCTCTGCTCTTCCTCTCTGGGATGTAGGTGAAGTCAGTGGCTTGACTGAATGTTGGATTCTTCACTTTAACAGACGTGTTGGAGCGAAAATGAGATGGGGCCGTTAAAAGAACCACGGAAAACCACGTGGAGAACGTGATGGAGATCTGACGTTTTCTGTTGGTTTCACATGTCTATGTGAGGAAGGCTCCAGCCTCCTCATCGTCGCTCCACACAGATCTGATGGTTTCCTCTCTTTATGATTCATGTACGTCAACATTTATTTGACACTCCACTTTGCCACTTTGTCACATTTTGTTTTCATTGCTGCACCAAGTTTTCCACTTCAGTCTCCGTCTGTTTGCTGTAGCATCAAGATTTGTTTTGAATGGAGCCATGAAAAACAAGCTCCAAAAAAGTAGACTGATGTTGACATGGACGTCCACATATTTTTGTCCACATGGTATCAACATGGTTAGCTGCTATGAAACCCACTGGTGACCTCTGACCCCTTCTGTGCACTGTAGTGTGATTTAGGTTGAATGAGATAAATAATAATTCAGTGTCAATATTTATCCGGGTGCTTTTCACGTATCTGGAAATGATGAGTTAGGTTGTTTTTCTTTTTTTTTGTTAAATCATCTTGTCCCGGCTTTTGCTGACCTCATCATCCAATCATCCATCAGCTCTTTCCTCCTGCCCTCAATCACTTCAAGGGCTCTTCTGCTGATTTTCGGGAGCGATCCAGGTCCCCTCGCTGCCTGAATCCAGTTACATTACGTAACATTATTGTTTACACCCCCCTCGCTCACTACAATATATGGATGTTATTACCACGACAACAGTCGCTTTTTTGCATGAAGAAAACCGAGTGGTTCAGCATCGCCTCCGCTGTGTTGAGCTTGTGTTGGTCGGCAGAGGGCTGCAGGACAAAAATCTGTCCTGCTGATCCACGTGGCCTCACCTACGCTGACACACCGCCAGCGGCGCAGCATCTGGATGCAGTCGACCGAAAGCCAATGTACATGTTAGCCTGCATCTTTTATTACTTTCATCTGATTTCACTGGGTAATTACAGCCTCCATCACCATCCCCTCTTGTCTGTGTTGTGCAGGATCCCAGCTTTGCTTGTTAAGACCAGACTTTTGTTTGTTTAGTGATGGATTTTACAATTTCATATTTTTTTTCTTTTCTTTTATTTACATTTTACATTATAACCTAGTTTTATTTCCTGAGTAAAAACAGATGTGAAAGTGTGTATGTTAATAGTGGCTGTGAACAATGAAGCCAGTTGTTCACAAACACAACTCATAAATACAACGTGAAATGATGAGAGCAGATACTGTGAAGGCTTTTGTGTATTGGGACTGAACCATGACTAAAAATTCACAAACCTCTCAGGTACCTTATTTATAGGTATGTGTATTTCTTCATATTTCTCTTTTGGAAACTTTTATTGTGAAAATTTAACTTGACCTATGATCTTATCTTGAAATTCATTTTCAGGCTCATGTAAAGACTTTAAGTTCACAATCTCGGCCGAGCTGAGTCAAATTGGAACGTCGTTAGTTCTGCATTTAAACCGAAGTATTGGACATATTAAAAAGTTGACCTGTTGATGCCGCTAGATGAAATATCGGAGGACAGGTTGGATGGACACATCCTGGACTGATCTTCCACAGTGACTGAACTCACAAAGTGCTGGACTTTCCCTTTAAAGCCTGTGTTATCTAAAAAGAACTTCAGATTTATTCAAGATCAATTTAGTGAGAAAAGTAACCAAACAAAAGTCACACAGAGAAAAAAAAACTGACTGAGTGAAACTAAAAAGAAGTGAAAATGTTCTCACTACTGTTAAGTAGCTATTCTTGACCTTTTGATCAAATAACATGGTCTTCAGATCTGGTAAAAGACATAGTCTGAATTGTAAAGCGGGCATATTACCATCACATATAGCCGTGGCTGTCCACATACTTATGGCCACACAGTTTGACCACTATATCTATTATCACTTGATCATTAACATCATCCTATTATCACCTGTTTGTAGTTGTGGGGCTCGTCAGACTAAAAGCCGTCGTTGACGATTAGCCAGGTGTAAAAGGACAATCCAGGAGAACCAGGACGCCGTCCAACACTGACAGCTTTTGGCAGAGCCGCCACTGCTGCCACATAATCTGGCACTTTGGTGGCCACCGTTCTGCAGATCCCAATTAGGGGAAGCCGTCTGCCACTGGCTGCAGCATCATCCATGGAAGCAATGTGATATGACTGATTCTTCATTGAGAGGTGGAGATAAATCAAAGGACTGACTAATGTTGAGGTTGGAGCTGTCTCCAAACGTCTCTCAACGATGCCCCAATGTCAGTTATCTTTAATTAGCACCAACAACTTCCACTAACTCGACTCAATCAGGAATTTTCCTTTAAATCTTAAATATCTATAAAAGTTGAATCGTATCAGGGTCTTAAAGCCACAATCCAACATTTTTGGGAGAATACCCATCAGCCGTTTTACCCAGAGTCAAATAACAACATGTGTCACGACAGTCTGCCAAGCATGGATTAGCATGGAGCATGGAGACAATGGGCCCCTGGGCAGAGACATGTCTAAAGGCCCCCAGCCTCCTTCACAGGCCCCGAACACTGGAAGAGACAGAACAACTACAAACGATGCAACTTTGTGTGACTGTTTTCCATCGCTTGGTGGGCGTCCCGTGTTTCGTGTGGTTGTTTGATTAATTTTACAAGAAACGTTAAAATTCACTTCAAATAAAGACTCTGCCTATGGGGCACAGGCCCAGGGGCCCCCTCGGGCCCTTGCCCAGTAATCTGTCCAAGGAATCAGCTTGGTCAAGGTCCTTACACCGTCCAGGACTTAGAGGTCCTTTGCGACCAGTTGCTGTTGGACATGACAAGACATTAACGATATTCTAAACATAAAACATGTAACTTCGGTCATCTGAAGAATCTTCTCTTACTACTCAGTCACTGGCTTCCACCTGTTCACTGCTCTGTCACTTTTCAGTTCAGTCCACTCAAACACCTCAACACCAGCAGTCGACAGAGTCCAGTGAGTCAGGGCTCGTAGCATAATCTCTGATTCCTGCACGGCTTCCAACTGGCCTGATTGACAGCTGAGCCAAGTTGGCTTTTCAGGAACGACACGCATTTTATTACCTCAGCCTCTGTGTCGACTGAAGATGAAAAGGGGAAGGACGAACAGGTCAACGATTCAACCCCCCCCTTCCCAAACAGGAATCCTCGGCACAATGTCAGAGAAATAATGGAGTGAAAAGGCAATAACAATTCAGTCTAATTATCAAGATGTTATCTAAGGCCCAAGTGGCAATCTATCAATTCATTTTTTAATTATTATGCCTGTAAAGCATTATGAAATAGTGAAAAATGACCATCACAAATTCCTAAGTCCAAGGTGAAGTCCAAAACCCAATGATACTAAGTTTATGATGATGTAATATGAAAATAATAGGAAATTCTGGCTTTTGATTGGCCAGAACAGCAAATTTTTGCCATTTTATCTCTAAAAATTATTTAAATGATTGATAGCAAAACCATTGTTTGATTTCTAAATGGTTTTTCCATCGAGTTTCGTACGACCTTAAACGTCTCACGTGTCATGTCTCATGTCGGGGGCTGTTTGAGCCTCAACTTTAAGCCGTGTCCATGAAAACATGGGAGAGATTTAAAATAACGTTTTGCACGACAACTCAAACGCCCAGTGGCTGCCGCTGCCGCCGCCATCGCCGCCGTCAGACTGACTGACGTCTCATTTTACCAAGAGCCGAGAGACACTGGAAATGGATCCCTGACTAATCCGGACCGCTCCGTAATCTGGGGGCCAGCGCGGTCGCTGCCGTTCACATAAATAAACACACACATTAGGAATATGACGGTATTTACATGTGATGTATTATGTTTCCATTTCTAGCCTCATGAATGCGTTTAATCTGGGGGGTGGGCGTCTTATGCTTTGCGTGACAGGGGAGCAAGACCAGAAATATTGCTGAGGAGCCGCGGTGGCGAGATGGATCCCACTGCCGTTACCGCACACATCCATCAACCACGATTAGCTCCGTTAAAAACATGGCTGTCAGAGGTAGAACATGTGGCCCAGCCTCAGCTGGAGACAGGGGAGGAAGGCTTTTTTAGGGGAGGGGGGCGTTTTCTGTGGTTTGCGTTTTCATTGAGGGGGTGCCATGAGTGGCGTGAGCTCCTCTCTGCAGCCCATAACCCCTGCTCCGCTCTGCTCAGCACAGGCTGGAAAAAGCGCTGGAAGCAGGAGAGACAAAATGATGAGGAAGTTACATAACACACACACACACACACACACACACATTTACATTTATATATATAAATATATATATACACACACACACACACACACACACACACACACACACACAGTGGCAGTCCTCAGCTGCAACCTCCAATGTCGCTCAAAAAAGCGGTAAAGCAGTGAGAGAGCCAAGATGGGGCTGAGCCCGTCCAGGACAACGACGAGACTGTCGGGAGACCACTCCAGAGGAAACGATGCTTTCACCTTGTTTTTCCAGAGCATCTGATGCTTTTAGAAAAACACATTTAAGACCCTTTTCATAGTATTGTTAAAATGACAAACTCTTGACGACGATGCTGTTTCTGAAACTCAGGACGCTCAGGTTTGTGTGTCCTGGTCTGTTACGGACTCAGTCTTCACACAACCTGGACAGACTGTAGATTCTTTGAAAGCTCTAAGTCTCCTGATTCTATCCATGCAAAGTGCTGGCAGTGCTGTTTTAAGCTGTTTTAAGTGTTAGGTGGGTTTCTGTCCACCTGCTTTTATGTACATTTTCCTTTTGTAGGTAGAATCACCCGAGTTGAAACGGATTCGGTGTGTTAATCTGGACGTGCCATACCTGCAGCCTGTGACTTTGCCTTTCACTGACGAGAGGAAAGCATCAGATCTGTGTGGAGCAATGGTGATGATGAGGAGGCCAGAACCTTCCTCACATCAACACATGACACCATCAGAAACGTCAGATTTCCATCACGTTCTACACGTGGTTCTCCATTGTCTCAGCTTCGACTGCAGCTCTTTTAACAGCCTCCTCTCGCCTACTTAAAATCCACTTAATTTCCTTTGTAGTTGCCTGATATTTTATCACAGATGATGTTTTGGCCCATTTACTGAAAAGAGTTCAGCACTTTATGCGTCATGTCTTTGACTGATGTTCAATTCTCGCATCTTTCCAGGACAATATTAACTGTAGATAAGGTTATAACCTGAAAAACCAAAGTGGTCACTGGGTTTTCATCCCTGAGGAATGTCTGCAGGTATTGGCTTTAGCCCAGACAACCTTTGCCGGTAAGATAGAGCAGATAGATCTTCTCTTGTCTGGACTTTGGTTTGAAAATAGACCTCAAAACCATCAAGTGAGGAGGACAAAAGAGGATCGCTCATCTACTGCACTAATAAAAATCAGAAACTACCTCTAAATGGCAGCAGTAACCACATCAACACTAGTGTCAACTGACAGCAGTTTAAATCTAAACAGTGCAATATTCATCTCTCCATCTTTTTCTGGGCTGCCAGTGAAGCAGACTGGTTAAAACCAATGCAATTCCTCCAAACATCCGTCTGGAAATGACCAACAAAACGGAAAGAAAACACAAATCAGCTTCTCATTGCGCATTAAATGTTGAAACTAAGTGTTTGAGCTGCAAATCTCCTTAATTAAACTTTTAATCATATTTGCAATATTGACAAAAACACACATAAATAGAAGGATGTTAAGAAAAAAAAAATAAAACAACAATCACCCAGAGACAAACAAACTCTCCATTAGTCCTACACACTCTCAGGTGTTTCTCTGGAGGCCACAGTCAGTCTCATCGACCACAGCTGAGTCATCATGGAGCTTCACAGGAGAAATGAGAGCAAACACTGAGCCGCCAGAGCCAAAACACACAGACCGAAGACAAATTACATACGATGCTGTAGGTTTACTGATGTTAGTTAATGGGTTTGTAATCTAAACACTGAGATCATCACCCTTGACTTTATAATCACTGGCCGCTTGGGAATTAGCACAAATTCAATCCTTTGAGCTGAAGTCAGAGCTAAAAAAAAAAAAAGCTAAAATGCAAGTAAAGTAAAATGTATAGATCACTTTGCTGCCCCCCTCCACACACGCACAAACACGCACAAACACGCACAAACACACACAAACACACACTTGCTCACTGTAATCTCTGATGGGCAGGATTTAAGCCTCCAGTTGCATAAGAACCAATCATCTGTATGGAGGTTCAGGAGGAGCACAGGTATTCATCATGGCTCATGTCTGAATTTACCTGAAACATATGCAACAAAATGTTGGGGGGGGGGGTAATGTCATTTATTCATCATCCGATTAGAATATTCATATTGTTAAATGGAAAATAGACAATTATGCATTTTTGAAAAAAAATAAGTTTGCTTGTGCTTGAAAAAAAAACAGGTGCAAACACTGTTAACACTTTAAAATGGATTCAAATGTGAGTTAACTAGTGTATAAGAGTTGCAGGCAAAAACCTGCTTTTCTCCTTCCTACTTCCAGTTATTTTCCTCCCCATGTTTGACTCTGCTTGAAGATCAGTAAATATTGATTTAATAATAATTTAATAATTAATTAATATTAATTTAACCTACATTTATGCTGTGTATTGTTGAATTAATCTGATTTACTGTAGTTTTCAGCTGCAGTCGAAATTTCTTCAGTTGTGTGTTCTAAACATGATAAATAAATAGAAACACACTGCAGGATGTAAAACTTCAATGAAGTTTGACCTGTATCATTCATTCTATCATTATTATATATTATCATCAATTTATCATTATTTTAATGGACATTTTTACCATTATTTAATAGTGATAGAGGGGAAATTACTTTTTTTAAAATGTAGTTTCCATTTAATATTGTAGAATGTGAAATGTATACATACCTTTCCAGCTAAAAATGACATAAAATGAAATAATATTGAAATATATTTATGGTGAAAACTTGAAGAACAGGAAACAAGATAATGAGCCTTAGAGACTGAATGACAGCAGTGGAAACTACTAAGTACAGAGTGACATTTTGAGGCAGCTGAGCTTTATTGTACTCTGATACCATTGACTAAACATAAATAGACTAAACATAATAGACAAACCAGCAGTGATACATAAATTAAACGCCAGTGTAAACCCTGAACATATAGAGAACGCTCATACAACTGTAATTATCTGAGTCAGATCAAAACGGCAACGCGAGGCTCACTACATCCTCACGTAGGTTATTTTAAACCTGGGCTGTGCCGGGTCATTAACTGGAGCCCTATACGTGTGTGTGCGTGTGTGTGTGTGTGCGCATGTGCATGTGCACGTGTTTGCATGTGTGTGTGTGTGTGTGTGTGTGTGTGTGTGTGTGTGTGTGTGTGTGTGTGTGTGCGTGCGTGTTTGTGTGTGTGTGTGTAAGAGAGCGCACAAGTAAATAGAAAGCGATTGCCTCATTGGCGTGTGATAATTAAGGGTTTTCAGCCGAGCTGCTCAGCTGGCTCGGGGTCTGTGACATGGAAATGTAAGACTCATACGAGCTTATGTAACCTAATTGTTTAGCCCGAGAGAAGAGCAGTTATCTTCAAAATGGAGTATTGTGAGGGGCCTGAATTAATCAAATACATGTAAACTCCACTGAGGACGCTAATTAATCCCTCTCGTGTTTTGCCGCCCTCTGCTGTGATGGGGGAGGGGGGCTGCTAATTTCACACATGGTAACATCACCTCCACTTTAACGTGACACTGACTCATTCGGACGAGTGTCCCGGTAATAAATGGACACAGGAAATGCGAATAAACGGATTCCTGATTGTGCTCTGAGGGAGGACGAGGTGTGAGTGCTAGAAAAAAAAAATAAAAATCAAGAAAAGCTCTCAAGGAGATTTACGCTTTGTTTGTAGCTGGGGGTGTAACTGAAGGCTTCACAAAATCCGCAGTTCGGTACATAAAGAATGGGGTTCTTTACATTTATCGAAAATAAAACAGGAGAAAAGAGATAGAAGATAAATTTTGCATCCTTTTTTTAAATTATATCTTGTGCATGCTTTGTTCATCACGGCCAAACTCAAACCATGACGCTGCGATTAACCCGAGGCTGCCAGATCACATTTGTAGACATTTATTTTTGTTTTTGAAAAATGCAAACATTGATAGGAAACTTGTCCATAATTTTTTTTTTGTTTGTTTTCGTTTGTTTTTTTTTACTGAAACAAGCAGTGACATATCAGCACCTTTTAATTTTATGGTGAACTTGTTATCAAACAGTTGTTCGTTTCCACATCCAGCTGCAACAATATCTTTCATCTGGATCTGGTCTCCAAGTCCACCTGGAGAATCTAAGTCAAGTGTTTCCTCTATTTTAGCTCTGGTTTTGGCCTCCACTTGCTCCTGAGGAGAAACCTCTGGCTCTTTAGCCACTAAACACTCCACCATGTTCAGCACCTGGTCTCTGACTGGGTCCGTCTGCTGAGCAGGTCGTGGACAATTGGCTTTTTACAGACATTTGTCTGAAAATGATGCTATGAAAATGGTGAGACTGAACCGGAACAGTACGTTTCTGCAGGTTCAGATGATATCTTCTGTAGGTTCATCAGTTGTCACAGTGAATCAAGTCTCTCTTTGTCTGACAAAGCATAAAATGAGTGAATTGTAAAGTCAAGCTTCAGATATTTGTTTGAGAATTTAAATTATTCTATATCATATCCATGTTTAGTCTCTGGCTAATCTCAAAATTCTGCAGAAACTCTGTTCAGTTCTGATATTTCCCTCCAGTTTCCTTTTTTTTCTCTCGTCTCTATTCAACATAGCCCCAGGATTTTGAAAATTATTAACTGATGTTGAATTGGACCTAGTTTTGAAATAGGTTTTTTTTGTGGTTGTTCCTCTTGTCTTTCATTGACTTTTATGCCACGTCTAAAATTTGCTTCGTGTTACGTCTCAATTCTGACCTTCTGTCCTTTTTGGGATATAATAAAAAAAATATATTACATAGAGCTTGTTATGGAAAGGAAACTCCTCTCTGCAACGCAAAAAAATGAAGTTATTTATCAAGTCTAGTTCCGGCAAAAAAAGCCATATTTACATTGACAGATGGATAGTGCTGTCTGCACACGGTAACAGAGAGCATGATAATAAGATTATATGCCTCTAATAAGGAGTAAACTTACAGCTTTCATGTAGTCCTGTGTTTGCAGTAAGCATCTAGTACCACCTTCAAAAGACAGACAGTTAAGAATCTGTGATGTAATTCACACTTAAGGAAATTCATATAAAAAGCCACTTAAAAAGATGAATTTAATTCAAATTTTTAAGATGCAGGAGATGTTCATTTTGAAGATGATTTATGATATAAAACCCTACTAATTTAAATGCTCAGGTGTAACAAAGGTTAACATCAGTGATGTAAAATGCTGGTGAATCATTGAACATTAAACACTTGCAGGGTAAAAAATAAATGCCCTTTGCAGATTGCATTTTGGAATCAGGTGTGTTTCAGCAGTTTGTGTCAGGGCAGCACTTCTGCAGGCAGAGAGACAGAGAATCAGAGAGAGAGAGAGAGAGAGAGAGAGAGAGAGAGACCCCAAACAGGCAGAAAACAAGCGATCAAAGAGGCGTCGGTGCAGTGTTATCTAACCGGACTGAGCGTGGCGTTTCCACTTGAGTGGCCGCTGCCGTTGCCCCTGCGTCATCTGCTCTAAGTGTAGCGCCGTGACCGGCGGCCACGGGGCGCCGCGGCACCTACACTGCCTCTGAAAGTGATGATGATGATGATGAAGTTGATGACGATGATGTCCTCTCAGGGTGCTGCTACTCTCAGCCAATCAGATAGCCTGACCTGCAGAGGCCACAGAGGCATTAAGACGTGTCCTGTTATGTCCAGTGGCAGTATGTGGTATATTTTTTTTTTTGGGGGGGGGCTCTGAAAACAGAGGGTCCCCGGGTTTTCTTTCCTTTTATTTACAGGCTTTTAGACAGTGGTGGAAAGTAACTAAGTACATTTACTCAAGTATAATTTTGAGATACTTGTACTTGACTTGAGTATTCAGAATTTGTTTTACTTACTACTTAAACTGCACTTGATTTCAGAAGGAACTGTTGAATATTTGTCAGAGAGAAACAGTTAATTTTTGCATTCGAAATGTAATCATTAATAAATCATGGTGTGTTGTTACAGATGATTCTACTCAGAAATGGAGGGACTGCAAGGAACTTGTACTTTACTTGAGTCTTTTCTTTACATGGTACTTTTTTCTTCTACTGCAGTAGATTTCAGATACTGTACTTGTTACTGTATTTACATTTACTTGATAGCTTTGAATACTTTACAGATTCATGATGCTTTGCTATTAATTGAACAATCAGTTGATTAATTTATTAGCCAATTGAGAGAAAATTAATTGTTTGTAATTTTTTTAGTGTAAAAATTATAAACATTTAAACAAGATTTGCTGCTTTTCCTTTTAATGTTGATCCAGTTTAATCATTTTTCTTGAATTTGACACTATTTCCTGAAATTTCAATATAAACCATAAACACTCAATCAGATCTCTTCATTGAGATAATCATCAGCGCATTAATGAATAGGGGCGTTATCAGTTTTAGCCCTTTATTAAATAGTTAAACAGTAGCTTCATTTCAACCAACTGCAACAGTAAAACGCTGTTTGCATATTAATGCATCAGATAATAATCTCATGATGTGATATATAAAAGCATAACAGTCACAAGGGTCATTTTTCTGCACTGAGCACTTTTACTCTTGATATTTTAAGTACATGTTCCTGAATATACTGACATACTATTACTTAGTCAACATTTTAAATTCAGATCATTCCAATTCAATTTTATTCATATAGAAGTTATCTGAGGACACTGATGCAGCAGGTCCAGGGTTTAGGCCATCCCCTCTTTATTATATAAATTTAGGACTTTTACTAGTAACAGAGTATTTTTACAGACTGGTGCCTAAGTAAAGGATACAAGTGCTTCTTCCACCACTGATGTTATCATTTCCACTTCAGTTATGTGTTAATCTTGATGCTGAAGAAAACGTCTAAACATGAAGCTCAAAAGATAAAATCTGGAGTTTTTGCTCCTGTGATTTCTGTGCCATTTCCTGAATGTTTTCAACAATAGAACTTTAAATCCACAGACCACGACTGTGCGGAGTAACCAGGACATTGTTTCTGGAAAGGCACTAGGCATTATTCAGAATTGTGAGCACCAAAGAGATATTTTAAATTCTTGACATTAAACCAAAAAATTATTTGCAATTTCTGCATCTGCACAAGAGGGAAGTGAGAAATTATGTTTTTGTTTTTGCAATTTGAGTGAACTGACCCTTTAATACTGAAGCCAGCAGTCATATCTTCCGAACATGAATGCAGCCTGTTTTTTCCTCCTGATGAAACTGAACATTGCACGGTCACATGAAGATCTTGCAGGGCTGGAAACGACGTGTAAGCGTGAGCTGTTTACATAATGCGGCGGGGCTGATACAGTCCGCGCAGCAGCGGGAAACGTAAAGGTCAGCGTGTGCAGAAACATGTCGGCCGGCGAGGCCCAAACGCAGAGCGTCTGTCTGACAGATCAGAGGTCAGTTTGGACTGTTAAGTAACACGTGGCCATGGGAAAAACAACAACAAAAAAACCCAGGCAGGGCTGTGGGCACGGAGAGGCTGGAAACTCAGTGTTCTGCTTAAATAATAAGCAAGAAAATTTACCATATTCTGCTAAAATATTCAGGCATCTCTTCACGTTTATTGAAGTTAAAGGCCACAAGATTAATTATGGCTGCGTTTTTGGTGATAAGCTGTCCTTGCTTTTGCCGTCTCACTAGTTTTACAGAGTCTGATCCGACACAGTTTTACACTACATCTGTGCGGTGAAGACGACTGTTACTAAAACGGCCCCCTAAAAATATATATATATGTTCATAATCAACAAACTTACATTAAAAAATGTATTGTTGGAGGAAATGTAATAGCCTCAGATAATAGAAGAATAATTATTATGAATAACAATAAAACACACAGCAAGTAAAAGTAGCTTTGTATGCAGCAAAAAATAATGTTAACATTATTTCATCGGTTAATGAAATATGTGGCATAATAATGCAAAACTTTGACTTTGGATGCTTTAAGTCAATTCATTTTTGACAGTTCTTTTGTACTTTTACTTCGAGTTCAGAGCTTTATTTGCAACGGAATATATTTCTATTTCGTTGTATTTTAGCCTTTGCAGAAGCACAAGAACGTCTTATTCCTCCATAAAGCTAAAGCATTAATAGTTTTGACTCAGTCCAACACACACACATTATCCTTCTGCCTTAAATATCCACTAGAGCACAAAATGTAGATTAATCCACTGCTGAAAGTAGTCCCCATCAAATGCACTATATCCCACTGTTTGATTAAACTTTGTTAAAAAACAAAAATATATATTTATATATTTGTGGGATTTTCTTACACTAAAATAAATAAATAGAAACACAGAATAAAGCCAGTGTTAGAGTGTTTTAGTAGCTTGACCCTAATATCATGTTAGATCCGCCAGAGTCTGATTACGCTGCAAATTAGCAGCATATCAACATATTTTGTATCAGACAAGGTTGGTCTAAAGGTTAAATTGAGATGTCAGCGTGCATTAGTCGACTGGCGACTCAGGGTTGCGTGTCTGGCGGTCACAGAAATCTGCTTTCAAAAAAGGTGCAGCAGCACAGTTTTCCGGTTTGTCACCTTCAGCCTGCGTGAAAACAAAAACAAAAAAAAAACGAGGCGGGTCAGAGAGGCGGCTGAGAGGTGACGCCGGGGCTTTTCAGAGCGATGACAGAGACACGAAGTCGGCCCCGGGGCCTGTGTGACGCCCGTGAGGCTCCGCGGATCTGCAGTTTGGTGGTGGTGGTGGTGGGGGGGGCACGTTTGGTGCATTCACTTTGACCAGAGGTCAGACCGAGGGGGTCGTTTCCGGCTCACAGTCTGTCGCTGTCGCAGTCAAACGTCTCAGGCTCGGACACGCACAGCGTCGCCCTTCTCGTCCTGCATAACATCAGATATCTGGATTCATTTATCAAACTTTAACCACTGCAGTCTTGTAGCATTAACCCTCTATTTATGCCATTTATTGCACCTTTAGTGCTCTGTTGGTTTGAGCTCACACGCATCAGTTCCTCCTGGTTTTTAGAGTTTGGGACACTATGTAAATAAGTTGTATTTATAGCACAATTAATGGTACAATACACTTATTATACTATATCTTACTAGTATTATCTTTGAAATCTGCAAAACAAGATGCCTGACGACATTACCTGGCCTATTTTACCGTTTCTTGACATTTTATAGACAATTGATTATTTGCATTTCAATCAGTATGATAAAATTAACCTTTAGCTGTGGTGCTGATTTTTTTTTTAGTATTATTCATACTAATGTATAAAAATGCTGCCGACAGAGATGAGGTAAAATATCCATTTCACTGAATCGACGGCGGGACCCCCCCGATCCTGCGTTTCGGGGCTATTTTTAGGGGCTTAAAGGGGAAAATCCTGTTTCTGTTATTCACAGATGAGGTGAAACAACTGCGTCATATGATTCCTGTTTTTTTTTTTTTTTTTTTTTAGCTGACAGGCCACAGTAGCACGTTCGACTCCATGTGCTGCATCAGTCACGCATGAACACACAGATTTAATTACTCAGTAATAATATTCACCATGTCTAACTCAGTATATAAATAGACAATACGTGAGTATGTTGGTGTGTGTGTTGGTGTGTGTGCGTGTGTGTGTGTGTTGTGCCGCGCTGTTTGTAGTAACCGGAGCGGAGCCGTTGTCGGTACCAAACAGCAGACACAGGAAGCCGGGGTCACAGGCTCCCGGCGGCCAATCACAGTGGGCCTCGCTCAATCGAATTTCATCGGCCGGACACTGCCAACGACGCGGCTTCCGATAAACCCTCGGGCTAAAGCCGCTGTGGACGCTGGTCGCAGATGTGTGTCGGCTCTCACACCGACGAGTGTGCACAGGTTTTTCCTTTCAAACAAAGGCCATAGAGGAAAAAACAAGACTGAACCAGGCAGGAAATGTGCTGCAAACCAAAACTAAGAGCTAAAAGAGGCTAAAAAGCCTGAAGAGCTGCAGATTTGCTGACAGTTCTCTGTTGATTTGTAAGTCTGAGTAACTGCTTTAACTTGACCCATCACTTGGTCCAATTCTATTATACAAATTATTGATTAATATAGCTTTAAGCATTAGTTTATCAGCTCAATGATTATGAGTCTCTCTGTATTAGGACACATTGTATTGCATGCTTTTCCTGTTTATCAAAGACCTTATCTTCTGCTGCGCTTTCACTCAGGTGTTGATAAGTTACTGAGAGCCATGACTCTCCGATCGGGTCATTCTGGTGATGCAAACCTCTGCAGAATCTGCTCCTTCATACGAATGTGTTGACTCTGGATAAAACTGAGTCATGGCCCCTCTGTGGCTCTGTGGAGCATCTCTGAGGCAGCCAGTCCCTCTGCAGCTCATCTCAGTCACGCTTCCCTCTCAGTGAGGACGAGGGTGTGAAGTCGTGGGCTGCGTCGACAGCGACCAGCAGCGCTGAATGTTCTTTCATTCATCCCAGACGGTTAAAAAAAGGAGGGGGGGCAGGGGAAGAAGTGAAGCAGCAAATAGGAGAACAGCTCTGCTCATAGATGAACCATCATGGGCACATTTTACAAACCAAGCCAGAGCTGATGGTCACATTTAGTTTCATGATTGGGCTTTTTTAAAGGTTCCCCTCCAAAAGGAAAAGCTTCTACATTAGTGAGAAGCACATTCCATCCATACATTTTCCTACAAATACGTTCAAACATGTAGTTTCATTGATGTTTTTGCACTAAATTATGAAAAGGATATTTTAAATTCCTGTAAGATCCTGAGGGAGGCTTTTATTTTGAAGGGCAGTTTTAACACTCATATAGGTGTTATATAATTATTTTCTCAAGCAGTTCAAAGAGCATTGCTAATATGCTTTCATAAGAATAGAGTCATTTTAATATAGAATTTTTTAACTTCCCTATAAAGGGGATTATTCTGTATTTAACAGGATGTTTAGCAAATTATTTATTTTAGTGTTCTGACCAAACACCTGCAAAAAAAAAAGGCATTATCATATAGTCTCGTTGCCTCTGTTGCCATATGTGACACTAAGGTACCTGAGGCACATGTTAAGTTATTTTAGTGATGCTTTTATGCTTTGAGGCCAAAGTTTTATCTATTTCTGTGCATAAATCTGCTAATTGGTAAGGATGTTGTAAATGATTCTGTGTGGCAGGGTTGAAATATGGCCTGCAATGATAACCTGTACACTTACCATCATGTTGTCATCTGCAGAAAAGTGTTTATCACATATTATAGGCTAAAACAAACCCTAATGATGTAAGTCCACAGGGGGTATTAAGGAGATGGGATTTATAGTTTACCCTCCTTTTTTGGGCAACTACTTCCGTGATGACGCTCAATAAAAATATGTCTTTAGCCTCACTCAGGCAGGATTAACGTTACAGAGGGAGGTGGGGACCGTAATCTTCAGCGTGCTCAGTAATTTAACTCATAGTTTTGGATGGTGTTTTAATCCCAGTGAAATTACAGGATGTGGTCAGTAATAAACGTGGACATTCAGCAGGAAGGAGGCAAAAGAGAAAGAAAGAACAAAAAAGAAATATCTCAGATTTCCGGTGCGTCCATAGAAACCAGAGGAAAAAAAGGGGCTGCAGAACTTCTTTCAGAATCTCCCTGTTTTTAAGTCTCCTCCAGTGCCTCAGTGATCATTGACAGTCGTCTGTACGTCCACTGCTACACTGCAGACAGGAGCTGGTCAATGCTGGTTCAGCTGCTTTCGATGGGCCAGTGTGAAAAAACTAATACATGTGACCGACATTACAGCAGAACATTTGATAAGCTATAGCCTGATGACCTTTTCCTGTCGTCATATCGTTTCCTAAATAACCCTGCATGTCATTGGTCCACGTTTCCAAGTGTTGAGCAACCTCTAATCACAAGGAAGTTCTGATTTTAGCCCAAACCACGTTCTTTTCCTAAACCTAACCAATTTATGACCATTTCATCAGCTTGACTTCCTGTTTATAGCCGTTACCATGACGATGGTATGGACAGGCGGTTTGGAGGATTTGTCAAATACAGGGAAAGCGAAAGGGGCTCCTCACGCGGAAAGCGACTCAGAGGCCAACTTTAAAATAAGAGATCCTGGATCTGGAAGGGATTTAAATGGGTTCTCAGAAAAAAAAAAAATCAGGAAGTTATTGAGGCGGTAGTTATCACTGCGGTGGGGGTGATGGGATTAAAATCGCTGACCAGAGCAGGTTATGTTCAAAAATAAAAAAAAATAAATCACCACACCGCCCCAGGAGACAAATCCAGTCTAAATAAGGCTCCGGGAGAAAAAAAGACCCAACAGTCACGGCCCCTTCATCATCTCCGTCTATATCAGGGCTCCACCAACACGCATCCTCAGCCCTGGTATTTTTGTACGTATGCGATATACTGTGACAGCTGCGGTCCTCCTCCCGAGTGCCCGTCACTGTCAGATTTCCCATAATTCCCGTCCATGCAAGGAAACAGCCAGACATCCCCGGATTATGTGGGTTGGGTGTGAAAACAGATTTGGATACTGTCAATTTATGCATCCAGATTTGAGATGTGTGTGTTATTTTTTTATTTCATTTTTTTCTCCCTCTGCCGAGATCTGAAATGTGTGCTGATCCTTTTAAAAACTGCGGTTGTGTCTGCGTAATGGCTGCAAAAACACTTTGGCTCAAGCTAAGTCCCAGGGGCTGCGGCGCTTTGCCGACCGACGCCGGGACCCGTCCTGCTGGGATTTGCAGCGTCCGTTATTAAGTACATAATGCCGAGCACTACGTGATCTGCTGGGGTCACGGAGGGTTTTTGGCGAAAGGCAGATCTGACAGCCGCACCTCGTCGATCAACACTCAACATGCTTTTTGTTTTTTTGTTTTTGATCAATACTGATTTTTGTGTTAAAGCTACAGAGACAGTGATTATACTCAATATTTTTAACGTTCAGAGTCCGACATATTTCTATTTTTACATCTTATGGATACATTTCTGACTTTAAACGCACCATTGCATTACAAAAGCACAAAATATTGTTGCTTTTGGGAAACCATATTCATCAAATGCTTATGTTCTTTTTTAAGAATACCTAACATGACAATTTATTTTTTATCGGACATTTTTCTGCAATGTAAAATTGATCAAAGTCACCGATATATCCAAGTGTTACATATTAAAGAAAGGACGATTTTAGGAATAACAATACCCAATATTGCCAAAACTAAGAGCTGTAAATATCCCAAGTATTTTAAAAAGCTGTCATATAGAAATGTTTTGGTTTTAGTTTTCAATTCTCACTATTCTGAGACAGTACTACTGCTACTACTACTACTACCACTACTTCTACTACTGGTACTACTTATACTGCTGCTACTACTACTACTACTACTTCTACTACCACTACTACTACCACCACTACTACTACTACTGCTACTGCTTCAAATAATTACATTTACATTTATTTTTACTGGGACTCTGTATCCCGATATTTATTGGCAGCTTGATTCCAGGAGCAACTTTATATCTCATGTTGTTTTTTCAAGAGTTGATGTGGTGATTAATGCAGCCAGATATTATAGTGACAATAAATATTTGATTTGAAAGGTTGAAAGTCAAGGTCAGAAAATCGTTTTGCAAACTCATCTTTTTTTTGGTATGTAAAATAGTAACCATGGCAACCGCGACTGAATCCAAAACTCTGGTGGAATAAAAAAAAACAAAACATTAAAATAAAATCTCTCCCACTTTGTGAGATGAAAACAGAAAAAGAGAAAGAGAAAACCTGCAGGTTACCATGATGTTTCACGACCCCGGCAGTGAATCATCAAACCTAACACACACACACACACACACACACACACACACACGCACACACACACACACACACACACAATTTCTTTTCTGTTCATTTATTCCCGCTGTGCAACACCACATATGCAGGACACGTCTCCATCAGGGAAACGACAGGGACACATTCATGCAGGGATCTCTGCATTTAATCTGCTTTGCATCGTCAAACACACGACACGCTCATGCTTAAAATAGTCCAGAGGGGAATAAGACTGCTGGAGTGTCCAAATGTCAAATGTCACCGTTTCCATCTTAATGTAAATCTACATCTGCAGAGTGTTGACGGGTAAAAGAGAAGAGAAGACAGAATCAGTCCCAGGAACAAGCTGCTGTCCTCAGGGTGTCAATGATAAAAAAAACTTCCTGGTCATGCAGCCGTTTACAGGACAAACCACAACAAAACGGACTTAAAAAAATATATAAAAATCAGAGCTGCTTCTCTTCTCTCAGACCAAAACAAGATAGAAACAACCATCATGAGAGAGGAGGGAGATCTGGAGAAATACTGCAGCGCCACCTTGTGGTTTTTAATGAGACAAAACAGAGAAAAGACATCAGTTGTATTCAATACTTTCACTGGTGGTGGTGGAGGAAGTACTCAGATCCTTTACCGAAGTAAAGTACTAAAACCACAGTGAAGAACTTCTCCATTACAAGTAAAAGCCCTGAACAAAAAACACAAACACGCACACACTGAAGTAAAAGGTACATGAATATTATCAACCAAATGTAGTTACAGTATCAGAAGTTCTTCATCTTCTGTTGCTACTTTAACTCCTTGAAGCTCTGGTGATGTTTGGATTTTAAAAAGTGGCTTAAACAGACAATCAACCAGGCAAAATTGAGTACAAAAAACTTCAGGAAATGTGTTTTTCCATCATAGGGAAAACTGAACAAAACTGCAACGAACAGTTATTTTAATTATCACTGCAACTGACAGTTTTTATTAGAACCGGAAACAGGTTTGTCGTTCAGTGGGTTTTCACCTAGCTGCAGTTTGGTGTCATGTTGCTTTACAGTGAATAATATATAGAGTAAGAGGAAATACAGGTGTGGAAGTGGAGAGAGCTCTACAGTGCTTAAAAGGAAGATCCTGGAAACTACCATACAACATAAATGAAGGTGCAAATGGTCACAGTATGAATAATATGTGCAATGTGAAAATTATAATGAGGAAATCTGCATTAATGTAAGTTGGAGGGAAGGTGGAGTGTGGAGAGATCACAGGTGCAGATATTAAGACTTTTAGACAATGTGATGTTCTATCACAGATATATATTGATACAATATTGGAATATATTCCATCATATATGACATAAATTTACCATCCAAAATGGTGAGCTGTTTAAAAATCAGGTGCTCATGCATTAAAAAAAAATCAGACAATCTAATGATTTTTTAAAGGCTGATTTTTGTAAACTTTAAGACATGTCAAGGAACAAGACAAAAAACTGCCAACTGGGCAGAATCAAGAGAAAGATAAAGTGTAATTTAAAGGAATATTTCTAAGTTGAGATGCCCTGATAATTTACTAGTAGTGATTACTCAAGCTGAACCTATTTACTTTTCTAAAACACGTCATGATAAATCTTTAGAGAATCTTAGACACCAGCAACATCCTAAATAATCTTCAGTGATTCATATTTCATACGTCAAATTCGGTTTTAATTTGTCACACCGTGAGATCAGTGGTCATCGCCGTGTCTGAGAGAACAGGTCAGAATCCGGTGATTACACACTCAGCCATCGCAGGATAATCAATGATTAAACCATTCAGAAAAAATCCAGCCCACACGAAGCTGAAGGGAAGGTCACAGGAAGGTGATGGGATTTGTTAATGTTATGGATGAAAAGATGAAAATGTGAGAGGAGGTCAGTCACTGAGACCGAAGACCGGGGTTAGAAGAAGTTTGTGGCAGGGAAAATATCTGCAGAAATTATTATTTTCAATTTACTTTAATCTACTAGCTACACCACAGCAGAGATGACGTTAACACCTATTACTCGGAAACACCTGGTGGGTCGTTAGTGACTGGGAGTGGATGAGTGGAAGTTTAAACCTACAGACCAGAGGAAAACGGCTGTTTTATCTTTATTTAGTGGTGAATTATCCTTAGAGCAAAGAAATCTTCACGTAGCACTCTGCAAAATGGGAGTTATAAGGTGCATTTCTGGAGAAAGAAAAGAGATAGAGGCAATGTAAAAGAGGTAATATATTAAATATATGTTAAGAAATCAAGAAAAGCTCGATGTTGCATTTTTACGTGATTTATGCAGATAAAAGACTCCGGTGTCACATTCTACTTGCAGCAGAAAGGTTCAGGGTTATAAGCTGTAGGTTTTCACAAATGTACATGTCACTTGAAACAAAGACTCAAGCCTGTTTTCACATTATTTTTGATTGATTTGTATTTGTTGTGTCTACGTGCAGTCGCAGCTCCAGGATCTTTGAATTGTGGTGGTTAAGTTCTGCATGAAGGCCTTTTTGTGTGTGTGCATATGGTATACTGTTTTTTTAAATACTATTATTGCATCTGGATTTTCTTTCCAGCTTTGATTTATCCACACACAGACAGTAACAAGAACATCTTACCCTTTCAGATCCATCTGTGTCCTTATTGTAGTTTTATATGGCTCCTTTTTCTTTAAAAAACCAAAAAACAGTCTGCCAAACTGTCTGTGTATCAACTCTGTTCATATAACTGCATTTCAGTGGCTTTTTCTCTGTACTCAGAACATTCACAAAAAAGTTGAATCAAATCAAATATAAGCTAGAATAATCCAGACAGTGAATGCTCATCGATTTAAGAAAAGTTATAATTGCTACATTTTAAAGGGAACATCTAGTACAAGAGACATTCTACACTCCCAGCATTTTCTGAAGCACAAAATCTTGTCCAAGTCTTTTTTTTCTAATTATGTGCCCACTGTTCACATCTCACTAATCTCCTGCATTCTAAATATTACACGACCAGTCACGCCTCCACTTCCTCCAGAGGCTTCCTAGTTTCATTATTGGTTTCTAAAGCCTGGGTGTGCAGGGAGAATATAAAATGAATGAATCAATATTAAAAATGCGACGTCTCCCTCCTGGAAAAATTACCTGATCCTAATTTAAAAGCTGCTCTTTCAGTCTGGTGAAGTCAGTTTGTCGTCATCTGATTGTAGAACCAAATATCAAACCAAAACCAGTGACACCCCCCCCCACCCACCATCATTCTCCCTGAGCTTCTCTCCTGTTCAATTCTTCTGTTTCCCCTGACATTTTGTTCATCATTTTACAACTTTTCATTCAATAAATAAACCCTGTCAAGAGCTGGAAAATAAAGCTTTCTGAGATAATGAGCTAGCAAACTCGTTACTTAGCTTAGCTAATGGGACAATAAGTTCACACAGTTTATTCAAATGACATATTTATACCATCGACTAAAAAGCCTGAAAAGCTACAACAGTTTAATCTGTTTTGGATTCTCCGGCTTTCCGTCCCCTCTGAGGTCAGCTCTGTTGAGACAGATTGCAATTGGTCGATGGCCCAAATTTGTGTGTCGCCTCTACAGGTAACTCTCATGCAGATAAATTTCGCCTCCTCAATCACTGTAATGGGTTGATTTAAATCCGTGTGCTTCCAGGTTTTGATTGGTGTGAATTTTGTGCCTGGTATCACACAAACCGTGATCAGGCCAGTGAGACAGGGAGACACTTGGAGGCAACACCAGTACCTCGTGGCCTCCTCCGAGAGCATTTGGGAGGAAGGGGAAGGAGCTCAGTCCTCCTGGCCGCTCGATATGGCCCCGTGGCGGCTGCTGCCGCCGCTGCTACTGCTGCTGCTGCTGCTGCTGCATATGCTGCGCTGGATTACACTGATCCAACTTAATGCCTAAGACCATGCAATCATTCATAACTACAGGAGCTGTTGAGGGCACAGCCACGGATGCTCCCAGCACCATCTGCCGCTGAAGGGAGGATTAACTTCGAGGAAGATGTTGGGAAAGGTGGGGGTGGGAGGGATCGACACATATAGACCCCGCCGAGCTGTCGAGCACCCAGCACAAACCACCCACTCTCACCATAACTGCATTTTTATAGTGATGAACCTACAGAGAATTATCAGCTGAATCTGCAGCTTCCTTCGGTTAAATGCTCTGGTTCAGTCTTATGGCTCTCATGGTGTCGTTTTCAGCCACTGTAGGCAGATGTTTTTAGGGAGAAACATCTGTAAAAAGCCACCGTCCACTAACCTGCTCAGCAGCAAACAGCAGACAGACCCAGTCAGAGACCAGCTGGTGAACATAGTGGAGCATGAAGCAGCTGAAGAGCAGGTTTCCCTTAGGAGCTGGTGGAGACCAAAATTGGAGCTAAAAGAGGGAATGCTGGATTTAGACTCATCAGGTGGCCTCAGAGACCAGACTCAGAAGAAGGATCGTGTTGCTCCGTAGTTGTTAGATTTGGACACAAGCAACTGATTGCTAACAAGTTATTTCTTCTGAAATTGGCAAATGACCTCACATCTTGTCTTCTTTTCTTTCTTTTTCTGTCTCCACAGAGAGTTGAAGCCCTGCCCTCCGACCATCAGGAGAGTTGATGTGACTGCAGGAATCCCCTCCACAGAAAAAGACAAAAACACAAAAACTGCTGCTGCACCTCAGAAAACAGCATCTATGACCCTCTTTTGGAACTCTGTGCCTTCAACCAATATTCACCAGTGATACTTCTGAAGCTTTTTCTTTTTTTTTTCTTTTTCTTTTTTTGGTTGCTTTTCTTTCGAGCAGGACTCAGAGGATATATCTGCCTGATGTAGGAGGGCCTGGGATTGTGCTGCTTTGTCTCTCTGGAGAAGAAATAATGATAATAATAATAATGATAATAATAATAATAATAATAATAATCAAACCTAACCAGGACATGCAACTTTTGATCATTTTGATGTCCTAACAAGTTTTTTTTGTTTTGTTTTTTTTACAAGTTGTGTCAGTGATTTACTTCATATCAGAAGAAAATCCCTTGCTGTGCAATATCAGTCCATATTTATGTGAAGTTGTCGTGTGGATGTAAACTTTGGACAAACTTTTTGGTTTTATTTTTGTAACAATGCTTTTTTTTTTCCTGATTTCTATTTTTCTAAAACGATAAGACAGATGAGGGGAGATGATAAAAATTAAAAAAAAAAAAAAAAAATCATATGAAAACATGATGAGGATGAGGATGTTTGGTTGTTGCTAAAAGACGATTTTGCCCGAGTTTAGTTTTCCTCAGCTACGTCTCCTCCTGCTCCGACCAGGGCCAAAGCCATAGCCTGTCTCAGACAACATGGATCAGGCATTTTTAAAAGACACCAGGGTCCCTGACAGCAAGGTGCGTTCAGGGTCTCCCCGTCCAGGGGCCGACACCATGGGCTCCTCTTAGCTGTTGGGATGTTTTTCTTTCAAGCAACGTTTTGGTTTCTCCCGCACGTTCAGGGGTTTGAATCTGAAGTATTTAATATTTTCTACCTTTGTGTGGCCTGTTACTCTTGCTGTTTATTTTGTACTTCCTCCTACATATCAATCAAGCAAATATAAGTGGCATGAGTTCGTGTGCGCACAAGTGGGAAAGAGTGAGAGTGAGTGAGAGCCAGAGCGGGAGGTGAACTGCTGTAAATTCTTAAAAGATGAATAGTGGCCATGTCTCATGCAAAAACACCAGGAGCGAAACGAAGGAAGGGAAATGTAAAAATAAGCTACCAGCCTGAGATAAGAAATTGTAGTCAGATGTTATCTGTATCTTGGCCAAACCATCAAACCACTGAAAACCTTCCCTCTGAAGGTTAAGGATGTTTTGGGGTTTTTTTGTTTTTTTTTCTGAAACTTCTCAGACATGATTATTTTTGACAAGGCAAAGTCCCTTCAAGCTAAAAAACCCGACATTCTAATAGAATCGTATTCTGTTTTGATTCAATGGAAATTTAGCCCAACCAGTCTCTCATGTATTACCATAACAGACCCAATACTATGAGCTAACCATCCATTTTTTGGGGGGTTTTTCCTGAACAACACACTAAATACTCGATAATCTTCTCTAAGCAGCACTAACTGCTGTTCTGAAGGGTTTTCCTGCATCCTCAAGGACTCCTCTGACCATTTAGATGAAAAAAGTATCGTGTCTGCTGCACAATGAAAGAAAATAAAAGCCATTTTTAATTAGTTTTGCGATTTATGACTCTATTCCGAATCCAAACAAGGATGGCAGCTACAGTTCAGATTTCTCTGCGCTCAATTTGAATTGCATTAACCAAAATTTAAAAAGTTCTAATATTAGTCGTATTCTATACATTGATGTCCATCTCTTTAAATCTGTATTATTTGTATACAATAATATGTTTTATTTAATGCATCATTATTTAATGCATCATTTCTTGTATCAAGGAAATATGTAATTTCTGGCTACCAAGAGAGGAAAGGGGGTTAGAAATCAGGGTTTAAATTCTTTATTTTGCAGCAGATTATTATTATATTATTATTGGGATTCATGGAAATATGTTCAGAACAGCTGTAGCTTTTGTTAAACAAGCTTCTGGATAGAAATGACAATGTCAGTATGTTGGTTCAGTCCAAATTATAAATATCTCAAAAAGCTTTGGAGGGAGTCGCACAAAATTATATACAAATATTCTTGGTCCCCAGAGGATGAATCTTACCGACATTGGTGATCCGCTGACTTTTCCACCCTGAGGTCAGTTAAACATCTCAACAACTATCGGCAGGATTGTGGCATTCATGTTCCCTTCAGGACGAACTGGAATAAACCTCCGACTGGTGACCGAATACCAGGAAAACTAACAACCAAGTTTAAGTGAGATTTGTGCCTTGTTAGCTGATGATCGCAGGTAGTTTAACCCGAACAGGCTGTCTGCCCCGTTAGCTTATCTCCGCCCCTCGGTTCTGTTCTAGACTACAGCCTGGATCTTGAAAACCTCTGGACTATGAGCCTGGATTTTCATTCTGACCTCTGGGTACAAGATCTGGCCAAGAAAATTCAAGCAAAATTACAGTATGTGGTTTACAGCTCTGAAACTAGTGTATGGACCTCTGTGCTTAGGTTTGGGACTGAATATAGTGGACAATACTGTGCCAACCTAGGCTGACCCTAGTTAACCCCCCCACCCCCATGCTAGTACCTGTAGTATAGGTGGTGGACTGTTCAGGCTGCCAGAAGTGAAAGTCCTTTTTATTTTTGCTATTAATGAATTATGATAATTAATCTTGGGACTGGTCCCACTTCCTGGATGGGCATTAAAACTTAATTATCAGAAATATTATTTAGAAATAGAAATAATAATTATTAGATATAATTTTTTTTTAATAAATGCCACTATTTGAGAATTTACAGTAAGTCCAGTTTTGTAGTTTCAACCCTGTTTACTGCAGTTGTGAGTCGTGTTACGTGTTTCCTCGAAGCTGCTACCCCTGTCCCGTGTTAGACCGGAGATGTCCAGCCTTATCCCCGAAATCCTGCAAGCGTCCTCCATTAGCTCACCAGATACCTCTCTCACACACACACACACACACACACACACACACACACACACACACACACACACACACACACACACACACACACACACACACACACACACACACACACACACACACACACTTTTTTTCTTTTATAGGCTCGTTGGCACATTGAATTCAGCTCAGTGCATCGGTGGTACACGTGATTCAGTTTGTACCTTTCAGGGAATCGTCATCTTCACACTGAGTCGCAAAAACCATTTAGTTTCATGTTCAGTAAAGTAGATTTTTTTTTTGTTTCCCCCTTTTTTTTCTCCTCTCTTTTTTTTTTTTTTTTTTTTTTTTTTTAATCCAAATGCATCTCGGTTCATTCAACCAAACAAAGATGGAAACTACTGCTGAGGCCGAAAGTATGCGGACACCAAAACCACCAAAAATTTGATCGTTAAACATGTAATTCCAAAAACATGCACATTAATCTGCTAATATAAGAGTCTTGGTAAAACTTTAAGATTACAGGAAATTACTTATCATTATGAGACACCTGCACATTCTTAATTCATCCATAAAAGGGAACAATTATCAGCAAAAGAAAACTGCTGCTTTGTTCCCTGTTCTTCCTTTATTCTACGTGGATGCGGTACTGTTTTCAGAGAATGACCTGAGGAACATCATTTGTTCTCCAGTTGTTTTAATGTCCGCATGGTATAAAAGAAGAACGTGGAATGAGACAGCAGGGATGAAGGTGTCGTAAAAGTATAAGCCGGTTTAATTCTGGTCCGACGTCGCAAAGTGATCATATAATGTAATTCTGTCAACTCAGCTGTTCAGAGACTGAAAATGTCTCATTGAAAATGAAGGTCCACAAAAACAGCAGAGCAAGTTGTTCATGTGGCGCTAAAGCTCAGTCAATTGGAACTAAGGGGTCTGAAGACCAAAGTTTTACTGGCTCAGAACTGGTTCATACGACATCTCAAATGTGTTTATCATTGCTCAGAACTTCCATATTTTAAAGGAAGGGTCATAGAAAGTTGATAGTGAGTAAAAAGACATTTTATCCAGGAGGGAAATTAAAGTGGTGCACTCGATTGTTCACATGAAAGGCGACGGAGATAGCATTAAAGATTTAAAAAGTTTTGGTTAAAGGGTTTCTGGACACCTAAGCCAAAACCATGAAGAACAGCCCCAGAACAAAGAAATCTAAAGTTTGTGGACAGACTTTTGGCTGCATCGTGCATATCCATTTTTTTGTCATCTTACACAAAGCAAATAAAATAAAGACTCAGTATTTTTGTATGAGAATATGATTGAAACTAAGACTAAGAAGAAAAAATTGAGGTGCTGCACAACAGAGGGAAAGAAAACTGTGAGTTTCCTTCTTTGTTTGGCTTAAGACACTTATGAGGCTTTTAAAAATCTGCTTTACTAAACAATGGAATATTTTCATTTACTGTTGGGGTGAAAGAGTCTTTAAGAAACCTGTTGAGAACTTTGACTTCTGTTTTTGATAAGAAGAAGAATTTTTCCCCCTTTTTTAAATATAATTTTACTGTGGAAAAACCCTCAGAGGCACAAACTGGCGCTCACAGTCCAAAAATTTGTTTCAGTCAAATCTTTTTGTCATATTTTGCTGAATTTTTTGACATTTTTTTTCCAGCATTTCTTGAAAAGCAACTGTTTGTAGGCATATCTGCGAAGTGTTTTTATTTATTTTTATTATCATTATTTCTTTTTTTATTATTGCATGGTTTTGACTGAATACAGCCCTATGATGTCGTGTTCTGCCACCAGTAGTGGAGGTAGTTTCCTTTTCCGTGTGGAGTCAGTGGACTTTGCTGCCTGTGAGTGTGAATCGTCTGTGAAGCTGCCTCCGTCCATCAAGTACCTTTACTGACACCGTTCCCCCAGAACAACGCTGCCAAACTGGTCTGATTAAGCCAAAAGTTTTTTCTGACGTTCTCTGTGTATAAGTGGTTTAAGTGTATCACATGTTAAACCTCATCCCGTTAATGTCACATTGTGTTTTTAACAAAAAAAAAAAAGAGACTCCTGTTTGTTAAAATGTTAATATATGCAGAAGAGTTATGAAATAAACCGAAACGAACTGAACTGTGTCTGTTTGCTGTTGATTGAGGAGAAATGACGTAGGTTGTATTTCATGGCTTTGCCACTCGATGGTGCCATTAACTCGCACATATCAAAGTTTGTCCAGGGCCCAGATTCATCGAATTGCTGAAAGCAAAGAAAAAACTCAAAAGCTGAAGAATAAAAACTACTTATCAAACTTATTTTGACTTAAAAACTACTGAGATCTCTTAAAATGAATAGGACAAGAGCCTCGATAACTGCAACACAGAAACAGAACCGAGAATAATAATAATAAGAATAATAAGAATAAGAATAAGAAGAAGAATAAGAAGAAGAAGAAGAAGAAGAAGAAGAAGAAGAAGAAGAAAAAGAAGAAAAAGAAGAAAAAGAAGAAAAAGAAGAAAAAGAAGAAGAAGAAGAAGAAGAAGAAGAAAATGCTTAGCTGGAGAAGTATCATTAAGAATTGAGTAGTTTTAATCGATTATTGGAGTTTGAATATTTGATATGATGTTGTTTAGCTCTTTTGCTTATTTTCTTTTAAATGTTATATCGATTTTTTTGGGTTGTGTTTTTGAAATGAATTGATGAATAAACTGAACCTTTGACCTTTGGCAAATGATTTAAACTTTGATTGGTTAATAAACTGAGACACAGCATAAGTTTGACCATGAACATAGAAACTGTCACCATGTGAGATTATGTCCTGTAGATGGAGTCATTGTCTGATTTAGAGATGAATTATAAAAATGATTTTAATCCAAGTATAAATGTATGAAAACTATATCACAGGGCTATATCTACTATATCACACACACACACACGCACACACACACGCCGGTGATGGATATTTGAAGGTGACTCGGTACAGACAGGACGCACTGACGGTTGACCCGAAATGCAACACTTTTGCGGGTTAAAGTGAATAAAACCTCCATTATAAATCATGCATGACTAAGATTTAAGATTTGGTTCATACATAGGTGGCCTTGCTTAACACTGGTACATTTAATGATTCCATTTTATCATACTATATAACTATTTCACAAAGTTATTTCCCTCCTAAAAAATAAGCCAAATATAAGATTTGGATTCACACGATCATTTTTAGAAATAATAAAGGAAAGGAAAAGGTGTTGAGGATTTAAGAGAGGGGTGACATTAATGAACAAATGATGATTAAAAAAACTTCAGTGAGAGACATTTACCACATATTGATGAAGCACCGTTTGTATGGCCTATCAGCTCCGATTATGTTAATGACATCCCGGTCTCAACAGGTGTTAGAGACGATTAAGCTCCAGATAGCAGATTTATGTTTAAGATTCAAACTCCTCTGAAGAAAGGTAATCGTGTCAGCTGTAAATATCGTGCTGTAGCTGTTGTTACAGGTACCCGAGTCCATTTTACAAGTAGAGCAAACACGTTTTAACTCTTTCATACAATTCCACATTTGAATTGGATGTTCTTACCTTATTTTGTAGAGGAAAATTCTCTTCAATCATACATAGGTGCCACTTGAAAAGACTTCAATCAGGCTGATATGACAGAGGCCGCTGTGAAATGGAGGGAAACAGAAATGGCGTCTTTAATTATCATATTATAAAATAATTCGTCCACTAAAGGCTGATAAAGCACAGAGTGTTTACTGGACCGACCCCGAGGTTAAAGCTCATCCGCCTTCACCGTCACCAGTCCGACAGCAGGCTGGCGTCTCTGACGCGTTCACAAGCGGCCAATGGCGGAGCGGCAACGGCACAGCGACATTTGCATCTCATGTGTTTAAGACGAGCCGATGCGGCACGCCAGCCACACATTTTCGACCAGAGAGTGAACCATGCCTGAACCAGCGAAGCCAGCGCCCAAGAAGGGCTCGAAGAAAGCGGTGGCGAAGACCGCGGGCAAGGGCGGCAAGAAGCGGAGAAAGACCAGGAAGGAGAGCTACGCCATCTACGTGTACAAGGTCCTGAAGCAGGTCCACCCCGACACCGGCATCTCCTCCAAGGCCATGAGCATCATGAACTCCTTCGTCAGCGACATCTTCGAGCGCATCGCCGGCGAGGCCTCCCGCCTGGCCCACTACAACAAGCGCTCCACCATCACGTCCAGGGAGATCCAGACCGCCGTCCGCCTCCTGCTGCCCGGGGAGCTGGCCAAGCACGCCGTGTCCGAGGGCACCAAGGCCGTCACCAAGTACACCAGCTCCAAGTAAACCGCTCCGACACCACTAAACCAACGGCTCTTTTAAGAGCCACCCACCTTGTCTGAAAGCAGCTGCTCCTCCGTCTCCTCCGTGTCACGTCGACTGCCGGTCAGTCGACGGCTACGATGACGAACCCGGGCCCCGGTCCGGCGTCCGACAGTCCCGCACACCTGCGTCCTGCTCCCGCTTCAAACTCGAGCACCGCTCGCTCCTCTTCGCTCCCCAATTTATTACGTAGAAACGTAGAAAATGCTGAGATTTTAACGCACATGCTCGTGGCAAACGTCCGCTTCCACGGTTTATGATAAAAATCTGCCGCGTAAAAGAGCCTGCGGTGCTCAACTACGTCCGCAAAAGTTTAGGTTGGTTACTCTTAACTTCCTGTATTTTCAAAATTAAATAGTGCATCAGTGAACCCAGGTATTCGGTCTGACTCTTATTTTGAAGGGTTCATAACAAACAGCGGCTGACGGGCTGGGGGAGGAAGCGGGAAAATGGCGGGCTGAGGTCGAGCTGCCTGCTTTCCGTTACGTCCGCAAAGCTACTTGAAGTACGGACGCTCGCCGCCTCGGACTCATCAGTGACTCTTCACACCAGCTGACGAAATGAGCGGCCGCGGTAAAGGAGGCAAGGGACTCGGCAAAGGAGGCGCCAAGCGTCACCGCAAGGTTCTCCGCGACAACATCCAGGGCATCACCAAGCCCGCCATCCGCCGCCTGGCTCGCCGCGGCGGCGTCAAGCGTATCTCCGGGCTCATCTACGAGGAGACCCGCGGCGTGCTCAAGGTCTTCCTGGAGAACGTCATCCGCGACGCCGTCACCTACACCGAGCACGCTAAGAGGAAGACGGTCACCGCCATGGACGTGGTCTACGCTCTCAAGAGGCAGGGCCGCACCCTCTACGGCTTCGGAGGCTAAAGCCGCCGCCTCGTCCTCCGCCACACAACGGCTCTTTTAAGAGCCACCACCTCGGCTACGGAGTCACGTTCCTGCTGAGCTCGTCAGCTCCGCACTAGAGTCTCACTCAAACGTCACAGTAAAACTACGACTCGTAATAAGTTCGGTTCTGACCGTCAAACAATGAAGGCGGTTAAACACTCGGTGCCGGAGATAAACTAGTCTGTACATTGAATTAAAGCCAGTTTACAACAGCTATTTGAGTTCAGTCACATGTTGAAGTCCGTTAGCTGCTTTCAACCAGATAAGATTGTCCGGTGACTTTCACCCTTTTAATCCCAAGTGACTGTGTGGACATGGTGACGAGTGTAGTTAAACACAAGCCGCTCAGATTCTCTAAAACCTTCGTTATGACACCAGCGTTTGTTCCTATTTTCTTTGAATAATCGATCTTGTTTATGCAGCACTAATGTTACGTGATGTGACATTTCAGTGTCCTAGAATCCTCAACTGTTCATTTAATGTCTGATCAAATAAACGTTTAGCACTTTTCAGCTTCTCATCTGTATAATAACAGTTGCCAGACACGAGTCAGTCGGTCCTACCGGGTGTATTAATCCATCCGGTCAGAATGAACAGGCGCTAATTTAACGTCATTTTACCCCGTTTATCTTAAGGTGAATAATTCATGTTCAGGGGAGCGAGTCCCGTCGGTTGACCTGCTCAGCGCTGGTGGTTAACTAGTACCGACAGACACAGTGAGCTAAGGGAGGGAAGCGGCTCTGTAGAGGCGGTGTGTGGCTCTTAAAAGAGCCGTTGTGTTGGAGCTGGTCTGGGGTCAGCCTAAGCCCTCTCCCCGCGGATGCGGCGGGCCAGCTGGATGTCCTTGGGCATGATGGTGACCCTCTTGGCGTGGATGGCGCACAGGTTGGTGTCCTCGAAGAGACCCACCAGGTAGGCCTCGCTGGCCTCCTGCAGCGCCATGACGGCGGAGCTCTGGAAGCGCAGGTCGGTCTTGAAGTCCTGGGCGATCTCCCTGACCAGGCGCTGGAAGGGCAGCTTGCGGATCAGCAGCTCGGTGGACTTCTGGTAGCGACGGATCTCTCGCAGGGCCACGGTGCCGGGCCTGTAGCGGTGGGGCTTCTTGACGCCGCCGGTGGCCGGGGCGCTCTTGCGGGCGGCTTTGGTCGCCAGCTGCTTCCTGGGGGCTTTGCCTCCGGTGGATTTACGCGCCGTCTGCTTGGTTCGGGCCATCGTTGGTGAATCCTCCTTTTTTTTGATAAAGGTTTGAATGCTCCGTGTCGTTGGTGTAGGGTTTATATACCCTGAGAAGGGGCGAAGACGACGCTGATTGGTCCAATGTGTACACGTGATAAGCTCGTCAAACCAAACGTAGACTCGTACTCAGGTTTGATTTATGAAACGATAGTCGATAAAGTTTTACAAATTGTATTTTTATTGTTTGTCCAAAATTTTTTTAAAAAACTTGTATCCACAACCTAAAATACTATAATTGTAATGGGCTTTGTTGTGTGTTAATTAGTTGCAAATGTTGTATTTAAGTTAAACAATTGTATATGTTTATTTATATATTTGATGTGTTATTTTATGTGGAAAACGTGGTTTAAAACTTAATTAATGTGAGACTTGTTTATTTTAAAATCCATATTGCTATCATTGTTTGCCTCTACTACTGCTACTATAAATGTATTCTTTTCATGATGTGGAAGCAATTAAAATTTAAAAAAGCAGAATTTATGCAGCCATTTAACGTCACTAAAACTCCAATGTGGTGTTTGCAAAAGTAAGTGTTGTGGCAAAACTACTAGATTTAATTCACAGCTATATAGTTATTTTTGTTGTGGTAAGCTTTTTGGGGAGTAACTACAGATTAGCATCTTTTTAGAAATGAATACATATATTAAAAAAAATACAAGGAAGAAGGAATGTACACATAAGTTAAAAAAGTCGAACACTTTACGTGTAACCAAGTCATAGTCTCCAGTACCGTCAGAAATGATGAGATAGTTCTGCGATTAGGATAAAATATGGAAAGTCCTTCAACAGAAAGAGTAGGAAAGTAACTAAAAACTGAAATAGGAGCGGACTTCAGCTGCTATTGTGTTTATTCTTGTATATCATAAGGTGCTGAGCTGCATTAACGGCTCATATGTCGCGTGTTAAATCTCTAGATGTGAATCTGATTTTAAAACTTCACCTCTGATCTGATACAGAACATGCTTCAGTCTAATTATGACTTTTCTATGTAGAACACGGGTCCACACCTCGATCAAAGCTTTAATGACACAAGTGATCAGAGTGAACTACGTCAGTGAGGCTGTATGAACGTGGTGGTTTAGTTTAGTTGTAAAATGATTAAATATACGGTTGAAGAGAGATTGTGTCGAGTGTTAGTCCAACATGCTGTTGATGAATTAATCACAGGAACTGATGTAATGGAAAAGATGCTGTAACACACACACACACACACACACACACACACACACACACACAGTTTGCTATAAAAATTACATTTGACCCCAAAAGTAGAAAAATCCTCTGAGCTACCGAACAAACGTTTATACACAAAGATAAAAGGTTCAGTGCAAATTCACACGTGGAACCGAAGCTAGTGGAACTTTGCTCCGTAGGAGACTTGGTGGCTCTTAAAAGAGCCTTTGAGGGTAGAGACGTGGAGCGGGACACATCTACTTCTTGGCCGTTTTCTTGGGGGCGACCTTCTTGGCCTTGGTGGTTTTGGGCTTCGCCACCTTCTTGGCCGCTTTCTTGGGTGTAGCCGCCTTCTTCGTCACCTTCTTCGGGCTCTTTGCGGGCTTCTTGGCCGCCGCCTTCTTGGCGGGCGCCGCTTTCTTGGCCTTCTTCGGTGTGGTCTTGGCCGCTTTGGGCTTCTTGGCGGCCGTCGGCTTCTTAGCGGCGGCTTTCTTGGTCGCGGCTGGCTTCTTGGCTTTGGGGGCGGCGGCGGCGGCGGCCGCCTTCTTCGCTGGCTTCTTGGGCTTCTCGGCGGCCTTGCTCGCCTTGAAGGACCCGGACGCCCCGGTTCCTTTCAGCTGCACCAGGGCGCCTTTCACCACCAAGCTCCTCACGGCGCGTCTGATGTGGGAGCTGTTGTGCTCCACATCGTAGCCCTGAGCGGCCAGCGCCTTCTTCAGGGCCACGTACGACAGACCCTTCCTCTCCTTCGACGCCGACACGGCCTTCAGGATCAGCTCGCTGGCGCCGGGTCCAGACTTCTTGCTGGGCTTGGACGATTTCTTCTTCGGGGCTTTGGCCGGAGCGGCTGGGGCGGCGGGTGCGGCTGGGGCGACTTCTGCCATCGTGTCGTCGAGCGATCGCTATGAATGAGTCCGTTTAGACTGATACGCGTTTCCCTGCAAGGAGAGGAACTTAAACACACCATGAGAACCGTGGAGACTCAACCCCGCCTGCTGCTCGCCACCGCTGCAGGAATACAGAAGCTACTTGTGTTTTCTCTTCACCGATAAACGTATAAAATACGCACTTGGAAGAGGCGATAAAGTACAAAATTGAATCCAGGTGATAGCGAGGGAGTTTCTCTTCATGTGAGAACCATGGAAACCTTAAGACTTTTCTGTATTTTGTTTGGGAAGCGTTTAAACCTCTCCTATGTGCCGCCGTGAGAGGCGTTGTTCCGTGTCTTTTCCCTGTGATTTCTCTCATAAATGCTTTAAAATACAAAGGAAGACCACTAAAAGCGGTTAGATGTTGAGAAGAGATGTTTGTTCAAAGGTTCAAAGTGAAATCAGTCAGCCACTTTAATATATTTTGCATTAAAAAGAGTTTACTTTGGCATCTGCAAACACACTCAAAAGTTGGAAGGGGACTCTCCACCTGCAATGGCAGACAGTCGCTGTGCGTGTCGTTTGCTTTATTTTTCTTCAGAATTCACTCAAACATCTGCCAATATGAGACAATTTCCTTGCTATTAAAGCAAATTCACAGGCAATGGCCAATTCATTTGATTTATTTTCTACTCTTTGAGGATCAGATCAGCTGCTCTGCTGTAGCAGACGAAGTAATCTCATCATGTGGCCCATGGTCTGTGAAAAGCTGGTAGTTGCACCTTGTGGATAATGGTTTTGAATAGGTTGAATATATTTCTATGTACGGAATAGGAGATGAGAAGTAATTCAAGATTGATAAAATCCTCAAACTTGGGCAAGGACGTTTATCTATGGGCTGCATTGGATACAGATAGGGTTTTACCTGACCTGAGCACACATGTAGATTTTTTTGTTTTGTTTTGAAAGGGTTATGTGTGTTTATATTTTTGTTATTATGCTTGTGCTTTTAATGCTTTGTATGCTTTGTATATACATTTATAATTTCCTCCATCTCCATGAACATAATATGTAATATGTTGATATTTTTATGAGGACAGTATATTGTGCTGTGCTAATTCCAGGTGGAATGGGTCATGAAAAAACAGGGGAGGCTGTCTATCACTTGAACAAAACATCTCTGGTTAATATATGTTTTAAGCTTAAATTCACTGGACCACTTAAGTACTCTGTAAGGCTGATTCAGCACATAGCCTTTCTCTGACAGATGTACAACAGTTAAATAACATACTTTAGCATGGGATCAACTTTGAATGTCTAATTTTCTCATTATCTGACCTGATTGCTTGACTCCTCAGTGTGTTTCTGACCTACAGAACCTGTTGACTACAGTTGGGCCCCATATACCACTGGGTGTGGGATTGTGTAACTGCAATTGAGAAAGATCCACATTTTGTAAAGGTGCTTTTAGTTGGACTTGTTCACTGCAATCTTGAATCTATTACATTGCTCGGTGACCTATATGGCCAGTGCCTTCCCTAAAAATGAAGACACACCTGATACAAACTAAAAGTAAAAGTCAAAATTTTTTTTTCACAAGTATAGTTTTTCATTTTTATCCTTTTCTAATGAGCCACTGAGTGTCAGAACTGTTTCCTACACAAAATTAGGCTGAAAAACTGTTGTATGTATATGTTATATGTATATGTATATGTATGTAACTGTATATGTTAAACATTGTAAAAACTACTTATTTTACCTGAGGTGAATTTTATATAAGTGAAAATAATATGCCTTTATCATAGTTATCATATCTAGGTTGCATCTTTTAATTACATACCCTGAGATGTAGCATAAACAGGATCTGTTTATATTTTCTGACATTAGTATCCTCTTTTTATCGTTGATCTGCATGGTTATAAATTATTTAATTACTATTTATTTATTTATATTTATATTATTTATATTATTTTTTATTATTTATTATTTTTTTTTGAGTTCTGCCTCCTTTAGATATAGGACTATGGATAAAAAATATACCTTTGCCTTGTGTATTGATGTAGACTGTCCCTGTCAATTAGACACATAAACTACAAGTTTGTCTGTGAGGGTGCTGGATGTCTTTATGGGGGAAAAATGTTGGGGGTTTTCATCCTTTAATAAATAAATCACATTTAAAAGCAGAGTTTAGTTTGTGTTTGTTTCTACTCCATTTGTGAAAAGTAAATATCCAATTTACAGAATTCAAGTATATAAAGTATACTAGTATAAAGTTCACACATCTGGTTTGAGACTGCAGCACAACCCTGATAATGTAGTATATAGGACAGTTATGTCTCCCTTCTTCTTTTAAACTGATTCATATCAGTTTTAGCACTATCTTTCATCACATAAATGCATTTAAATGCACAACAGCTCTATACAAAAATTGAGATTTCATTTCAATCATTACTTTACCAATGCTGCTAATATAACTAACATAACTGGTGTATCCATAAGTTTTATGAAAAATAAAATTTTGAAAACATATATAAAATCTATTGTAATTTTAGATAGATTAGCAAAAACATAATAAGGCCATATTCCTTCTCCTTACAGTTTGTTTTATTACAAACTGTTGTCATTAATGTAATGTGTGTTATTCAATTTTTTTATTAAATCGCCTACCTATTATTTTCTAATTTCCATGTCAGTGCTGTGTTGTAATATTAAAAATAGTACTTGATACTATTTGTCAGATACCCAATCACAACACTCTTGACCACAGATTCAAAAGCATTGCTGTGACACATTCACTAACTCTTCAGTGTATTAGGTACACCGAGAATAAAACTAATGCAGTATAATACAACAGGCCTTCAATAATTTATAATGTTCAGTTTTTATTAATTTGTTGAAGAGATTGATCATTTATTCTAATGGTCATTTTGGAGGCTATAATTTGTGCTTCTGTTGAAGTATCCTCAGTTATTATTAATATGCTGGGTTATACTGAGAGGTGTTCCTAAGATTTTGGTCATCCCATTGACATGTGTTACAGTTGGCAAAATATTAGGAATACAGTTTTATCCAGGTGTACCTTATAAATTGATGAGTGAGTGTAGATTAATTTAATCACTGTTGTCATAGTGATCTTTTCCCTGAACTGGAGAATCAGGATTTTTCCTGCAGAACTTGACATAAAACTTAAGATGGGACTGACATGTATCAATTTAATCACTGGAGTCTAATGCAGGGAAGAAAATCACTGGCAAATGTGTTTTTGCATCAGCAAGGAAATATTTGAAACTCTTAATGATAGACAAAGACATTTTCTCTCTGATACATGGCCATTGAAGGAAACAGAAACATATAACGGCTTTCACCCTTCTTCCCTGTTGTGGTTTATCTAGATAAGTTGCATTTCCAGTGACTGTCAATGGATAATTATTGTGCTTGTGATAGGTAGAGCTAGTAAACATAAGAAACCATAAAATAATAGATACAAAAAAGGGAGGATAACAAAATCGAATTGAGAAACTAGTTATAATATACAGGATTTGTGTATAAGACTGCAACCAAAAAAAAAAAAAAAATCATAATAGATGCTTCTTGAAACTGGAAAATTTAACAAAAGACACATAGACACATAGACACATAGATCTTCAAGGGGAGGGCATTAATCATAATGTTACAATTTATCATAAGTTAACAGAGGTGAAGAAGTTGGTGTTAAATGTTCTGTTGGCAAGTGTTTGTGATTAGTCATTTTGCACATCCCTCGTGTTCACATTTTTTACACTACAATATAGTTGTTTTGAAATAATTTGAATTCTAGTGTTTGCTGTTTGACTGCAAAGGATTTTCACACAAGTATTAAATATAATATTAAGGACATAATGTTGTAATGAACAGATCGGTTGAGAGGTGTTGATACACCTAATGGTTAATCTAATAATGTTGTTATTAAAGGTGTTTCTAAAGAGATTTTTCCACCTGATTTATACAAACAGCATTGGTGGGTTTATCTATAGCATAATGTTCATAATAATTCATATCCATATGCATTATTTACAATATACAGTATTTTATTTCTCTTCATTATGGCCATGCTGTAGAATTGCTTCTTTATCATGTGCCATTTCAGTGTAATTTAAGTCCATTTTCTTTGGGAATTTCTTTGGCAATTTTTACGAGTGCATATTTTTCATGTATCAAGCATCCAAATCAGATCCTTGTATTCTGTTGTTCTATGTTATTTGTGGAGTTTGACTGAAATATTTATTAATTTTATTCCCGAGCCCCTGCCCATGTATCTTTCTATTTCTAATCCCCCATCATTGATAAAGTTTGCATCTTGGTTCTTTTGATATTCTACAAAAATCAGTGAACAAGTACAGATGGACAAACTGATGTGTTGACAGTTTGTGTGAACTTGGACACGTCTGTCACCTCTGCAAGTCTGTGTAAGAGCTTTGCGTGTTAATGCAGTGACGGAACTATTTGTCTTTCATGTTTCCGATTGTAATAACTAAGATCCAAGTATGATTCTATTATGAGTTAAGAAAGAATAACCAGGGTAAATAGATGACACACACTCTGTCAGGAAGTACCTCGGCCAGTGGCTTCCAACCACATCAGTGTGTTTGCAGATGCCGAAATAACCCCCGATAAATAAAAAAATATCCGCAGGAGTTGAATTTTTTTACATCGTATCTCCGAACAAACTTCTCATCTCACGATTAAACTCCTTTTATTTTACTTGGGGTGTATTTTAAAGCATTTATGAGAGAAATCACAGGGAAAAGACACGGAACAACGCCTCTCACGGCGGCACATAGGAGAGGTTTAAACGCTTCCCAAACAAAATACAGAAAAGTCTTAAGGTTTCCATGGTTCTCACATGAAGAGAAACTCCCTCGCTATCACCTGGATTCAATTTTGTACTTTATCGCCTCTTCCAAGTGCGTATTTTATACGTTTATCGGTGAAGAGAAAACACAAGTAGCTTCTGTATTCCTGCAGCGGTGGCGAGCAGCAGGCGGGGTTGAGTCTCCACGGTTCTCATGGTGTGTTTAAGTTCCTCTCCTTGCAGGGAAACGCGTATCAGTCTAAACGGACTCATTCATAGCGATCGCTCGACGACACGATGGCAGAAGTCGCCCCAGCCGCACCCGCCGCCCCAGCCGCTCCGGCCAAAGCCCCGAAGAAGAAATCGTCCAAGCCCAGCAAGAAGTCTGGACCCGGCGCCAGCGAGCTGATCCTGAAGGCCGTGTCGGCGTCCAAGGAGAGGAAGGGTCTGTCGTACGTGGCCCTGAAGAAGGCGCTGGCCGCTCAGGGCTACGATGTGGAGCACAACAGCTCCCACATCAGACGCGCCGTGAGGAGCTTGGTGGTGAAAGGCGCCCTGGTGCAGCTGAAAGGAACCGGGGCGTCCGGGTCCTTCAAGGCGAGCAAGGCCGCCGAGAAGCCCAAGAAGCCAGCGAAGAAGGCGGCCGCCGCCGCCGCCGCCGCCCCCAAAGCCAAGAAGCCAGCCGCGACCAAGAAAGCCGCCGCTAAGAAGCCGACGGCCGCCAAGAAGCCCAAAGCGGCCAAGACCACACCGAAGAAGGCCAAGAAAGCGGCGCCCGCCAAGAAGGCGGCGGCCAAGAAGCCCGCAAAGAGCCCGAAGAAGGTGACGAAGAAGGCGGCTACACCCAAGAAAGCGGCCAAGAAGGTGGCGAAGCCCAAAACCACCAAGGCCAAGAAGGTCGCCCCCAAGAAAACGGCCAAGAAGTAGATGTGTCCCGCTCCACGTCTCTACCCTCAAAGGCTCTTTTAAGAGCCACCAAGTCTCCTACGGAGCAAAGTTCCACTAGCTTCGGTTCCACGTGTGAATTTGCACTGAACCTTTTATCTTTGTGTATAAACGTTTGTTCGGTAGCTCAGAGGATTTTTCTACTTTTGGGGTCAAATGTAATTTTTATAGCAAAGTGTGTGTGTGTGTGTGTGTGTGTGTGTGTGTGTGTGTGTGTGTGTGTGTGTGTGTGTTACAGCATCTTTTCCATTACATCAGTTCCTGTGATTAATTCATCAACAGCATGTTGGACTAACACTCGACACAATCTCTCTTCAACCGTATATTTAATCATTTTACAACTAAACTAAACCACCACGTTCATACAGCCTCACTGACGTAGTTCACTCTGATCACTTGTGTCATTAAAGCTTTGATCGAGGTGTGGACCCGTGTTCTACATAGAAAAGTCATAATTAGACTGAAGCATGTTCTGTATCAGATCAGAGGTGAAGTTTTAAAATCAGATTCACATCTAGAGATTTAACACGCGACATATGAGCCGTTAATGCAGCTCAGCACCTTATGATATACAAGGATAAATACAATAGCAGCTGAAGTCCGCTCCTATTTCAGTTTAAGGAAACTGAAGGGTACATCTAGAGAAGCCGTTACAGTCAGGCCTCATTGACTCTTTATAGGGATCCGACCTTAATCTCCATTAAAATTTAATCTCAAAAAGTAATTTATTCATATTCTATAACCTCATTTATTATGCCGATGCTGCATTTTATTATGCCCTTTTTGTATTTTCTTCCAGTTTCATCAGTCCACTTTATTTTATCCCTTTATTCTGTTTTATTGCAGGATACATTTTCTCATTGTTTGTACATAAAAGCACTATGTAAATTGTATTTATTTACTTTCTATTTTTTGTTGATTTGAATCCCTGACGTTTAATTTAGTTGGTCACGTCTACTCTATGGCGGAAGTCTCGTAATGCTACGATAGTATAAAGTCGACTGTTGTGATTGGTCGATCACACAGCAGCTCTACCTGACCAATGAACGATCAGATGGTGGCAATATAAGAAGAGCTTCATCAACTTCCGACCATTCCGAGTTTGTTTCTCGTAAAACTAAACTAGTTTAAAATGTCTGGACGTGGAAAGACCGGCGCCGGAAAGGCCAGAGCCAAGGCCAAGACCCGCTCCTCCCGCGCCGGGCTCCAGTTCCCCGTGGGCCGCGTCCACAGGCTGCTGAGGAAGGGCAACTACGCCGAGCGCGTCGGCGCCGGCGCCCCCGTCTACCTGGCCGCCGTGCTGGAGTATCTGACGGCCGAGATCCTGGAGTTGGCCGGCAACGCCGCCCGCGACAACAAGAAGACCAGGATCATCCCCCGCCACCTGCAGCTGGCCGTCCGCAACGACGAGGAGCTCAACAAGCTGCTCGGCGGAGTCACCATCGCTCAGGGCGGCGTGCTGCCCAACATCCAGGCCGTGCTCCTGCCCAAGAAGACCGAGAAGCCCGCCAAGGGGAAGTAAGCGCCGCGGAGCACCGCTCGCACTAAACGGCTCTTTTAAGAGCCACCCACCGGCACTTGGAGCTGATTCCCGAGTTTCAGACCGATGCCGTTATCGAGCTCCCGTGTGTAAAGTAACGTTGTTCAGACTGGTCTTCGTACTTTAATGGTTTGACCTGATTATATCGTCTCTAGCACAAACTGCTACAAACTGACGCCTGGGCTCAGTAGTTCCTGCAGAGATCAGATGTTCAGATACAATGTGAACTGGTTTGATCAGTCAGCAAAATAAACTAGTGGTAAAAGAGCAGAACTGAACTAATTGGAACCAGTTTCTGACTGAGCTGTAAACAGGATGTGGAGACGGGAATGATTCACAAGGGATTTACAAGGCCTCTTGCAGCTGATCCTAGAACCTCTCTGAACCTCAGCCTGTGTGAGTTTTGGTTGTTAAAATGTTCTGTAAAGAAATTCCACCGGAAATTGGGTACATAACAATAATCCAGTAGTTTACGGTTGTTCACATGAAATGTCAAAGTGAGCACACATTCATCTCCAGATCAATAACTTTACATTTTAAACATTTACTAAGAAGTAAGTAGTAGTAAGTGGATTAAAGCATTTTTTGGAAACTAGTACTTTACCACATAAAGTTTTGCACAAGGTAGATTGGCTTCCAGCACTACTTAATTTTTTTTACACATTTTTAAATGCTATTTATCCTTCACCTTTGTCTTCAGGATAAACTTTTAATGTTTGGGATTTGTTTATCTATGCAGATACTCAAGTGTATAATTCGTGTTCTAGAATTGTTTTTTTCCACCTGAAAGGATAGGTAGTTTTAAAACAATCCCAAATTAAATGACTCAAAAAATTGACCACTTTGTCCTGGGTTTGATGAGAAGACCCTCACCAAGGGCCACTTAGGCTCAAACAGCTTTAATCTGAATTAATATTCAGAGTTACCAGTATAACAAACTGGACTCTACTGGGTTACATTTTTTTTTTTTTTTTCTAGGATTATTCTAAGAGGTCAAAAAACTGAGCTGGTACCGGGAGCACTGGGATCAAACTTTGAAATACAGTTATATCGATGCCTGTTCGCCTGTCCTGCCCTTTGTGGGGGAATAATTTCCATCTCCTTCTCTGATCTAATGTTTTCCCCTTTTTTTTAGCACATTTGATGTGATCTTGGAAATGTTTTTTTCTATTCACCATTTTTCATGTGCATGTGTCAAAAAAGTTGCACTTTCCATGGTAAATAAGTAAAAAAATAAATAGATGTTTAATAATCATAGTCCACAAAAGTGCTTATTTCATCATTTGTCATCTATCAATTGTAAATGATTTGATTCTTTATATTTGCTGAAACTTAAAAATAGGTGTAAATAAGCCATCATGCTTTTCCATTCTGCTTTGGACTTATGAACCCTGTGTCCATAGGTCGGTCTGACCTGGGTCTCAGTAGGAACTTTGTGTAGTTAATTGTTTGTGCATTCTTTTGGGTTGAGTAATATTCAGACAGAAAACTATTTCCCTCGTAATGGCACTCTGTGATTTATCATATATTGAATAACATTGTGAGGATTAATACTAAACTATTGGTGTTTCAATCCTGGTTTGTCTTCTTCTTTTTCTTTCGGCTTTTCCCTTTAGGGGTCGCCACAGCGAATCAGTGTCCTCCATCTAACCCTGTCTTCTGCATCCTCTTCTCTCACACCAACTACCTTCATGTCCTCTTTCACTACATCCATAAACCTCCTCTTTGGTCTTCCTCTAGGCCTCCTGCCTGGCAGTTCAAAACTCAGTATCCTTCTACCAATATATTCACTATCTCTTCTCAGGACATGTCCAAACCATCTCAGTCTGGCCTCTCTGACTTTATCTCCTAAACCTCTAACATGTGCTGTCCCTCTGATGTACTCATTCCTGATCCTATCCATCCTGGTCACTCCCAGAGAGAACCTCAACATCTTCATCTCTGCTACCTCCAGCTCTGCCTCCTGTCTTTTCCTCAGTGGCACTGTCTCTAGACCAAACAGCATCGCTGGTCTCACCACAGTTTTGTACACCTTTCCTTTCATTTTAGCTGAAACTCTTCTATCACACATCACACCTGACACTTTTCTCCACCTGTTCCAGCCTGCCTGCACACGCTTCTTCACCTCTTTTCCACACTCTCCATTGCCCTGGACTGTTGACCCTAAGTACTTAAAATCCTCCACCTTCTTTATCTCTTCTCCCTGTAACCTCACTCTTCCACTTGGGTCCCTCTCATTCACACACATGTACTCTGTCTTGCTGCGGCTAACCTTCATTCCTCTCCTTTCCAGGGCAAATCTCCACCTCTCAAGCTTCTCCTCCACCTGTTCCCTGCTCTCACTACATATCACAATGTCATCTGCAAACATCACAGTCCATGGAGATTCCTGTCTAACCTCGTCTGTCAGTCTGTCCATCACCATAGCAAACAAGAAGGGGCTTAGAGCTGATCCCTGATGCAGTCCCACCTCCACCTTGAACTCCTCTGTCACACCTACAGCACACCTAACCACTGTCTTACAGTCCACATACATGTCCTGCACCACTCTAACATACTTCTCTGTCACTCCAGACTTCCTCATACAGTACCACAGTTCCTCTCTGGGCACCCTGTCATACGCTTTCTCCAGATCTACAAAGACACAATGCAGCTCCCTCTGACCTTCCCTGTACTTCTCTATCAACATCCTCAAAGCAAATACTGCATCTGTGGTACTCTTTTTTGGCATGAAGCCATACTGCTGCTCACAAATGCTCACTTTTGCCCTTAGTCTAGCTTCAACTACTCTTTCCCATAGTTTCATTGTATGGCTCATCAGCTTTATTCCTCTGTTCTTAAAAATGGGCACCAGCACACTTCTCCTCCATTCCTCAGGCATCTTCTCACTATCTAGGATCCTGTTAAACAACCCAGTCAGAAACTCTACTGCCGCCTCTCCTAGACACTTCCATACCTCCACAGGTATATCATCAGGACCAAGTGCCTTTCCACTCTTCATCCTCATCAGTGCCTTCCTCACTTCATCTTTACTAATCTTTGCTATTTCCTGATCCACAACAGCCACATCTTCTACTCTTCGTTCTCTCTCATTTTCCTCATTCATCAACTCTTCAAAGTACTCTTTCCATCTTCCCATCACACTGCTGGCACCTGTCAATACATTTCCATCTCTATCCTTAATCACCCTAACCTGCTGCACGTCCTTCCCATCTCTGTCTCTCTGCCTTGCCAATCTGTATAGATCAGTCTCTCCCTCCTTACTGTCCAACCTAACATACAAGTCATCATAAACCCCTTGTTTGGCCTTTGCCACCTCTACTTTCACCTTACGCTGCTTCTCCCTGTACTCCTGTCTACTGTCTTCAGTCCTCTCAGTGTCCCACTTCTTCTTAGCTAATCTCTTTTTCTGTATACACTCCTGCACCTCCTCATTCCACCACCAAGTCTCCTTATCTACTTTCCTTCCAGATGACACACCAAGTACTCTCCTTCCTGTCTCCCTGATCACATTAGCTGTAGTTCTCCAGTCATCTGGAAGCACCTCCTGACCTCCCAGAGCCTGCTTCAACTCCTTCCTAAAAGTCATGCAACACTCTTCCTTTTTTAGCTTCCACCATTTCGTCCTCTGCTCTGCCTTTGTCCTCTTTGTCTTCCTCACCACCAAGGTCATCCTACACACCAGCATTCTATGCTGTCTGGCTACACTCTCACCAACCACTACTTTGCAGTCACTGATCTCCTTCAGATTACACCGTCTACACAAGATGTAGTCTATCTGTGTGCTCCTACCTCCACTCTTATACGTCACCCTGTGCTCCTGCCTCTTCTGGAAGAAAGTGTTCACTACAGCCATTTCCATCCTTTTTGCAAAATCAACCACCATCTGTCCTTCTGCTCCTCTCCTGGATACCGAATCTGCCCATCGCCTCATCGCCTCTGTTTCCTGCACCAACATGTCCATTGAAGTCTGCACCAATGACAACTCTCTCATCTCTAGGGATGCTCTGTATGGCTTCATCAAGGTCCGACCAGAATTTCTCCTTCTCCTCCAGCTCACAGCCTACCTGTGGAGCATACCCACTAACCACATTGAACATTACACCTTCGATTTCTAGCTTCAGACTCATCACTCTATCCGACACTCTTTTTACCTCCAGTACATTCCTAACAAGCTCCTCTTTCAAGATAACTCCTACTCCGTTTCTCTTCCTATCTACACCATGGTAGAACAACTTGAACCCTGCTCCCAAACTTCTAGCCTTGCTGCCTTTCTACCTGGTCTCCTGGACACACAGTATGTCTACCGTCCTCCTCTGCATCATGTCAACTAACTCTCTACCCTTTCCTGTCATGGTTCCAACATTCAAAGTCCCTACTCTCAGTCCTAGCCTCTTGGCATTCCTCTTCTCTCTCTTCCTACGAACACACCTTCCTCCTCTCCTTCTTCTACCAACAGTAGTCCGATTTCCACCGGCACCCTGTAGGTGAACAGCACCGATGGCGGTCGTTGTTAACCCGGGCCTCGACCGATCCGGTATGGGATTAATACTTGCATGTTTGATTTGGCAAAAGTTTTACGTCGGATGCCCTTCCTGACACAACCCTCTGTATTTATCCGGGCTTGGGACCGGCACAATAAGACACTGGCTTGTGTCCCCTTGCGGCTACATTTTTCAATCCTGGTTTGTATTAAATCAAATTCAGTATCATAAATTTTTAGATGCTGAGGTGGAGGAACTGAACAAACAAAGACAAGTGTATTGCTCCCAGTGTTTTGACCGTTCTTGATTTACAGGTGAGTTTAATATGTTTACTGTATTATGGTTTAAAAATAATAATAATATTAAACAACACAAACAAACAAATCCTTGTAATGTCTTTTGAGATGGAGAGAATCAGCTGTTTTCTTTCCACCTAAGCTCCTTTCACTGAATCAGCTCCTGGTAGGAAATAACTGAAGTTGTGTATTGTTGTTCTTTTTTGGTTTCGTTTTTCTGTAACTATTTCATCAACTTAAATTATATTATCATCTATTAATGGCTAACAATCTGATTTTTATAAAGTCTGAGTGTTAAACAATTTGAATCAATGTTGGTGCTGAGATAAGTTTTTGAAAGTTCAGTAGAAGAGGCAGTGTAAACGTTTGGCTTTTATTTTGAAGGGCTCGTAACAGGAAATTCATTGGCACGAACTTAAAACGAGGAAGCGGGAAAATGGCAGGCTGAGGTCGAGCTGCCTGCTTTCCGTTACGTCCGCAAAGCTACTTGAAGTACGGACGCTCGTCGCCTCGGATTCATCAGTGACTCTTCACACCAGCTGACGAAATGAGCGGACGCGGTAAAGGAGGCAAGGGACTCGGCAAAGGAGGCGCCAAGCGTCACCGCAAGGTTCTCCGCGACAACATCCAGGGCATCACCAAGCCCGCCATCCGCCGCCTGGCTCGCCGCGGCGGCGTCAAGCGTATCTCCGGGCTCATCTACGAGGAGACCCGCGGCGTGCTCAAGGTCTTCCTGGAGAACGTCATCCGCGACGCCGTCACCTACACCGAGCACGCTAAGAGGAAGACGGTCACCGCCATGGACGTGGTCTACGCTCTCAAGAGGCAGGGCCGCACCCTCTACGGCTTCGGAGGCTAAAGCCGCCGCCTCGTCCTCCGCCACACAACGGCTCTTTTAAGAGCCACCACCTCGGCTACGGAGTCACGTTCCTGCTGAGCTCGTCAGCTCCGCACTAGAGTCTCACTCAAACGTCACAGTAAAACTACGACTCGTAATAAGTTCGGTTCTGACCGTTAAACAATGAAGGCGGTTAAACACTCGGTGCCGGAGATAAACGAGTCTGTACATTGAATTAAAGCCAGTTTGCAACAAGAGCTATTTTAGTTTAGTTCACATGTTGAAGTCCGTTAGCTGCTTTCAACCAGATAAGATTGTCCGGTGACTTTCACCCTTTTAATCCCAAGTGACTGTGTGGACATGGTGACGAGTGTAGTTAAATACAAGCTGCTTCGCTCAGATTCTGTTAAACCACCAGCGTTTGTGCCTATTTTTTCATGAATGAATAATCAATCCTGTTTATGCAGCACCAATGTTACGTGATGTGACATTTCAGTGTCCTAGAAACCTCAACTGTTCATTTAATGTCTGATCAAATAAATGTTTAGCACTTTTCAGCTTCTCATCTGTATAATAACAGTTGCCAGACACGAGTCAGTCGGTCCTACCGGGTGTATTAATCCATCCTGTCAGAATGAACAGGCGCTAATTTAACATCGTTTTACCCCGTTTATCTTAAGGTGAATAATTCATGTTCAGGGGAGCGAGTCCCGTCGGTTGACCTGCTCAGCGCTGGTGGTTAACTAGTACCGACAGACACAGTGAGCTAAGGGAGGGAAGCGGCTCTGTAGAGGCGGTGTGTGGCTCTTAAAAGAGCCGTTGTGTTGGAGCTGGTGTGGGGTCAGCCTAAGCCCTCTCCCCGCGGATGCGGCGGGCCAGCTGGATGTCCTTGGGCATGATGGTGACCCTCTTGGCGTGGATGGCGCACAGGTTGGTGTCCTCGAAGAGACCCACCAGGTAGGCCTCGCTGGCCTCCTGCAGCGCCATGACGGCGGAGCTCTGGAAGCGCAGGTCGGTCTTGAAGTCCTGGGCGATCTCCCTGACCAGGCGCTGGAAGGGCAGCTTGCGGATCAGCAGCTCGGTGGACTTCTGGTAGCGACGGATCTCTCGCAGGGCCACGGTGCCGGGCCTGTAGCGGTGGGGCTTCTTGACGCCGCCGGTGGCCGGGGCGCTCTTGCGGGCGGCTTTGGTCGCCAGCTGCTTCCTGGGGGCTTTGCCTCCGGTGGATTTACGCGCCGTCTGCTTGGTTCGGGCCATCGTTACCAGTTGTTCGTCTTATCAAAGAATGAACATACGGAGCCGCTCTGCGGACGTCGCTTATATAGCCAAGCTAGAGCGCTGGTTACGCTGATTGGTCCAATCGGTGCACATGACCTAGCTGATCATTCATTGGACAAGACTTTTGAAAACTCAAAGCGGGCGCCGCTCGGGGCCGTTAGTAATTGTTCAGTGAATATAAAAATGTCTGGAACAATTATATATAAACACTTCAATAATATCAAGTTTGTAAAGTGTGTAAACTCTATTCTATTCGCTTTTTATATATACTAGAATATATACTATATGAGGAAGATAGTATATACTATGATTCAAAGTAAATTAAGCAATGATCGTAAAACGAGAATAGCTGATGAAAGTAGCATTTGCATTTATGTGCTTGATGTGATGTACTGAAGACATGAAACATGTACATCATGAATTTTAGAGAAAATCCTGTCATGAGTTTCCCCATTACACACACACACACAGTGCTGTTAACTACACTGGTCATTTTAGAGCAGTTATTGGACTGTGCAAACTAATACCTGTTAAAATGAGACTACAACCATGTAATTTGCAGGTTTGACTACATTTTATTTATTAAAAGATACATTAGTTTTTTACCTTCTGACCTTTTAAGTCTATTATTCCTTCGGTTGCACTAATAATGATGAGAGTGACTGAAGCTCCTCAGTTGATCTTCGGGACCGTTTTTCCATAGAGGATGTTTAGTACGTAGCTGTATTATAGACTATTATAGAATAACGCTGGATTCGGCCTTTACGTCAAAGATCAACACGAAAATTCATGTACGTTTTTATAATCTCAGCATTTTCTACACGTTTCTACGTAATAAACTGGGGAGCGAAGAGGAGCGAGCGGTGCTCGAGTTTGAAGCGGGAGCAGGACGCAGGTGTGCGGGACTGTCGGACGCCGGACCGGGGCCCGGGTTCGTCATCGTAGCCGTCGACTGACCGGCAGTCGACGTGACACGGAGGAGACGGAGGAGCAGCTGCTTTCAGACAGGGTGGGTGGCTCTTAAAAGAGCCGTTGGTTTAGTGGTGTCGGAGCGGTTTACTTGGAGCTGGTGTACTTGGTGACGGCCTTGGTGCCCTCGGACACGGCGTGCTTGGCCAGCTCCCCGGGCAGCAGGAGGCGGACGGCGGTCTGGATCTCCCTGGACGTGATGGTGGAGCGCTTGTTGTAGTGGGCCAGGCGGGAGGCCTCGCCGGCGATGCGCTCGAAGATGTCGCTGACGAAGGAGTTCATGATGCTCATGGCCTTGGAGGAGATGCCGGTGTCGGGGTGGACCTGCTTCAGGACCTTGTACACGTAGATGGCGTAGCTCTCCTTCCTGGTCTTTCTCCGCTTCTTGCCGCCCTTGCCCGCGGTCTTCGCCACCGCTTTCTTCGAGCCCTTCTTGGGCGCTGGCTTCGCTGGTTCAGGCATGGTTCACTCTCTGGTCGAAAATGTGTGGCTGGCGTGCCGCATCGGCTCGTCTTAAACACATGAGATGCAAATGTCGCTGTGCCGTTGCCGCTCCGCCATTGGCCGCTTGTGAACGCGTCAGAGACGCCAGCCTGCTGTCGGACTGGTGACGGTGAAGGCGGATGAGCTTTAACCTCGGGGTCGGTCCAGTAAACACTCTGTGCTTTATCAGCCTTTAGTGGACGAATTATTTTATAATATGATAATTAAAGACGCCATTTCTGTTTCCCTTATTCTTCAGTTACTTCACAGGTCATTCTGATACCGTTGATGTATTTAGAGTTCCATACAATACGTTCAGAAAATATACAGATAGAATGAATTTCTTTCATTTTCTGTTGAGGCCTTAGGTTATAATAATAATAATAATAATAATAATAATATAATGGATTGTGTATCTACACTGGTTATCTGATGGAATGACACGTTTCTCATGAATATATTAAATAAGGGTTACTAAAATATCACAGACATTAGTACTCAGACTCGTGAAAACTTCAGATTAAGCACAAACCGTCTAATAACTCTCACAACTGTGATGCAAATAGGAGCGAAAGGATCAACCACCGCTGAGACCTGACGCTGTGGGACGTAGTTTAAAGGTTCGAGCTGCAAACGCAGTTTATTCGTTGTGACTTTTGATTCATTGTCTCATTTCATTATCAGTGTTTGTTCCTAATGGTCATCAGACACGTTGATGACGTCATTAGCAAATCTTTCATCGTCGTAGTTTTACTGTGATGTTTGAGTGAGACTCTGGTGCGGAGCTGACGAGCTCAGCAGGAACGTGACTCCGTAGCCGAGGTGGTGGCTCTTAAAAGAGCCGTTGTGTGGCGGAGGACGAGGCGGCGGCTTTAGCCTCCGAAGCCGTAGAGGGTGCGGCCCTGCCTCTTGAGAGCGTAGACCACGTCCATGGCGGTGACCGTCTTCCTCTTAGCGTGCTCGGTGTAGGTGACGGCGTCGCGGATGACGTTCTCCAGGAAGACCTTGAGCACGCCGCGGGTCTCCTCGTAGATGAGCCCGGAGATACGCTTGACGCCGCCGCGGCGAGCCAGGCGGCGGATGGCGGGCTTGGTGATGCCCTGGATGTTGTCGCGGAGAACCTTGCGGTGACGCTTGGCGCCTCCTTTGCCGAGTCCCTTGCCTCCTTTACCGCGTCCGCTCATTTCGTCAGCTGGTGTGAAGAGTCACTGATGAGTCCGAGGCGGCGAGCGTCCGTACTTCAAGTAGCTTTGCGGACGTAACGGAAAGCAGGCAGCTCGACCTCAGCCTGCCATTTTCCCGCTTCCTCGTTTTAAGTTCGTGCCAATGAATTTCCTGTTACGAGCCCTTCAAAATAAAAGCCAAACGTTTACACTGCCTCTTCTACTGAACTTTCAAAAACTTCTCAGCACCAACATTGATTCAAATTGTTTAACACTCAGACTTCATATTTTAATTCATTTGGTTCGAGACTATTACTCCAAAATCACCCAGAATATTTGTTTTATTCACCTTTCAAATACATTTCCTTTGCCTCTACTTGCTTTCTTTGATTTAAGATTAAGAGGGTGCTGCATAGTCAGCAGCAAATTAAAGCGCTGGTGTTTATGGTAATTTAACATTTGATGAAATAGTTACCAAAAGAAGAAAAGCTGATTCTATCCAAATCACGCAGTTGTTTGTTCTTCCCTTTGTCTGATGAGTTCATATTTTGTAATCATAATACAGTTAAATTAAACTCAACTGTAAAACGCTGACACAAACTTCTATTATCTCAAAGAACCGTAAATATATCACAACGCGTGATAATGATTAAGTATGAACCAGGATTCAAAGACCGATCGTGTAGTGCTGAGCGTCACAGGTCAGGAGGTCAGAGGACCCTCGTTTTATTTCAGGCTGGTTGGATCGACTTTCCCCAGAGATGCTGGTTGCTGAACGTGTAGTTGTTTCCTGTGGTTTCTAACATGAAATCAGGTTGATCGGAGACGTCAGACCGTCAACGACACTTCCGCTCTGAAGCCTGTTGGACTGATGTTTCCACCACGGTCAGATGTTAAATACATGGCGGATCAAGATGAACTGTTCAGGCTTCACCTTCGGTCCAGCTCGTGTCAGACAACTACACTAGTGTCTTTGATTCGGGGCGTTCGACCGGTGTCTGGTTAACTTCACTGACTGAAGTAACGCGGAGGAATCAGCTCCAAGTGCCGGTGGGTGGCTCTTAAAAGAGCCGTTTAGTGCGAGCGGTGCTCCGCGGCGCTTACTTCCCCTTGGCGGGCTTCTCGGTCTTCTTGGGCAGGAGCACGGCCTGGATGTTGGGCAGCACGCCGCCCTGAGCGATGGTGACTCCGCCGAGCAGCTTGTTGAGCTCCTCGTCGTTGCGGACGGCCAGCTGCAGGTGGCGGGGGATGATCCTGGTCTTCTTGTTGTCGCGGGCGGCGTTGCCGGCCAACTCCAGGATCTCGGCCGTCAGATACTCCAGCACGGCGGCCAGGTAGACGGGGGCGCCGGCGCCGACGCGCTCGGCGTAGTTGCCCTTCCTCAGCAGCCTGTGGACGCGGCCCACGGGGAACTGGAGCCCGGCGCGGGAGGAGCGGGTCTTGGCCTTGGCTCTGGCCTTTCCGGCGCCGGTCTTTCCACGTCCAGACATCTTAGTTTTCGGTGTTGGTTCAGTAAACTGAGGGTAAATGTGAGCTGCCTGCGACGCGTGAATATATAGCCGCTAGCGGCGCCTCGCTCGTCGTTCATTGGTCAGATGAAACTTTAGCGCGATCGCCCAATCAGAGGTTATTACGTAACACAACATAGAGATTACGCGGTTTCCGCTCTGCAGTTGCTGCTATGTACAAATTAAGACGTTGGAGAAATCGTTGGTTTTATTCCGTATTTAGACTGGATGTTGTCAGTGTCCAGCACCAAAAGCACTGAGCAGGTCAAACACAAGCACCAGCCCCGGTAAATAACATAAAACAGGGAAAGAAACATATATAAACACATAAAACTAAATTATCAAAAATGGAAAGGGAGCAATAGAAGAAATAGAACCGTTTACTACTCAAGATCACGTTCTAGATCAGGTAGGTCAGGTAGACATGAGTGTAGACACTTATTGCAAAGTGCACAAACACACATCTGCGCATTCCAGCAGTCTTAGAATATTTGAAAAATACCCATTGAAAAAAAGATATGTTTCAATGTACAGTTATTTGTAATTGTAGTAAAGTATAGTTTTTAATATGAAAAAAAAATGTTTTTGTTATGACATTCCTAGTGAAAAATATTGTTTTTTAGAAACATTTATATATTTTAATGACATTTGTACTAAACCCCCAAGATAGAGCTACAGCTCTTTACTCTGGACTGGTTGCAAATTCTCATACTACCCAATGAAGAACTGGGCCAAAGAGGTGAGTAATAATCCAGTTAAGACAAATCCAGAGGTTCAATTAGCCTGCTTGTTTGATAGGTTTTGTTGTGTCAGATATTTTGCACATCTCATAATAACAGACAGGGTAACAGGGTATTTCCCATTTTAGTTACCACACTCCGTATGTTTTTGTCTCATGATAATTTACCAAGTATGATAACTAAGTGTATCATTAATGATTGAGTCTACAATCGACTTTAACTCCTGATACAGAATTGCATTAAAATCACTAATTGTTGCTTTTTTAATACTAAAGGACGGTCAAAGAGAACATTGTGCAGAGGAGTGGCCCGAGACATCTTCCTTGATATTCTACAAATGTCGCATGTTTAACGTCTGAATAATTGCCATTAAAATACTGTGTGCCTTCTGTCACTGAAATAACCATTAAGACATTTAAACATAAACTCTTTTTCAACATTAATCCATGATAAATTATGTCAAACCTTTAATTTTTTTCTTCTCTATTTCCCTACATTCATCATTTGAGTGAAGGCAGCAGCTGATGAATATTTTTCTCTATATCTGTGTTAGTAGTTAGTAATTAAATTATTACTATTGGAAAAATAAATCTCTAAGTTATTTTTTTCAATTACCATAATTATTATAATATTTACTTATTTCATTTCAATAAATAGTTCAAAAGCATTTCAAAACTGTTTACCATCATGTTAATCTCATTTATTAAACTTTTCTTATAGTTGTTTAGCATTAAAAAAAGCGATATCCTATTATATGTGGAAAAGTTTTATTTATGCTTTATTTTTCCAATTCCCATTTGCCTAAAACCAAATGGGAAGAGATCACTGCAAACTGATGTTCAGATCTTAAATAATATATCTAACAGATAAATTAAAAAGTCAGTCCAGGGTCAGAGTGCATTCTTTGTGGAATCTGTCTTTAAGCACTTTTCCCACATTACAGAGGTGCATTTAAACCCGTACTAAAATACTGACTATAAAACTTAAGTATATTAACCTCCTAAGGATGTTTCCATGTTATTTTTACAACACTTAATCAAACTAGATTTAATGCAACTTTTTTTTTTTTTTTTAACACAGATCAACAGTAAAACACACTTACACGTCAAAGTGTGGAGAGATTGCTACACTATGATTAAAACACGTTTCCACTGGAGAAAGAAAATCAAAATATGTAGAGTAGAGTAGAATGATTGGGCCTGTGAGGTCAGACAGTAGATCAGAGTAGAGAAGACAGGATTGGAGTAGTGTAGAGTAGGTTCAGTGCAGTAGTAGTAGTAGTGGTAGTAGTAGTAGTAGTAGTAGTAGTAGTAGTAGTAGAAGAAGAAGAAGAAGTAGAAGTAGAAGTAGAGCGATGGGGGCTCAGAGGTCAGAGGCGAGAGGTTTCCCAGCATCCTCGCTGATTGGCGAAGAGATGTCGGCCATCTTGGATTGTAGCGGGGAAGAAAGATTGATGCGGTGAGCTCCTTTTTTATTCGTTTAATTTATTTTCTCTGCCAATACCAGACGAAACCCAGTTCAGCTAAATCAACAGGCGTCTGGTGGTCACCGCGGAATCAGGCCGTGGGGAACGTGGGAAAAAAACGACTTTAAAGGCTGCAGTGCGGCTTCGTCTCTTTTTGTTGTTGTTTTGGGGAACCGACCGACGGAGGCGCAGCAGGCCCAAACCTGAACAAAAACACACCTGCCCTCTGGTCTCCTCTCTGCTCGGGAGCATGTATGAATAACCGCATAGAACCCCACTTTATCGGCTCTCCGGGTATTGTTATAGCCGCTTACAATTTCCCCTTTAGCGGTCTTTTACGTTGCTGTTAGCCGAGTTGCTGGTTCGGTAGCGAGCGTTAGCTTTCGAGCTAACGTTCCCATGTATTCCTGTAGAGGAAGCTAGTAGCTTACGTGCGCTTGTTAGCTAGCGGTAGCTTCCGACACGCTCCACAGCTAACAACGTAACGCTGGCTAATAGCGGGTATTTGTTTGGGACGCACGAAAAGAACACGGCGCGGGGGACGTCGGTTCATTTGGGCCGCACAGAAACAAGCGGATAGCGTTGTGTTAGAATTAACGTCAGTCGAACCGACTAACGGAGCTTGCTTTAGCCCTAACGGCTAACATTAGCCGTTTGCGACACTGCTGCACCTCAGTTGCTGTTTACAGCGGTTGTATATGAGTGTGGTTTACAAGCACAGTACAATTCAGGCGTTATAAGTGTTTCAAGCGTGTTCGCTCATTTGGCCATTGTTAACCGCCACTGCTGTCGGGGACTGTGGGTGTTAGACTCACCTGCCTCAGTAAACCAAACCAGTCACTATCCTGACAGGACTGTGGACCTGTTTACACCATCTCAGGTTCTACAGGGATGACAGGTAAACTACAGCGGCCAGATTTTCGACAGGTTTTAAACATTATGATTCAGGCCTGGCTATTTTTTTAAATAATGATATGATGGGACTTTATCATTAGAGCTGGAACGATTACTCAGTTAAACAGTTAAAAGACAACATGATTTGGCTGGATTTGTGCCTTTGTTTAATTGTCCATACAAGTCCGGTTTTGTATGTTAATCTGTGATTAATGATGTTCAAGTAAGACTTGATTCCGCAGCTTTAGCTCCACTGATAACCTACATTTATTCCAGACCTATTCTAATTTGTAAACATCTCCATACTATATTAAACATTTTTTGCATAAAAGAAAAGATGATGGATATCCAACAGCTTTGAGGATGGGCCCAAACCAATCATGAAACTAAATCAAAAACAATAGATTTGTGAACATTTTTTAGGATTGTTCTCTTGATTATTTAAATGTATTTAGTTTGTTTTCAGGGTTGATTTACTGTCTTTTCTTATCCAAGCAAAAGTCCAAAATGCAGAGCTATTGACTTTAATATTATATAAAACAGAAAAATGGGGAGTCTTTATATTTAAGAGACCCTGATTATTTTTCTTTTGTTCAACAGATCGTTGCAGCACCACAGTTATTAAAGTACACGCCTGCAGAATTAAGCTGTTGCTTCTTTTACCAGCTACAGTTTTATTCACAGCATCTTAAATGGATTTAGGATATAAGTGTACTGTGTAAGGAATCTGGAAAAGCACTGAAGGTGTGACAGGAAGAAGCAGATCCATCATACCACAGTCTCGTATCCAGTCTGACCGCTCCCTGTCTGGTTTCTCAGGTGACACGAGGCATGTTTGGTGCTAACCGGAAGAAGTTTATGGAGGGGGGGGTGGAGAGTGACTATGCGGACGACTCCAGCCTCTACTACAGCCAGCAGTCCATGTTCCCTCCTCATCGCCCGGACAAAGATGTAAGTTACCGAGAAGTTCCCAGTTCATAGTTCCTAGTTCCTTTGCTACCTTGTGTTGGTCCCTTATATCTCCACTTATAACCTACTTTCAATTCAGTTCAATTTATATAGCGCCATATTGTAAGAGATGTTATCTCAGGGCACTTTTCATATAGATCAGGCCTAAACCAGACTCTTTATAGTTATTATTTACAGAGACCCAACATTTCCCCCAAGAGCAAGAAAAACTCCCTTTGAACAGATCGAAATGTTGAAGAGATCCCGGCTCATGGTGGGCGGCCTTCTGCCTCAAACGGCTGGGTTGAGAGAGAAAGAGAGAGAGAGAGAGAGAGAGAGAGAGATGGAAGTCAGGAGGGAGGAGAGAGAGAGCATAGCACAATAATAGGCTAACAGTTATATATACTATAATTATACTAACAGGGTTAATAATATTACTAATAGAATGAAATGAAATGGTAACAGTAGTTATCATGATAATTAAAGCAGTGGGTGTTGATCAGGATCATGGGGCAGTAGATGGTTCTACAACCATGGATCCAGACTCTGGAGCATCAGGAAAAACCTGCAGAAAGCAAGGAAGTGGAAATGTGAGGAAATGCAAATGTCTAAAAGATAATTTAAACAATTTTGAGGACTGCTCCAATTTAATATTTGAATTTTAGTTTAACACTAAAACTGCCTGGAGTGTATAAACAAAAAATATAATAGTTTTTCCTGTAAGAGAAAGGTGTCTCAAAGCAAGACTGAAGACTGCAATTGTGTAATAGTGATGTGAATTTTAAAAAAATGCCTGATTTTACTACTAGGTTTTTCCTCCTCTGACACTGACCAGAGTTCCCTCGGAGAGAGCGAAAAAAATATCCAAGGAAATCCCTGGGTCCTGTCTCAGTGTTCATTGAATTAATGTAAACCCAATTTAAAAGAAATTCCTGTGTCTTTTACCCCGATACTCCCATTTTTCGACTGAGCCATTTTTCACTATTTACTCCGCTGTTGTCATGGACAGGGTGTAGACTAGGATGGAAAACAACCTTCATTATTTTTATACCAAATAACTATTGTATTAACTCTTTCTTAGAATATCCAGGCCTTAGTTGACAGGCATGTGCCGAAGTAACCTGCTCATTTTTTGGATTAGAGAGGGTCTTGAAGTACCTGTTGGTTGCTTTACATTGTTCTGTGGTTTTGTCGTTTGCGGCTGTAGGGAAACACAGTAAACTGATGATCTGCAAATTTAAATTTTAGATTTAAATCTAATCTGTTTGTGTTTCAGATGCTGGTGTCTTCCTCTGCTTCCTCAGCGGGACAGCTGTCACAGCTAGGAGCCAGTTTATATGGCCCCCAGAGTGAGTCATCTGTTCCTGGTAGTTCAGACTGTGTGGTGTGTGGATAAATAAATTAACTTAGTAAACCCTGCGGAAACTCCAGCAACCACACCAGAATAACTATTTTTTTCTTCTCAACGAGAGCAGCACGTTATTAGCACAACACTACCAGTGATTGAATATCCTTACTGTAACCATGCATCTGGAGGAGCTACAAGCTGTCACACTTCCTGTGTAAACACCCTAACCACTATAATAGAAGTGTATCTTTTTCCATCACACAAGCATTGGAAAGATGACAGAAAAAAGTGTGTGTGTGTTTCTTTTGATAATAAACATGATCTCTCTCTCTCTCTCTCTCTCTCTCTCTCTCTCTCTCTCTCTCTCTCTCTCTCTCTCTCTCTCTCGTTCTCGTTCTCGTTCTCGTTCTCGTTCTCGTTGCAGGTGCTCTGGGGTTCCCCATGCGTGGTATGAACAGCAGTGCAGCACCTCAGTTAAGTCGAAGTGGGCTGAACCAGTCTGCCAGCCAGCTCTCCAGTCATGCCAGTACACCCAACACTGGTACAATGCACACGCCTCCCTCGCCGAGCAGGTACCCCCCCCAGACACAGACATACAGCCATACACATACACATTTGGCTGAGGATGAATCCAGCTGTGCAGTTGTGGGTCCTTTAAACATCTTAAACATCTGTCAAACAACGTTAGACTAAATAAATTGATTGTAACAATGGAAAAACAAATTCAAAACTGATTCACAGATTCACAAAGTTTGATGTGAAAAAATCTAAATAATTGTCTTGACATAGAATGACCATACAGAGAAAATGTACAATTATTATCATAATTATCATTGGTTGACATAATTAATCTGCCTTTTATTTTTGGTTTATTGCTAAATCTCTTGACAGTTTAAATTGCCATCACAGTTTGCTAGAGCCCGAGGTTACATAATGAAACATCCTGTTTGATCTGAACAACCATCACAAAAATACAGATTAAATATAAAAAAAAGCTTAAACATCTTAGAAGATTAAACAAGAGTGTTTGGATCTTCTACTTAATCAGTTATCAGGAGAGATGCAGATTAATTCCATGTGGCCTGACTAATTGATTAATGACTAATTATCTCGACCAGTCTGAGTCTCAGTATTACTCAGGCTAGTTTGGATCATATTTCATTGTCTCACCAGAATCTGCAACAACAGGCCTTCATCAGCGCAGCCCCCTTTTATAGCCTGAACGCTCAGTCAGATACATACCGCATAACCTCGGTGTTGTTCTTTCAAATCCAGCTGCTCTTGTTCCTCTTTCTCCCTGTGAACTTCAGTTTGTGCTCGGAACCACAAACCACCACCTGCGGCTATGACCTAAAATTGTGTTGTTTTTTTTTTCTCTCCTGTCTTTGCTTGTGTCTGCTCTCTGCAGGGGAATCCTGCCAATGAGCAGTCGGAGCGTGCTGAACCACAGCCAGCAGGTGGGGGGTCCGACGGGGCAGACGGGAGGGATGGGAGGGGGAGGAGGAGAGAGGGGAGGCGGCGGTGGGGGAGGGAGGAGCGGGAGCATGGGGAGCCCCAGCCGGTCATCACCCAGCATCATTGGCATGCCCAAACAGCAGCAGGCGCGGCAGCCGTTCACTATTAACAGGTAACACATACACACCTTTCTACATAATATCAAGGTTAGTTCAACTGGGAAAAATGGGCCTTTTTCCTGACCTTTGGCCACTTTATATATTAAGTTATCGGGGAGTAAGAGCTAGTTCTACAGTCTCCTGGCTGTTTCATTCAATTTTCAGTTAATTGTCTGGTGAAAAAAGTGAAAAATACCCTTCATAGTTTCCCAGAGTCCAAAGCGACGTCTTCACCAACAGTACAGAACCAAAATATAATCGGTTCATTATTGTGGAAGGTTAAAGAAACCAGCAAATATTTACATTCAAGTAGCTAAAACCACTGGTCACTTTTGCTCAAATGCAGGTGATCGGCAGGATTGAAAAGCTTAAAAAGCATCTAATTTGGTAGCATCAAAAAATAAAGCCTGAGAAGGTATTAAAAGTCTTAAATTTAATCTGCAGAGGTCTTAAATTCTCTCTATTTCTCTAACAATGAGACTTGAATACAAACATTGTCTGTTTTGATTCGGTTCCATTTTTTTTTTTTTTTTTGAGTGAGTACCATAGCCTTCGTCAGTTCTGGGAATAACCCTCTGTCGTCTGTATGTCCCTGTGTCAGTATGTCAGGGTTCGGGGTGAACAGGAATCCTGGCTTCAGCTTGAACAACTCATTATCCAACAACATCTTCAATGGCACAGGTACAAATAAAACAGAGTTTGTTATTTATTTATTTATTTATTTTATATTTTCATTCAAATATCATTTTGGACATTTTTAGTGTTATCAATGTTTTCAACTCAGATTTTACTTGTAAGAGGCTTATTTCTTTTTTATTTAATATTGGTAGAAGCTCAAATATGTCGTCATCTTATTTAATTCATTTTTCTGTGTTGGTCCAGACGGCAGTGAGAATGTGACGGGGTTGGACCTGTCAGATTTCCCGGCGTTAGCGGACCGGAGTCGGAGGGACGGAGGCTCGAATCCCACCCCGCTGCTCAACCCGCTGGCCGGACGGGCTCCCTATGGTAAGGGAAACGAGCTGGTCTATGTCAAGATTAAAGTCGTAAAAAGGCCATAAATATTCCTCAATTACATTACATACAGTAACACATAATATATACATTATAAATAATGTATTATTGTTGGAGTCATTTTTGAAGCAAATATGCCAAATGTGCTCTTGTTGTAAATTATTCATTTATGAGGATTTCCAGATTTCATTTGTCTAATGTGTTAATTAACCGAATATCTTTGGATTGCTTGTTGAATGGCATCATAGGAGTTTTTCCTCAACTGTCAGACCTTTTTCAGACCCAATAATTAATGATTGGCAGATCAGTCGATAGTGAAAATAATCCTCTTTCTGCCCAGAAGGTCTTAAATTTATCTCTGTGAATCCTGGGTTGTGTGTAATTTATTTCCTTTATCATGTCGGTGCTGATTTCTATTTTTCATCAACTTTAGTGGGATGTCTTAATAACACTATTATGCCTCGATTACTGCATCACTAACTGCTCCTTCCTCCATTTTTTTCCAGTTGGCATGGTAACCAAGCCGTCCAGTGAGCAGTCGCAAGACTTCTCCATCCACAACGAAGATTTCCCAGCTCTTCCTGGGCCAAACTACCAAACAAAAGACCCCACCAGCACCAACGAAGACAGCAAAACGGTTAGCTTAACCTTTTTTTTCTGTCCTTTCCTATTCTCTCCCTTTCCTCTTGATATCTCTAATCTGTTATTTGTTTTTCTCCATTCTGTTCTCTCGTCTGTCTCTTGGCCATGTTTACTTGTCACTTTATCTCCTTTCCTTGTTTATGCTGTCCTTTCATGTCCTTTCATGTCCTGACTCGTCCCACTTCTTTTGGGACTGAATTTTGTTTTTCCTCCCTCCAATTTTTTTTTTGTGTGTCCAATCAGAATCTGAACTCATCAGGGAAGCCCACCTCTAACTCAGATGGTCCAAAGTTCCCCGGCGATAAGAGCTCTGTGCCCAGCAACAACAACCAGCAGAAGAAGGGGATTCAGGTGCTTCCTGACGGTGAGGGACACATGATCCAGGATTTTGTCTGTATTATGACAAACCCACGGGGGGGGGCACAGATTTTAGTCTAAACCATCATCGGGTGTTGTCTCTGTGTCCCAGGGCGTGTGACAAACATCCCAGTTGGCATGGTAACGGACCAGTTCGGAATGATTGGCTTGCTGACGTTCATCCGGGCGGCAGAGACAGACCCGGGCATGGTCCACCTGGCACTGGGCTCCGACCTCACCACGCTCGGCCTCAACCTCAACTCGCCAGAGTATGACACACACACACTCACTCACTCATTCACGGGCCAATTCTACAAATTTAGCACAGATAATTCTGGCTAACTTGTTCCTGCCTTTTTAGAAATAAAATCAATGTGGTTAGAGCATTGGAGCTGTGATCAGTATTCACACGATTGGCTGAGAGCTGAACACTTGACTGCAGGTACATGAAGTAGGTGTCTTGGGCACCCACCCAGCATGCACTGGGGCAATATGTTCCCCATCATCTATTTTTATGTGCTTCCCTTCATTTTACTGCTGTTATTTTGTTGCACATTGAGCTTCACACTTTAATCAATTAAACTACAGATAATCACCATTGAGTCTGTTCAGACTCCAACTGATGTTGGTGCATGAATGTTGAGTTTCTTCCTGACGGACATGCGAGAAACTTTTAAGTGACATTCATGAGCTGCCATGAAAATAAATCCTCTTAAAAAGAAGCTTTAGTTGCATAAACAGTTTTCAGCAAATTGAGTTCTTTAGTTAATCATTTATTACATTTGGAGGTTTGGGTTTTAAGGATTTTTTGTTCTAAAAAACACAACAAAAATGCTGCACAGAGTTAAGATCAGCAGACCATCACCATCTTTTCATATAAGCATATGAGAAGGTTTTCATCTCTAAACTTTTCATCTATAAATGATAAAGTAAATCTAACAGTCTCCCTCTCTATTCTGTCTGTTTCTCAATCAGGAATCTCTATCCTAAGTTTGCATCTCCGTGGGCGTCAGCTCCGTGTCGACCGCAGGATATTGGTGAGTTTAAACTCCAAATAAGGGATCACTTTAGGTTTATTTTGGATATTTATGGAAGTAATGGTGCCCATATATTCATCACACGGCCATAAAACATCTCCAAATGAATAATCCTGGTACTCTGTGTACTCTGATTATGTTAATAGGCAACTGTTTCTTAATAGTAAGTCAAACCAGCATGTACGGGTTATAAGATAATAAATGCAGGCTCAGGGACGGGTACTCAGAAGCTTTGATCAGTCCTGATTCCTCTGTCGGTCCGGTCATGATAAGTTTCTAGGTTTGGCATGCAGGTTTCAGCAGTTACAGCTCCTTTTGCCTCCTCTTCCTGCAGACTTCCATGTCCCCTCAGAGTATTTAACCAACATCCACATAAGGGACAAGGTACGTAGTTTAGAAAACACCAGAAAGATCCACTTTTTTATATTAAATTGATTCAGTCTTAGTTAGCAAACAGCACACATTCTTCTGTATTATGTAACAGTCAAAATGCATGGTTTGAAGTGCCTCCATCCATGTTTTTATAGAAATCAAAATGTAAATTTATTTCCTTCTTCACCCTCACCCTTGTGTCTGCAGTTAGCAGCCATCAAGTTGTCTCGGTATGGTGAAGACCTGCTGTTTTATCTCTACTATATGAACGGAGGAGACCTACTACAACTCCTGGCAGCAGTAGAACTGTGAGAACAACACTTACACACACATGCACATATACAGCTGTTATAAAATAATTGTCCAGCAAATCAAATTAAATAAATAAACCAAAGCCTAAAACTCATTTAAAAGACACATGGCTATTTGTGAATATTTCCTTCTTTTCACTATGTCGTTTCTCATCACGTGTTTTGTTTTTTTGTTTTGTTTTTCTTCCTTGCCTTTGTCTACATCTTTATTTTTCTTGGAGGATTTAGTTTTGCTGTTGGTCTCAGTCTAGGTGAAATCAATCACAACCGGGATGTTTTTAGTTGTACTGTTCCCAAGGTTGAGGACTCAGTTTGATTATTTTGTTATTGATTTTCACATCATGACAATATTAAGGTTTATACATGTCTTCCTCAAAAGCAGCTTTTAAACCCAGATAAAGATGATTATGACTTTTTTCAATATTTGGTGATGGTGGCATGTGGCACCTTGTTACTGCTGTATTTTTCTTGATATTCACAGCAGAGCTCACAGGCACATTTCCAGAATTTTGTAGACAGGAAAAACAATCAACTTGCCTTATTAATTTTTAGCTCTGGATGGATGGGATTTTTTCTTCACGTTTTGGTTCAGCTTTTGAACACTAAAATCCATCTTCCTTTCTTTGACTCCTCCAAAATAGTCTTTATGTTTTTTTAATCCCCTTAATGTTTATATAATTACTCCCCTTATACTAAGCTAAACTGGATCTTTACTGTCCACAAAATAGGAACCAAAACGACACAAATTAAATACAAGTCAACTGAAAAAGAACATAAAGGTGTGACTTTAAAAAGACACAGATGTTAACCTGACATTTATGAGTCTATCCTGATGTCTTTTTGCGAGTTTTGTCAAGAAACGGTGGAAGGGCCACCTGTATTTATAGAGAACTTCTGTCTGTGTGTGGTGTCCCAGCTTTAACAGGGACTGGAGGTACCATAAAGAGGAGCGGGTTTGGATCACACGGGCCCCGGGCATGGAGCCCACGTTGAAGACCAATGCCTATGAGAGAGGGACCTACTACTTCTTTGACTGCCTCAACTGGAGGAAAGTGGCCAAGGTGAACAAGGAGACAAGTTTATTTATAATGATAATTTATAATTATAAGAAATTGAATTATTTTTATAATTAATTATAAAAATGTATTCATTTATTTAGGTACTCTTGTTTATCAAATGGAAAGTTTTTTTGGTGCTCATTAAAAGGTTTTTTTTTTTTTTTTTAATTCCTAATTTAATTGGTCCAGGCACTAATTAAATACTATGAGAAAATTGAATTTATCAGAAGCTTGTAGAGCTCGTGCTGTACTTGATGCCGTTCTAGTTGATTAACTGTTGTTTCTTCAGCTTGAGGCTCCACAGAGCTACATGCCAAGTTGTATTAGTCCTTGGTTATTTAGTAAAATCTCACCAGAACAGTTTTCAAGTAGCATTTTGACCATTTAAAATAAAATAAACACAGAATACAATGAGTCCAGTGTAAGAATTATAACAGACACTCACAGCGGTGAATCCTTCTCCTGGTCTCTTGGTTTTCAGGAGTTTCATCTGGAGTATGACAAACTAGAAGAGCGACCTCACGTTCCCTCCACGTTCAACTACAATCCTGCCCAGCAGGCCTTCTAATTGGCTCTCCCTCCTCCTGCCTGCCTGCCATTGGCCCTCCTGGCTCATCAATCATCATCATCCCTCTAGGTTTTTTTTTATCCACCTCCACACACTCAAAGTGAATCTGGCCTTTGAGGACTAGGGACAGGAGAGGACGTCCTGGCTTCTGCCCTCTTACAAAACCTCTATGAATAGACTTTATAATTTTAACTTTTCTGATTTTCCTTTGTTCTTTACCTCATTTTCTTTTCTTTTTTTTAAATTTCATTTCCCACCACTCCTCCATGGGTTTGGTTAAGTTGGTCCATTATGTGGAGCACAAACTAAATGTCAACAGACAGCACAGTACAACAGACACAAGCACTGTAAATAACTGTCCATCTGATTGAGTGATTCATGTTTCTATTCAGTCTTAAAAATCGACTATTTTTGTCCAGAGAAGCTTTTAAGAACCAGATTTTAACACAGAACACGGGATTAAAATCACCTGTCAGGATGGATAATTATTTTACACTGTGTCAAACCTCTCTGACATTTGACAGGAACTGAAGATATTTATCTTTTTTTTTTGTCTTTATTTTTAGGTTTCTCCAGCATTACAAATCAGAGCACACACATCCACAAACACATAAGCAGACAGCGGACAGTCAGGAGAGGAAATGCAATGTACATTGTAGCACTATTTCATAATAAAAGGAGAAAAAATATCTTTTTTTTTGTTTGTTTTGGTGTGGCGATGCCTGAAGCAGCAGTGGGGTTCATTTTAAAGGTTCAGCTTTTTGGTTTTTAACCCGTTAAGGTGAAGTTTAGTGGCTAGAAACACCAGCGTATTCAACAGACAGATGAAAGCTCAGACCAGTGGGATGTGTTTGGTATTTTGAATGAGCTGGGACTTTTTTTTTTTTACCTAGCTAGTTATTTTTTATTCCTCATTATTTCAAAGGATAAAGTGAGCATTGGAGATATGTTTATATATTCTTACTGTCAACAAGTCCCATGAAAGGACCAAACCCAACAATGTGTTAGTCTGTCTCTCAACCCTTTCTGATTTCTACACTCTGTGGCTTTAAGCTCCGAGACCATTATTTCATACTGAGGATGTAAATCTGTTAAACAAAAAAAAAACAGCTTGACATTGTAGGTTATGGCAAACAAACAGATGGAAATGTTAGTTGGAGACTATTTTCAGCAGGGGATTAACCCACATTAGGTTCTCTACCATTTTGGCCCATGGCTCCTTAAAATGAACCAAAACCCTCTCGGGGACTCTCTTGGAAAGCTCATGCAACTGAACATGACCAGTATCTGACAAGAAAAAAGTCTTGGGGGCCAAAAAAATAATCCAGACCCGCAGGTTGTGAAGCACCACTGTAGTTAATATTCGGGGAAGCAGGATGGTGTAAGTGGGACTTAGTCCCAAAAGTTATTATTCATGCTTATTGATGTGCTTTTAATTAAAAAAAAAAAAAAAAAGTTCTACGGCACAGAGGAATAAGATATATCAGGCTTTGATAGAAAGACAGCCTGTTCATGGGTGGCATTCATCATTGGTTTGGTTCTGCACATGATTTGTTGACAAAAGAAAATAATAAAATATCACCAGACTTCTCTTTAAAGCCTAATTTTAATCAAATGACAAAAGAACATCAATAGATAGTAAAAGACAAATATGGGTTTGTTTTATTTTTCCCACATTTATGCGAAAGCGCAGTGGATAAAAGTAGAAGGTTAAAACATCAGCACGTCGCTTTCACACTGACAGAGGTTTTTATCAAATTTCATCCACGGCTTTTCATTTCTATTCCTTGTTACTTTATCCCAACCTCTTCCACTGTTTCTACACTTTTATTATTTTTTTTTTTATTTATTTTTTTTTAAATCTTCTACTACTTGTAGATCTATGTTTTCCGCCCAGCAACAGTCAAACCAGTCAGACTGTTGGAATGACCTCTCCCAACATGTTAAATGAAAAGTTTGACATTTTAGGTTATTTGTTTTTTTTTTTTTAGCCAAGAGAGAACATTGCTACCACTTACGTGTCAGTATGATAAATATGAAGCTATAGCCAGCAGTTGAGTAGCTTAGCATAAAGACAGCTAGCCTGTCAAAAGGTAACAAAATCCACCTACCAGCTAAATCCACTAAATCTCACTAATTAAAGCATGCTTCTTGTTTGTTTAATGTGTCAAAAACTAAAGTGTAAAAATTAGAAAAAATCCCTATTCTACTGGGAATTATGAGACAGACTATCTCTTGTTGGAGTCAAAAGAAGTGCCTAGAAATAGTCTGTTAAATAATTCTTGTAAAATTTCACTTTTCATGTAATCTTTGCACTTCCATTTTTGCACCAACAAAACAAACAAGATATAAATGTGTTGATTAGTGAACTTTCAGGGAAGCTAAGCTAAGCTAACTGACTCCTGGCGGTAGCTTTCGTATTTAGCATACGGACAAAACAGTAAATCTTCGAATCGGTAATAAGTATTTTTGCCAAATGTCAAACTTTTCCTTTTTCAGTCCACCAAAAGGCAAAATCAACCTAAAGTCTTTTTATTTTAAGGCTTTAAATTGTTGGTTTAATTTGCATTTAATTGTTTTTAAATTTTAAAATTCCCTCCAGGAGGCACCAATGCACAGTTATTTGTGTGTGAGTGTGTATATGTATATATACATATATATAATATGCACACACACATACACACGCAGTATTTTTAAGAAAAAACTGGAAAACAGATTTTTTTCCAAAGCTCGGAGACGCTCCTCCAACGGCCGCCAGTAAGCGATGCAATACTAGACCTCCCGTTACCACGGAAACCATCCGCGGCGAGAGTTTACAGGGGACCCCGCGACGGACTCCGCCCATGCCGCCCACCCTCCAGCAACGACGTGCGCTGTCGTGACTACACGGACGACGGCAGCGACAGCGGTTGCCACGACTACAGGGGTCCGCTCGTTCACACGGCAGCAGGAAAGCCAAGGACACGTCCACAGACCCCATGTGACCCGATGGAGGAGATTTGATTGGAGAATGAGGACTGAGGCACTTGGCCATTGGCTGTTTTATTAAATATGGCAGCTAGTGTTTTATTAGGAAAAAGAATAAAATAAATATTCTGGTAATGAAACTGAAAGACGAGTTCTGGTTGGTTTTTGTGTGTGTTTGTGTGCGACTTTCGGGGATGATGAGTTCTATTTTTCAGGACTGAAAATTTCTGAAGATCACAACTTAATTTTCCTCTTTTACTATCTCAAGAAGACGTCACCTGGTATGGTATGGTTTGCACCACAAAACTAATTACAAAAAGTACAATAAAACAGTCTGGTAAGTGTTTAACACGTTTAAAATTTAAACCATTTGATGCTAGACACAGATTGTGTAGCCTGAGTGTGTTTCTGATAGTCAGTTTAACATTGTGTTCATGTCGGCCATTTTGTCTCTGGAAGTTTGTTATCTTCACTAAAACCATTAGTAGTAAAATAAAGGCTGCATATGTCAAGGAAAAATCCAAAACACTAAAAGATTCAGTTTACTATCTCAAAAGACAAAACTTTTAAGTGTTTACATTTGAGAAGCTGAAACCAACAAACTTTATCCAAATAAACTTCTTAAATGATTAATCATTTATCAAATTTGTTGACAGTTAATTTTCCGTTGGTTAAATCAAATTGAAGGACCTTTTACAGCTGCATCTGTCTCATCCACACTTTTCACCATTTTTTTGTCAAATTTTCCACTGTCTCTGCTCAGGAAGATGAGCAACCATTTCTTATCCCTCCTGTGGTTATCTGATTGGCTGGAATATGTCTATAAAGCCGTTAACGACGGATCCCATGAGAATCTGAAAAAAAAGTGGAGATGTGGACAATGTTTCATCGATCTGGAGCCCAATTTTTTTTTTTTTTTTTTTTCCACATGAAGATGTTTCAGTTTAAGGTAAATATTTTTCTTGACCTGCTACCTCCCTAAAATAGATAAGAATAACAAGGTTTAAATGTCATTTTAATAACCTCCTTTATGGTATGCTCTAGAAAAAGGGGCATTAATGGTGAATAGGGGGCTGCTATTAGCGATTCAGTAAAAATGTCAGGAAATTGTTTTTCTAAAAAAATGCCTTGTACAAATAGTCAGAGTCCAAAGTCACATCTTCAGGCTGCTTATTTCCTTCAAACAAAAGTCCAAAAACCAAAAGACATTAGATTAAATAAAGATATTAAATTTACAAGGATGTGAATCAGACAAAGCAGAAAATACATTTCCAGAGCTGGAGCCGGTGGATATTTGGCATATTTGGCTCATAAATGGCTGAATAGATTAATCAGTTATTTGCTCTGAAAACAAACTAAAAACTTCAAAGTGGAAGAGAGCTTTGAGAAATCACATTAAGCTGCTTTATCAGTCATTGTGATGCAAGTGAGAGTTGACAGAAAAGTAAGCTGTGAGTCATTAGTTTGTCCACATGAGGGCGCCATATTCCAAAAGAAGAACAACAGGCTTAGAGGAAGAGAAGAAACTGACGCAAAACATATTGGCAACCAGTTGGTTGATCTGTTGTTATATAAAGTTATTCAGTTAATCAAATATCATTCCGTCCATTAATCTATTCATTATCATCAATAATGACAAAAGCCTATGAGCCTAATTAGTCGATTATTGTATATTTCCAGATTCGCTTTTTTGCTGCCAAAACTATTGAAATTGTTCATGTTAAATTACAATTCTACAGTTCATCATGCGACATATATCTGAGTGCTGAATTTAATGGAGCAGACAAGATAAGGCCGGTATTTTTGCAGCTGAAGCCAGCAAAACATTTGTGTTTTAATTCCTGGCAGTGTTATAGTAAACTTTCCATATTTCTTCAATCAGCAAATCAGCACATTGACTTTTTAATACAGCTGCCTGCAAACTCCAGCAGATGAAGTTTAATAGAGGCTGTAACTTTTCAAGAGGGAGAGTGGTTTCTTAAAACACACACACAAATGCACAAGTACACAAACAAACAAAAAAGAAGACACAGACACTTAGAGTCTCTTGCTGAACAGCAGGCGTTAAGGTGAGAGCCATAAAAGACTTAATGTGGCAATAAAAGCAGACTTCGCTGCAGCAGTAGAGACACAGCTGAGATTAAAAACATCTATTAAATTCAGGAGAGGCAACGATTGTGCAGCTGCAGCTTTGGAAAAAAAAAACTTGATGTGCTTTGATTTTATCAGATAGTTCATAAATAAGTTTACTTGTTGAACAGCCTGGGAAAGACTTGGAGTAACTTGACAATAAATCCACTTTTTGAGTCCCTGTTTTAAGCTGTCTACAGTGTTGATCCTGCTCCAATTTCACAGTGTTCATACCAGCAGAAGTTATTTTTCATTTCTTCAGAGATAATCAAGTTAGTCTGTCCTCTAGACCCAAACAACCTGAAATATTTAAGACATTTCCTACTAAAGCTGGCCTGTTAGAAAGACGCCTCTGGCTGCATGAGGGGAACACAAGCTGTTATGGGCTGGTATGGACGCTAAAATGAGGTTTAGAGTATGTAACAGGCTTTGATTGCAGCGTTGAATCTGATGTTTGATTTGAACACTAACTGAAGCTCCTGATCTCGATCTGTAGGATGTCATCCATTGCATTGCTTCTACGCAACTGGCTGATTGGATAAATGCAGATGTACAGGTGTTCCTTACAAAGTGTGTGTATATAGAGACTTATCATCATTTGCTGTGTGAGTGTAGCTATTTGATAAATTCAGTACTGACAGTTTGCAGGAGTTTTGTGTACCTGATGACCCCTTGTCACCTTTTAACAAGAGGATTTATTGTTTTGTGTTTGGCTTCCACCACTTTTGTTAGTCACTGCAGACGAAAATAATGCGTTACACTAACACTTTGCCATAGATCTGGTGCAGAACGGGGCTGCAGCATGGCTCCATGGCACTTTCCCGCTTTCACAGTGCTCTGAGAGAGGCAGCCATCAACTTCCATAATGAGGGAAATTACCAGGCTGCGTTTCCGCTGTCGACGGTGGGATTTTCCAGCCAAATGTTGCCTCTGCTGCGGCTCTTTGTACCAGCACCACTTCTGTGTTTTTTCAGGACAGCAGGAGCAAATATTGTGCCGCCTAATCGCGTTATCTGAATGTTGATTAGAATCAGGCGTTGCCCTTTTCTGTCCATTTATATTTCTGCTGAAAACCCAAATCTTGTCCACGGAGGATACCAACTGTCCACACAGTCTGCCTTTCTAAATTCCTCCCTCCCTTTTACGTTTGTTTCACTCTAACTGGCAAATTATCTCAAATTTCCTTGATTTTACTTGTTCTTAGATTCGGTCTCAGTGTGGGAGTTTTAATCTAATTTAAAAAAAAAACAAAACAACAGTCTAAATGACTCAAACAGTGACTGGACCTGTGATATTTCTGTCCATCGGCCTTCAAACTGCTGTTTCCCTAAAGCTTCGGCTGTGTGTTCGTTCGCGGGGGCTCTGCAGAGACACGTGGCCCATGTTCCTCCGTGCTGATGTCCGTTATTATTTGTAATCTTTTGATCTGCAGAGATGATAATAATCCTGCCACATGCCTCCCTGATTACCAGTGCATAATGCCAAGGCTTTATTCTGGAGCCTCTCAGCTCTTTGCGTTTATGCAACAGGCCGTAGCAGGTTGAAGGAGTTCACTGTTTAAAGGGCAATCCTTGTAAATTTTACTCCACAGCTGCAGAGAGCAGGTGTTTTTGACCATTATTGGATTATTTTCAGTAAAACAAAAACAAAAAACACTTCACATTATTTAGTGGTTATTAACCTGTTTTCCCTTTCTAATCAAACATTTTTCCCTTATAATAAACTGGTGGAAATCTCAGTCTTGTTAAGGTTTCACAAAACCTAACCTAACCCTAACCCTAACCCTTTGGCTCATGTTTTCATGTAACCAAAAACCCCTAAAGCTCACATTTTGCTGCCCAGTAAATGTAAATTATAACAGACTGATATCAGAGTGTCACCACCTTTGTCTGACAGTCAGAGACCAGATGGTGAACATGGTGGAGCATGCAGCATCTCAAGAGCCAGAGATTTCCTCTCAGAAGCTGGTTGAGACCAAAACCAGAGCTAAAAGAGAAGTAGTACTGGACTTAGACTCATCAGCTGGACTCAGGGACCGGATTCAGATGAAGGATCATGCTGCACTGTAACAGCTGGACGTGGAAAAAGTAAAAATGTGCAGGTTCAAATAAAAGATGGAAAATGTGGCTGCTGGCATCTGCACCCACTCATGTCCTGCTCCAGCTCCAGAACATGGCTGGCCAATAGATTTTAGTTTGTGTTTGTTTTGTGAGATAAGGTCTGTGGCTTCTCAACAGGTTCCTTTTTTTTCTCTTTATTTTAAACACTGGCCTGACTCTTCACTGGCGGCTGAGAGGGAGAGAAATCAATACATTTAAGTCAGCTCATTGATCGCTTGGTCCTTGGAGGCCATTTTGGACGGCTGGTTGAATTTTTAACAGCAATCGGTCTCTGCCAATGCTAACACACTCACACATACACACACACACAGACAAACACAAACACACCATGAAATGAAAGTCTTTCACTTCAGTAGCAAGTAATGAAGTACAGTAAAGAAAATACACTTTGTAGACGAGAATACAACCAACAGCAAGAATTTAAAAAACATACGTTCCTATAAATAAAACTTCTCAGGAACTTTTTAAACCGCAGATGAAAATAACACGCATGTAAAATGGCAAAAGCATGAAAACATAATACACGCTCATGTTTTTGCAACATGATGATGTACACCGTGAGACGATTGACAGTAGTTCTGTCTGTCATCTGAAATTATAACAAGATAACATTTGATCTTCAGACTTTTGGTGTTTTTGGTGCAGAGTCAGTAGTTAGAAAATCTGAAATATGTATCTTATAGCAGAAACTATGGAGCCAACTGTAGTTGGGAACCCACTGCATTATGCACCAACTACAGAGTCTACAGTTTGGTGGGGGCTCATCTCTGTTTTTACCAGTTTGGTTTTCCCAGTCTGGTCTGGAAGAACCTGACTGGTTGCAGAGTCCTGACCCCGCCAACCCCATCCAACACCTCAGGGATGAACTAAGAGAACTGACTGTGATCTAGACTAGATCACCTGGCGTCAGAAATAAAAAAAAACAAACAAACAAACCCTGCAGCAGGATCAACACCTGGTGTGAAGACTGAAACCAGAAGAGAGATGGAGGCTGTTGTAGCAGCACATTAACTCCCGTGGTGTCAGAATCACATCCAATAACCAGTATAGATGTCATGTTTTTGTGTCCACACGCTGCAGCCTGCAGTGATCTACCATGTTTCTATGGTTTCATCGTCCTCTCTCTCTCCCTCTCTGCAGGTTGGTTTGGTGCTCGATGGCTCCGGTGGCCTGATGATTCAATCCAGACTTGTTTTCATTTCACCGGTGGCTGCGTGTTGTTCTCTCACTGTTACAAGCTGGATGAGATAAGCCTCTTAGCCAAGGGAGAGCACGTCACTCTCCCAGAAACACCCTCTGTTTCTCAGGGCGTCAGGTTTTTTTTCCTTTATTCATGGAAAAAAAAACCAAGACATAATAGTCTGTAGTATTTCTGGCACAGGTATGATTAATTTACAGTTATCGAGCAGTTGTTGAACAAAGGATCCTAAATGTGGCGAGATCAATATCAAGACAGTGCTCATTTTGACTGATTTTTGATGATTAATCGGTCAGAACATGAGAATCAGGTACCAGTTATGAATGAGACCAATGGTAGACACCATTTTTCTCTGCATCTGAAGGAGGCAGGTTTTCTTCTTTAGACGTTTACTGGAATAAGTTTTACAAAACAATTTCCATTTAGAAAACCTGGATCTGGCCTCAGGTGATCTTCATCTGCTGATGGAATTTGCCCCGTTACCAAGTTTTCATCTTCATTTTTCCAAGCATTTTGCTCTTTTTAATCTATGTCAAGTTGAATAACGAATAACGATTAGTGAAAAGTGATAAAATTGTCGAATCCTTATTTAGTATGATCAGAAGCTCAGGAGCGGGTACTAAATGGACCTATGTTCGAGAATAAACTTTGAACCTGAAGTTAAACAGATAAATTTTCAGTGGAGGTGACACAACGACAGATGCCATCTTTGCCCCGGCTGAAATATCTAACCGACCACTGGACGGATCGCCATCAAATGTTGTCTCAGACATTCATGGTCCCCGGAGGATATATCCTGAACTTCCAGATCCTCTGACTTTGCCCTCTAGCGCCACCAGCAGGTTGACGTTTATAACTGAACAAAAAGCAAGAATGCGGGTGAGTGTTTTATTCATTTATTATTATAAAAGCACATGAAGGAAGAGAATAATACAAAAAGCTGAAAACAACAATCGAAATAAAGAAAGATGGATAAATGGATGGATGGATAGAAAAGTGCATGTTCAACCTATAAAATACAGTTAATGTTTGTGTATTTTGGGGGAACTGACCCTTTAATGTGGAAAGTTCCAGGGTTTGTTTTCAGTTGTAGTTTTATAAATAATCAAATCAAAATGAATAGAGAAGGGACAAAAACTAGAGGGGGCAGACTGAGGGGGAAATAGAGGCATTAGAGTATGAAATAGAGGGAGAGATAAGAGATGGAAAACAGAGATGGAGGGAGGGTGATGGATGAAGTGAAGGGGGATGGAGGGTAAATGAAGCAGGTTTAAAGGCAGAAAGCAGCCGGTGTCCAAACTCCTCGGTTTCTCAGTAGCGGGCCAACATCGTCGCCTCCTCTCTCTCCTCCTCCTCCTCCTCCTCATCCATGCATCCTCCTCTCTCTCTCTGTCTGTCTGTCTGTCTCCTCCTCTCTCCTCTCTTCTCCTCCTCCTCCTCCGACTCAACTTCTCCTCTCCATGCCGGCGGAGGTCTCCGCGGGGCTGCCATGGCGAAGATCCGCGTGTCGTACGAGTACTCCGAGGCCGAGGACAAGAGCATCCGGCTGGGGCTGTTCCTGATCGCCTGCGGGATCCTCAGCCTCTTCATCCTGGGCTTCTGCTGGCTCAGCCCGACACTGCAGAGCCTCCAGAGCAAGCCGGCCAACTGCACGGTGAGCCCGGCGACGAGCTCCGAGCCGCCGCCGCCGCCGCCGCCGGAGCTCCGATGTCAGGCTGCGGCGGCGGCGGCGGCGGCGGCGCCACGGACCGTAGTAGACTAGTTGTAGTTATAGTAGTAGTAATAGTAGTGACAGTGATAGTTGCAGGATTAAGGGAAGGACTAACACTTTACTTTAAGTCCCTTGTACTCATAATTTCCCATCAGTATATGAATATAGAATAAAAGCTTTACTATAATGTTGTTTTTAGCAGATAAATGTTTATTTTTCAGCCACAAACCCGTTAAACATACAGTAAAACCAACTGCAATAGTGATAATGTAAAAGATCTTTTCCTAGGAGAAGTTGACGCATATTTAATGACAAATACTCATATTAATCTACACTGGAGATGAGCTTGTATCTGCCACCTGTTATGTTTTATAAACTATCAAATGTTATACAGAGCTCATAAATGATAAATAAGGGCATTTGGACTAAAGCTTCACCATAACACAAGTCTGTTGCTGACTTTAACTGTTGTTTTTAGTAGTGGACTTTATATGACAGTCTCATTAGGAATATTATTAGTACTGTATATTTAGTATTTAGGTGTGCTGTCTCATTACTATGGGGTTTTTTGTAGAACTAGTATTAGTATTAGTTTTGTTGTTGGTGCAGGCACTGGTGGCAGAATTAGTTGTAGCTGTAGATTTTTTTAAGAGTATTAATGGATCTATGTGTAATAGTAGTTATACTAATAGTTGTTGTAGAAATATTAAATGCTGGTATTGTTTTTGTTTGTATCAGTGTTCAGACCTAAAGCTCTATAACTTGTGTAAGTTTTACCATCAGGACGTGATACAACCAGTTACTCTGAGGGTTTTTTATCAGTTCATTAGGATTAAACAATACCAGCACTAGAAGTATTCATTCATGTTGAATCAACAGATAATTAATCACAATCTTTTCTTATAATTTATTAATTTATAAGGCAAACCTGCCAAATATCCTTTAATTAAAGTTTCTAGTGGTGTTTACTGGGTTTTTACATCCTAGTAAACTGAATATTTGGGGGAGGGTTGGTCCTGATGATCCTGATCTATAAGTCTGCGCTGAGTAATGATTCCTGGAAATCTTAGATGTAAAACTAACACAAATTAGATTTTTGAAATATGTATTTAACACATATGAGGGGTTTGGTCTCACATAACGCATGACAGTGCTCTTAACATCACTTTGATCATTTCATATGTGATTTTGCATTTGATTGTCAAACCATGATATGGATCAATATTGGAAAATACCCTTATTAAAGTCATGGTGGTGATTTCAACCGTATCATCCATCTCAACCGGTGGAGTACATTTAAACAGACATTATACTGTAGATACTGGTGGGAAGCCCAGTAATGAAGCCTTTTATTATGACCATTATCATTTTGAAATGTGAAACTACATGATATCTCAGACTTTGCTGGGGATAATCTGCGCTAATCTCCTTCAGCTACTTGGAAAAGAGCAAATTGTTCAGTGATGAACCAGGACTGAAACTGAAATGGTTCAGTAATGTCGGCGGGTCTGCGCGTCCAGATGTGCTCGTGGTTTTCATCGTGCTGGTGGATAACGGAGGCGAGGAGTCTGTCATCGGAACTGACAGGAATCCCTGACTCCGACCCGTCAGTCATCAGTCATGCTGTCGACGTCGCTGTGGGTTTTTTAAATTAAGGGTTTCAGCTGAGCTTTGGCTCTGTGGTGTTTAGATCTGCAGCAATCAATCGATTAATCCATTAGTCAATCCATTAAAAAAAAAAAAAAAAATCAGCAACAACTTTGATATTCAGATAATCATTTTGGTATTTTTCAAAGCAAAAATGTCGAATATTTACTGTTGTTAACTTCTCACATATGAGCATTTTATTCTCTTCTTTGTCCCACATGATTGTAAACTGAATAATTTGGGCTTTGGACTGAAGATTTGATGAAACAACATTTAAAGATGTCACCTTGGTCTTTGGGAAAGTGTAACAGGTGTTTCACAGACAAAATGATCGGTTGATAAATTGTAAAAAGAAATCAGCGAATGATTTGATAATGAAAATAATCATTAGTTACAGCCCTTGTTGTCTTTATTTTACTTAATTTGTGCTTTGGCGTCTCTGGCTTTTACCAACACTCACACTTTGGCTCTAGGGATGAAGTGGTCCAGACTTAAATATTGCTAAAATATCTCTGGAGTTTCCTCCACTTTCCCAAAAGCAGACAACAAAATGAAGCCCACATAACATTAAAAATACTCTCTAATAACTGCAGCCAAGAGATAACTGAGAACTTGAAACAGGGTCACAGAAAAATAGGTGTTGAGAATCTGTGTTTCACCATCTGTGAGTTAAATTATCAGCATTTAAGATTTTTAAAAATACTCTTCAGTTTGTATGAAGAAGGACAAAAACATAATTTTTAGTTCAGTTTTGGATGCAACCTTTAACATATAGTTTGAAACTGCAGCTCAAACAGCTTCAGGCCCTTTTTTGTTCATTTATTTATTTATTCATTTTAAACTTTTTTTCTATTGTCTACACAAAGTGGATTTCTCCACCTTCAGCTCCTTTATGCCGCTTCCCTTATTATTAACACCGTGTGCACAGCAAAGCTCGTTGGGAGTTTTCATGGCATAAATTACAAACGGCCGCCGCCCGCGCTCCCACTGCTGTTCAATGAATTCATACCATACTGATTTATTTGGCTGTTAGCTTATTGCATTTCCCTTAAATAATGCTCATGCATTTGAGAGAGTGGAAGCCTTTTAGTTTTGTTTTGTAGTTTTTTTTTTAGTTATGTGGCAGTGAGAGTATGTAGACTATCACTCACTAATCCACTGCTTAATGCAACACAAATCAAAGTATTTGGACTTTACAGCAGCTTCCTGACCACTTGAGGGATGAACAAAAATGTTCAACTTTTTTCAAATCTTTACAGACTGGCTGTGTTTCACCTCATATTGATATTTATTCCTATGGCTGTGGCTGCTGTTTCCGCCCAGTAATGAGCAGGAAGGAGGACGGCCACCATTACTCTTTGTTAACATGTGAATTGCATGAACCAGTCAGGTCACGTTCACTCACGTGCTCAGGCTTTGACGTCCAAACTTCACTATCTGGTGCTTTCATGTCCAAAGACGTGAATCACATTTACATATACAGGCGTTTTCAGCAGTAAAATCCAAACAAAATCGTATTTTGTGAATCTCTTACTCAACCAGTTCACACTCTGAGATACAAATATATGCCAAAGCTGATTCTTAAGTGTTTTTTGAGTCATGCGGGCAGAAAAAAAAATGTCAATGTCAGTCAGTCCAAAACTTTTAGTCAAAAATAGAATATCTAAAAATCTGACATTCACAGTCCGCAGAGGATGAATCCCACTGACCTTGGTGATACACTTCCTTTATCTCCAGCGACCATCGATGGGGCTGAACAGCCATGGCTTTGCTTGAAATATCTCGATGACTAATTCATGGATATTTTTCCATGAAATTCCTGTTCCCCTCAGGATGAACTGTAATAGCTTTGGTGACTCTACGTCTGGTGCCATCATCAGGTCAACATTTTAATTCATCCAATAAATTGGACAAATTACCTGCAGCGCTAAGGACATTCCCAGCGCAGCTGTATTTTGTTTTTAGTGCTGATTAGTAAATTTTACCTCACAGAGTCTCTGGCGTGACTATCGACTTGTTCTTCCACAGTTTCCATTATTATAATTAAGCAAGACTTAGTCCTATTTTAACGTAAACTTATATAAGAATCCTACATTATTGAAAGGGATCCTAAAAAAAAATATATATATGAATATATAAATATATATATATATATATATATATATATATATATATATATATATATATATATATATATATATATGATATAAACATATCTATTGCATTTCTATGCGCACTCCTCCTGTTACTTGTCAGTCTACAAATGTGTTGACAGTAATATATCTGCAAAATGATAATATGTGTCTATATATATATATATATATATATATATATATATATATATAGATCAGCAGCACCGATTTATCCATCTACGTCTAACTGGTGCTGAAAATGACTGAATGAAGTGGTCTTCTCTAAAGTTCCTGGTTTCCTCTCACCCCCCCCCCGGTTCAGGTGGTGTCGGTGGTGCGTCCGGAGGAGATGTTCGAATGTGTGTTCACGTGCGGTGCTGACTGTAAGGGGACGTCCCTCTACCCCTGCCTGCAGATCTTCGTCAACAACTCGGAGTCAAACTCTGTGGCTCTACTGCACTTTGATGAGCAGCAGCTGCTGCTCAACCCTAAGGTAAAACACACACAGTTATGTTTATCCTATGATACTATACACTACACTAGCTATATGCATAGGAGGTGGATTTGTTATGCTGAAAATGATTGTATGTACATTTGTTCAGGCAGGTTTTTCCACACGACTGTTTCAGACCAGGTGCTGAACTGGTATGACTCCTTAAAAACATTGGACCCATTGAGATTTAGAACATTTAGAAACTCACTTAGCAACAATTCTTAATCATCACTTGTTTGTTAAAGGCCTTTTTAGGCAAAAAATGTAAAAACTTAATTTGTATCAGCTTCTCAAATGTGAATATTTCCCAATTTCCCATTTTTTCCTCGATTATGAAACTACTTTGAACTTTTGACCGTTGATAAGACAATAACAGCAATTTAAATTTATTTGAATTTGTTGATGTTAACTCAGACCTGAGGACATATTGAGGCATTTTTCACTGTTTTCTAACATTTTATTCACTGAATCATCAGTTGATTATTTAAGAAAAATAGCTGTCAGGTGTATTGATAATGGGGATGGTTGTTGCAGGATGGAGGATCTGACTGAGTTGATATTTAAAATAATTTAGATGGTTAATCAAATAATGCAGACCCTTGTAATATGGAGTAAACCTGGGGCTCTTGGGGTTCCTGGGGGTCTGGGGTTGGTACTCCAGCATCGCCATGGGAGCGTTTTTCCAGCAAATACACAGAGCCCAGCCTCTGCCTGTATGCAAGGGCCTGGCTTCATTCACATTTACAAATAACCACTGTGTTTCAGCCATTTTGTGCAAAGAGCCTTTTGATTTATGCCCAGATAAAAACAAGAAGCTGATAGTAGGACTGTAGTCAAACAAGTTTTAATGACTTAAAGAATGACTGTGTGACAATTAAATGAGCTCATAAATTTAGTTAAAGATAAGGTTTTAGTTGACAGAAGCTTATCAGTAGAGAATTAATGGATTTCCTTAAAAAAAAAAAAGAGCGAGAAAAATAACCAGAGATCATTCAATTTTAGTTGAGTGATCAGTTCAGTTATAAACTTTTATGATGAGGCAGTTGAATTTGAGTAAATGAAATGATGCTGATTGTGAGACAGATGAAGGCGGTGTTGGACTGGTCAGACTGGTTTGTTCCTGGTTAGACTGGTTTACTATGTACAACCTCGTGACTCAGACATTAAATGCCGTGACGCTGGGATTAAAAAATGGTGGGTTTGATGTTGTTCCCTTTGCCCTGATTGCTTTTCAGGAGCTGAACAGAAATAGACACAACACACCATTTAAACACCCAGTGTGAGTGAACGAAGGAGTCAGTGAACGAGTCACAGCTGGTGTCGCATGTGATCATGCGTGGTTTCAGTTTAAACTCCTGCTGCATGCAAAATTAATGGACACATCATATTTTGTGTGGCTTGGGAAATGTTAATACTCTGTGTTCATAACTTTCCTGTTTCAACATAAAAATGCCCCGTCAGGGCTGAATCATGAACCAGGCAAAGTGTGCAGCTGCTGTTATTCCACCGTGTGTGAACTGTGAGGCTTGTGATTGTTTCCTTTAATAATCAAATGATGATTCAGGGAATGAAAACTTCGGGAAACAGTTAAAAATGCCTCAATATTCCCCAAAGTCTGAGCAAACATATTCAAATTGCTTTTTTTTTTTAATGTCTGATCCACAGTCGAAAGGGAAAAAAATCTCCAGTTTTCTATCAAAGCAAACTACAAAAAAACTTGCAAATGTTAATAATTTTTTTGTGGGGAATACAATTAGACTCTCTTGTAATCAGGGGGTCAATAAGGGCCCAACAACAAATTCTTCCCCGTCACCTCCCAGGAGGTTGAACCGACCATGATCAAGAAAAAAATTTTTCCACAAGAATTTTGCCTGAGGGACGAATAGCATCTTAATAAAGTGAGTTCAAGTGACAGAGAGTGTGTGGGAAACTTTAGGCTTCTTTTAAAGTGGGTTGATAACTTTGTGAAGTGAACACTGGATTCCTACCTTGAGGTCACAAGGAACATAACTGTAAAACCGTCTGTGCGGTGTTTTACCATTACCTTCAGATGGATGGACCCTTTATTCAAAATCAACTTTAGCCATCATTTTTCATTTTCTAGGCCGTATCTGAAGCAACACATCCCCACCAATAGAGCCCCCCCCCCCGGGCTTTTTTAACACTGTTGTTGTTCAAAACCTGGTGAAAAGTCTGAAACCAGAGGTTTGGAGGCTGTTTTAGCAACACATGACATGTTTAAAGTATCACATTTAGGTTGTTTCCATAATGATGACACCCCCCCCCAATAGGAGAGACTGAAAGGAGGAGACAGGTGGGTCCAAAGGTGAAATAATAAAACACCAGTACAGTGTCCGTCTGTCTGACCCTCTGTCGGACGACTTCTTCTACTTCTTCCATTTTGGTGCACGTCTAAGCTGTTGCCGCGGCAACAGAGTAAATATAGAGGGGAGAGACGGCGCGTCATCGATGCCGCTCAGTCACCATAGCGACCACAATGGACATGATGTGGAGAGACAGAGGGGAGGGAGAGAGAGAGAGAAAGAGAGAAAGAGAGAGAGAGAGACGAGTCACGAGTCACGCTCCATTCAGAAATCCTTTAATGTCTCATGGAGAGGGGGTGGAGGGGTGGAGGGTGGGGGTTGGATATTAGGATGGATGTCACACTGCCTCACTCATGGTCTGTGTGACCCATTATATATCTAATGAGAGAGAGAGAGTCACGCTTCAAACAGGGTCAAGTCAAAGTTTATTTATATTTATTGCCAGTGTCACAAATTACAAGTTCGCCTCAAGGAGTTTAACAACCTTTACCGCTGTACTACAATCCAACACTCCCCCCCCAAAAAAAAATAAAAACACCTGTAACAGAACAAAAAAATGGAAGAAACCTCAGCAAGAGCAACAGAGCAAGAATCCTTCCTCTGTGACAGACCGACAGGAAACAAATGTCATGTGGTTTCCAGAAAGGAATCGAATAACCTTAAATACGAGGTTTAATAGATTAATTGAGACTGAGGCCGAACCTCCAGAGGGAGAATTTAAAGATGAGTTTTAGCCTTTTAAAATTCCTCCGTCCCATTTCAGGGACTCTTTAGCCTTGGTGGTCCTGCTTCGGGATTGTTCTGGTCTGCGCCGGACTCGGTCACCATGCGACCTTGACAGATTCTACATCCTTAGAAACCTCCATGTCTCCTGAGTCTCACCGTGCAAAGCATTTTAGGATCCTCACCTTGCTGTGGCAGCTGTCTGACTTTTCGGTCGTAAAGTGACAGCGTTACCTTCCAAAGGAGTCCAGGGTTATGACTAAACTTTAAAAGGACTGAAGAACAGGAACCTTTTTATTTATTTTTGGCAGATTATTATCAGGTTTATGTGCAACAATGGAGGTGTCTGTTAAGAAGGTCAGAGGCCTCAGTGGAGTCAGACAGTCTGATGTCAATGGGGACGCGATGGGAAACAGCAAACTTCTTTTTAACCCTGGACACAAACAGTAAATTAAAGTGTAAATCTTACAGGTTTATTAAAAGCTCTTGTATGTTTGGTGGAGATGAAACTAAAAGACATGAAACTTAATCCATCGCTGATTTAAATGTCATAAGTTACTGCAACAAATAATAGACACCAGGGAAGAACCAGGGCATGAAAATGTGTAATTTATTTTCCTTAAAAAATAATTTAAAAAAAGACTCAGATCAAACTCTTCCCAGCAAGCTTGGTGACCTTTTACCTAACGGACTAATGAGAGCGACAGGCAGGCAGGCAGGCAGGCAGGCAGGCAGGCAGGCAGGCAGGCAGGCAGGCAGGCAGACAGACAGACCCTGAGGGTTAATTGCAGCTGTGACTATAGTGAACATGGAGCCAGTGGACCAGCCGACTGAGAGACAGGTAGAGAGTGGTAGAGAGAGAGAGACGGGCGTTAATTGGCGTTGTGTCTACCGGGTGGGGGGGGTCTAGTTAATGGAGCTGCCTGTGGACCAGATGACTGACATGACATTAAGATCAACAGCAGCACAACTGTTAAGCAGACCGACCCTCTCTATGTATGTAAATTACGTGTGTGTGTGTGTGTGTGTGTGTGTGTGTGTGTGTGTGTGTGTGTGTGTGTGTGTGTGTGTACACATACTAGCGCTAAAGGATGATTCTGGATTATTACACCTTGGCTCTTATTTAGAGTAAGTAATCAAAACATCTGTATCTGTCAAATTCCATATATTATTACCATAACACAAGACACCCCCCCAAGACACACACACACATAAACAAACTTTCTCCGACATCTGCTTTTGAGAAAAACACTTTGACACTTGTCCCCTTGGGAAACTTTCCCTTGAGATCCCGTTTCTTTCCATTAATAATGCTAAATATACACAGAGTTGTCTATAGTTGAACGACCCATGTGCATCCAGAAACACTAACGTTAACAGTAAAACACCAACATTTTCAGGCATTTCACTACTGCACAAGTTCAGAGCTCAGACCCGACGGTTCTGGTTTTTACATCCAGAACATCAGCGGCGTACAAAGATCCAGCTGTTTCGTCTGAACGCACCAGACACTGGGGGTTGCGGACGAGCCACAAACACATTAGAGATTAGAAACGGCTGCAGCGTAAACGGGCCGAGCTCCGCTCCTGACAAACTGTCAGTACAGGATTTAATCAGCAGTTACTGATCATGAAAATAGGCTCTGTTTAATTTGTTTTTCTGGAAAAAAGTATGAGCACAACAACCATCAGTCCTTCTATTTTTAACTCATTAGTTGTCAGATTTGAGCAGTTTTAGGCACAAAACAAACACTTTTCCTGTTAATGTCCTCATAAGCTCTCAGTCCTTTTGGGTCCACCCTCAACTGCATCATCACACCTGGAGGCTGATAGTCTTTCCCTGCACCGTTCTGACAAGAAAATAAACCAAAATTATAAAATAATTATTTGTTTCTGAAGCGGTCGGGGTTTGCACAGGTTTGCACAACTACTGCGAGGCCATAATGAAAATGCATGCTGGCCGTCAGCCTCCGGCGTAACGAGACACGGCGCTCGGACTTTAGTAAATCATGATTTCAAACCACAAACGGAGTCTGATAGTCTTTTAATAAACGACCAAATCATCAGAATGTGTCTCTTCGGGCCCAGTGGATCTGAGCAGCCGAGCCGCGTCGATGCTCTAGTTTGATAACCTCCTAGAGGGTTATTGTGTAAGACACACACACACACACACACACACACTTCCTGAACCGTCCGTTGTTTACTGGGGTCAGGAGTTCGTTTCACTTTCATAGGAACAAAGATGTGGAGACGAGAGCAGAGAAAATGGCTGGAAGAAAAAAGAAACAAATGGGCCACCAGAGTTTTTACACATGGATGAGCTGCTGCAGTGTGTGTATGTGTTTGTGTGTGTGTGTATGTGTGTGTGTGTGTGTGTGTGTGTGTGTGTGTGTGTGTGTGTGTGTGTGTGTGTGTGTGTTATAGGCTACATTTGGGGACTATTTGCAGACAAGAAAAACAGTTAATTATGGAAAGTTTAACCAACTGAGAGCAAAACCCGTGTCCCGAGTTAGGGGAAAGGTGATTTTTGATTCAGTGGTCCAGGTTAGAGTTTGAATAATTCTCCAGGAAATGAATGCAAGTCTATGTACTGTCCAAGGTCAACATGTGTGTGCGTGCGTGTGTGTGTGTGTGTGTGTGTGTGTTTGTGTTAGTGTCCATCACATAATGTATTTGCTAAGTGCTGAAGTCTCAACAACAAAGTAAAGCAGCTTTGGCTCTGGCAGAGATGTTAGCATCATGATGGGGATTAGTCCACATGGTTTCAGAGCTGCAATGCTGCACAGCTGCATTTCTGTTTCTGTGGTGAATCTACACACTCATGTTCACATTTCTCATATTTTATATCGTTATATTTAAATTCCCACAAAACAGTTTGTCCTGCAGAGATAACGTTTCAGTTTCGGTTTACTGCTTTCTCTGCTTTCTGACAATTCCTCGACCCTCATCATGTACGTTCACAGCTTCTGGTCAGCTCCTATGTCTCCACAATGCATTGTGATCACCCAGTTGACAAATTGGCTGAGGCTGCAGGTCTCCTGTTTGTACCTTGTAATTATTCAGTAGGTACTGAGTAATTTGAAAAGTACTTACGGTATTCTTTAGCTTTAAACCCCCCTTTAGTATGCCCTTTGTTTCCTGCACTTCTTTACCTGTACCAGTATATTTCCTTTGTGCTTCATATGTACAAAATATTTACACTGGAACCTGTGCAAGCTAAAGAATTAACTTCTTTTTACCCTTTGGTGCAAAAAAAACATGTATACAAACTATAATTTTCAGGGCTTAAAAATAAGAGCATGCTGGACTGAGATTTAAATTCCAGACATAGTCAAGAAAGGTGATCACTGAGCAATAAGTGCTGATCAATAAGGATATTAACCTCTGCAGATTGATTGATTGCTTATCTACCCTGTGGAACAGACTCTTTTGAAACTCCATCCTTCCGCTTCCTGTCACTAACCTAGCAAATCAGCACTAAATCAGGTGTTTTTGAGCTGTAAAATGGTGTGAAATGGTGAATCAGTATAATGGTTGATCTGGCGTCTGAACAGAGGGAGAGAGTGAACGCAGCCTGGCGAGAGAGAGGGGAAGGGAAGGGAAGGGAGAGAGAGATGGAGGCAGGTGGGTGGTTTCACTCAGCCAATTACAGTGCAGAGCAATTTCCTCATTTATGACTTAATTATGTTATAAATGTAAATGACAAGAGCGGCGGGTTACTGGAGGGCATCGCTACTCATGCAGATGGGGCTGAAACACACACACACACACTCACACACACACACTTTTTTACTAATACACCCACCCCTAACCTCTAGTTTTTACCAATTTTTTAAAATTACCAATGAACCCTGATCCTAGACTGATAAAGTGTAGAAGCGACTCTCATTTTCTCTCAGTAAGACGACATGTGGACCTCACATTTGTGTGAAACAAGGAAACACAAACACAACAAATAGGCCCGAACGGTCAAAAGAAAGAGCCGTTGATTTAATAAAAGCATGATTCTTCAGGCGGAGAATGAAAAAAATTACTTAATGAGATTACTGAAGAATGACGACAGAAATGAGGATGTGTGTTTGTGTTTGTGTACGTGTGTGTGCGCGTGTGTGTGTGCATGCGTGTCTGTGTGTGTGCTGCTAGCTTAAACTAATTAACCGTAATGAGGCAGAGCCTCAGGAGCTCCCGGACGTCAGGGGGGCCGTCAGCATCTCTCTGCCCCAGCCAGGAGCCTCTTTCCCTGGGGACACACTCTGCCTCACTCCCCCCATCTCTATGTCTCTCTTTTTCTCAGAGGACGTAATGAACTGAAAATGTTCTTGAAGCAACACTTCTAACAAGAAGTTTTTCAGCCTAAACTGGAAAAGGAGAATTTAGGTTTTTATACATCACACCTTCTTTTCTATTAGTTACATAAAGAAATTTACATACAGACTTCGGACCAACTCTTTACTTGGTTGGAAATTATTAATTAAAATCATAATTCAAGACCTGCATAGCTTATACTATCTGACACTTTTAACTAACTTCTAACTTTGTCATGTCAAGGATTGTAAAATGCAAATGTAAAGATATATTTTGTCCACCAGAGAGCACTGATAAGTTTAGTTTTACAGCCTTGATTAGTTTAAAAATCTTGTTTTACGTTGTCTTATCTGACAAGCGAGCTCTTGTGGCCATTTGAATCATGGCTTTTGTCTCCCAGAGGCAAAGTCAGAAATAGCTTAACCTTGGTTTATCGCTGCAAAACCTTCTCAAAGCCGGAAAAATGCGCTGCCTTTAAAAAAAAAAAGAAAAAGAAAGTAAAGAAAGATAGAAAAAGTTGGATTGGATCCTAGAGGTCCAGTCACGAGTTTCACCGTAAGATCAGGGTTGTGTGCCTGTGAATATTCGACCAGCAAGGACGACGCATTTCAGGCCACGTCATATTGTGTCCCAGGCAAAAGCTGAGCCACGTCCAAAGTTCAAGGCTGAAAGTGGGCAACTAGAATATCGACCCTGACGGGGCCGCCGTCCTCCTTCGTGTGGCCCCTGGTCTTGTAGAGGGACTCTAGAGGGATCTGTTTTATTTATACTGTGGTCGTTTGTTGTAAAGTTTGTTTAATTTAATCTTTAATCTCTTTTTTTCTGCGTCAGGTTACTAACAGACCGAAAACCTCAAGCAATCTCACTTTATTCAAACATAGGAAAACTATAAGGCTGCAACTGAGAACTATTTTCAGTATCAATATGTCTGATAATTATTTTCTTGATTGTTTAGTCTATAAAATAGAAAAAAGAAAGCCTAGGTTAACATACTCTACTTGCTTTAAGAGTCAGAAACAAAATGTTTAGTTTAATATCAGAGAAAAGGAATTGAAGAAGCTGGTTTGAGTGAATTCTTGGCATTTTCAATAAAAATGACTTCAACAATTAACCAATCACCAAAATTGCTGCCAATTATTTTTCTTTCAGTCGATTAATCAACTAATCATTTCAGCTCCAGGGGACTGGTTGGCTGGTTTCCGGTTGCCATGGAGACTGTTGATTGAACGGCTGATTTTTCTTTTTTTTTTTCTGGGGGTGCGTGATTGAACACACTCCTACACACACTCCTACACACACCGGTTGTGGTTGTGTGTGAGATGCCTGATGAGTAGCTGCAGCTGAAGTGATGCTCACACCTATTCTCAGGTAGAAGGACACGCACACACACACACTGACACACACACACACAGATCTGCTTAAATAGGCACAGTCTGACCTGCTGATTAATCACTGTCCTGTTCCTCACCCCCCCAGAGAGAGAGACAGGTAGACAGGGAGACAGGGAGACAGGGAGAGAGGTAGACAGGGAGACTTGGCCTAGTGTTAATCTGTTTAGCTTTGTGCAGAGCTGGAGTCAGACAGAAAGGCAACCGCAGGTCACTGGAGATAAACACACACAAACATATGCGCACACGAAGATCCCGATGATCTATTTAAATTCATAATCAGGTTGCGTGACAGAAACACAGCCGTGTCTGATAATGTCAACACAGGGTCATTAACATGTTGATATTTTTATTTCTTATTTTTAGTCTTTGGATTTACTCTTTGCCACATTGGAAGTCAGTCATTGCTTGGACACTAGTTTCCTTACTATTGATTTAAGGAAAACTTTAATTAGTTTATTTGAAAAATAAAGGGGCCTTCACTTTTTTGTGTATACAATTAACTACAAATATTCTTCTTTTTGCCTCAAACAAGTTGAGCCCTTTTGTAGCATTAGAACAGATTTTCTTCATAGACAGATTATGTGACAACAGACTCCCTTGGCTCAGACATGTAAAGGGCCCCCACCTCTCCCACACAGGGGGAAGAGGCCCAGACTGAATTTTCATGATTGCTTTTTGTCTCTCTGTGATAATTGTGCATCTTTTCCAGATTGTTCTGTTGTTTTGGTCGTTTTCCATCTCTTTATGGTCATTTTGAACCTGTAGTCTTTTTTCCACGTTGCCCTCTTTTTCCATCACACTTAGTTTTGTGGTTCAGTAATTTTAGGGCCAGACCCGGTTTGTGGAGTTTATAGTCCATCACTGTCTCCTCCTGCATCTACATCTGAGCTCTGATGCCTGATGAGGTTCACTTCCTAATTACGGACCGATCAGACAGCCTCTGTCCTTGACTGATCCAATCGGAGTGGACGGTGTTTGTCTTGTCAGGCCTGTCAGCACATGATTGATGCTCTCAGACTCACAGTTAATTGTTTGTGTGTGTTTGTGTGTGTTGTCACAGCGATGTCCTGTAGTGCGTCTTTGTTATGCGGGACAGCCGCTCATTCAAGGGAAGATTTAAAAGAGAAACTTTGAACTAGAGCTGAAACGGTTTGTCAGCTGATTGTTTTGATGACCAATTAAACATTTCAATATATATATATATTTTTTGGACCAGTTTCTTCTTGTGAGGATTTCTCTGTTTTTTCTCACAGTAAAGTGAAAATCTTTGGGTTGGGATAAAACAAGTTGTTATGAGATGTTAATTTGGGTCCAGAAAAATTGAAAAGCAATGGAAATTTAACCACATTATATTTTAAGCACATTTACTCAGGTACCACACTTGTACGGAAGTACCAATCCAAGGTACTTTACCTGAGCATTTCCATTTTACATTACATTATGTTTCTACTCCATTATATTTCATATAAAGTAAAAATATTGTACTTTTGTCTTCACTATATTTCTCTGACAGCTCTAGATTACTTTTCTTATTTTTTTTTTCTTTCCAGTAAAACCCTTTTATCTCCAAATTTGGCGTTTTTGAATTCTGCTATTCAACACTTAGGAGACACTTACAAGAAACACACACACACAGTGGACTATCTGGAAAAATGCATTGTCACAGAAGCTTCTTCGCTTATTAAAAGGTGACTTAATAGAGGTACAGCGAAACAGTGAGCATGATAATTCAATTTGATAAATTTATGGTTCTGGCCTCCATGAGGTATTTTTGCTGAATTGATTTCAGCCACTGTACCAGCAGCAGGATTGATGGGATGGGATCTGAAACCCCCCTTCAGAGCCACCAGGGCGTCCCTGCTTTGAATATAAAAACCCTGAAGGAACAACAGGACCTGAGAGTGGAATTTAAATGAGTCCAGATCTGTCGAAAAAACCCGCAGTGGGTTCAGACTGTAACTTCGCCCTGATCGGCGTGCGTGCGTGTGTGCGTGCGTCTGTCTGTCCGTGTGTGTCGGATCATCCTGTGATCAGCAGGCCCACGTTTTATAAAACACACCATGTGTCAATACACACACTCTACATTGATCTCATTAAGGCCATATATTAAGGACTAGAACACACACACACGCACACGCACACACACACACACACACACAAAAACACTCACTCATGAAAACACACACACATACACTCACACTTGCAATTGTAACCTCGGCCCGTTGGCATGGCAACCGCAATCATCCGACAGGACGACCCACTTATGACGTCGTTGGGCGAGGCTCGTCTGATTGGCCGGAACGATGAATGGATGCTGAGCTGAGCTGAGCGGTAGAGTGACACTTACCTGAAACATACACACGGAGAGAGAGAGGGGGAGAGAGGGGAGAGAGAGAGGAGAGAGGGGGAGAGAGAGGAGGAGAGAGGGGAGAGAGAGGAGAGGGGGAGAGAGAGGAGAGAGGGGGAGAGAGAGGGAGAGAGAGAGGGAGGAAAGGAGAGAGGGGGAGAGGGGGGAGAGAGAGGAGAGGGGAGAGAGAGGAGGAGAGGGGAGAGAGGAGAGAGGGAGAGAGAGAGAGGAGAGAGAGGAGAGAGGGGGAGAGAGAGGAGGAGAGAGAGGGGAGAGAGAGGAGAGGGGAGAGAGAGAGGAGAGAGAGAGAGAGGGAGAGAGAGAGAGAGGGAGAGGAGAGAGAGGGGGAGAGAAAGGAGAGGGTGAGAGAGAGGGGAGAGAGAGGAGAGAGGGGAGAGAGAGGAGAGAGGGGGAGAGAGAGGCGAGAGAGGAGAGGGTGAGAGAGAGAGGAGAGAGAGGAGAGGGGGAGAGAGAGGAGAGAGGGGAGAGAGAGAGGAGAGAGAGGGGAGAGAGGAGAGAGAGGGGAGAGAGAGGAGAGGGGAGAGAGAGGAGAGAGGGGGAGAGAGGGGAGAGAGAGGAGAGGGGAGAGAGAGGAGAGGGGAGAGAGGGGAGAGAGAGGAGAGGGGGAGAGAGAGGAGAGGGGGGAGAGAGAGAGGAGAGAGGGGGAGAGAGGGGAGAGAGGAGAGGGGAGAGAGAGAGGGAGAGAGAGGAGAGGGGGAGAGAGGGGAGAGAGAGGAGAGAGAGGAGAGGGTGAGAGAGAGGGGAGAGAGAGGAGAGGGGAGAGAGAGGAGAGGGGAGAGAGAGGAGAGAGGGGAGAGAGAGAGGAGAGAGAGGAGAGAGGGGGAGAGAGGGGAGAGAGAGGAGAGGGGGAGAGAGAGAGGAGAGAGAGGAGAGGGTGAGAGAGAGGGGAGAGAGGAGAGAGGGGGAGAGAGGGGGGAGAGAGGAGAGAGAGGAGAGAGAGGGGGGGTCAGAGTGATGGTCTCTGTACCTGCACTGAGTCTGGACACGACTCAACAAAACAAATCCAGTGAAGATCTGATCTGACCTGATAAGATTAGAAAAATATCAGACACTTTTACAAATGAGTGGAAATGAAACAGATATATAATAGGTTTATAGGCATAGGTTTGCTTTAGTGCAGGAAAAAACCTGTAGAACATTTTTCGGGGGTAGTAGTACGGTGGCCCTACTTTGGTTTATGTAACTTAATCACCTTCATTAAGTTTAGATTGTTTGGCTTATCCAGGACCAGGTGAGACCGGCTGCCATGTCGGCAGCTCGTAGCCCGGCTCGGGGGGCCACCGGTGGGTCAGAGCCCACCATCGTCTTTAGGCCCCTTCGGTGGTTTTACCACTGGCTCTCTTGTCCCAGTGGGTTAGAAGATAAACTTTAGTTTCAGAGTTTAAATATAATATTGGTCTGAAGCTGAGTACAGAGTAAATACACATTTTGTTGGACAGTTTAATAACACAGCTGACTCTGTGGACTCACCTGCGGGGGGGGGGGTATGTACAAATATACCAACGCATTTTATTAAAGATAAATATATGACAGTAGAATTTAAATGAGGTCAGATCTGTAGAAAACCTGCAGTTTTCAGACTGTGACTTCGCCCTGATCAGTGTGTGTCTGCTCATCCTGTGAGCAGCATCGTTTATTTATATATTTATGTGTTATAACACCCCCCCCCCCGGTCTCTGTACCAATCACATCATTGTCATAGCAACCAGTTGATCCACAGTAAGCAGCCAGGCACCAATCAACCTCCTGCTATGTGGATCTGTGTGTGTGTGTGTGGGGGGGTGAAACTAAACTAAACTGCAGAGGAAGAGAGCGATGCAGATCCCCCTCTGAGCCAATCAGTCCTAAACCCGTCTCCTTGTTTTGACCTCATCACAGCGCCCCCTGCTGGGTGATCACCGCAGGGAGACTAGAGCCATGCTGCAGTTCTTTAACTTCTGTCAGTACCTGATCACCACCGGTCGTCGATCTGTAACAAAAAATAAATGAAAGAATAAAAATACCAGCTCCCTAATGATAACAAAAAGCTGTAGCTAGAAAGAGAAAGAAAATTATTTAAAACATCTATTTTTTGTTCAGGACCCATTTCGAGAGAGAACTTTTATATAGCTACTGAAATCTGAATATCATGCTTTTTATTGGAATTTAAAAAAATACATATTACTGTACATGAATATAAGGATTTGGAAACAATGGCTCTAGTACTGATAATCATTGTATGTCTCCGATTTACTTCTCATGGCATATTTGTTTTTGTTTGTTTGTCTTGTGTGAAAAAATAAGAATCAATTCTCTGATAAATCAATGTATATTGTTCATCAGCTTTTCCAGAGTGAGGATTGTGTTATATATCATAATATCATTTTGATTTTTTTTTAATGTTTTTTACTTTTGGTCGAACAAAACAAGACATCTGAGGTCGTCAAACGTCTCTATGAAGCTTTTCGACAATTTTCTGACGTTTCATAGACAATTAATCAAGAAAACTATTGGCAGATTAATCGAAAATGAAAATCAAAACTGGTTTCAGCCCAAAAAGAAACGGCTTGGCATGAACAACTTAACATTTGACAAAACAAATATCAACTCAAGGTCCACTTGCTCACTTGCTCTGGAGCTTCTGACTGCATTACACAGTCGTCATCAGCAGAATTACTTCACTAAATTTTCATGGAACTGGAGATGTTGAAACTCTGGGACGTCTTGCGTTGGTGATGAGGGCCGTGTCATGCAGTTGAAAGCTCCAGTATGAGCAAATCGATAGACCTTGAGCTGATATCGCAGTAAATCCTCCTTGTCTCTCTGCGTCCCAGTGTTCGTACGTCCCCCCCTGTGAGAGGGACAACCAGAAGAACAAAGACAGTGTGCTGTGGTGGGAGGATTACTTCACCAAAGAGGTCAGCGGCCAGTCCTTCACCTGCTTTTTCAACCAGCAGAGGAGGTAAGACACACACACACACACACACACACACACACACACACACACACACACACACTTTCACAGCACAATCTATTTTAAGATGTGTTACAGATAAATTGGAAACAGGGGGACGTGGGCTGCCGTGAAACTGACAGATCATTGTCATCATGGGAGCAGCATCGCTGAGGCGTCCTTTCAACAGAGCCTTTTCCACTTCACAATTTTCTGCCACAACCTTTGACCCCCCCCGCAAAAGTGACCCTTAACATAAATTTAACAGTCCTTACACCCCCGGACCTTAAAGCTCCATTTTCAACCATTACTAGAGGACATTTGTTTCATAGGTTTACTGTTGTTGCTGCTAGTTCAAGGTGATTTCTCAAACATGAAGACGTTTTCATGTTTCCATTTAGTATTGTATGTATCTCAAAGTGTTGTTTTGTACACCAGTGTCTGAACTTCTGCTCAAAAAGATGCAGATGTAAAAATTCCCCCCCAAAAATGGCAAAACAATGCAAAATAGCCTTGGTACCATATAAACTAGAGCTCTTCTAATTGTGCTACATGATCCAACAGTCAAAGATTCAATGTTCTTTATGCAATAATCAATTTGATTGCTAATTAAAAGTAGATGATAAGATTTTTGCTCGAGCCAAGTCACAACAAAATAAACTCTGGACATCCCTTTAACACAATGAGACATAAAAAGAACTGAAAACAGGACTAAAAGTCTACAGCCATGCTAACACTGAGGCTGTATGTGTAGCCTTTCCCATTCAACTTGACAAAATCAGCACCTTTTGGGATTAACTGGAACATCAGCCGGGAACCAGACCAGGTGGTCTAGCATCAACATCTGGTACAAAGACTGAGACTGAAAGAGATGGAGCCTCTTGCAGTGGCACCTTGATTAACATGATTAACTACCATATATGGGCGTATTGTTCGGGGATCCGCATGCTTTTAGCCACGTAATACATGTGCAACATCACTCTGGATATAGAAGTTTAGTGGAGAAAGGATTGTAGAGTGTTTTAATTCAGATTCAAGTACCAAATATGGCACACAGGAGGTGTCACATTCAGCAGATTCAACAAGTTGCATCCTGAGAATAAACACGGCATCTTCTTTAAATAAAACGGGTAAATTAAGATTCTTTTTATTCAGATTACTATATAGAAACTGTCGATGCTATGACTGAAAACTGACGAGATGGAGGAAAATCTGATCTCCTTTAGCGTATCAGCTTAATCCTCCTCTTACCTGTGACCTTGGCTCGTTGTATTTTTATCCCTGCGCCAGAAGGATCATAAACGAGGTCCCAGTGGGGGCTCATTGATGCTGCAGATAAGCTCTTCTTTGGTATTATAGAGAAAAAAAACTGGAACATTCATAAAGCTGTTTTACTTTTTGTTTTTTGTTTTTTTATAAGTCAAGGAAAAACACAATTAATCACTATAAAGTTGGGTTGTTTCAGATGAGGCATGAAGGTTATATCCCTAAAGCCTCTGCTGTTGACTCAGCCAGTGTATAACCATCTAAATTAAGTTGAGCGCATTCCTGCGGATTTACTTTTTCGGTCTTTGAAGTTAAGAACATTTATCGTAGGCTCAAAGAGGCAAATCTTCTCCTTGGAAAACAACAACTTATAATTATAAAAAAAATCTTATCTGATTAGCGGGTGTTTCATTGATGGTAGATTAACCGTTATAGAAAAAACTGCAAAGTAGAAGCAGCTGGACATAATTAGTCAAAGAAAACACCGTCAATCAGTAGAACTGGGTTTCCATCTGATAGTAAATTTGTTTACACTTTGCTGGGTTTTTTTTTATCACTTATCTTGATAAATCCAGTTTAATGTCCATTTCCACAGCACAAATTCATTAATGCATCAACAGTCATGTCCAACCCAACACTCTGATGAACAATACTGTTTTAATTCATGTTGCATCTATTTTCCCTTTTTTTCTGTCTCTGTGAAAGAAAATTAAAGAGTAAAGTTCCTCCCTTTCCTGTTAATCTTTTAATGTGAAAAATCTGAAGGAAATGTAGAGCTTCATTAAATAAGGCTTAACTATCATCGAAAAAACGTCAAAGTAGAAATAACTGGAAATATTTAGTGAAGGAAATTCTTTCACTTGGGTGACTGTTTACCATTCTTCTTGTTGTTTTCAGGCCCGATGACGTGTTGTGGCGCCGTTCCCACGACACCACTGTCCTGCTGCACTGCGTCCTCTGGCCAATGGTGTCACTGCTCCTGGGCACGCTCATCGTGCTCCTGACAGTGTGCGCCCGTTCCCTCGCCGTCCGGGCCGAGGCCCTTCAGAAGAGGAAGTGCTCCTACGAGGTTTGCCAAGACTTGTCCGGCGTACCCTCGGATCGCCGTGGCAACAAGGCTGGGGACCCGCTCTCGACGAACTCTGACCCCGAGCTGTCGTCGCCGTCACGGACCCTGCCGCTGTTTGCGGTGCCGGTGCGACGCCGCGATCGAGAACATTAGGATAAAACAGATAAGATGTTTTTGCGTAGAGAAATCTGATTTCTTAGGATGCTGACAAGCTGGTGGGCGAAGTCGATCGACTGGATGCGGAGGCCACCGACGACCCACTGCTGTCTGGTGTGGTTTGTGCGATCAGAAAAACGAGGGGGGGGGGGGTTGGCAAGAGGACGAGGGGGAGACCTGCCGCGTTGCCTGTAGATTTCAGCAGAAACAATGTAGAGAAACGTCAACACTTTTCCTCTGGTTTCAACTGCACGAAACGGATTGGCGAGGAATCTCAGACTCTGCCGAGCTGAATCCTCTGACTATAATCAGCATTACTTCTGTGCCAGAGTCATCACCAACGGTCATTTAAATGACCCTGGCGCTGTGACTGATGATACACTGGAGGGAAAATTGGGTCAGATTCACACTTCAAACATAAGCATTGACACATGGAACTCAACTCAGCTCCTTGCTGAGCTCTTAACTGTAGCTCTTCTATTAATGTAGTTTTCCCTTTGAGCCCCAGTAGCCAATACATGTGTCTGAATAGCCAAAGTCGTCATTTTCATGGTAGCCTCTATTCATCCAGCTTGTGCGACTTGATGCAGTGTTTCATTGAGAGTTTCTTCTATGAGTCATTCTGAAAGCGCAAAATTTTTCCCTTGGGTTTACTTTCTGTATTCTATGATAACGATGTGTCTGCTGTAGCACTTTGAGGGTTAGATACAACCCGCCCTGTTAATTGTTTAGCACTGGAAATCTACACTTCCCATCAAGTTCTACCAGCAGGAAGCAAACAGGAAATACGTCGCTGTAACTGTTGCTTTCTTCACTAACCGTGACGTCCACCAACGTTCTCCTGTAATATTTAACCTATAGCTGTAACCTCTACCATCTAAGATCACTTATATACTTGTTTTTTTTACCAGCATATACATATTGACAACAGCTGCGACGTCAGCGTTATTGTGCCAACGCTTGCGTACTTCGTCTGCATCTAGAGGATTAAAGAGTGCATCCAATAGGGGGCAGATTGCTGCCTAATTGTTCTTGGCCGAACACTGAATATCTTCGATGTTAACTTCCAGTTTTGCACAGCATGAGCAGAAACCACGGAGGAGGCCATGATACTGTTGATCGGAGAAAACAGCAGTAGCAACATCGTCGATCATTATTTTCTGGTACTGCCCCCTAGTGGCAGTGAGCTGCATTGCATCTAGAAGATGCGGCCATATTAATTTCTGTGGACGTGTGCAACCAGCGCTACCAACAAATGCAGGATATGGGAGGTAGCATAGAGACGAAAGTTTAGTTAAAAATCAAATACAGTATGTCAGAGACTTTAATATCATTCATAATAGTTTAATGATAATTTAACCAAAAACGGAATTAGGTTAATTTAACAAGAAATTATTTTCATTATCTCCAAATAGTTGATCAAATAAAGTAGCTGTGTATGTTATGATCCCGTTTATAGTTTGCTGGCTCTATATATAAGAAGGAGTCGACATATAAATCAGTGAGGCAATAACACATAGGGTGAAAATCCACCATAAAGAGTAGAAACAGCTATTGTAAAGAATATTTCCTCCTTAGCTGAGTCAGACCACTGTAGTAAACTGTTGGACTGTTCCTGCCACAGAAATGTGTCATATTTTATGATTTTAGTACATGTTCAATGTAAAATCTGAAAATACCAAATACCACCATCTGATAAGTATAGTGGAGTAGAAGCAAAAGTTCACTTTAAAACTGTGCAGAAATAGTGGAAAGTCGCCAAAAACAGAAACGCTTAAAGCAAAAGTACCTCAAAAATTGTACGTATTATTATTCTTAGTACTTGAGTGAAAGTATTCAGGTACCTCACAGATCAGCTTGTCAACAACAGTGAATTCATGTTAGTACGAGGCAAACAGAAAAGGTGAAGAAGTAAAAATGGGCCCAGTAACAAGCCAGTGAAAGGTAAATGGGAGGATGATCGGAGGTCATTTTAATTATTTAACTTACTTCATAATTTATTCATTTAAATATGCTTTTGACTCATCAGAGAGTCGCCGTTGGCTCCTGTTGCTTCCGAGACTCCAAACCGCCTCCCCATTAACGGCGCAAGAGTCTTTCAACCATGAAGGTGTTTGCAGACGAACCACAGACAAAGCAAATGTCAGTGAGAAAATTTCCAACCAAGTCAAACACAAACTAAGGACGTGTATGTGTTCTGGTACAGAGGAGTCAAAAATATCATGGTGACGTCAGTAAGTCCAGCTACGCCTACGGTCTCCCCGGTTATTAACAGATAAAAAGAGATGCCGAGCTGGAAAAGTTGTGGTGGCAATTGGACACAGGAACCTTCAAGTCTCTTATAATGGTTCAATTCAAGGCCGAAATCGTACACTTCCTGATCATGGGTCAGAATATCAGACAGGAGTGTGAGGACGGCGCTGTCTTGAGCTCGACATAAAAGGTCGAAAACGCCCATTTGTCCCATTTCACCAGCAAGGTTCCCATCCAAATGTAGCGCAAACTTTACATTAAACTGTCAAGAAAAGCAGCAAAATACAAATGAATGTGCATTTCCACCCTCTACTATTATGCAAATATTGAACCACCACAAAAGAAGAGGACGCGGTGAAACAAGGTCGTTAAAAGAGCATCATCAACATCAATGCTCAGACGATGGAGAACCATGTGGAGAACGTGAGGGAGATCTGACGTTTCTATCCGATTCCAGTGTTGATGTGAGGAAGGTTCCGTTCTCCTCATCGTCGTTGTTCGGCACAGACCTGATGGTTGTTGTCTCTTCATGCTTCATGGATGTCAGCGCTTGTTTTTAAGATGGTTCCCATTGAATTTTGCTTTGATCGATGCACAAACTCTTCAACTAACTTTTCAAGCGCCAAAAACTCTTTTACAGTATTTTGAGATTTCCATTAAAATTCCAGCATTTTTACTCAGTTTAATTTTTTTTAGGCTCAGATTGACAATGCACTTGAAAACAGTTGGATGGAAACTCTCACAAATGTAGTTTTCTTTCAACCATAGATATGTCGCAAAAATCTCCTTCCTACCAAGTTTTGTTGTGTCATAAACACATTTCTACAAATAAGTGGAAAAATAATATCTTAATTGTTTTACACTAGATTTCAGCCTGTTTTGAGAATCTTGTAGAAATGACTGTCGGAGTCTTGAGAGAAGATTAATGTGGTTAAACCTGTTCACTGTCAGTGGCGGATGAATAAGCCAGGTTGTTTACTGAAGAGGCTTTATAAAAGTCCTGCATTGAAAAATCATCTTGATGAAAAGCCATAATCTTATCATATGCTTTCTATATAAAATCAAAGTACATAAGAACTATAATTGTCAGATAAATAAAATTATACATTAATTTTACAATATTTCCCTCTAAAATGTTAGTGAAGTAGAAACAAATTAAAAATACTCATGTCAAGTAGAAGTACCTCTAAATTTGTGCTGAGGAAATGTACTTAGTTATTTTCCACCACTGTTCCCTGTGATGCCAATTAGCTCAAAACAGTTGGACACTTGCTGCTCACAATAGTAAAGAAAAACAAACAAAAAACCAAAAAAAGGAATAAAAACGACAGGAACTGAGACAGAAAATTAAAATTCTTGGTGGAGTATAAATCTCAGCCATCAGTGAGCGTGGATCTGGACAATAAGAGATTAATTACAGAGAGAAATGACTTGATAATGAGGAGATTTTTGCAGGCTTTGGATCGTCAGGGTTCTGAACTTGTGTCTTAAAAATCCTGAGAAGTTGGATCTTACCGTCTACTCACCGGTTTGTTTGAAACAACAGGCCCTCAAGGAGCCGAGGCATCAGTCAGGACCCTGGATCTTATTAAAACGCCTGTTGTGGCGGAGCAGCGGCAAGATCTGTGAATGTTAAACAGACGTTCTGCTGCCGCTGCTGCTCGGTGAACACTGGGAGGGAGGACGCCGTGGCTCCAGGATCAGGACGACACACGGCCGGCGCCTCCGGGTCCCTGTGCCTCCGGCCCCCGTGCCTCCGGGCTCCAACGCTGCCTCCGGCAGTAATGAGGACAAAATCTAGACCATGTGAATAAAGTAGGGTGCTGCTATAAATCCCTGTGGCACAAATGGTCCGTGGCCCCCCCATACATGGGTAAAATCTGATCCTCCTTGGTTTCTACCCTGTTTAGCCGTTTAGGAAAACGCTGGGGGTAAAACTGGAATCAATTTTTTTTTTTTTAACTTCAGTGGTAATTTTTTCAGCATCATTATGGACCATTTGCTTTGATGAAATCACTGCCTTTCAGTCTCCATTTAAAATCACCCGTGATTAAGCTCTCCAGGAATGATTTCTGAAAAACTCATTTCCTTACTTCTGGTTCCCTCGTCCCGAACTCGATGTTTTATGTTTTGTTTTGGGTTTTTTTTACTGGTTTTCATTGAGATGCCTGAGATAATGTCTGTGGTTGAAACAAGCTCATTCCATTATATTATACGACATAAAATACGTCAGTGAATTCTCCACTTTTGATTTTTTTTGACGTGTCTTAAATTAGGCGTTTGCTAACAAGTGGCTAAACGACATGAAACATCATCACGGCGAACACGAAAAAAAACGACCTGCTCACCAGTTCACCTCTACAGCTTCGCTGTGTTTACACTCAACACTCTCACAACCTGTTAACTCTCTTAGAGTAAAAGGCTTTTGTAGAAGAGGTAAACAGGCCAAACCTGATCACAGGCTGGAAGCTTAGTTGCTGCGACCTTGGTGTAGTTCGTTGATAACATTAGCCCAAGCCCTTTGGCTTCTTGGTGGAGGGAACCAGGATGATGCTGACGTCCAGGTCGGGCCGCGAACGAACGTCGTCCCTGCAGCGCTGTGTTCAGCATCGGGACAAGGGTCGGTTCTCTTCTGGTACACCTGAGCTGCTCTAAATTGTTTTCGTTGGTGCTTAGATAAGCTATAAGGTTTGTTTGTTTGTTTGTTGGTTTGTTTTGTAATTCATATCTGGGGATTTGCAGCTGGAAGTAGAGGAACTCTGTGTTTCCCTCCACGTAGCAGAGGTCAAACCTGTAACCTCACTCCGCCGTCGATGCAGAGTAACGTCCTTCTGTCTCTTTGTCGTGGATTAGTTCATAGTGAAGTAAAAACACACACAGTCTCTCCACAGCTGAAAGTCTGTGGTTCATCGATCAGCGAGGCCACGTTTCGTTTGGCTGAAACATTTCTGCAGCAGACGTCCCCGGCGCCATTTTGCGATCAGGCACCATTCGTAAGCTGTAACCGAGGGAATTATCGATGGTTAATAAATCGTCTGCTGAAGCTTTATAGATCATTTAGGAGCCATTAAGAAGAACAACTTCAACTAGAGACATCTCCCTGGCGAATTGAAGATTAAAAGACAGTGTCCTGCAGGCACCAGAAGTTGTTCTTATTAATGGCTCATAACTGATTGATAGTGATTTTTTTTAACCATTAATAAGTAAAACTCTTTATAATTGCTGCCTGGAATCCGGTCGTTGAGGCTGGTTATGTGGCTGAGATTCGATGCTCCGTGATCGGGCTCCATTTGGCCCGCGGCCGTCCAGCGCCGTCACCTCCCGACTAGCAGCCGCGGCGGAGGAACGAGCACAAACGGGTGGAGGTGGGTGTAGGTGGGCAGGTGGCAAAAGGCTGGCGGCGGGTCCCACCTCGACTCCCCGGCGGCAGGTGGCGGAGATGCCGTGTGGAAGACGTCTTCGTCTTCTCGGCAGCTTTTACACGTTGGCACGGACGAGACGGCGACATCTCCCCGGGTCCATTCACCCCGAGCCAGGTGGACCGTGTGTGTGTGGTGGTCTAATGAGGCTGGTGCACGGGATAATTGGTGTATCTGCTCTAAAAGCCATTAAATCGGGTCTGTGCCAAAGTGGGAGCCAAGAATCCAGGATGGGTTTTCTCAATTCTCCTCTGACCTGTCCCCTTTCTCTCAACAAACTCTCCTTTCTGGGATATTCTTGAATCAAGGGAGGCAACGCTGGGGATGAAAAGGTGGAATTACTGTTTTAAATCACAGCAACTTCCAAAGTCTGAATTTGACTCCAAAAGATTTGAGTTGAGAACAGAGCAGCTGTCACCAAACATAATTCATCGTGAACCGGAGGGAGTTTTAATCCCCGGTGTTGGTCTCCGAATTCCCGCCACCGCGTCCGACCGGCTGAAATCCCCGGGCCTGAGGCCGCGCGTCGCCTAGCAACAGGGCCGAGGGACGGCACTGCCGGGACCGAGGTGAGAACAGCCAAACCCGAGTCGGGCGACGGTGTGATTACGCCTCTCTCCATCCGGTTTCGGCCCTGGGACTGTGTTATGTCGTCTTGTGGTAAAGTTGGACGTCGCCGTGGCACATTCTGGAAAACTTTTTTCTCTGTCGATGTTTATACGTCTCAGGTTTGTGTTTTTCTCTTTTTTTTCTGGGCTATGAATGTAAGAGTCTTTTTTTCTCTATAATGTGCAGAAACAGTGTTTTTCAAGTGTCACTGTTCTTGGTCTTCACAATAGTTTTTCTCATAGATTTTGTTGAAAACTAAATCAATTACTCACTTATGTACAATTAAATCCGTTTATTTTACATGTAGAGCTGTACCTGTATAAAACTAAACCCCTGAGGGAAGCAAAACCTTCTTAGATTCCTGTTTCACATGATAAACTATCTGGAAATGACATGAAACTAATGGAGAACAACGACTTTAATCATCTTCCTTTAGGGGTTTCACAAAAAATATATATCTTAGCTAAACTCTCAGCTGGTATTTTCCTGTGTGTGAGAAGCTGTTTTGCTTCTCTGCGGGTTTTTGAGCCCTTAGGGAACCTGTACTGATCCCCGACAAGCAAATGTCTCACCTTTGTGTGAACTAATGTTCTCTCAACTGTGCCACAAACACTGGGTTCTGTAGAAAATGTGTTGAATTGTGTTGAATTGTGTTGAATTGTGTTGAATTGTGTTGAATGTCGGTCAGATTTTACAACACGATGTGACATTCGGAGGCATCGGGAAAACAGAAACATCCTCGGGGCAGCTGGAGTGAAAATGAGTCGTGTCTCTGTGAGTGTAGAGAGATGAGAGCGGGGACTTGATGAAAACACTGTCAGCGCCTGAGGGAATCAAACAAAAGGCTTCCTCCACTTTTCCCCCTTTTTTCTTCCCTTCTCTTCCTCCCTTGTTTCCTTTTTACCTTCTTTTTCTTCCCTTCCATATTTATGTTTTCTTTCTTCCTTTCTCCTCTATCTTCTTTGCCTTTTACCTTTTTTCCTTCCCCTCTCTAATTATTCAAATTCCCTCATTTCTTTCTCCTCCTTTTCCGAAATTTCTTCCAAACTTCTTAAGGCCATTTTCCCTTCTTTCTTTCTTACTTTCCTTCTTTCTCATGGCATTTCCTGTCAGTTTTAATTGTGCTAAAATTACCAACCATGCTAGATCTAAACTTCCATCCTGAAAAGAACTTTAGGAAACCTGTGTGATAGAAACAAACATATATATGAATCAGATCAATTTCTAGTGTTTACTCCTGTTTTCTCGTACGTCACTAAAGTTTAACTATAAACAAGTTTTGATCCGTTTAAAAAGAGTGAAAATCGTCATCTCGTCCTTTTTCTGGATTTCCCCTGAACTGTTTGTCCTCTCCAGAGAAAATGTAGCTTCACCGTAGCATCTCTGTGTGTTTTCATGGCCTGTCAATGTCTTTATGTCTAATAACGTTACATTTTTCTATCTGAAGCCATATGCTAAAGCTGTGAACTGCAGTAGCAACTGAACACTGTACTTTGCTTCTTCATGTTAAAAGCTGAAAAAATGTTTCATTATATTCTTGCCAGTGATGTTTTGATATTTGTTGGGATTTTATTGAGATTTTAATTGATTTTCTGACTTATTTTCCCACCTGAGTTAACCCACACTGTAAATTTTAATAACTGCTGTCTCACATGGAAGTTTCCTTCCTTAATTTACTGTACTGATTTAATTATTTCTGTTGGAATATGATTTTTTTTAATCTCTCTGTACATCTGTACTTTGCACCATGTTGTCTGCAGGTATTTTGTCGTCTTCCATCTCTCCCGAACCTCAGCCGTGTACCATGTGACCCAGGTAGCCGCCGCCACTTCACCCGCATTTTAACAATCTAACCACGATAACTATAGTGCCTAATAGAGATCTTTAAATAAAACAAGTTTTGTCTTCGAATCTCACTGCAGCCTTTTTTTTCCTGCGTCTGGGGTGAAGGGAGAATTAAAATGGTTTTGAGAGATCCTGCATGATACTATCAAAAGGTGTTTGTTTGGATGAGTGTGTGTCCTTTTCCTTTCTTTGCCCTCATCTCTATTCTTTCCTTGGTAAATCCCATCCAAATCCAGAGAGATGAATGGCCGTCCACCAGACGAGGGAAGGACACACACACATACACACACACACACACACACACACACACACACACACACACACACACACACACACTCGTATTGTCTGAGTCAGACCACTCGCTCTTTGTAATCAATGAATATTCAATGACTCTCATATGCACACATGCACACTCATGTACTGACCCTGTCTCACCTTGGACAGCCGTGTTAACACCGAACCACTTATCAAAGGCGCTGGGGTGAAATACGAACTCCCTCCGTCTCACTGCCACAGGCTCAACGTGCTTTCTTTACCTGAATATACAGTATGTGCCATAAAAGATAATGAGCAGGGCTGGACTGACCAATTAAGGGCCCCCGCTGGCCCCTCCACCATCCTTTAATTACGTACCCTGCTGCTTCCCATTAAGCCTGGTACAGACTAATATGTGTCAGCCTGTGATGATTTGATTAAACAAAGCTTTATTTAGGCACCTGCTCTACACAAGTACAAAAGAAGCTGAAATAATAAGAGTTTTAAAACTGGAGTTTGACACAGGGCCCCTACACAACACAGGAGTCAAATAGGGACCCACATTAGTTTTCATTGTACCTCAGCAGTGCACAATTGGCACAATTGCAAACTTCTGACAATTTTGCGATTCACAAAATTACATTGACCCAAATAATATTTAGTGACCTTGATACTTTTGGGACCCTTGAAATGTCTAGGGGCCCTTGGCAGTTTTTGTTTATTAGTTTTGTTTTCAGAGATTCGACAGACACAGTCGTTTATATTATGTTCCGCCCTTTTCACTTAAATATGTAATTTTCAAAAATAATATCAGATTTAAAAATTAAAAAGACAATGGAGAGATTAGATAATTCAATTATTGCATAAAAGTTCCTTTATTTATATTGCCTTATACTGTAGTGTGGCAAGTTTCATCAAAATGGTGAAACAGCCCCCCGAATAGTAATGTCTGGTAAACTTTGATAGTATAGTACATGTGGTTATCGCACTCAAAGTTTTTTGTTCAAAATGTCATTTTTTTGTTATTACTTTCACCATTTTTGTACCAAAAAAAAAAAAAAAATCAATTTCATAGTTTTTCTGTGCCTGTAAAGTGTAAATGGTGATTATAACTAAATCAAATCTGAACACACAGATACATGTCCATGTTTTTTTAATCAGAGTGACTTAAACATTCATTTAATATCATTATCTCGAATGTCCATTTCAAATAAACGTCCGCAGCTCACTTAAAAAGCATATAAAAAGACACTTTTTGCAGAACCTGCCTGGGAGCCAGCAGGTTTTTAAGTTTTCTCTGGTATCAAAGTAATTTGACAGTGATCAGTATTTGCAGGGGAACGGTAGAAACAGGAACTGATAATGGAAAAATTCATCGTGTTAAATCATCCAAATGAAAACAAATAAAGGCTAGAAAACAAAAATCGGGGCCTTTCATGACGATCGGCGGGTTGTAGGCGCTGATGGCTCAAACCTGGCAACCTCGGACAGGTGAAGTAGGAGCCAGGTGAAACGGATTCGGTTTGATTAGTCAGCGTCGGTCTCGGTTCACCGGCAGCCTGGAGAACGACTCTCCGACATGTTCACTAAGATTAGAAATAAAACCGAGACAGTTTTAATCAGGTTCTTTGACCAGCCGACGACGCCTGCTACGGACGCTTGCTAACTGTATCTGCCAAGGACGCTTCGAAGGACACTTGCTAAGGACACTTGCTAAGGACACTTGCTAAGGACACTTGCTAAGGACACTTGCTAACGGTTCCCCGATTTGTCATTTTTGGGTCGAACCGGCAGCAGCAGGTGGTTCCGGACGTGGTTTGACTCGACAACGGACTTGGTCTTGAAGCGCGGTGAGTAAAATCAAAACGGTTTCTCTCTGATTCGAGTCTTTGAGTCTCTGTGGCTTAAAGTCGACGGTTTGTAAATGAAGTGTTGCTTATGGTTTTTGTGTGTGTACTTTTTAAGAAGTTTCCTTTTGTGTCTCGGGCTTTTACCGGATCTGAAGTTTATTATTCTGCGAGTTTGACTTTTTTCTTGGTTGTAACTTGTGAGTTTTCTGCTTTTTTTCTCGTTTTACATGAGCAGAAACTGAATCTCGTTGGTTGTTTCAACTGTTTGTCGAGTAGAACAGGACATTGAAGGCATCACCTTATGGTCATTAGTTGTTCTGATTTGACTTTTTGATTATTCTGACTATGATATAGATATAGATATCTATATCATAGTATCTGATATAGATATAATGATATAGTGACATGGAGACTTCTGTTCTAAATCATGTTCTGGCTTCTCAGTTGTGAGCTTTTGCTGTTTCTCCTTCTGATGTGATATTAAACTGATCACCTACTTGGTTTTTGTTTTGTGTTTTTTCACTGCTGGTTGGATGAAAACAGTACGAGAACAATTTAGTGGCTCTTTTCTGAGACCCTCTCTAGACCTTAGACAATGAGTCCTACAGACTGATCCTCTGATTTCTCCTGTCCAGTCCATCAGGTTCTCATGTCTGGTTTCTAGTGAGATGTCTGGTGGTGGTGATGTAATGTGGTCCAGACGTTCATGGTCCTTAAGAGTCTTGGTCATGTTTAGTGTCTCGTGAGCCCCGGGTGTTGTGGGTGGATTCTGGTCTTTGAGGTTCTAGTCTTTGAGGTTTTAGATAAGTTTGATATTTTCAAATTTTTTTTTGATATTTTTGTCTTTGGTCCAAAATGTTTTGTGATACAGTTTGAATTCTGGCCTCTAGTTTTCTACAACTTGCCCCTGACGACTCACCTAAAATGCAAAATAGCTTCATACATGACTCTCGGCGTGTTTTTTGTTTGTTTGTTTGCTTGTTGACCTGATGCTGGACCAGAACCTGTCGCGGCTGGTCCTCATGATTGTTGGTGTGATGTTTTTCTTTGCTTTGTGTTTCACATCGGACTAGAACTTGTTGCGTTATTATATTGTTCTCCTCAGTCCCAGAAGAATTGCATCTCATAATTTTTTTTCAGAATTTGGCTTTGACTTTGTACCAGGTTCCTGGTTTTTCCTCAGTTCTTGGTGCATATTACAGTCTCAGGAGTCACAGTAGATGTTGGTCTTAGCAACAAGTGATAAACAGGATGTGTGTGGTTCTATTTTGAGTTTTTGTTGAGATTTAAGCACCCATTTTTACTAAAGATGTCACTTAAAGATGAGAAGGGAATGTTTCCTCATGTTTTCAACCCTGAGCCAACATCCTCTGGTCTCTGCCCCCCCCCCCGTGTCTTTTAGTCTTAACGCCCTCTTTAATATCCAACGGACTGTGTGTGTGTGTAAAGAGTAAGAAATGTGAGGTGTCAGTCTCCCTTGTACCTAAAGGCTCTGAAAGGTCAGCGCTGTGATAATCTGTGCCACCATTAAAATCCCTGAGAGACATTTAAGGACTCGTCCAGTGTCTCAGTAATTGACCATAAAGAGGTTCTGACTGTGACGAGAACCAGTCTCCAATTTAATTTAAATTTTTAAAAAAAACAAAATGTTCCCCGATTACGAGTTTAGCTTCAGGTCAACTTCAGGATTAAATCCCTAAGGAGGTTCTAATCAGCATTAGCCTAAATCAGAACGGCTGACTCTTTGGTGTGATAGATGTAGGGGTGCACTTGTTTTTTGTTATTGTGAAAATGACTTAAAAATGTCATTTTTATTTTCATATCCTCTACCACCAGGCACATTTTCTAGTTAAAAATAGGGCTGAAACTAGCATTTATTTCCATTACCATCATTCTGTTGATTATGTGTTTGACGGGGTGATTAATTTTCACATCGAATATTTTTCAGAGCCTAAGGTGACGTCTTGTTTTGTCCCACAAACAGAAAAAAAAGATTCATTTTACAGAGAGAAACATACAATAGTGCAGCAAATCCCTCACATTTGAGAAGCTGTAATGATCTAGTATTTAATTTTTTTTTTTTTTTAAATCCTCAATTTGAAATTGAGCTGCAACAGTTGACCAAATAATTGATTAGTATCAACAAATCTGATAATTGAGTAAAGGTTCTAGTCTTTTTTTTTTTTTTTTTTTTAAGGAAAAAATGCCAAATACTTGATGGTTCGTTTTGTTTTTTTTTCTCATACATGATAACACACCGAACGTCTTTGGGTTCCAGACTGTTGGTCGGATAAAAACAGGATGTGGACAGTAAGTTGGGCTAACGAATATAATTATAACAGGCATTTTTCACAATTTTAAAGAAGTAATAACTTAGTTGCAGCCCTAGTTTGAAGGGACAAAGTAACTTACCCATACATTGGCTAGATTGAGGATATGTCTTATGCGACACCTGTTAGAGCCTGTTCCCTTTACATTTAACTCTCTGGCGTCTGTGGTTTGTTAAACTGTGATGTTCTTTGTGACGATTTTACTGAAGCAGTATGATGGGTTTCTTTTATTGGGAGGAGGGTCGGAGGACTTCTAACTTTGCCTCTGTATAAATCTCTGTCAGGACAGAGTGGAGAGGAATGAGCTGGATGTTCGGTCCTGGGGGGTCCCGGCCCGGCCTCTCTGGCAGGAGCTTGGAGCCTCAGTTTTAAGCCCCTGATGGCCTCTGGATCTGGGTTACCTAGTTCTGCTCTGGTCTCACTGTGCCCTAGATCAATATGGAAATCAGAAGTTTTAAATTGAATCTAGACCAGAGGAGAAAAGTAGCTCCAACTTTTTTCAGTTGGTGACTTGGTGTTTGCTTTTCTTGTCTCTGAATTTTGTAGAGATTAATTAATTTGATTTTCTGTTAAATAACTAATGATCATTTAAGTTTTTTTTTTCTACCGGAATTGCAGAATATTTGTTGATTCAACCACCTCTGCTGTGAAAATTTTCTGCTTTTGTCAGTTTTATATCACTTTTAAACTCAATCCAATATTCAGCATTATTACATTTATTGGAATTTCTTTCCTGAATGCAGATAAGATAAATATTTAAAAATGTGTTACTTTGGCTCTGATGTAGCTGCCTAACATCAAAAAAGTTTGTTTTCAAGTTTTCTGAAATTTAAAATTTTCAGAACTGAAATCTGAACGTTGGCTAAAACAAAGTTCAAAGGTTTTAAATATTTCTGTGCAACTGATCACAAATTTGTTTTATTAAAAAAAAAAACACACAACATAGTTGGCTGCTTCTTTTTAATTGTGACTTTATAGTCCAGGTTACAGTGATGTGACAGCAGTGGGACAGGAAGTTATAAAAAATTCTTTGTACATTCTCATAGGGCTGGGTCATGTGGCATCAATCAATATCTAAAATTAATATGGTATTACATCAGAAAAATAACTAGTCATCATATTTAATAGCTGTTAGTCTACTAAGGTACTAGTAAATAATAATGATAGTTTCCATTGAAAAATAAAATATTGAATTATCCCCCAGCCCTTTATTATCAGGAATTCATAACTGCTGATCATTGTCCTTTTTAAAAGTAAATCAATAACATCTTGCAGAAGTCAAACACCAAATATTTAAAACTACATGATGTTTCTTTAAATAAAATAATCAGATTTGTTAAAAGGCTCATTTCTTAGCTTTACTAAAAAAGTAATTTTACAACTGAATTCCAGTCAATTAGTGATGAATTTTAAAATCAGGGGACAAAGGGAGAATTTTTGCCTCGTATTCAGACTCTTAACTTTAGACCCTATGAACAACTTCATTTAAAAACGATGACTTAAGTGGCATGATTAAAAGTTTCTTTGACAAAGTATTTAAAAGCAATAATTACAGTAGGTCTGAATACAGCAGGTTAAAATCGCTTAAAGCTACTGAAACATCAGGAAATATGTATTACCCAGCATAACAATTGTCAACATACAGTGTATATTCATTATCGTATAAAGAGTATTACATCAATATTTACATACAGCAATATGTGAAACCTTTTTAAATAAACAGCTTATATGGAGAGTGAGTGAGAACATACAGTAATAATAGAGGGTATAAAAATAGATGGCTCTTTCCTTCCCTGTGATTAGTTTATAATGAGGACAGCTAATGATGCTAACGTCTAATGTTTGGTAATCGCTTTAATACCAACGACCTGAGATTGACCCGCGTTTCCTTTTTAACTGGGGATGGGCCTCAACAGCCGGTTCTGGTTTGGCTCTGTTAGACTTGTTAGGTTCCTTAAATTAATTATGTCCTGTTTAATCTCTCTCCCCAACAGTACAGATATTTGGTAATGAAATAAACATAGCCATCCTGCATTAAACGTTATAATGTCAAAAGAACAACTTAAAATTTTAATTTTGGGGAGAGTTCTCACGAGAAAAGGGGGGGGGTGGGCAAGTCTGTTTAAATATATATCTACGTCCAACATGTTAAAGTAAAACCTTATTTTTGTTGATTAGAGATGCAAACTTATCTAACAGATTTTCACTGTTTAGTCCTGCAGCACAAAGAGAGGAGATGAAATATGGGGGTAAAAGTCCTACAACCCTTAAACTCCACAGGACGTCAGGGTTTAGGTTTGATAGCAAAAAACTAGTTTCTATTAGTGTAAGTTTTTCTGGTCCCTAAATCAAAATCTGTATTAAATTATATTATACTTTATTAATCATTTAGGGTTTTTTTTTTGTTCCCCACCAAAGAAACTGAAAATACCATCGAACCCCATCTACACTTTAAAAACCACATTATTACTATTAATTTTTAAGGCGAGTAAAATCTATCTCAGCCTTATTTTTAAATTTTGAAAATTTACCAACAGTGTAGAACATAGCCATAGAGTAGCTAATAGTCGAGCCCCTCTGTGATCTAAGAAAAACATGTAAAGCTTCAGTTTATTTGCTGTAGTTTTGGTCGGCATCAAATTTCCAGAGGTTGAGAGGTCACACAGTAAAACCTGACCGGCGTCACTTTTCAGTTGTGTTCTCCTTTGCCTTATAGACTGCAGGTTTTGTCCGATGTGCAGGTCGCGTTCTTCGCCAACATCAGAGCAAGTTGACGGAGAAAAGGTTCCCCTACCTCTCTCCTCAGACGGACGTTGTCATCCGGTTAGCGCCCAGTGTACATGAAATCTGAGGACAGACAGAAACACATGAGTTTAGAGGTGCTGTGGGGATGTTGGTCTCATTTAGGTGTGAGGGGAACACAGAGGACTGGTGATGGGGACAGACGCTTTGGCTGGTTTTTATTAAATGAGAACGGGTTTTGGTCGTTGTGAGCGTGAGGGTGAATGACGACGACGACCGTGATGGTCTCATGTGGTTCCGGTGTGGGGGTCTTACCACGGCAATACTCGGGGTTGAAGTTCTCATAGATTGGGTAGAGAGGGTTCTCCTGTTCACTGCGATGTTTCCTGGCTCTCAGGACATCCCGCACACACTGGTGCAGGAAGGAGTACTGGCACTGCCACACACACAAATAGATTAACAACTTGACTTGTTTTATCAGATTATGATTTTTCTGACTATCTGCATTCATTTAGTGATGTTTAACTTTGACTGGTGGTATATCACAGTATTAACTGTTATTTAGCTGTAGTCTGGTCCAGTATTTACTGGTGTTTTTGACGCCAATTTGTTTGAATAGTTGGTCACGTTAAAATTAAAGTTGGACTTTTAAATAGTGACGGCCCTGGTTTGTTTCTAGTATTTACAGGCACATTACCTCTAGATAAATCTAACAATTGATGGTATTTAGAACCAGTTAACTGGTTTGGCCCATTTGTTTACAGGTAGTCCTAGTTTTATGGAAAATAACTTGGGTTTTTTGCCTCCGTCTGATCCAGTATTTTATATATATATGTATGTATATATATATGTGTGTGTGTATATGTGTGTATATATATATGTGTGTATATGTGTGTATATATATATATGTATATATGTATATGTATATGTATATGTATATGTGTATATATATGTGTATATATATATATATATATATGTATATATATGTATATGTATATGTATATGTGTATATATATGTGTATATATATATATATGTATGTATGTATATGTATATAGTTTTGTATGTGTTTTGTCCAATAATCACTGATGTTTTTAACCTGCTCTGGTTGAATATTAACTGTTTAGCCCAAAAATTAGTATTTGCCAGGATATTTATAACTAGAAAAAGTAGAGACTTGCATTGGATTACATTATATGAATAGTATGAACTGTTTTGACTCTTCTTTGGTAGAATAACTGGCATTTTACATCTGGCGTTGGGTGTGTACCTCGGTCTGGACCATGTGCTGGCGGTGCAGCCGGAGGTCAAACACACAGCCGTACAGGTCGATGGTTCCTTTAGAGTCCAACTGCTGCAGAACTCGGTCCAAGGCAATGAACGTCCCGGTGCGTCCGACACCAGCGCTGAACACACACACACGTAAGACTGCACTTTTAAGAATAATAAATCACATCTTTGCTTCAAGGACAAACTAGAACCTGTGTTGGATTGCATTAGAATTCTTTATACTGTTCAGGTTTTGCTGACACTGTCAGAGATCAGTGGATTTAAATCTGGGGCTGTGGTTTGTATTTTAGTATCAAACCATTTAATGAAAGTGGTTTCCAGTCCAGGTTGGAGGTTTGTGCTCTGATTCTAGTTTCATTCTGTTTTATTTGAGTATCCATGGAAAAAAACTCCCCACACATTAGAACCTTTGTGGAGGACGACTCTAGTATTACTCCCTCTCCCCCAGCAGCAGCCCACCTGCAGTGCACAACGGCAGCCCCGGTACTCGGCGATCGGTCCACATAGTCCCGGACCGTCCGGACGAACTGGATCAGGGACTGGGTGCTCTCTGGGACGCCGTGATCGGGCCACACGGTGTAGTGGAAGTGACGAAGCATCCGGGGGTAGCTGCTGCTGCTCTCCTGACAGGACATGCAGGATGTATCGATTATTGATCATTAGATATGGGTTTAAAAAGCCAGACCCAAACATAGAGGAGGGAACAAGTCGGTACCGAGGTGATCTTGAACTCTCTGATGGTCCACTCTGGCAGGACGGACTCTGACAGCATCTGAATGACCAGGTCCCCGTAGTACAGAGGTTCCCGGTCCGTAGGCCAGTACTGGTCACACTTCACCTGTAACACACACAGTTTAGATTTTGCTTACGGTTTGTTTATATAGTCACCGCCGTTATTTTTTTCCTCTTTTTTGAACTTGTTAGAATCAGACTAATACTTAAATTTAAATTAAAATCACTGGGGCTCCAGCTCTGGAGATCATGAATATCGGCAGGAAACTTCAACTAGCTGTCGAGAGATTTCACTCTAGACCAGGACAATAATAAGAGGTCCAAAAATGAACCTGCTAATGACTAACCCGCCCTTTCTCCACGCACTGCGTCACCATGACGACGTTGTGGACGCCATGCTCCCACACCATCCGCCAGAAATCGTCCTTGGTGCCAGGCAGAGGTCCCTGCGTGGCGATGTACTCGCGCCGGTAGTTGTGACCCTGCACGGGGCAGAGAGGGATTAGCACTATTGCTAAGTGTGTGTGGCCAGTACGTGCAGGTGTGTACGTACAGGTATATAGCTGGCGTTGATATAGTCGGAGCAGGGGTCGTCCTCCAGGTACGACAGCTTCACTCTGGTAGAATCATCTAGAAAAAAAGAGAACCATATTTATCCAGGTTATTCAGTCACAGCAGCATCTGTTGGTGTTTGAGGCGAAAGTACTCGATTACTTTCCTTGGAGACCAGTAACCATTTTGTGTTTTTAAAGGTGCATTAGTTGACATATTGGGGGCTCTGCATGTTGAGGGATAAATGAACGTGGCAAATTGGAATGAATCTTCCACATGACGAAAAATGTCCCATCTTTTGTCTGAGGGCACAGTGTTTAATTTATTGGTTTACTAATTTCATATTGGTATTGAATTAGCTTAACATCAGGGACACACTAAAACATACTAAAGCTGTTTTTGTGTGTCCCTGATGTCTATCAAGTGTTGGCTGCATTTCCCTCGTTCTTTCCTTAATCCTGCATCGTTTACATCCACATTTACCAGCAGTCTTCTGGTTCAACATCTATAATTCTATACACTCCATTAAACCTCCATCACATTTCCCCCTAAGCCAAAATATGTTTGTCGCCAGAACAGTCTGAAATCGAAAGACGTTAAACAGAAGCAGGAGATGCTCACGCTTGTGTTCGACATTTGTTTTTCATTAATGACAAATTAATCAGTTGCTACGTCTTTATTGGTCAAATCGTTTTCACAGTAAATTTCTTTAACAGTTACTGTCAGATCATGACAAACTTCCAGCTCATCCAAAAATGGTAATGCCAACTTTAATCGCGCTCAACAGAGACTTAATTTCTGGGGGTGAGAGAATTTTTTTTTAACGTTAAATGTTTTTAAGATGTGACACGGTTCAGCTGTGAACTCGACAGGGAAACTGACTAATTTTACTAGGAGTGTGTGTTTGTTCCTCTGGCGGTTAAATATAGAGCCGCTTTTGTAAAATTCATCACCTCAAGTCACAAATGATACTTTCTGTTCCTATCGAAAATTGGCTCCAGTTACACTTGACTGATGCTTAATTACTTTATTTAAACTGACACTAAACTAAAACACACACTGACAAACAGCTCACTTTAAAAATTTTCAGAAACAAAACAATATGTGAATAACTAAAAACCATCAAACTGTAAACTCCAGCTTCTAAAATATGATCTCATGCATTTATGATATTGAGATGAATCAAAACAATGAACAAATTATAGACTATTTTTTGGCATAGAAAATAAAGGTCAGATTAATTTATAAGGGGAATAATACTTACTTGTAGCCCCATATTTACTCTGTATGATTATCAGTTAAACATGAATATTTAGTTGTGCAGTTTGTTTTCATCGCCTCACACTGGCACATCACTGTCACCATGGGAACAGGTGCTATCTTGTTAATTAGAGCTAACGATGTCGTCATAATTATTTTCTTTATCTCTGAGGGACTGGACAGCAGCAGGTTTCCTCTCAATTAATTTGATAAAATTTTTGTCTTTATTGAAGCGGAGTTCTTTAAAGATACATTTGACTGGGTTGTGTTTTCTGTCCTGTGTCTTGTTGCTGTAGCACAGACAATTAAAGCCATTGAATCAACCACGCACACACTTGTGCATCAGTACTCACATGGCAGGATGTTGTTGTAGCGGTTCTTTCCCCGGTTCTCCGGCACCCGGGCCACATCCATGGTCTGGTTCCGGCCCACGTCCTTCAGATCCTAAACAAACATGAAATGGGTCAGTTTTCTTAAATAAAAGCTTATATTAAAAAGAGGAGATTTGGATTTCAGTGAGAATCATTTATTAAGAATAAATTGAGCCGTTACCTCAAACTCTTCAGACAGAAGATAGTTGGAGTCGGCTTGTAATTTGGTCAGATGGGACTCGAAGTGACAGGCCTTGATGGGACTAGACAGAGACAGACAGTGGTCAGGAAAACAGACACATGCCAAGGTAGTATCATCATCATTATCATTGTTGTTTTATTATGTGTTGTAAGGTGCAGCCAGAGCAGAGTGAAGAAACTCACCTGGTGACCCGACGGTTACTGCAACAGAAAGAGACACGACTGTTAGTGTCCAAATTATTATATCGTTATTACTATCAGTTATTACAGTAAGTAGCTTTTAAGGTGTTGAGTTTATACATGTTTATTTAATATTCAGAGCCAGTTACCACAGATCATTTAAACTGTAATGATTAATATTTAGGTCATTAAAGGTAATAACAGGTAAAACTTAAAAGCAGTCAAATATAACAGGGTGCAAAGGGACCAAAAATCAATCAATTATATATATATATATTTCTTTTTAATGTGCGGCCATTTTACGTATTAATATAAAGTACAAACTATAAAGAAATGTATTGATTAGGACAATTTTTGGAGAAATAAACTCATTCTACTTATGCACATTATGTTTTTAATAACTTAAAATTGCAAATAATTGCTATTCCTACATGTAAGTTAAATTATTTTTTTCTTCTTTCATTACTTTGATAACGAAAGCACCTCATACAACTAAAGCAGTGCAGGGTAAAGGACAAATAAACCCCACACCTGATTCAAATTAAAATATCCAATATTTAAATAACAGTAGTGAAATGGTTGAGAGGTATTGTTTCGAACATTCCCAGGGAAATGGACTTATTCTATAGCAGCATGATAAAACAAAACCACTTAATTAAAATGATTCACATCTTGTCCTTTTCTTCAGTCTCAGATTCCTGCTATAGTTTTACACACTTATACCAATAATTAATACGATTTCTGTAACTAACATCATTGGCACGACTGAGGGTTGAGTTGGTGAGTCACCAAGCAGCTTCTGTTTTTTTTTTTTTGGATCAATGTGCAGTTCGTGTTGCAACAACAACCACAACCTGTCGGAGCCACTTCTGAGGTTTCGTTTCTACTTTCACAGCGGCGATAATGAGCCATGGTGCACACACACACACACACACACACATCTGCAGAGTAATTAACAGATGTGGTGGATGAGTGAGCGCTTTATTAGAAACTAATACCTACCACACACACACACACACACACAGTGGGGGATGTACTGGAGACTCATCTCTCACAGGCTGAAGGGAAATAAATATAGATCGAGCGCACACTTACCTCCTGACGCCCATATATAATCCTGCAGCAGGGACCTCTTTCCACATACTCATTCTCACCACCGGGTTCTCCTGCACGGCCCTGCGCATACACACACAGCTACACATTAGAAAACATCTGCACACAACAAGCCAGAGCACAATATTTACCTCATTAGTTTTCTCCACATTTGCTACGTCCAACACTTTAGAAAACGGATTAAGTAAACACCAAGTGACTTCGGTTATAAATTAAATGCACAACAACTTCATTTAAACACCTCCCCCCCCAAAATTTTTTTTTTTGTTTGGACCAACAAGATTAGTAATAAATAGAGCAAACAGGCTTCAGACTGAACCCGTTTTACAATTGAAGCTTTGTTTTAACTGTTAATTACATCAATCTCTTTCAATGTTATCAAACTAACATTAACCCCCCCCCCCCAAGACTCCATACAGCAGACCCAGTTTTTACTGGTTTTTAAATGTGATAATACACAAACCCTCTCCAAGTGACAGGAGTTACTCCTGCATTTTCATTGTATTCAACGTTACAGAAGCTGCCGGACGCACCTGCTCAGGGGAGACAGATGTCCACTGACAAAGACAGACAAACTGTCTGGTGGGGGAGTATTTACACAGCTCTGCACGCGTGTAAATAAAGTTGCGTTTTCATCTACTCACACTTTGCGCATCCGCTGCCTGTAAGCAAGCAGCGAGACGGCGGCCACCATCATCCCGATGAGAAACATCCCGGCACTCAGACCCTCCACGACGCCACCTAGAGGCTCTGAGACAGGATGACACACATCAGAAAACAGGAAGAGGCACGGGGTGATTCTTGTTACCTTAAAATGTCTCATTTCCTTCACTTGTGTCCTATACTCACGTGACATGTTTTTAGATAAATGAGACGTCATATTCACACAGATCATGTGGCGTACTGTTCTGTGTGTGTGTGGTTGGGCAGTACTCACCTGTGTGCGTCCTCAGCGGTGCGGACAGGTAAGTGTCTGTGAAGAGTGGCTGAGGAAACTCGCTGAGGTTTTCATCTAACAGTCTGGTGAAAGCTCGAACACTGAGCCTGGACACACGGACAAACACACACCCCCGGTTGTTAGCCTGCGGTGATCACACCTGAAACGATGCGCTGCCCTGCTCAGAGGCAGCTCGGCAGGAACGATCTGTTGTTGTTCTGGTACCTGTAGGATGTTTTGGCTTTCAGCGGCCCGTCACAGAAGTCGCCATAGCTGTCGCCCAGGTACAGGTCGTGGTCTTGGTCACAGGTCCCGCCCAGTCGGTCCCCTCCGACCCCCAGATTCACCTCAACCACCTGATCAATTATTGATCCATCAGTTTGACTTGCACAATAAATACAAGCATGTAGAAAGTAAACATTTATATTTTTCTGTCACCTGTCCGGCAGCGGTCTCAGCGTCCTGCGGACAGCGGCTGGGGAAGTACGCCGTCTGATAGGCCCTGACGGAGGAGTTGCTGATGTAGTCACGGTAGGAGGGCAGAGGGTGGCGCTGCTCCGGCTGCAGGAGCTCGATGGCTGTTAGAACAGAGCGAGAACAGCGAGAATCAGAGAGCAACCTGACGGCAGAAGACGAAAGAGGCTGAGAACAGCGGGACATGGTGATGAAATCCCGGTTCCATCAAAGTCATACTCTTAATTTTGACTTAATCTAAAAATTAAAATCAACATCTTGTCCAAATCATCATCTCGTTGATCTTGTCAGATGTAGGGAGGTTCATCAGAGTAAATAACTGGGCTGGAACAGACGTTCTCCCGAGCAGGACGAGGACAAAAGTATGTGTGGAAGAAGCCGATCAAATAGATTAAGGCTGCAAATAATTATTTTCATGATCAATGTTTCATCATCAGGCTACAGTAAAATCAGTGTTTCTGTTAGTCAAAGCTACTTCCTGGTCTCGTTGAATTCATTAAAGTAGTTTTAATGTAATTTGTGTGCATTTGTTTTGTTCTTTTGTTTTACCATTGGACTCGGCCACAATCACGGTGAAGTATCGAACGGCTCCATTGGCATCGCTGAACCAGGAGCAGTTAAAGCGAAACAAGATGGAGGACGATGTGACCTTCGACGACCTCTCGCTGATGCGCACGCTGGGGGGTGGGACTGGAGGACCTGCAGGGGAGACGGATTGGTTGAGCATACATTCAGTCAAATAGATAACAATAAACAGTAAAACAACGGACAGTGATGTTCACTTCTATCTTAATTTCTGACTGGTTAACTCTAATATTGAGCACTTTATTCAATATTCTGTCAATATGGTATTAAACACATTGGAGCCTATTTCTGCCAAGAAGATTAAAAAAAGGAATATACCAAAAGTTGTATTAAAATAAAAATGCATTTTCTTTTGGCAGAAATAAGCTTCCATAGAAAAACAGTCTTATTTTGTCTTTCTTCATTTGCTTTCTCTCTCTGCTGTTTTCTAGGTGAACAGTCCATAATAAAAATAAACATTTTCCAGAGTCATCACTTTTTCTTTTTTTACTTTGTCCTTTTTCAGTTTCCAGTTCAGTTGTGTCAAGATGATTTATAACATCACGCAAGCAGAGAGAGGAAGGTGGGAGAGATGGATGTGAACTGACTGGAACAGAGAGGAGAAAAGTTGACTTTTTTTTTGGGGTCACAGTGACTTTTTAATATTTTATTTTTTTTTAAATAAAAGGACAGAGGGGGGGAAATAATAAGAAAGCGATGCTGCAGGATTAAAAGTGTGTGTGTGTTTTGGGTTTCAGTCTCTTTCAGGCCACTAGGAAAAACACTAAAAAAAAAAAAAAAAAAACCTCCTTTCTGTTACACCAGCTACAAAGTTGAGAATAATTTACAGAAAACATCTGAATATGATTATTTATGTCAGGTGCAACTGAAAATTAAATCACCATTATTTTCCTGTTAGCTAATTTTCAGACCCATATTGTTGAAGTGGAACCAGAACTTGGGTTGTGGTTCCAGGACTTAGAAAACCTAATTCAGAATCCCATTCACATTTCTAACAATTCTAATGACTAAAAGTCCAGCTTTGGAGCAAAGACTCAACATTATGTCATTTGGCTTGTTTTAAATTTTTAGATAAGGATGGTAGCATTTTGAAAAAAAAAATATGTTTATTCAATATTTTAGTTGTTTAAACATTTACCTCATTTTTAAATAAAAAAAAAGAAGCTGAGTGAGAGGTTGTTTTGAGTTACAGAAGCTGGTGCGACAGATTTTGAACTTTATCCTCTGAAGTCTGAGCTGAGTTCACACCTACTGAGCCTTTACACAGTAGTTAATGAATTTATGAATAAATCTAATCCAGCTGTTCTCTGTACCCTCCGTCTCCCAGGTGACCAGTCCCATTTAAACACAGGCTTTATTTAAAATCCAGACTCCACTACTGCACCTGAGGGTAGAGTATGTGTGTGTATGTATAACATATATAAACTCACGGTCTATCATGGTGACAGTGGTGTGTGTTGCCGGCGGACTCGTCTGTCCGGCCGAAGACACCCTCACCGTCACAGAGTACTTCCTATAGGCCTCCAGGTGGTCCAGCGTTACCGTGGTGACGCCCCCGGCCAGCCGCAGCGCCGAGGTCAGCTCTCTGTTGTCGTGGCGACGGCACTCGACCTCGTAAGAGTCGAAGTCAGAGGTGGGGGGGGACCAGGAGCAGGTGACTGAGGAGGACGAGCGGGGAAAGCAGTGGATGGACTTCAGGGGAGACGGGCCTGTGGGAGGAGGGGAGGGGACAAGAGGTGAGGAAACAAGGAGAAGAGGAGATGAAAGGAGGAGAGAGATGGAAGAGGAGGAAACGAGGAGAAGAGGGGAGTGATAAGGGAAGGAGAGAAGGAAATGAGATTAAGAAACCAGAAGAGTTTGCCAATAAATTTTCTTCTTATCCATTTTCTGCTTCATTGACAATAAATCTTAATTTTTATGTTTTGGGGTTTTTTTGCTCAGTCACAGCTCGAGTTTTCTCCTTTATTTCCACATGAAGGTCAAAACACTCAGCATCTATTCAGACTAATGGACAGCGAGTGTCTGGTGAGCGATGAGTCTGTTTTTGTTGGAGGTGACATCCCCGTTTATTTGTTCTGATCACACGATAAAAAAATCTCTTTACTGGAGATGAATGTGCGAGGGAGGGAAGGGGAAGGAGGAGGTGAAGGAGAAGAGAAAGAAGGAGGCGAAGGGGAACTCATTCCTCATTTTGTGGCTTGGAACAGACCGCACAACGAAACATGATCTCGGGATAAATTTGTGGTTATTTATACAAAAACAACCCCCCCAAAAAAAGCATCTGGGTTTGGACAGTTTAATAAGTTCAGTAAATTATGCCTTTACATTTGAAGTTATTAAGCACTAAACAGATGTTTTTTAAATCAGGATGAAATGGGTTCAAAAAATCTGTTTGTGGAAATGGGTTAGAAGTTGAAGCTGTTACAAATGATTCAAGTTTTCTTTTATTTTTGTTTTTATTTCCTGTTGGATCTGGCTCCGTAAAACATGATCTGGACAGTTTTGTTGTGAAGTTTTCAACAAGAATCTGCTGCTACAAACCAACACCACCACAACAGCTCAGTGAATTCTGGGAAACCAGGGACTAGGTCAGCATATACATATTAATAAGTGTATCAGAGTCTTAATGTGTGTATTGTGTGTTGGAGCCCTGGATTTTTTTCATTCCTTCTGGCGACTGGTTTTGATTCCCGAAGCCAATTAAAAAAAAAAAAGAAAACGTCAACAACAAACAGGATGTGATTAAAAATGGATTCAAACCCAGAGACACAGTCTGGTCCCTGCGCCCTCTTTTTATATTCAAACCCTTGGTGTCGTGGCGCCACTTGGTGGTTAAAAAGAGACCTACATCTCGAGTTCTGATCTATGTGTCGGTTCCTTCTCTTGCATCTTGGTTCCTTTTACTGAAGCCGAACCTTCCTCTTATTTTTCCACCTATTTCTTTAAAACTGCAGAGATTTTGTGTTGCGGCTTCAGACAACAGCTAAGGATCAAAATCAATCAATAGCTGATGTCCTATTGGTGTTTATTAATATCCTACTAATATTTATATTATAGATCAGTGTTGGCAAAAACAATTGTCTTTAAAATCAGAAGCATATGCAAATTTAAATATCTAATTTTTTATTCAGCAGCTTGAACTTTAATGTCTTTAAAATCTGTGAAACCAAATTGGAAACTCTTTTAAAAACCTACTTGTCCTGACGTTCCTCTGGATGGGCTGGCTCCTGACCGTGGGCCCCTGGCCCCTGGCCCCGCCCCCGCTGATGGTCGCCACGGTGAAGTTGTACTGGCGCCCCGGAAACATCCCGCCCACCACTAGCCCTGTCAGGTGAGTCTGTGTGACGGACAGGCGGTCGGGGGGGGTCCACTGGAGGCTGAAGTTGTTGTAGTCTCCAGAGGCGGGACTGGACCACGACAGCTCTATTGTCTCATTGGTTGGGCCTTGCTTGACGGACAGGTGGGTGGGAGGCTCTGGAGCTGAGAGGAGAAAATACTAAAATATTAATGCTACTGTTGAATACCAATATTTACAACAAAAGTTGGTCTTTATTTACTAATCCTCACAGGTGCATCCGAATGCTGAGATGTTATTGGTCAGCTCCCCGCTGTGCGTGATGACCTCAGCACGGTACAGCCTACCGGGGATCAGCCCTGTGAACATGTGACTCCTGTGCTCCGCCCCCAGCATCTGTGCCCCCAGGATGGATCCAGAGACGTCGTACAACACGACCTTGGATCACACGGACACAAAAAATACAGAAGACTTGTTGTCAACAATGTGTTTTTGTCTGACACTTTGGCAATTTGGAGCAATTTGTTCCTTCCCAGGACTTTTTCCAAAACTCCCAGCTTTTCATGAACATGTAGAATCACTGGACTATACCTGGTAGCTGCTCCAGCTTCCCTCTCCCTGCTGCCAGCTGACCGTCAGCCTGTCCGTCCGTCCTGAACTCTGGACCTCAAGAGAGGAAACCGGGGACGGGACTGCAGGACAGAAAAGAAGGAGAAGGTGGTGGTGAGGGATAAAAAGGGGGAAAAGAGGGTAAAGAAGAAGAAACAGAAAAAGAAAACAGTAGTCAAAGGCAACCGGAGAAGTAGGAACAGTTGCAAAGAATAGGAGAAAAATACAGAAGATGAAGACAAGAGGGATGAAAAGAAAAAACGAATGTAACTGGGCGTTGAGGAGCAGACAAAGGGAGGAAAGAAGAATAGAAGAAAATTATGTTAAAATTCGAGGGAGACAATGAGGATGTTAAAAGGAGAAGGCGAAGGAAAGAAAGAAAAAAGTAATGAGAGGCAGGAAAATTAAGAAAACATGGAATCCAAAGTAAATGTAATCACCTGGTCTTATTATGTCAATAATAATAATAATAATAATAATAATAATACGATGATGACGACAGACTGACCGGTTCTGGCCAGCACGGAGGAGTCGCTGCTCATTCCTCTACTCCAGCTCACCACCTGCAGTCTGTACAGACTTCCTGCTCTGAGGCCCGTGAACACACAGGAGTCAGTGGCCGAGCCCACTTTCTGCAGGTCCACCAGCTCACCCAGGGCCTGGGGGGGGGCACACATGCACACACACATGCACGATATAATTTAACACCGCTTCAAACCATAGCTGTTACCAGGCACCCTCCCTAAAAAGTGACACTGTTCTTCAACTTCAACAAGTCAGACACTGAGAGGGCTCCGCCCACCTGATGATGCTCCTTCCCCGCAGCATCCTGCCCATGACCGGCCGTCGCCTCGGCGACGCTGTAGAGGGACAGGTCGTAGATTTCGACGTGGCCGTCCGACGGACGCCACCAGAAGTTGAGTGAGGAGGTGTTGGCCGCAGCGACTGTCAGGTTGCCGACTGCAGCCGGACCTGGAAGGAGGATGGAGAAACGTTCGTCTCGCTTTCAGTGATTTAGGAGGAAAATTTTGCTTTTATCAAGAACTAGTTCTTTCCACGACTATTGTTATATTTTTAAATTTAAAATAAAACATACCTCATTAAGGTTTTTGCTTAATTGTGTTCTTTTCCATGACTTTTTAACTGTATCAGGAGTATTTACCTTTAATATTGTCGCTAAATCTTTCCCTCTATTAAATTAAACCTGGTGAGGATGTGTGTGTTGGTGTGTGTGGCAGCGTCTGCGGCGACTCACGGGTTTGCCCCTCCGCCGTGGCCTCCCGAGACCTCACGCCGCCACTCAGCGTCGCCACCCTCACGCGGTAACGCTTCCCCGAGGTCAGGCCCTCCAGCCGCTCGCCGCGACTCTCCGCCGGCAGCGAGCGGTTGGCCACGATGACGCCTGCCTCATTCACCAGCCGCAGACTGTAGCCGTCATACACGCCTGCCGGCCGCTCCCAGGTGACGGTGAGGCTGTGGGTGGTGTGGTCGTTGTCGGCCTGCAGAGCCGTGACACTGGCTGGAGCTGGGAACACACACACACCAGATAATCAGCATCAACACATTCTGGATTAATAAAAATAACTTGATTGATTATAGTCTGGCCGATCGCTCGGCCTTACCCGTTCTCCCCGACACAGTGTTGGTGTTGGTCAGCTTCCCGCTCAGCGACATGATGGCGACGGTGTAGTTGTGGCCTGGGATCAGATCCAGGAAGTCCAGGGAGGAGACGTGTTTGGGGACGGGACGCGTCTCGACAACACCGCCCTGGAGACAGGAAGTGGTCAGAGGCGTTTAAAACTGTTTGATCAGATTCGAAAAACGCTGAGAAAACTGAACCAGAGCCAATAACTTTGGATTTTTGATTTGATATGTTCGTGACACTTTATTTTCTTGATACTTTATATAATTTCTTTTAAGGCGACGTAAAATTTTATGTAACCTCAAGATTCTATACGTCTTTCCTGGTTAAATGAGGTTTATATACAAGTGACAACCGGATGTTCATGTATCAATTTGTCATCTAATAACCGATCAATTGTCTGTTTTACTCTGTTTGGTTCCACCTGATTAGTGCAACTGGACTCACCGTGGTCGACAGGGAGACAACGTACATGTCCAGGTCTCCGTCTCCAGGGGTCCAGGTGACCAGGAGCCCACTGAGAGAGTCCTTCAGACCAGGTCGGGGGGCCATGTGGAGGTTCCTTACTGGACTGGGAACTAGCGAAGGGAACGTGGGGATTCATCAAAACTGGACAAACTGAATCTATTAAAGTGTATTGGTCTGGGTGCTGCAGACTCTCCCTACCCGTCCGCCCCTCGATGAACTCGGCTCTCTGGTTCGGTCCGCTGAACGACGACACCACGATCTTGTAGAGACGCCCGGGGGTCAGGGAGGTCAGCCGGTGACGCCACACCTCGCTGCCCAGCGTGACCGGTGGGAAGACCCGGGTGTCATTGAAGAGCAGGGTGACCTGCAGACAAGGGCAATATTAAAAAACCTACAGCTTTGTCTAGAGTTCAGCCCATTACAGAGAAGTTTGGGGATTTTAACTTGCATCACTGTCAGGACAGAGTTCATCCTCTGGAGAGCAGGAATGTGATCAGTAAATTGTGTTTATCACACGAGGACATTTCAGTCTAATTTTTGCACTAGAGGAAATGTGACATCACTGACATACATGTAATTGTCTTACTTAGATTATGTCGTATAAATAAAGTTTATATGATATTGTACCTCGTAATGGTCCACGTCTCCGGTGGCAGGGCTCCAGGTGACAGTCAGGTCACCTGTCCCTGCGTTGCCTAGGAACAGATTTCCAACAGCAGCTGGAACTGAAGAAAAAACAAAAAACAAGACATCAACTCTAAATCCTTCACAAAAACACAAACATCAGATGCGTTTGATTTCCCCTGGTCTGTGACCCACAGGTGCGCCCGTCGGTGGAGACGCTGCTGACGTAGCCGCCGCTCCAGGTCTCCACAGTGACGGTGTAGAGCCTCCCCGGCGTGAGGGACGAGAAGACGCACTCGTTGTGTCCTGCGGAGATGCTCTTGTTCTGCAGGACACTGTGGTTGTAACGAATCAGAACCACGTAGTGGTCCAGGTCTCCCGCTGCGTGACGCCAGTACACCTGAGGACACAGCGCAGGAAAAATAATCCCACTGACAGGACGCCGCTGATGATAACACACACGGAAGACCTAACCTTAGGCAGGTGGTCACTCCAGCTGGGACAAACGCACCTTGAGGAAGTCGTCCCTCGCCGAGTGAACGGCCGTTGGGTTCTGCACAGTGGCAGGTTCTACAAAACAAGCAGCGGCACAACGAAGAACAAAATTTTTTACAAAAGTAAAATGTTAAAATCATTAAAATATTAACATAATGTAAAAAGTGAGTGTTGTTCCTCCTCACGTGTTCTTTCTTGAACCATGGTGGCATTCTCCAGGCTGCCGGTCCTCGTTACTATGACAACCGAGTAAAGCCGCCCGGCGACCAGCGAGCTGAAGGAGCACTCGGGTGGCGAGGAGCGTGACACGGCGAGCGTGTGCACGATGCGGCTCCCGTCCTGGAGACGGACCAGGTAACTGTCCACCACGCCCGCCGCTGGACGCCACGACACCTGCAGAGCATCAGACCTGCCCCCGTTGGAAACGGTTACCTCGGAGACGGAGGCTGGGGCTGAGAGAGAAAAAGATTTTATTTTTGATAACCTGAGTGCTGAGTAGTTGGCAGGTGAACACACACACACACACACACACACACACACACACACACACACAGTTTGTCCTGAAAGTAACTGGGACATTCTGTGGGAACACAATAGGTGCTCTGAGCAGGAAGGAAATCTTTGAGTAGGGCGTTTTTGTGTGTGCAGAACATTCCAGACCTTCTCTCTGGTATTTCAGCTATTGTTCTAAAAACTCTCTGATGTTATCACACAGTTATATACTCACTTATATTCACACATATTCACACACACTTTAAATGTCAGTAACTCTGACACTGAAGCTTTGAAACTACAGCTCTACAAACTTTGGTTTATTTCCTTTAAATGGATCATTTTGACTAACTGACTAATTCCTTCATTTTTTCCCTATTTTCTTAGAAAAGAACCAGGAGCATATCAAAAGCCGGGTCTCTACATAAGGAGGGAACATTTCTTCCTCCTTCCTGGTTGGTTAATGATGTTTTCTGATATGGTTAAAGTAAATCACATCTATGTATTATTCTTTTTCATCTACAGGTCAATTAAATATTTCAATACACATTTTATATGGTTAATAAAAAACTGATTAGGACGTTAATTGTATCCAAATCAATTAATTTCTGAACATAAACAGGAAATCACATGTTCTCTGATTTACTGTCAAACGTTTCCAGCGACTCGTCGGTGCTTTGTAATTCCCCAGTTCATCAGCATCAGGACATCCCCACGTGACGCCACGCACTTTAAACCCGTAACGCTTCTGTTGACCGTGTGGTCGAGCGGGTCGCCGAGCGTTTCCTGTCAACAGTGGCCAAATGTGTCTGAGGGAAACAACACGGACCTACACAATAAGAGACCGACCGGTAATCAAACAGTCTAATATGGCCAGGCAGAGAGTGAGTGAGACTGTGTGTCTCTTGTGAACTGTACTTGCAGGTCATATTTCCGTTGGTACCTTTTATTCTCAGCGCAACATGTAAACGAACAGTGACTGTGATTAATGGAGATTTTGATCATTGATTCTATAAAGTCACGAGAACTGAGGCTATGACCTTTGGGATAATGTTGGAGAAAAAAAAGTCGTGGTTCCCTTTTTTTCAGAAAATTCATAGAAATGTGTCAAAAAATTGACAATAAAATGAAAACCGTTTACTCTATGTGGCAAGGATACAAGGACGTTTCCAAAAAACAAATTAATAATAGAAAAAAAAAATCCTTGGCTCTAAAGGGGTTCGTATTTGTATTCCATCGTATATCCAGCTTAAATTCTTTGTGTTTACTTCAATTTGTTTAGTTTTATTCCACGGAAACTTAAATAAATATTAGGGAATTAATTTAGTAGCATTGAAATAAAGTTTATAATATTAATGATAATAAATAATCAGATTCAGGCTGCAAAGTCTCACCTGTGTGTCCCTCCAGACTTGTGGTTTTAGACCAGAGCCCCCCGCTGATAGTGGCGGCCTGCAGCCTGTAGAGGGCGCCAGGCACCAAACCGGCCAGCAGCAGGGAAGACGAACCGACTGGGACGCTGAGGTTCTGGACCACGATGCTGGGGGGGGGGTTAAGACAATTATAAACACAGTGAAGACAAGAGGTAGACCTGGTTCTCTCTCTCCTTCTCTCTGTCTCACGCACACACACACCTACCTGTCTTGCAGCAGGGTAAATGTGTACGAGTCCACATCTCCCAGTGGTTTTTCCCATGATGCTTGGAGGCTGTAGACTCCTGAGCTACTCAGAGTGATGGTGCTCAGCTCCATGGGAACTGCAATGCACACACACACACGCACGCACACAGTCCAGTTAAAATACAGCTCATGTAATGAAGGACCAGATATTCAAAAACAAAGAACCTGCCCTTAAAAACTCCATAATATCTAAATTATTGTGGATGACGTTTATCTAGGACATCATGCTTTATTTTGTTAGGACCTAATTTTTGTCCCCACAAGGTTAATTAAGCACACACACACACACACACACCTGTTCTTCCCTCCAAAGACACAGAGGTGTTCAGCTTCCCGCTCCTGGTTGTCACGGTGATGGTGTACAGCCTCCCAGGTAAGAGCACGTTGAAGGTGCACTCCCTCATGTTGGGCTGCACCTCCCTAGTGTCCACAGTGACGTTACCTTGGAGATGCGGGACGGAGAACAGTTACAAGGCTGCTATTAAATGTAAACCACTTAGCTTCCACCTTCAAACTCTGACAGTTACCATGGCGAAGGGTGAGGAAGTAGCCGTCGCGTGACCCGGAGGGGGCGTGGTTCCACATGGCGCTGAGCGAGGTCTGGTCCGAATGCCGGATGTGAAGGTCCAGCACCGGAGCAGGAGCTGCGGAGGACCAGGAGAGTTCAGGTTCAGGTCTGATGTGTTTCTGTAGTTATATCTCTGCACTTTATGCCAAATATTTCTGTGGTAATACAGATTTTTTTTACCCCACATATTTTTACAGAAATAAATAGATTGTGTCTATTTTATCTATATTTTAAAACTGTATAATGTTTTTTGTTTCACATATTTCTCCATGTTTCTGTGTTTTCTGTTGTCTACCTGCATTTATTCGGTCATACTTTTCTTATGTGTCTGTATTTTGTTTGCAGTAATATTCCCATGCTTATATTTTTGTTTATTTTTCTGAGGTTTCACCTGTTGATCCTTCACAGCTGCTCTCTGCTGTCAATCCTCCGCTCTCCACCCTCAGCACTGCTTTGTATATCCTCCCAGGTGTTAGACCCGTCCCAGAGAAGGTGAACTCCAACTCCTCCCGGTCCAGGGGGGTACTGACTAACTGCTGGGGGCCGTCAAACAGGAAGAGCCGGTAGCTCTCCCAGCATCCAGGTGGGGGCAACCAGGACAGGAGGAGGCCCCCGGAGGAGGAGGGAGTCAGGGAGAGGAGGGACGCCGCCGCTGGAGCTGGAGACGGGAGGAAAAAGACGGGATGAGGAAAAAGACATGAGAGGAAAAGAACAGAAGATGGGAAGAAAGACTCACCTGTGCCGACGGTGATTTCTGATTGGCTGGTAAGCTCGCCGCTCCTGGTCGTCACCACCACTTGATAGGTGGAGCCGGGGGTGAGCTGATCGATGGCGACCTCCGTGGTGTCCGGGGGGAGCGTCCTCTCCCAGTGGCCCGTGCCATTGGTTGAACGGGTGACGGTGAGCGCGTCCAGGTCGCCTTTGGGCCGTTGCCATAGTAACAGGAAGCTTGTACTGTTCCTTAAGTCAGTGGTGAGGTTGGAAACAGGAGAGGGATCTAGAAAGAAAAATAGACAGGTATAAAATTTCTTTTCCTTCTTGCCTTCCCTCTTTCTCTCCTTGTGTCCTGCCCCCCCCCCCAACCTGTCTGGGCCTTGATGGTCTTGCTGCTCTGCAGGTCGCCGGCCTCTGTAACCACGGTAACGTTGTACTGTCGTCCCGGCGTCAGGTTGACGAGTGTGTGTTGTGTGGTCGTGCTCCCTAACGTGTCGTTCCTCAGCAGACCTGCAAACAGAGGAGGAAGAAGAGGTGGCAGAAGAGGAGAAGGAACAGGGCAAAGGTCATGTGACTCTTAAGGAGCTTGTTTACTGGACAATACTTTGGTTTGTGTAAACAATTCAAACCAAAGTACAGGAATAAAAATTTCCATTGTCTGTAGATTATTTGCATCTTCAGCAATGTTGTATGTATGTTATTTACTTGTTGCTATAGAAATAAAAATATAGAGAAAGGAGCCATATGAAAAGTTTCCATGAAGAATCATTTGTATTTATTTTTCTACTGAGTAATATATGTGCTAATGAACTAAATTTAATGATTCACCAAAATATGTTGAGTCATTTCAGTTGGGACCAAAACAGTGGCGCAGACCTGGTTCATAACATCCACAACAATAAATACTTGGATCAAACAAAGACTCATTTTTTCCCCTTCTGTCAGACCCGTGGTTGTTGGGTTAAAAATGCAATGTGTGTGTCTGATGGTGTTGCCTCAGGAAATGTCAAGAAGTCACTAAAATCATAGGAATCATCCTGTTGGGACCCGTTGGGGGGTTGACAGATGTACCTGAGTGATCCGGACTCTGAGGTCGTTCCCACAGCTGAAGCCTGAAGCGCTGTGTCCTGCCAGGGCCAGCATGCCAGGAAAGGCCCAGGCTGCAGCAGGTCCTGGAGGTCAGAGTCAGGTCGCTCACCTCTGACGGCCCTGGCGCGCACACGCACACACACACACAATGTTAGGAAATATAAGCCATAATCTACACAAAACCTGATTTAAGTTAGTTATCAAGGTGGTGAGATGTACTGGACTAGAATTGGTTCTAATTACATACATGAGGGGGGCAGAATATTAGGAACACCTCTGAATATGATGCTGCTAAGTACAACACTAGAATAACCATGACATTGACTAAAAAAAAAGGACATTATGAGGCTGAATTCCTCCTGTCACCCAGAATCAGACAAGACCCCACATGACACCGGTTTCATCTCCGCACCCAGTCGAGCCCAGAACGTGGCCCGGCTCAGCACAAAGGCCTGGAACGTCCGCAAAACAGCGAGACCATTCCTTTAAAGTGATTTATGTGTTTTGATCGTGAGGCTTTCAGTCAGACGGCAGGAAGGTTCCGGCAGGAAAAGGATCCATCACCTCTAAAGCCGTGGCCTTGCCATCAAAGTGTGTGAGCGCGGTGGGAGTCCTGTTGACACACACAAACACACACAAACCCCCACCCACACACACAAACCCCCACTCACACACACACACACACACACACACACACACAAACCCCCCCCCACACACACACACACACACACACACACAACCCCCCACACACACACACACACACACACCCCCCACACACACACACACACACACAAACCCCACCCACACACACACACACACACACACACACACAAACACACACCCTCACGCCCTTTTCCAGTGCTTCCCACAGAACAAAGAAACAATGGAGGCAGGAAATGGCTGAACCCTGAGCTCTGCCCATGTTGGAAATACACACTCAGGGTCCAACTTCTGTTCTGGGCGCCGGCCAGTATAGACACACAACACGATACAACGCAACGCAACGCAACGCAACGCAACGCAACGCAACGCAACGCAACGCAACGCAACGCAACGCAACGCAACGCAACGCACGCACACTTAACATGTACTTTTACTGCTCTATCACACTCTCAGCGGGCTGTGGTTCCTGTGGCTAATCACAGAGCTACAGAGAGGGAAGCTCCATGACATTAACTCTGAGAGAGACACACACACACACACACAAACACACACCCTCACGCCCTTTTCCAGTGCTTCCCACAGAACAAAGAAACAATGGAGGCAGGAAATGGCTGAACCCTGAGCTCTGCCCATGTTGGAAATACACACTCAGGGTCCAACTTCTGTTCTGGGCGCCGGCCAGTATAGACACACAACACGATACAACGCAACGCAACGCAACGCAACGCAACGCACGCACACTTAACATGTACTTTTACTGCTCTATCACACTCTCAGCGGGCTGTGGTTCCTGTGGCTAATCACAGAGCTACAGAGAGGGAAGCTCCATGACATTAACTCTGAGAGAGACACACACACACACACACACACACAAACCCCCACTCACACACACACACACAACCCCCCACACACACACAAACCCCCACTCACACACACACACACACACAACCCCCCACACACACACACACACACAAACCCCACCCACACACACACACAAACCCCCACTCACACACACACACACAAACCCCCACTCACACACACACACACAAACCCCCACTCACACACACACACACAAACCCCCCACACACACACAAACCCCCACTCACACACACACACACACACATATACACATACACAAAGACACACACAAACACACACCCTCACGCCCTTTTCCAGTGCTTCCCACAGAACAAAGAAACAATGGAGGCAGGAAATGGCTGAACCCTGAGCTCTGCCCATGTTGGAAATACACACTCAGGGTCCAACTTCTGTTCTGGGCGCCGGCCAGTATAGACACACAACACGATACAACGCAACGCAACGCAACGCACGCACACTTAACATGTACTTTTACTGCTCTATCACACTCTCAGCGGGGCTGTGGTTCCTGTGGCTAATCACAGAGCTACAGAGAGGGGAAGCTCCATGACATTAACTCTGAGAGAGACACACACACACACACACACACACACACACACACACACACACACACACAAAGGCTCGACACGACATGGAGGCCGAGTCGTGTTGTTTCACTTCAAACGTGAGAGGTCAGAGGAGATGGAAACAATAGAACAAAACAGAACACAACCCAATAACTGGACCGAATGCTGCAACCTGGATCCTTGACTTTAAATGGCTCTGACATGCAGGGTCGCGGGGGGTCGTGGGGGGGGTCTGCGGACATCCCACACGTCTGTCAACATATGAAATCTCCAGACAATTGACGATAACATAGGCCGGAATAAAGACATCAGATCCGTTTAACTGATCTGCAGCTATCCGATTATATTCCAATTCCCTGGTCGCAGCTTCTCTAATTCAATAACTTGGTGGTAAACTGAATATGTCAGTTCTGGATATTAGGTCAAATAATAAAAGCTATATGCACATGTTTCTACAGACAGAACGATTAATCGATTAGTTGAAGACAATACTTGACAGGCGAAGTCGTTGGTTCATTTTACACATTAAATCAAGGGTAAGTGTAATTGATCAATCAGTCATACTAATCAGTCATGATGCCTGATTGATCACTTTCATTCCCTATTCATTCCTTGATCCTATTTAGTGTCTGCGGACAATGAGCCGGATTATGGCCGAGGCAGCTTTTCAAAAATATTCTGTTAGTCCAAATACATGAGACGATTTCTTTCTGGGAATTACATTTGAAAATGTGGAGGTCATATTATATTTCAAGGTATCAGATATTGGTTTTGAATGGAAAAACTCATCTCGTATCATGGCTTGTTTGTAGCCTTTTTGATGCTAAGCTAAGATCACTTCTGCTTGACCTGGGCCTTGTAGTGTTCGTCAGCAGAAAGTGTTTCAGTCCGACCTGCAGGATCTTTGCATCTTTTACTGGAAGAATTTCCTTTTTTTTTTTTAAATAGGTATGAATGTGTAGAAATCGTCCCCCTTTAATTCAGGAACGAACCGTGAACTGTATCAAAAACTACTGATGTCACAGATGAGGAGCCTAAAAATGAAAAATAAAAAATAACGGAAAACCTGTCAGAGAAAAATGGGATTACCTCAGGTTTTACTGATAGTCAGGTCATCTTAACATTTCTCCTCCGTGCGATTACTCGATCTGAAATGAAGTTAAATAAGCGACTACTTGAGCTGTGACTCACTTATTTTAATTATCAGTTAATCTGCTGATTCTTTTTCTGATTATTGTCTTGATTAATTGAATTACTGTACTGTCAATAAAATCTCATAAAATAGTGAAAAATTATGAAATTTAAGATTGAATATCTTTGGGTGTTTGACTGTTAGTTGAATAGAAGGAGCTATGAATAGACTTTGGACCAGGGGAAATTTCATGTTTTATCATGTACGATTAAAAAAAAAAAAGTGCATCAAATCATTGCATTAAAGAAGCTTGAAAAAGGAATTTTTTTACAAATTCTTCCCTTAAAAATGACCAAAACAATTATTAAATTACCATAAAAGCTGCTGTTCTTTTCTGACAGTGACTAATTGATGAATCAGTGCAGCTCTAGAATCAACCTCCCTTTTGTTTAGTTCAGTCCGTTTCAATTATCTCTATTAATCGAATGTTTTCTACATAGAATATTTATCGGTAACATTGTCAATAAATGTAGCTGTGATGTAATTATCATATTTCAAAGGGAAATACTGTAAACAAACAGTAAAATATAATGAAGATACTCACATATGAGTCCAGTACTTGAGTAAATGTACTTAGTTACTCTCCACTACTGACTGTGAGACTCCCACCGCCGGGTCAGACGTTATGAGTGGCCCCGTTCCACTGTCTGGTTCTGTGTGTGTGTGTGTGTGTGTTGGCTCACCTTCCCAGCTAAATGGAACAGGGCCATTGACAATGTGGGATTTATTTATCATTTCTCTAAACTATTTTACTGCTTAAAGTTCCCCTGTAAACTCTGTTAAACCTGAATCATTTTCACGATAAAATGTTCCCAACCACAGAGGGTTTCATTTACCGATACCACGTGTTCCCATTAATCTAACTTTACCCAGCACCAGCAGCCCGGGGAGAGAGGTTTGTGCAGCACTAGCGTCCTGCAGGTAGAACAATGGGAGGTCAGAGGTCAAACCCAACTGACCTGCCTGCGGGTCCATCAACACGGGCTTGTGCTGCGATGCCAGACTTTGTTGAATTATGGTGGAAATCCATAGATATCAAACGTGTCAGGATAAAAATGTTTAAAACTGTAGAACTAGGTATAAAGTTGCAACAGACCTCTAGCATGTTTCCATTTCATTGTTTTGAACAAGGTGTTTGTCCTCTCGTGACTTCATAGGTAATTAAAACTTACTCGTGTGGACGGTGAGGTTTGCCGTCTCCCCGTCTCTCTGGGATTGGACCTGCAGCTGGTAGGCGGTGCCAGGCTCCAGGTTTTGCAGAACACAGGTGAAAACATCCCCTGCTCCCTTATTCTCACCGTCCTCCACTCCCAGCAGGTTGTTTCCCAGATAGGTGCCTCCCATCACCTCCTCCTTCGCCTCCTCCTCCCCTCGCTCCCTGCCTCCGATCTCATTAGTCTCCATCCCCTTGTCTCCTCCCCCTCCTCCCCCCCTCCTGCTACACTCGGTGCTGTCGGCCCCGGCGTCCGGGGACGCGACGGTGAAGGCGCAGCCCCGTCCGGGCGTGTTCACAGTCAGCGATACGTGGTCCAGGCCGGATTCTGGGTCGGACACGGAGATGCTACATGGGACCGACTGGTCCTCTGTGGGGGCGGCGTCGCTCACATCCTGGGGCAGGAGACATGAGACCAGCATCAGCGAGATACAATAAAATGAAATAAAAGCTCGGGTATCGACATATTCATACCCCGGACCGGTCTTTACTCAACCTGGACTAAATCCACATTGTTCAATTACTCTGAGTCTCCTGGTTCTGTCTGTTTAAAACATTTTAGGATCCTCACATCACTAGACCAGCTGTGGTCACAGAACTGGTCCAGACTTGTGGATCCAAACCATTTTCCACCCAAAAAGGTCCGACTACAGGCCTCAGACTCTACCACGTTCATGGCCGTATAACTTTGGTTCAGCGTCTCTTCTACACATTGACTTTTCATTTGTATCATTTAAATTATTTCCTCTCAAAAGAGATCAGGGTTATGACTAGGATCAAAAGAGTTGAAGAGCAGTGACCTTTTGATTTGTTTTGTGTACATTTTCAGGCTAGTGCATAAACACAGGGTCTGTTAATACGTCAACGTGTGAATCCTAAACAGAAGATCTTAGAAACAAATCTGTGTTAGTAATGATAAAGGCTGGAGGACAACGAAGGACAAGGTGGTGGTGTCTAGACTTGGCCAAAAGGACGTTTACACATCTGATTTAACGGTTTTGTCCCTCAAACAGAACAATCTAATCAATAGAGAAGCATCAGATTAATTTTCTATTATTCTAGAAGCAACACAGACACTAGTGAATGAGGTTGACGGGACCAGGTTGTGTTTACGTTTGAGACCTGAGCATCAGTTACAAATGTTAAAAATGTGGTGATCTTTTAAAATAACTAAATTAATACAATAATAATAAAGATCTATAACGTGTCTGAAGATTCTTCGAGGATCCTGACAAACATATAAAAACCAATCTGTTCACTGCAGAATGAAAAAGGATTTTTCACTAATTTCAGCCATTTTTTTCCTATGAAGGTTTGAGGAAATGGCATAATCTTATCACTTATTTAGTGTAAAACAAGAAAAATAGAGACATTACTTTGCATGTAAATGATAAAACTTTAAAGTGAGCGACAGAGGTAAATGTTGTTAGACGACCTTCAGAAAAACTGGCTCAAATACAACGACGATATATAAGAGGCACAAACTAAGCATTGGTTAATTAGTGAAAACTGATCGAAGTTCTGCATCCAGTCGTGCTTTGGTGAAAATATCTGTATCACTGAGCCACCGCATGAGACAGTGGATACGTAGCTTATGCTGCAGGAGTGGACTGAAAAAGCTTCAACGTTCGCTTTGATTGAGACGTTTGAATCCTCCTGAGCAGACCAGAGCCTCCTCTCTGCATGAAGGAGAAAACAACAGCGCCTGGTTCCGGGTCCATGGGAGACCAGCGTCTCGCTTCCAGACTCTGGACTCTGGGTGGAGTCCTTCTTTGTCCTTTGATCCTATTGTTCTGGAAACATTTGAGGACCAGAGCTGTGGACGAGCCTTAAGAAGTGTTGAGACCCTGGATCAAAAACGCCTCCAGTTAACGATTAAACGTTTTACCGGCCATCAGAAAACATCCATAAGTTTCCCTTAAGATTTTTTTTTTCTCACATTCTAAATATTCATGTAACTTATTGCAGATATCGATGCAACTAATGTCGCTTTGGGAAAAAAAAAAAAAAAAAAAATCAGCCAGTTTATATACTGTAGCATAATATGTATATATTTGCTTATCTAATATCTGTGTGACATTTTAAATGCTCTTAAAGCCTTAATGGCAGGATTAACTCTCATGAGGTCAAAGTGCTACTGAATCGTGTATCAATATTTTAAGCCATCTGAAATTGTGGCTAAGAAATTGTTTGACTCATAATCCCCTGTAAAAACAAAGTTTTTGTTTATACACTTTGGTTTTTACATGGATTAAACAAATGAGACATAACTTGCTAATTCGGGGCCTTTAGAGTAGCTGGCTGCTGGATTTTGTTACCTTAGGGGCAGGCTACCCCTCCCGTTTCCAGTCTTTGTGCTAAGCTAAGCTAACCACATCCTGACTCCAGATCTGCACATAACTCCCAAGCATAAGCCTGAAATCCTTCTGGACATCTCGTGCTCTGAATAAAAAGATATGTTCATGTCCCTGAATAAAATGCCCAGTGGCTCACAGGACAGACTCTAGCTCATCTGTAGCATCTCTTCTGTCTTTTATTGTCCATTTTCCCTTTAGCTTCCATTAACTGAAGCATATTCGGATCTAGCCTCACTAGATGAACTTGTAAACTGCCCAACAGTTTTGGCCTGGAAACAGGAAACTTATCTCAAATGCCATGAAACATTGGAATATTTTTGGATGACAATATGCAAAACAAAAAGATTCACCTTTTTGTTTTGATGATGCCAAGAAAGCATTGAACAAGCTGCAGCTATTTAAAGAACTACCTGCACTCTTATCTTTTTTTCACTCTTCTGGTTTGACCGCTCAGCCGACCCCCAGCCATGTGCATGTATGGGCGTTTGTGCAGGGACTGATAAAAAGGTGACAGTTGTTCTAAACCCTATAACCTTTGGTACTGGCAACCAGAAAAGGATATAAAATAATTTGTCACTGATAATGACAGTTCAGAAACAACAATGCTGCAGGAACAAGACGCTGGCAGATAAACAGACGGGAGGAGAAGGAAGTGATGACTGAGGAAAATAAACCTATAAATATCAGTGTAACCATACGGTGCCGTTCAAACCCTGCAAGCTGCTCTGAAATGTTCAATCATTAGAGTTATGTTCATCCGCAATTATCCAACCATTATGTCAGCAAAGGTCCAATATTACATTGAAAACAAAAGAAGGAGGAGTCCAGGTCGTGTTTAGGTTAGCTTAGCTTAGCACAAAGGCTGGAAGTAAGGGGAAACTGCTAGCTTCCTGCCAGTGGAAAGTGAAAAACAAACAAAACAAAAAAAAAACCTCTCAAACCTTCCTAAAACAGGTGTAGAAATGGGGGGAAAAAAAGGAAAAAGACATGACACGTGGTTTTAGCAAAAGTAAACAAACAACCAGTGAAGCTCGGTCCCAACTTTACCAACAACAAAACAACAAAACCAGACTGCGCTGCAGAGCTGGTGTTGATTCTCAGTTGGACTGGCAGTAGTACCAACCCCTTATATCACACAGTCCTTTGGCTCAGTGATGAAAGAGAGGATGCGTACTTTAATGGTACTTTTATTGCGTCACGTTTTGAGTTTTGTGTTGTTTTGTTTGTATTTTACTGGATTGCTTATGTACTTTAAAGGCCCATCTCTGGACTGGAACTGGAAATTAGCGTCTGCTATACTGTAAATGATGTGGTATGAGGTATTTGTTCAGGTTATGCAATTGCCCCTATACGTATAAACATTGAATGCATTTTAAACACAATATATCTCTGTAATTTTAACATAAAATTGTATTATAAAGAAAAAACATTTGTCGGTTTTGGAATGTGTGGTAAGAAAATTTAATCCCCACCATATCAATGTTACTTCACATATCTCAATCAATCTTTTTTCCAGAATCAAGAGACCAAAGTATTTCAACAGAAATAATATCTTGTTTTATTTTTTTCAAACCTGATTAACTGTATTTTGAGTTTCCAGTCTCACCTGGATTCCTAGGTATGATGGTAGATTTGAAAATACCACTTCACCACCACCGTTTATATATTAAACACTTAACTTGCACTAGAACATGAATCTAAACTAAAATATTCAAATGTGAAAGCAGAAAAACTGTCACGGCACAGTAGTCGTTCAGTTCTTCAAGTATAGCCAGGGCTTTGTTCTGATAGAGATAGTTTTGTAAGTATAATGACAAACATGCAAGAAATATTTTTGCATATTGAAGGAAGCTCTATAGAAAAAAAAAAAAAAAAAAAACAGCGGCAAAAAACTGGAATTTATCTTTGAACAAAACAAATACAAACTACAATGATTAGGCGATTTACTAAATAAGCAAAAAAAGGGGGGGTTTATTTAAAAAAAAAAAAAATCGGTAACTTCTGATTACCCATTTTAATTACTTTTCAAAAAAAAACAATTCCAAACATAAGCAATGGCAAACCAGATGACACTTCACCATTTCTTGACATTTTATAGACAAAATAGTAACTATGCAAATAATCTGCAGATTAAACTAATAATGAAATAACAGTTAGATGCAGCCATAATAAATTCCAAAGCAAAGTGGTTGATTTAAATGTAAAAAACAGCTTAAATCATATTTTGTCTCCAATTGTTAAACAAAAATAGATTTCGGAAGCTGTTATTGAATGTGAGATGCCTAAATCAGTTGCCTACACAGATCATAAACGTATGAATGAAATAAAACTGGGACAAAACCGACCTGGAGCAGCAGCAGCAGCAGCGAGGTGAACCACAGGAAGCAGAGGTAACTATGGACTTTACATTTCGGCATCGTGATCCCGCTTCAGATCCTCAGACCGAGCAAAGTCCACCATAATCCTGAGGCTGAGGTAGAAGACTGGAGTTTAGATTCACTGTTTAAAAAAGAAAAAAAGTAGATTTGGGAATATATCCTTTTTTATCTTGTGTGTGGAACAAATCCTTGTGGAAAATTAAAGTCAAAAAAGTAAAACTGGGAAGAAAAAAAAAGTTGGTTAAATGTCCCTTTCTGCGTCTGCGAAAAACAGGATAATTCCTTATTTGACGAGAGTTTTCATTCTTCCCCAAATATTTAGTGTCTTTCGTTGGTCTCTCCCTCTGCGCCTCACGTCCATCCTCGGCTCAAACCCTCTCACACTTCAAACTCCCTCTCCTTTCTCTGGGCTCTCTGCCTGTCTCACCAGCTCTATGTCTCCCTCTTCCTGCCTGTCTGCCCGCCTGTCTCTCTCTCCCCCTCTCCCTGTCGGTCAGACTCTATAGTGTCAAGGTTGGGAGTCACTAACGGACTTCCTCAATCAAGCCCAAAAGCTTTGTGAGTCACTGCAGAGGCACGGCTACAAACCCTGGGTGGACGGGGGCTATAAATAGGCCTGTGACTACAATGGCATCGCACATAGCTGCACCGACGGCAGAGGTAGACGTTAAAAATAGAGATGGTCCTTTGATGGATTCCCACCGATGCGGGATCGTTGCAGAGTTTCAAAGATTGTCCCGTCTTTTCTCATGACAGCGTCGTCTTCTGATGCGGCTCCGTCTGGTGTAAATTTAGTTTTGGTTCCAAGTTTAATCCCTCCCTCGGTGTCTGTGGGTTCTGGTGTCAATGATAAATTTTGGGATTCAACTTCATGACAAAAGGTCATTAAGTTATATAGTGCAAAAGTAGCACAGTGAGCAGCAATTTTTTTATGGTCACAACTTGATCCGTAACATCCGACATAATTATGTAACCTCCTAACTAATAGTGAAGACTAGAGCTGAAACAGCCAGTCGAACAAAAGAAAGCAACAATTTCGATAATCAAATAATCACTTTGGTTCATTTTTTAAAAGGAAAATTTTCCAGTCAGTGCTTCTCCAGTTTGAGGATTTGTTTGTCTTCTCTGTACCATCAGGGTTTTGGACAGTTTGGACAAAAGCAAGACATTTGGAGATGTCATCTTGTCTCTGTTGTGCAGATACTTGAATAAAATATTTAATTGGTGCTGGTTCACTTCTGATAACTTTATTCAAGTTAATCACCAGCAAAAGCCTAGATAATCTTTTGCAACACTTTTACATGTCTGTAATTTACTGATTTACTAGGATGGTTCCTGGAAAACAAAATATATAAGATGGTACCAATTAGTGAAAGAAAAGCTCTGTTTAAACCCAAATAAATATGCATGTATTAGGTTATTTTTGTAAAACAAGATTACAGCAGAACCACCATCTTTACACCAGACATTTGAAAGGCACTTAAAGAATAAACATTTAAATGTTTTAAAAAGTTAATCTCTCTCTCTCATTCCTCTAAGGCTATAATTTATTGCTTATTATGTCAATATTGTATATTGTTTACAGCTTTCTAACTATGTTGCCTTCTCGGTTAGACTGAATAAATAAGAATTATTGCATCTTGTGGCTTATTTTAAAGGTTTATTTGAAAAGACATTGTTCTGACTTTTTTTTTTTTAATCTTCACATGTAAAAACTGTAAACCTCATGATTATTATTCCAATTTCTTTTAAACGAGAAATTCGTTTTCTCTGCTGCCGTAACAGAGATCGACTGTAACCGACTAAACGCCGGAGCTGCATCACAAGTTAAAAGGCCAAACTGCTTTTGTTTCAGCGGGTCTGAATTACGTTTAGTCATCCACACCTCTTTCCTTCCTTCCTGCTCCCTCCTCTCTCGTTGTCTGACTTTCTCTCATTATGTGGACACATGCACTGGTTTCTAGGAACAAAACCATCAGCTCCACGCAGTCTTTAATTCCTAATCTGTGGGGTCATCATGAGGGGCTGTGACAGGGTATAGTTGCCCCCCCGGCTGGCACGGCCATTTAATTGCCATCCCCATCTGGGTCAGGTCGTCCCAATCGTTACAGGACATCTTTGAAAAGAAATTGTAACATGGTCCTGACCGAACTGAAAAAAAACCACAGGAACGAATGAAGAAGAAACCATTTCCCATTTCTGTTTCCGCTCCGCACGCCGTATGGCGTCAAAACACAGCGCTACCGCCGCCATCTGTTGGGTCGGGGCCCAGGTCCCGGGTCTGAGGTGACGGCCGAAGCTCACCGCCACATCACCAGTGTTGACCCATTAAACCCAGAGAAAACTTCCCCAGGTCCAGTCAGTCAGCCCAAGACAAGAGTCAGAGCTCCACTGTTTTTGTGTTCAGTGTTTTTATGTACAGATTACAGGTAACAGCATATATGCAGATAGAGTAGATAAAGAGGTTACAGCACTAATCAGTGGCTAATGATCCGGACCATTACAACATTCAAGTTGATTAGTTATACATTACAGAAAGAACAAAAAAAAAAAAAAAAAAGCCCACACAGTAGAAGTTTAAAAGGTAAAATTAACATTTTAATTTTAATGCGGCAGTTTTGTCGGTCACAGTATTTATAACTATAAACCAACGACTGTAAATAAAGAAGGATGACGCGTCTCCATGTCCTCCGACTGTACGAACATTAAGCCAAAATATCACGGACTAGGGCTCCACCGTTTTGCGCTGGTGCTGTAATTTGAAGCCAGATTCTTATCAGTAGTGATGGGTAGGTGGGGTCATGGTGAGGAGGTCCCGCCCAGAAACCCACAGCTGCCAATCATGACACCACAACGCAGCATCAAATGACCAATTAAAACCAAACTTATCAAAAGGAGCAACACCTCGACAATCATCAGTGTGACGAGAACTGGCTAAAATGACAGGAGCCATCTTTGGGAAATATTTACGGAGGAGGCGGGGTTTATGACCAATACTGTGGCCAGCCACAAGGGAGCGATAAAGATGTTTTGGAGTCACTTTTGGGGAGGGGGGGGGGGTGTCTGTTGTCCATCGTTATACAGTCATTACTTAAACAAATTAAATTGTCCTAAAATTCTTTTGTTAATTAGATTTTAATTAGATAATTTTGATCATTTAAGCTGATTAACAGTAGTAATTGTTCATCTAACCAACACTGACTGTTGACTAAATCAAACACTAACTGATGTATCAGAAACTACTCTTCGCTTGTTTGCATTAACATGAATGTCTTTGTATAGTTGGTGACAAAATTTCTGTTAAAAGTTTACTGACGTATTTGGTTTCTTAAAATTTAGAATTGTATTTTAATTTTATTTTTAAACACTGACTATAATTTGATACACAGCAGAAATGGTACATCTAAAAAAAAAAAAAAAAATATTCATCACTATGCACAGAATTAATAAAACATTAAAAGTTGGCACCTCCTAATTTTAGCAAGCTAGTTACCATCAGCTAACTATCTTGCTAACTAGCAAACTTTAGCTAGTTGGCAACAGAAAAAAGGTGATTTCGAGCATTAATTAAAAAACAGCTTTAAATCACTGGAATATTAATTTTCAAAGTTTAAAAGCAAACCCTTACTTCAACTTTGTAGACTAAACAGTTAATCTGTGAGGACCTAAAGTAAAGGTGTTCCGCTCTAAATGCAACACAAGTTTCATTTCTACATTACCATCAATAGTTTAGAGTCTGAAACAAAACACCATTTTTTTTATTTTTGATTTTTTTTAAATTAAGGTGAATACAGATTTTTTTCTCTAATTGACAACAGCACAACAACTGCCAAAAACTGAAAATGTTAATCGTCCCTTTAATCTCCATCAACAGTCAACAACAATAAAAGTACAGGACGTTCGACCACCACCAACTGTACATACACAATACTACGTCAGAGGCAGTGTGTGTTGTTGTACCCGCTGCTGCAGTGGGCAAGGAGGCTGGACTCAAACTCACTTCCACTCCAGTCAGTTCAAAAAGAAGAATCACATCAGATTAGAGATTTGAAATTGGTCCAATTTGAATTGATTCAAGTGAAAAGGTTGCTGATGGTCCCAGTGGCGCGTTGGACGTGTAGACAAACGGATGCAAGGTCCAAAGTCCCTTTGATTGTATCACAAGTAAAAGATATAAATGAAAATATATTGGTACTTAGAAAAAAGAAGAGTCTTTCGAAGTTTCTCTCGTTTATTGTCCATCAACGGTCTCGTCCCGGTGTTCCCGGTTTTTAGCAGCAAGATAATCCATGTTCGTGGTCCGTGGATTGAAATGTAACTGCCCACATCAGTTTTAATAGCACTTTAACATGTACAGTACAACTGTATCCCATTCACACAGAGCAGATTAGATGTATATGTTAATGTTGTTCATTACTGGCAGTACTGTAATAAACCACAGATCTCTGAAACAAGTCAATTCCTCAGGAACTGGGAATATATATATATATATATATATATATATATATATATATATATATATATATATATATATGGTTGTATAAAAACTAAACTTCACCTTTTTCTTGAAATTTAGTCTCAGATTCACTTACACTCTACAGAGATAATGAGGTTCGTACCCCGGATAACGAGCTTCCATGCGAGTCGACAAATGGCTGATAGCTGCTAAACACATCAAAAACATGTAAAAACAGTATAAAAATAAAGTTATTACTTTGATACACCAAATTTACGCACTCACTAGATAACATAATATACAACATCACACCGATGAGATGATTGCACCATTGTGACTTAAATTGTTTCACATTTTTGGTATAAAGTAATATTTTGCACAACAGGGGAATTGTCAATGCAACAAATAAGGTTAAAGACTATACTGAGTGTAAACTGAGACCAAGCAGCAAGAGTTTTTATACATTTTCTAAATTTGGCCCTGTACTGAAAAATTTAACTGACTAGAAATATCAGGATATTCCAACATTATGAATTTTTATCGTAGATTAAATATATAAACCCTGACTAAAAGCGATTTATCAAAGTTCCACACTACTTTTGAGCTAGCTTGTGTTATTTTCATTATATATTTTATACTCTTGCTTTTTCTAATTGGTATTTCTAAAAGTTTTAACAGGATGGTGGGACATTGTGTCCATATTATAAGATAACTGGGTCACTATTAGTGTACCACTGTGACAGCTAGAAAAATCTGAATACATCTTCATTTTAACAAAGATAAAATCAGTTTTTGTTAGCATCCAAACTTTACAGTTCTCATAATTCTCAGTACTGCTGTCAGATCTTCAGGGGAGCTGTGCTTGTTGTTTTACAAGCCTGGTTTAGCAGAGGAATACTAGATTTAATGGTTTAAAGAAATACATCAGCGCAGCGTGCTAGTAATACTATGAGCTTATAGCCTAGTGTCTGTCTATTAACATAATAGTGTACGGATTAACATCAAACCACTAATGCTAGAGAGAGCCACTATGAGATCGCTGTACTAGAAGAGCTAGCTTAGCAGGAGTTTATCTATTGTTAAATTGTTTTTTTTAGCTTTTAGCATGCGTTGTATGGCTGGAGGTAGTTCCATTTGTGACCTTAGCGCTCTGTAAATTACCAGGCTGGGGATGTGATGTAAGCCCAGTAAAGTAAATTATCAGGGCAGCAAATTTGGAAAAATTAAGATTTTGGTTTTATCCCGGGCAAAAATTTAATTATTTAGACAATGTGTTGCTAGCTGGCTAACCACAGTGCTGGCTCACCTCATGAACACTGTCTGGTTTAAAAATATAGCACGCATGCTGACTTAGCAGAAAAAAATGGTTAATTGGAAAAAAAAAAAAAAAAAGGATGGGTTTGACTACTCTGCTGGTTTGTAGCAAGTTGGCATTTGTTAGTTGAGCTGAAAGCTTATTGATATATTTGGTATCTGAGATATTCAAAATAAAGTTGTCATAAGTGAGACATCTGTGAGGTCATGAAAATAAGTTACAAGTTGTTAAATAACAGGTTAAAAAAAAAAAAAAAAAAAAAAAAAGGATTTTGAGCTACTTGTAAAGGATCCTGTTCCACATAGTAAACAAAAGTTTCATGGTCTCCTGGTCAAAAGCCCTAACTCCCACTGCTCAGTGGTTTGGGGGTTAGGGCCTTTGACCAGGAGACCATGAAAATTTTGTTTACTATGTGGAACAGGATCCTTTACAAGTAGCTCAAAATCCTGTTATAGTTAAGATTTTCCCTCATGTTTTTTTTTTTTAAATCTGTATTATTAGTTATTAGTATAGATTTTGTCAGTGTTTGTAAGTTGTCCTGTTATATTGTACGTTACATTGAATAAAAATGAAGAAAAAAGACCTTAACTCACCAGTTAGTTTTAAATTGTTCAAATTACAGAGTACCATACGTCGTGCTGAAGTCACAAACAGGCTGGAAGGGTTTGTTCAACTGTGGTATAGTAGCTTAACCAAAGGTGCAACGAGCTAACAGTCATTTTCCAATAGCCTCTTGTATAGAACACCATGTTAAAAAATAATTTTAAAATCCTATAAGACACATAAACACAGTAGTGTTATTGAACAAAGTACCATCGATTTCAGTCAAACTACGTCTACGTCTCCATGACAGAAAAGAGGTAACAGGACAGTCTGGTTAGTTTAAAACGACACATTTCCACAGTCAGTTGGCTAAAATAAAGTGATGTGGTGGTGTTTGTTCCTCCAATGAACCGCTCGCCGACAAAACATGAAGAAACAGCAGAGAAGAACGGATACATTCCATTTTCAGAAATTTATCTCTTTCCTCCAACAGCTTCCTCCCACAACAATCCTCACTGGTTGTCCGTCGAACCGTAAAGACTTCCTCCCAACCCCCCCATTCTAGGAGAAAAATCCCAGACCTCATACCTGCCAAGGACCTGCCATGTCAGCACGCTTGACGGTCAAACCAGACGTCTCCTGCAGCGGCAGACTCTCACTGGCCGGTTTCTGCAGAGAGGCGGGCCTCGTACAGGCTCAGCGCGTGATGGACAAACTCGTACTGCTCACCTGTCTGAATCATACCACCTCTGTATGGGTGCAGACAGAGAGAGTATTAGTTACTGTAGTAATGATTATTGATTACACACTGCAACATTTCTATTTATTAATCACAATCCAACATATAGATGTAATGATTATTAAAACATCTTGGCCGATGGAAATGACAACACCTTGAGCGGACATACAACCTGTTTTACGCCTACATTGCAGGGACATAAGAGGACTACAAGGTGGCTGCAACAACCCACAAAACATTATACACTAAACTATTCGTGGCAATAGAGAAACATGTGAGCCCATGTGGGGACCTAACATCTGTATTTACACTGACCTTGTGGAGGCGTACAGAGAAAAAAAAGCGTAGAATAAAAAGAACCACAAAACAGAACCTGAAAATCTGTTGCGTGAGTATGCACTTTGGGGACCTAATGTTTGTTTATACATTCCAAGGACATCTGAGGTCAAAAAGTTGCAGGGGCATACTGAACTATTAAGCATGTTAAGAACGTAAAGGCAGAAGAAAATGAGAAAATATATTTCTGAGAGCAACAGGTCTGTTTTTACTCTGATATTGTCAGAACATCTGGAGACAAAGCTGGTTCCCACAAAACTATTTATTTATTTATCTATTTCTATTTTACAGTTTTCAGTTCTTGAAGGGTTATTGCTAAATGAAATTCATAAATGAGGTTAATGCAAGCACAATCTGTTTGAGCAAGTTGAAAACGTTTCTAGTTGAGCAAAGACAAGGTTCTTATCTCCAATTACTTTTTGACTTAACTAGAGTAAAAAGAGAAAAAGGGGAAGTTTCAGCCCATATAGAAGACTCCCTTTTCTTTTCAACACAATTTTTGGGAAAGACTTTTTGAAGATTAAAACTTTCCTAGAGATACGTTTGATCCAAGAATACAATCATCCTCATTTTTTTAATCTCATAAATGTAAAATATGAAACACTTCCAATAAACCATGAATTAATCTTTGGGAGCCCTGGTACTCTAGAGGTTTAGGGTGAGGACAGTGAAGACCAGGACAAAGTTTTTGTAAGACCTTCAGAAATGAAAGTTAGTACCATATTGTGCAAGTTTGGTAATTTAAGTCTCCGTTTGTGTTTACCTATCAGCTCGGAGCTGGCAGGTTATGCCCAGTACATCTGCCACTCCCTCCAGCTGCAGCTGTCGACAGCCAATCGTCGTAGCGATGAAGCAGCCGGTCCGGCCAATTCCAGCGCTGCAAGGGAGGGGAGCGCGGCCAATGAGTTATGTCAAACGCATGTCGCGTGGCTCAGAAAAGCCCATGTCCCGGGTCCAACCCTCTGTACCTGCAGTGGACAATCACCGGCCCCATGGCGGCGGCCATTCGCCTGTCTGTCTCTACGTCACCCATCAGCTGCAGCAGCGGCAGTGCCGAGTCGGGGGTTTTGTGGTCAGGCCACGATGTGTACCAGTAGTGCTGCAGCACGTGAGTTTGATTCCCACACTACACAAAAACACACACACCAAAGATATTAGCCCAAAGCCCCAACTTCAAGTCTCTTAACTCTGCAAAGGAAAACCAGAAATGGAAAGCTTTTTTGAAAGTGTGTGTACCTTGAGTGTGAGGCTGCGTGTGGTGTAGTGTTCACACTCTCTGATGCCGTTTACCGACACCTCGACCTTCCCATAGATCCCCCTCTTCTCGGGCCAGTACAGAACACACTTCTACAAAGACAGGATCACGAGAACAGTCGGAACAAAAAAAACGGTTAAAATCTTTCAATGCTGGTTTTACATGTTTAGCCCCTTCACTAAAGTTTTCCTGTGTAGTGTTTTTCATTAGTGCTGAGATTTTAAAAAGCCTTTCATTATATTTCTATGAAAATGAATAAATACTCTCTCGCTTGGAAATATCCAGATTTATTTTTTCTTTAGGAAATTTTCCAGGAAATCCTCTGGAAAAAAACGGGATCCGATTAATAAAATGCCACCAAAGTATTTTGTAATACTTTTTCTTGCATTTCAACTCGTTTCTTAAATGTAAATATTGAGAAATGAGAATGAAAACTGGAGGATGGAATCAACAATCGTCTATGTTTTCACTGTTTTTATGAGCAACAGCACATGTGTGGAACTGAAGTTCTACCTTCACACGTCCTCCGTGTCTCTCCTACTTTTTCATGCCTTTGTTTCTAAAGTTTCACTACTTAAGTTCAACACTTTTCCTGTTTCCCGTTTCCTCCCTTGTGGGATTACCTCATTCTTCTCCTTCAGTTTGGTGATCATGACGATGACCGGCGACTCCTCCTGCCATGCCATCTGCCAGAAGTCGTTCACCGTGTTCACCATGGGACCCTGAGTGGCGATGAACGCCTTCTCGTCACCTAGGTAACCCTGGGACAGGAGCCAATCACACCACAGCTTCGTCACCATGGACGTGAACACTGGACCGAGACTTCATTCACAACGGCATCTTGTTCGACTTTTTTCTAACAGCAGGAAAACTGAAATAACTGATCCAACAGTATTAAGTCTAACTATATTTTTACATCTGATTGTCTGCACAAATGTTAATAACTGTTGTTAAGGCCTATTATCTTAAAGCTCTGTGAATCTGGACACACTCACCTTTGCAGTTTATCCACATATCTTTCGGTGTTTATCTGGTTTTATCATTATACCAATACATGAATTTTCATCAGAAAAAAAAAAAGAATCTATGTATATTGAACATACATTTTTTTATTATATAAGAATTTTCTTCTCTATAAGTGAATGTATATATGAAAGGATCTGAGCCATGCAGATACAAATTTGAGGAATAACAGCTTGAAACAAGTTTTTAATTTAGTTATAGTATAAGAGTGACGTAAGCATTCAAAAGACTATGTGCTAAATACTGTGTGATTATTACTCGTAATTTTGAATATGGACATTAACCAATATAACACCAGGAATTTTTTTTTACGTCTTGAAGCTGCTTTAATGACAAAAACACAGTTTCATCAATAAAATGGCTTAAAAATATACATTTGACATTGATTTTGTTAGCACAGGCTGCATCTCCTCTTTCATCATATTGTTTAGATACTGTGTATGAGTAGTGCAGGGATTTACAGGACAGACTTGATCCTAATGTGTAAACCTGCCCCACATTCGCCTACTGACCGCATGCACAATAAAACAGGTGCAGCGTTCACATGTACAGTCGGACAGAGCATTTACACATTAGCTTCTCTTGTCACGTGTGGTTTCGTCAGTTTGAACCGTTTCAGTGGCGTTTCCTGACAGGAAGAAAGTCTATTGTACCAGAGTCTGAGAGCCACATTACAGACTTCTGCGGTAGTTTACTTTCACTGTGTTTGTGTTGATGAGGAAACCGAAAAAAAAAAAAAAAAAATTAAACTTGTTGACATTCCAGATGTGTGACGTGATAACATCAGAGGTGCTGGATGTTCCTTCTCCAGTTCAGGGGAGATTTAAAAAACAAATGTCATCATTTACTGAGTTAAAAAGGAAAAGGATGATAAAAAAAGTTTCTCAAAATCATGACAATGAAACAAAAATTAAGGACATTTAGTTTAAATCATATTAAGCGGAGATGATAAAAGACAGAAACCCTGTTCAGAGTGACTGGTTTCCATCTATAACACTTATAAAATTGTATGTAGTTTAGTGTAGTGTAGTGTCAGCTGTAAATTACCCACCCGGATGTAATTGGCGTTAATGTAGGAGCTCAGCTGGTCATTGCAGCTCTTGGACTTCAGGACCACCCTGGAATGAGGATCTGGGGGGGGGCAACAAAGACTTAGTTAGGGCATTGATATTTAGCCCGTTTTGGATTGGATGGGGTAATTCTAATGGATCATGTGTAACAAAACCTCCAGACACCCTCAGTTTTTCCTCTTTTTCGTTCGGGTCCTGACTTGGTCATAACTGTCTTTTAGACCTAGCGGTTTCTGTTTTAGACTCTTAGACCTTGTCTTTACCCAGACCAGGTCCTGAGCCCCTTTTAGACCAGGTTTCCTGTCCCTTTCCAACTCAGGCTTAAAAATCCATGAGACAGAAATAAGACAGTTTTTTTAATTGATGCAAAACTTGCTTTTAGATTTTTGTCAAACTTAAGAATTTGATGTTATTCTCTTAACATGCATATTAATCTTTTCACGCCGTTCTGGTTTTTAACACATTATCTAAAGCACATTGAACTGTCCTTGTGTATCAAAGATGCTCTACAAATAAACCTGCATCAGTCTTGACTTTAACAAATTCTGGTCTAAAGCCTCCGTTAAAATCGCGACTTGCTCTCTTGACTGTTTTAGACTCGTGAGGCTTTTAACCCCTTTTTTTCTCAGGTGTGTTTTTATAAAGCAGGTCGTCGTGGCTGGAATCACAGTGTGTGTGTGTGTGTGTCGCCCTTCCTGTTGGCGATGCATTCATGGGAGGCTCACACAAACACTGATGCTGTTGGAGACACGTTGGCAGAGGTTCGTTAGTGGTTCTGTTGAATTTGGTTTTTGAGCCCCCCCCCCCTTTTTTTTTTTTTTTTAAATAGACTCGGTCTCAACCTGGACTGGACCCATTCCCGCGTTAGTCATGACTAAACCTGAGCACATCCAGAAAAGACAACACAGAAAGTAGAACACAGGAAGGAGTTTGACTGACAGCGCTCAAGTGAGCATTCCTTACACTTGATTGGCTGGAAGGAAGGAAGGAACCCCCCCCCCCCCTTTCAAATCATTAAGTGCACAAACCAACTATCTTTGTCTGTGTGTGTGTTACATAATGGCTTAATCAGACTCGCTGGTCGGCTGGCAGTGTGAGAACAAACTGTCCTCTGAGGGGAATGTATTGTTCAAGTGTGTGTGTTCATGTGTTTGTGTGTGTCTTCAGGGAAGAGGGAGGTGCGATATTAGTTGTCCTTGGGGTTGTTGGCCTTTGACCTCGAACCCCTCCCTCTTACTAGAGCAGCTTCCCAGTTCAACAGGAAATGAAACAAGGACTGTTTAAAAAAAATTAAAAAAAACAAAAACATTTCTGTTTCTTAGCAACTTTGAGATTACTTCTCTCACACACACACACACTACTCACTAGGTAGTATGGTCTTGTATCTGTTCTTGGTTCCATGGTTTGGAATATCCAGCTCCTTGGGATCAATGAAATTCATGGGAATTTCCTGAGATTAGACAAAACCACATTCACCATTAGAAATACACACATGTTACATTTTTTTAAAATGATGAAGAAAAAAAAATTACATAATGTTAAATACATAATCAAAAAAGATAACTAAATGAATAAATAGAAGAAATGAACAAATTTAATTTTACTGGGAGATAGACGGTAGTTATTATACAAAACAAGCTGACGTGATTATTCCATTGATTTTCTATAAATTGATTATTTCCACGTATTTGCTGGTTCCAGTTTCTCACGTCACTAAAAGAAAAACAAAAATACTGAAATGTCTCAAACAGTCTTGAGGAAACTGCCAAATTAATTCACAAAAAGACAATAATAATCTTTATTAATTCATATGAATGAGTATGTTTAAAAACCCAAGTAACAAATATAAAATCTAATCATGCTGGAATTATCGGGGTCAAAATAAAAACGAGCAAAATCAATTTACACCAAAACAGAAAATTTCACCTTAAGTAAAAAGAATCTGGAGCTTTTATGAACAACCACCTGTAATTGTTTCAATTTCTCTGTCTTTTAAACATTTTGATACAAAAGTTTGCATCAAAATCACAGTGGAGCATTTTTTTATTATTGTTTTTCTGTGTACGCTCATTTTGTGACTTTCCAGCGTAAACATACAAACTCAGAACCCACACTCGTTCCGTCTGAGCTGTGGAAATCCAGTATTTACAGGTCTGAGAGTCTGGGTTTGCGTGTTATGAGCTAACAGAGGAAATTAAAGTTATTTCCTGAGTGAGAACGAGTTTTTGAGGAACCGTTGTTTACAACGGATCAGAGTTTCGTCCGAAACCCCAGCAGGTCTGAACCAGATTCAGTTCAGCTGCAGCTCCTGCTTGTTGCTGTGGAGCTTCTCATCTGGTTTATCAACAGAAAAACAACAGAGCGGGGAAGGAATCATAAAAACATCAGTCCTGGTGCCGTTTGGGGGGGGGGCTTTGACCTTGTGGTTACAGGATCATTCTGCCTCAAACCTTAAACTCAAACAGAGTTGTGTAAAACCAAGCGTGTGTTCAATGACCCACGGTGAACTCTGCGTGCAGCTTGTGCGTGTTGTTGACGATGTCGCGGAGCTGCTGCCTTGTCAGCGGCCGGCCGGCGGATGACAGGTACTCCCTCGCCACCGACTCCCGGGGGGTCACCACAGCGACGCTGAGGGGCTCCACGGAGCCCAGGGCCGACATGTCCAGCACCAGGGAGACATTGGAGCCACGTCTTTTTTTTTGGGGGGGGGGGGGTGCAGAGAGTAGAGAAGAAGAACAACTATGTCAGAACTGAACAAGCCAGAAAGTTCCTCCTCCTTGCTGACCTGTAGGTTGAGGCTATAACGCGTTCGACTGTCAGTCGCCTTCACGAGTGCAGTTCATCTGTCTCTACCAGACGCAGCGACACAAACATTAAACGAACTGTCTTCCTGCTCCAATCAAACCCTGTCTCTCAACAGCCATCGGACAGCGTCCGTCCTGGACAACGGGCGGTTTCAAATCCCCCGCGACAACCTCCAAACCCTGCGGTGTCTTTTACGACCACCTGTGGCAATCTGGCCACGACAACCGCTTTTCTAAATGCTGCTTTCAAACTGACTGTGTGGTGTTTTTGTTGTGAGTCAAGTATGAAACATGCTCAGCGTTTACATGTTTGGTTTAATTTGTGAGAACCAAGTTGGTTGTTACCTTTGTTCCCTGTTTAAAAAAATACACCATGTTTGGGGAATTTTATATAAGAAGTTTATATAAGGAGTCCATATATCAAGAAGTAGACTTAATATAAACATCTTCTAGACCGTTTTTATAAACATTTGTCATTAACAGAGCTCTTGTCATTGACTCAGAACGTACGCAGTCCCGCCCGGCGCCAAATTCCACGGCAACGAGAGTTTCACCCTCTGTGCTGATATTTGTGATCACAGCGATAATGGGTCGCTCTGCATCTACATATTTTTTGACTCATGGTGGTTGATTTCAGCCAACGATTGGGGGGGGGGGGTCCCCAGTGGCTGTTGGGGTCACTTCAATCTCACTTTTAGGCCTCATACAGAAGAACAGAAGCTCAGACAGAACCAAACGGATGAGTCTTTAGAATCTAATTTCACGTAGCTTGAACCAAACCCTCTTTGTTTCCGTCTCCGCTGATCCAACGACCCATCGTTGGCTGTTCGACTGTAACGGTTCTCCTTTTCCTTACAAGACTACTGACCGATAAACGTGTTATGTCATCCTGAGTTGCTGGTGGGAAAAATTTAAAGAGTTTCCTTTTAGAGAGGGTCCAAGGTTACGGCTGCAATCACAAGGGTTGTAGAACAGCGACTTTTTTATTCTGGGTACATTATTTTTGGCCTTGTGCATGTAAGGGGGGGGGGGGTTAAGGTGTTAGTATTCAACCACACCTGCTCCAGTTGAGAAAAATAACTTGGAGCAACATTTCCAAACTACACACCCACCAACACAATTGTGTAGTTTTTGGCTTTTCAAAGTAAAAGCATCTCCTGTTGACAGTGTGGCTGACATGGGACAAAATAGTGAAGACAACTGGTTTAAAGCGACAAATTTTGCATCTTATTCCGTGAGGATAAAACTCATCAGGACGTTTTTAATGCAAATTTCTGTTGCACAAGGGAGAAAAAAAAACCTGAAGTGATTACAGAGTCATGGCTGATGTCCTTTTTGTTTTCACAGTGAGATGTCGGGACCAGTGAAGACGAGGTGTGCTTTGATGGTTGGGGGGGGGGTAAGGAGGTGTAGGTGGATAGTCGTCTAGCTACGTGTTGACCAGTTTCCTGTCAAGGATGCCGTTTGTTCCTATTCTTCTGATTGCTGATTGGCTGCTGTCCAGAGTGGGCCACAGACACAGACACACACACACACACCCCCCCCCCCCAAGAAAAACATCCTGTTCTCACCCTGAGCCTGAAATCATCCTCCCTCCTTTACCTTAAGAAACAGATTGTTCCCCACACTCTGACCCCCCCCCCCCAGCCCTCACTGATGTAACCAGAACAAAATGGCCTCCGATGTCCGAGCCCACGGACGCCGCGCTGCTAACGGAAGAGTCACGAGATGTAGATAAAGGCCAAAGTGCTCCATGCCGAGCCCAGCTCCAGATAAAGGTGTTTTCTTTTTACTTATGAAACTACTTAAGAGGGAAATGGTTCAGAGTTTGGCCATGGCTCAACACCAACCGAACAGGAACACGGTCGACCGGTTCCGCCGAGGAAAAAAAACAAAAACAAAAAAAAAACGAGTTCGGGCTCGTTCACCCGACAGAATCCAAGTTTCTCATGGGTGAACTTGGCCTTAAAACCCGTGTAAAAGAAAACGGTGACTGGTGAGACTTCAGATCCGAATGCATTTAATCTGATGAGCATCGTTCTGTTTTGACGATGACGGAGAAGGTTGCATCTGAGCAGGTTCAGATTTATTTATTCAGGAACCCAGGGAGAGACAAATGAGAACAGGCCACATAAACACAAGATCACAACAACAAGATCTATTCGCTAGAAACATAAACATCACACGCACACAGAAATGTTAATCAGGGATATAAGCAAGTGAAGCTTTAACTTCTTTAAATACACCGACACAACTAGGACCAGGGGTTCTGGCCTTGCTGGTCCTGCTCGGTCTGTACTGGACTCTGTCTTCACAAGACCTGACCCAGTTCTACACTGTCTGAAAGCTCCAGGTCTCCTGATTCAGTCTGTGCAGAGCATGTTGTCCCTCCTCGTCTTTTTTGGTTCGTCAGCAAAGAGACACTAAGAACTCGTCGCCGTTTCATGCACAAGGCTCTGACGAACAAAATGCACTGAAGCTCTAGTCCAGTAAACGCGTTGTCATGGAGACAAAGTCCGAAAACTTGAGTAGTTTTGTTCAAAACCGATTGGTTTCTTGATCGATCAAGACCAGCGTCGAGACATTAAATCAGAGGAGCTGAAGAACGGAAACATTTTTATCTTAGGTGGATTATTTTCAGGGCTTCTGCAGAAAAATGTCGGTTTCTGGAAACAGGTCAAAGATCCTCAGAGGAACAAGTGTCTCTAACTTCAGTCCTTCCCCAGGTCACAGTTCACCTGATGGACTGCTAGAGGACAATCTCTCCTGGGATCTGGCGTCGTGGTTTTTAGCCCTGAACTCTGATAAGGACATCAAATATCTCGGCGGCGGCTCGTGCAGAGGCATCAGAGTTGGTCAGGTTCAGGGTTTTCCTTTCATTTGTGAAGCACCTGTGTCTAAATCCTGGGTAAATAAAACCCAGATCATTTACGTGGTTGGATTCCACTAAAGGTTAGTACAAATAACTTTTTTGTAATTTTTCAGTTTAAGGTCACGAAGTGACAGTGGGGTCTGTTTACAGTGGATGATCCTTTAATCAGCCTCCTCCTAGACCCTCTTTCCTCTTCACTTTGGACCCAATCACTTAATTTCACGGTGTAATCAGGAACCGGTTCCTTATCTCCAACTGACACACGGGTGGCTCATTAGAGGGGTCAGAGTTCGGGGGCATGCGAGTCTTGCTCAAAGGCACCTTGACAGTCACTGGGGCTTCACGGTAGGAACAGTCCTGATTAGTTGGAACGAATCAGACAGACGTATGGACGGAAAAGAAAAAAATATATGAAATGTTGGAAAATACTAACATTACCTAGTGATTCAAGTTTGGGATAATAAATCAAACTTATGACATTCACAAAGGCGAAATTGAGCAAAAATTGAGAAAATAAAAAAAAAAAAAAAATCAGAGTATAAGTCAGATTTTCTAAATCTAGTGAATTAAGTCAATGACAAAGCTAAATTTATGAGATATTGAGGGAAAGTTATGAAATCAGAGATTTAGTAAATCAAACTTATGTTCTATGTTAAAAAATTACAAGACAAAGTCAAATTATGTGATCACCTATATCAAAATTTGTAGATTTACCAAGAGAAAATTATGAATTTCGACGTATCAATTTTATTTAAATATACTTTAATAAATATCTGATTTTTTAACGGATTTTCCAGGAGAAATTTATGAGATTCGGACTCAAAAGATTGACATTTATCTCATCTTTCAGATTTAAATGGCCAAAATTATGAGATTACTTTAATTTATGAGAAACTAATTCAAACCAATTCATTTGAAATTACAAAATCAAAATTTAGATATTGGGAAAAACGGTCAGTAAATTATTTTAACTTCCACATCGACCAAAGAGATAGGTAACTTGGACAATTTATAAACTTCCAAAATTAAAGTTGATTTTTATCATAATCTGAGATTTAACTGAGACCAATTAGTCGGTGTCAACAGTAGAAATTAGTGTATAAACTAAACTGATATTCATTGGAAAACTCTCAGCTTTGATCGAGAGTCCATATGATTAATAGGCTGGAACGTGCAGAAACATGGGAAAGGTCCTTTAAACGGACGTGAGGTCAGTCTTAGGGGCACCAGGGGTCATGTGCCCACTTGGACTGAGTCTAATGTAAATTTCTCCTGACACAACGGGGACACGCAGGAAATGGACACAATACAACATAAAGGAAATGTCTCCTGCATATAAACAGCAGCCGGTGGACACGTACAGGCAGCCATGATAGATGGTATACAACCCACACACACACACAATTTAAGCCTCCTTGTTGGCGTGTATGCAGTTCAACACCTGAAAGCACCAACAATCACAGGTTGGAGACAACTTTACTCTGGAAACAAGAACACGCACGTGCGCACACACACACACACACACACACACACACACACACACACACACACACACACACACACACACATGTCCTTCCGTTGCTCATTAGGTGTGTGTCTGTCCAGATGTTACAAAACTTGTTGACTGTTATTTCAAAAGACAGAGTGTTTGATGGGAACCAGCACGAAGTCCCAGTAAAGGTCTTCACAGGTCACAGGATTCGAACCAGACCTGGGAAAAACGAGATCCAGGGCAAAAAGTAGCAGACCCAAACAGAACCGAACACGCAGAGAACCGCATTGCACAATACACACACCACAAAGCTCAGAGAATGGTCACACAGCTGGATCGTCAGCTCTCTGACGGAGACCTGCACTGATGCAAAAGGGCCCCTTCAGACCGGGAGATCACCCAGACTGAGACTGTTTCGGGTCCCGGGTCTTGTTTAACTAAAAAGCCAAGTTAACTTTCAATTCAAACTTTCAAACCAACACAGATGAATGGAGACTCGATCTGCTGATGAAGACCATGTGATACAATCAAAAGCTCCAGAACAAACTGGTAAGTGCGCAAACTATGGGGATTGTTTACACAACACAGATACTGAATACAAAACATATATTTTTTAATTTGTTATAAATTTCAATGGGGTTTTGAATGAGATTCTTTGACTCCTGGAACAGAACCTGGAAGTTCTGGTTCCGCTCTGGCTCGGTTGCTGGTTTTTTAGCCTCACCTCTCTTGCAGGCCTGCAGCAGGTTTCATCCTGAAGGGGGAGGGACAAGGCTTTAGTTCGTTAGTGGCTGTCACCGGGGCAACGCCGTTGAGGGGGGTGTGGTTGTTGCTGTTGACGACAGGGACCGGGGCGGGGCTAGGAGGAGAAGAGCAATCAAGAATGTGGGGTTTTTTGTTTTGTTTTTTTTTTTATTTCAACTGGGGGATTTTTGGACAACAAACTTACCTGGGCAGAGGACTGACAGGTGGAGCGAGGCGGCGGCAGGCTGTGATTGGCTGCTGCTGGGGAGTGGGCGTGGCTACAGCTGGTGGGAGCTCAGCTTGGACCATGCTTCCTGACGTCACTACCTGGAGACAACGACGATGCATTAACGAGCTACAATATGTTTTTTAAACTTTAATGGTCAAACGGTTGTTTTTGTGTCAGGTGCCAACCTTGGTGCCCTTTGACCTCTGGGCAGAGTCTGGAGGAATTGTCGGGGTTAGGTGGAGGTCAGGGGGCGGAGCTTTCAGCTGTCTCTCAGAAACCTGAACCTTCTCCTTGAGTCGGTACAAAACCTTCGAGATCGGAACGGGAAGAAGCAGAAAACCGAGTTCAAGACTGAAAAAGGGGAAATCCAGCAAGTAGCCACATAAGCCTTACTAACAGGGCTAGAAACACAATATTAACATTCACTTACCAATTCTGAATCATTTCTAATTTCTTTTTAAGTGAATAAGTTACAAATAACAGATGAAAGATCAGTTCAGAGCTGTGTTTAAAATCCTGTTTTTTATTGGCAGTTACTAAATTAATCAATATTAATGAAGCCGAATTAATGTCGTTGACCTGTAGTTCCAACCTGAACATGAGCTGAAATGTCGATTATTGATTGATTGATGGCTTTGACAATGAGAATTAAAAGCTGGAGCAGAGTGACTCAATTTTTCAAAAACTCCTTGATCCAGATCCTGGAGCTTCTGAACCAGTACACTGAGCTCGATGAGCTATCAGGGACCAGGAACCGAATCCAAAACAGACCCAACTACCAGAACCTGAATCTGATTTAAGTTCCCTGATCACTTATCTTTAAAAATCAGACCAGATATTCTTGATCAGAACAATTTCTCTTCACTGTGTCTATATTTCAGACCCAGAAGGATAAGGGGCAGCAGATAGAAACAGCTGACCCGCAAGAGAAGAGAAAACTGTAGATAAAAGAGGGAAAAAAAAGGTGTGAAACTCGGTTCTGTCCAACCGTCTGGTTCCAAGACACAGGACACGTTGCATATCATGTGGTCGGATCCATCAGGGCTGGGTTCTGTGTAAAACTGCTCCCTCATGTGGATTAAAAGCTGCACTACACCTGGACTCAAGAAAAACATTTCTCATTGTTTCTATATACTGTGTATTTATTCGTAGTATAATTTTTCTTTGAATTTATTCTTTAATTGGTGATATTCATTCCTTAATATTTATTATTTTAACTGTCTAATATTTATCCCATTCTTTAATTTGTTTGTTTTATTGCAGTTCACTATTTTATGTTCTTTGCATGTCCCTACTTTCTCTCCCTTCACACAGCATGTTATTTAGAATATCTGACTCTGTAATATGCACTTTTTTGGTTAGACACCTCTGTTTTTCATCTTTTTCCATGTGTAACCTGCAGTTTCAGGTGTTTAAAGACATGGACACGATGACCTTTGACCTCTGACACAAATTGGCTAATGGCTGTTGGCCGTCTCAGCCAATCAGAGCGGCCGAGGCAGAAGGTTTAGTGGCCTGTTGCATGATCGGTGATTATATTGATCTGTTGTGTGCTCTTTAACTTCCTTCTCTGTGGGCACATCCTTGGTGCACAGACTTTGTGGGCGTCGCCAAAGCTCACTCGCTGTTTTGGCTCATGCCTGTGGAGCAGGAGCGGCTGAGGTGGAGTGTAGATCCGAGGGTGCAGCGACTGGGAAATACACTCTGATCCAATCACATCACTGGTCTCAGGAATATACCCAACAGGCAAGGTTTGCTTGTTCCACCGCCACGAATATAAAGTCCCGTCATCGCGGGTCAAGTTTCGTTTGAGCTAAACGTAGATTCAGATTTGGATGGTGAAGGTCCCCGCAAGTATCATTATTATTAAAACAAGTGTTCCTGTGTGTGCAACACTGCATTTTACCATCAAGCAGGTGATGACAATGACGAAGACGGTGAGGAAGAGGACGACGGCGTAGAAACCTTCCCTGCTCCACACGTGATCCCTCTGCTCGCCCTGCAGGACGTTTTTCTACAGAGAGAAGGAGGAAGATAGGTCGTGAGTTATCTAGATCCGGTTCCCGATGGTCACCGTTCTACCTGTGTTGAGATACAAAAGTTCTCAGTATCACACGCTGTCATGATTTAATACAATATTTAATATACATCGTCGACTAACACACATCCAGCTGTTTCGACAGAGCACAGCTGCCCTTTTCTGGATTAATCGATTAGTTGTTAGATCTTTAAAGTTCCTGAACTTTTCTTCAAATTTCTTTGTTCGACCAGGTTCTTTGAATGTTAATCTACACAGCCATCACATTCTCTCCACAACGGAGATGAATCATTGATCACAAAGTTTGTGCCAACGCGTTGCACATGCAGGTTGCTTTGCCTTCATCTTCTGTTCAGTTTTATCCCAGACCATGTCCATGGGGTTCAGGTCTGGGGACCGTGCCGATCTGGTTCTGTTCTAAAGTTCTTGGTCTCTCTCCTGCTCTAGCATGAAACCCTGACCAACCACCCGTCATCCTCTGTTCCTGTTCCTGGTCTTTTTCTGTCCCTTCTGACAATAACAAAGTTCTACTTCCTGCAGGACTGATGATTCATCAGAGGTAGTAGTAGTAGTAACACACTTTGTCCCAACACCGAGGGTTTGTAATTCAAGAAAAGTTGGGAAACTGTAGAAATAATTTGCATCAATGTTCAAAGCTTCATTTGCTTCCACTACTAGATGAAAAAGAAAACTGAATCAGTATCTAATCCCTGAAAAATATCTTGTTTTCTATTACATTTACAGGATTTCTCAGTTTTTGGCAACAAACTTTCACAGGAATTTTTACCAGCAGCATGTGCGTGTGTGTGTCTGTGTGCATAGCAAAGCAGATCAATTAGCACTAATCCCATATCAAACCAAACGAGGCTGATCGTTTTCGAATGTATGCCAGATGATTACTGAAATGAAATGAAATCCGGTTTCTTTACATTGACGGCTGATGTTCGCAGAGAAGCACTGGCACTTCTTTATGCCCCATTAGTTGATGGAGGACGAATTAACTAGGATTTTTGTTTGTTTTGTTTTGTTTTCACTACTCCTGCTTTGGAGCAAACAGACAAACCTGATTTGTTTCTCTCTGCTCCTCGCTCATATTTACAGAGAGTTACGTGATTTATCACCGTAACATTATTAGAGAAGAGCTGTCACATCTCTCACTGCCGGGAGTGAGAGTAATAATATTAATATAATCTATAAAGCTGCTCTGTTCTTCCTCAGGCTGATCGATGGCACTTTAATACTTCCATTAAACTTTTAGCAGCAGCACTCTGCTCTCTAATAATCCCAATCCATCCTCTCCAGCCGTCTGTCTCCATGGGGACTAACGAGGCTGCTTAACGAGCCGCGGTTGCCTTGGAAACGGAACAGCAGGCACATTAACACGTCACAAACACACACCTCAGTTGAAACCTCAGTGATGCCAAAGTGTCCCAGGTGGCGGTGAAGGACCCTGACGTTCAGTGATTGGATGACCTCTTCGGCAGGGCGGGGCTCGGAGATCCCCAGCCTATCAGAGGAAACGAAGAGCTCGATGCCATTCTTCTTCTCCTGTAAGAGCCGTCGGTCGGTCAGTCAAACAGCCAAACAATCGATTAATCAATGAGCATAGTGAGATTTGATCTGAACGGCGCACGTCTCACATTCAGCCGGTTGATGTGAACGTGTCCTGCAGGAACGCCAAGCGCTGCCGCCACACCATCCCGAAACCACCGAAGAAGACTGACGTTCAGTCTCCGCACATCCACAGCCAGGTACTGAGGGGGAAGGGGGGGGGGCAGGGAGAAGGGAGAGGGAGTCAGGTTTCATCCACGTTCAGTGAAAATTTTAACTGATTTTATGTGATTTATTGCTCGTTCCCATTCACTCCTGTCACATGAACACAAGCCAATTTTTTTTTTTTTTTTTTTTGAGGAAGTTCCCAGCCTCATCATCATCATCGCTCCACACTGGTCTGATGGTTTTTTATCTCTTCATCAACATCAAATTGGAAGCAGCTGGCTAGAGATGGCTGTGATGATATTGTGACTAAGTTTAGCCTGTTTTCTTTTTCATCACTATTTTTTATGTTATTTGTGTTTGCATGTATTCGACTTACGTCCAGTCGAATCCAGGTCTTCAACAGGAAACGTTCACTTTCAGACAGAAAAATGATGATGCAGTTTTTCAGTCTTTTTTTTTTTCGAATATTAATCGAATATTAAGGTTCAGATGACAATGTCAGACTTACATCATATAACCTCGATTTCTTTGTTTTATATTTTAACGTTTACACAATCTTTAAATTTTGAAGTTTCAGAAACATTAAATCATCAGTGTTTCGTTTCCTCGCTTCATCATGAACAAACTTCTGTCTGCAGCCTCATCATCACAACATCATCCCTCCATCTCCCGCTCTGATATTTCATCCCTCTCTCTTCTACCCCCCCCCGCTTGTTTGGCTCCTCTGGTTTTCCCAACAGTCTCTCAGCTTTCAGCAAACGTGATATGGGAGGCAGGTGAAACACACACACACACACACACACTAATGAGTCATCCTGGATTTTACCGTAATCAGTTTCTGAGTGTGTGTGCACGTTTGTGTGTGGGTGTGCAGGCGGTTGTTTGCTAATGGCTAAGACAACAACATGTTCTTTTGCCACTTAATTCAATATCAGGAACAATAACCACAGCCAGACAGGCTCTCACACACTCACACAAAAACACAAACGCGATGTTATCAGCCTGCGTCTGGTTGCAGCTTGTTCTGTTATTTTCTCCATCTCAAACTGGAAATAAAGCAACTAACAATTTCATTATCGACTGATATTTCAGGTATTTTGTAAATTTAATAATTTAGAATTTTGATCTATAAAGTCAAAAATCCAAAGATCATTGAGTAAAATTGAAAATATTCACATTTAGAAACTGAAAAAGGTAATTTTTTTGCCATTTTTGTCAAAAGAAAAAAAAAAGATCAGATGTTTGAGTATCGGAACTGTTGCCAACTGATATTCTGTCAATAAACCGATCGATTTATCAACTCATTTTTTCTGCCCTAACCTGCAGTAAACCACTATAGAGCTGAAACAATCAGTCGATTAACTGATTAGTTGACTGATGGAAAAATAAATCAGCAGGCATTTTAATAGTCAACTGACGGTTTAAAGCAAAATTAGCAGATTTCTCCGCTTCCAGCCTCTTTATTGAGAAGATTTACTGATTTTCTTTTCCATATTTCACAATAAACAAAATATTTTTGGGTTTTTGGAAAAGAGGATATTTGAAGATGTCACGTTCAGCTCTGTAGAGTTGCGAAGGGAATTTTTTTTAAAGTTTTTAATTTAAACGGCTAAATCGATCAATGGAAAAAAAATCGTCAGATTAATGGATAATGAAAATAATCATTAGCTGCAGCCCTAGATGGATACACAAACAAAAAAAAAAAAAACTAACAAACAGAGGAAGACAAGACAAATAAACTGTCAAATAAATAAAAACTTGCAACTAATGATGTTTAAGCAGTACGACAAACTGACAAGCGCAAAAACCAGACGAGTAAACAACTGCAGCTACAAATAAAAACGGAATAAAATCCTGAATAACCTGACACTTAACCTCTAAAACAAACAATCAACCTTACCAAGTAAACATGTAAACATTGTCGATCCTCCCCGTCAACCACAGGAAGCTTTTCACTCAATGAACACAGACACAGGGAGCGACAGACGGCCTGTCAGTCAGAGCTCAGGGACCTCTCGCTCCATTTCCTGATCTAGTCATGTCCCGATCTCTGATTGGCTTAGAGGGGGATGGCGCTCAACCTGCCACCTGATTGGCCGTTGTCCAGGTAATGCCATTATCCTGCTGTGCTTCCTGTCAGGATCAGGTGCTATTTTTGTCAGACAGACACCCACACAAAACACACAGAGGGTAATAACCACTAATTAGCTGATAACCCTGGGGGCAGTAGGGGAGAATCCAATTTGGACCAATCAGATATCAGATGAAGGGGGTAAGAAGGCGGGGCTATGTGAAGAGAAGGGGGGAATCACCAAAATAAAAGTGAAGTATTGATTCTTTTTTTTTTTTTTTAATGCAAAGATGCATCTTCCTTTTGTATTTTGCATCAAGTGTATTCTTTTTTAAATCAGAGCTGCAGTGATAAGGTGGTTAATCAGTCAAACAGCTGACGGACAGATAATCAATTGGCAACTGTTTTGATAATCGGTTCATCTTTTCATTAGATTTAAACCACTGAGGAGCAGACTGAGTAATCCTGTCTGAATGGAGCCTCAGTGCCTATTTATAATAATAAGCGATGGATTTGATTTTAAACGTTCCTCATGTAACACGAGGACATTTCATTATTTTGGCAGTGATGAGCCTCCATATTTAATGATCCTTAGATAACAATATTTGAACGGGTCTTTTTAATCCCGAGTCCTTGCTTGAAGGGGAAGAAAAAGATTTATAATGTTTGGTTTAATATAGAACTTTCATTTTGACATGGCGAATGTTGGTAACAACATCGTCAGAAAGCACAGATGTAAAAAAATATGTACACTGTCATTTTTGTGTTCAGATCCGACGACTGAACATCCTCTCCGAGCTGTCGGCTCTGCCTCCACTTGTCATTTAATATTCTATTCTTTCCAAAGGTTTTACCTTGAATCTTTTCCTCTGATTTTTGACTTCACGTCTTTAATAAAATATAAATAAATCAATTGCCTTTACTGATCAAATTTTAGTTTTGTCACGTGCGCTAAATTAACACTGCCATGCAAACAGTGCCATGGGAGCCACATCAGTGTGGATGTCAGTGAAACCGGTCGATGCTGCACGTTTTCCTGGATCAGCAGCACAGAAGAATCTATATGCCTGTGCATCAGCCTGAATGGTGAAGTGGTTGTAGAGCCTCTTTTTTTTGTGCAGAGTGCCGGTTGTGCAGAGCGCCGACGGGAAAAACGTGAGCGGCACGTGCTACATCCAACTCAATGAGATCATACAGAGACACACTCACAGCTGAATGAGCGGGTTGACGTGAGGTTAGATTATTCACGCTTGTGTTACTTCCTTTGAGGGGGGAAAAAAAAAAAATGGAGCAGGCTGTAATCTGACATTAACCCCTCTCCTTTCTACCGTTTTCCCTCATCTTTTTATGGCCGACAGTGGAAAATATTACTAAAATTATATTGCTTTCATATTACAAGAGATTGTTTTCATTGCAGATTAATTTCTTGATTTATCTATTTATTTGGGCTGTTAAAAAAAAAGAAAAAAGCTCATCAGTTTCCTAAAGCTCAGGGTGCAGCAGGTGACCAGTGGTTTAAAAAAAATAAATAACTTTTTCTGTTTGTAGTTATATATGATTGAAAGAAACAGGAAAATATTCTTATTTAAGCTAAAACCAGAGAATTTTAAATTTTTTAATCTTAAAAAAATAATCATTTGATGATCAAATAGTTGCAGTTTAATGGCTGAACATCAATGTATTTCAAGGAAAGTCAGGAAAAATATGTCCTTGAAATGCAGGAAAAACTGAATTTATACAGAACACACATGAAGCTGTGTTTTTTTTTTTAAGTAAACTGAGCTAGTAAACACACACAAACAGTCCTTGATAAATCATGTTTCTCTCTGTGGGTTTCAAGTGGCGTCAAAGTTCCCTCCACTAGCAGATGTAACACACACCGCTGGTATCAGTCAGTTAATACTGTAACACACACACACACACACACACACACACACACACACACACACACACACACACAAGCACGCTAGTAACTTGTGTGTGGGCTGAGATTTGAACTTGAACCCACCTGCTGTGATTTAATGACTCAACATTTGTTTCTGTTCGTCTTTCTTTGAAAAACAATTCCAGATTTGCTGAAAAGCTGAAAAAATTTAAAGCCTCAATTGAGCAAAACCTGCCAATTCCTTTACATTTTGTATGAGAATAAAGAGGGTGGTAAGAAGTACAAATCTGTGACAGGGATTTTAAAGGTTGTCAGTTTCACAAAAACCATCAAACAGTTGAGTAAAACTGAGGAAAAAAGGCAGATATTCACAGGAAAACTAGAAAATGTGAAAGGAGTTGGTAGAAGGAAAAGCAGAGGTGAAGAAAAAACATACAAAAAAAAAAACCCTTTATGACTCCACAGTGAGTAAAGAACGTTCTCCAGAGCGTAGGCAGACATGTTTCACACTTCAGAACCGGAACCTCAGAGGATTCAGCACAGGATAAAACTACTGTTAAACCTCAGAAGTCCCGGATGCGGTTTTCAAAAAACACAGACAGAAACAGATGGTGACGATTTCACTACTGATCAAAGCAACAGGACGAATGCAGAGGCTCACAGAAGCAAACTGTTTAGATTCAGTTCATTTTTCTTTGCATGAACATAAAACTGTAGAAAGAGGAGAATTATTTCCTCTGATCACTTTGATCACCCCTCTCGCCATCTCCATCCATTGGTGATGTGATTTCACAGCCGCGGCCTGGAGAGACGGGGTCATGTGACCAACCACAAACACGCAGAAAGTCAATTAGCACAGAACCCAGGTTACATAAGGCGACGCTGGGCCCCGCGGAGGTTTTGTCATTGATAAAAGCAGCAGAGGACGGAGACGACTGACTCTTTTTCCTTCTGAGCTGATTCCCAAACTCAAAATATTCAGAACAACCACCTTGGTCTAAGTTCATGTTATTTTCTATGCAACTTCCTCTTTCAAAGTTTTACTCTGGATTCACGCTCTGCCAGGAAGCAAAAATAAACATTAAAACTGAATAAATAAAAATTATAACCAAATTATTTCGTAACACCCCACCCCCCACTGAAACCATCTTCTTATAGCATCGGGAAGTTGTTTCTAAGGTGTCGACAGGCGGTTGCTAGTGCAGCTTCTAGGCTGTTGCCAGGTGACTTCACAAGCTTTGGGTGTGTTGCCATGGCGTCAATATGTGGCTGTCCAGGTGATTCCTAGGCTGCTCCCCAGGTATCATCGGGCCAAATCCAGCCCTGTGATGAATATCATGATTAACAAAGGTGAATTTAGATTTCATATTAATTTTTCGTTGCACCACTGCCGAGTGTGTGTGGGTCTAGTGGAGTGATTGTTTTATTCATCAGGCACTGTGCAGGGTGACCTATATCCCACTGCAAGGACCCCTCTGACCCTGGTTGCTATGACGATCGAACCAGAAAGAAACACAGCAAGAGGCTGAACTGAACAGAAAAGACAGTGAGACAGGAAGACTGCGTCCCTCGTCTGTCTCACGGCTTCCACCGGTGGTTTCTCCAGATTGCCTCCACTCCCACAATGCATCTGCGGTGACATCACCTTCGAGTGCCATGGCAGAGGATTGCAGGGGGGTTGGCGGCGAGACTTCGCGGCTGAGGCACGAAGATTCACAGTTAAAATTAACAGTTTTCTACATTTCTCCTAAAAAAAAAATAAAAGCCCCCGTCAGCTTGTGCTAGGGACACCTTTCTGAATGGACTCTGTTGGTTCCTACCAACACAGGGTTCATTAATTCACCATGTTAGACAGCAGCAACCTCAATGTCTTCATCAGATGTGGGTAACAAAAAAAAAAAAGAGGATTCGTTCACGTCGTCTTTAGAGCCACAGCTAATCATCATTTTCAATTCAATCAAGTTGTCTGACAGGGTTTGTTTTTTTATTAATAAAATGTTTCAAAACAGTAAAAACTGTCCAATAGAATTTCCCAGAGTCCAATGACTAAATCAATCGTTTGATCGTCACAACAGTCGCTGCTTAGTCTTTGTTCTTGTTGTCTTTACCATCAAAAATCTAGAAAATATCAGCAACTTGTAGGAAGAAACCGAAGCAGACATCGAACTGAAGCGTCACCATGACCCCTTGGAAGAGGAGAAGGGAGAAGAAGAGGGGAGACGGGGGGAGTAGGAGGGAGGAGGAGGAGGAGGAAAACCTGGCAAATGCCACAGTGCTGAGCTCCACAACATGATCACAGTGTCAGGAAGGAGAGAGGAGGAACATTTAGGAGGAGGAGGGAGATGGATGGGGAACAGCTAGAGAGGAAATGAAGAAAAGAAACCGATTAAGAGGAGCTTCGATCAGGACGAGGAGCTGCATTAACATCTGTGGGGTTTTCTGACAGTGGAGGGAAAATGGAGCTTCTGGTCTGTTCCTCTCTGTCAGTCGGCGTCCATTTTTATCCAGGACGCCCCCCCCCCATCTCAGTGCATCTCTATCTCTCTCTACCACCTATCTCCGTCTCCCTCATTAACAACCAGTCTGTACCTGTCTCTATGTCTCAATGTCACTCTGAAGGTCGCTACTGTTTATCTAGGAGTTGCGTAACAGCCCATTGTGGTAGTGGGTCTCTCACACACACACACACACACACACACACACACACACACGATAAGTGTTTCCATGGCAACAAAGAGCGCAGCATCTTCCCTCCAGCGCCGTAGTTACAGGAGTATGCTGCTCCTCATCCATCATTCACCTGCCGTCTGTTTGCGCCAACCTCTGACCTCCCCAGTATGAGCCACCTATAACCTCAGAGAGGGGGGAGGACGGGGAGGTGACCCTCGTTTATCAAACAAACAATCATATTAGCGAAGCCAAGGTGGGAACTGCTGAAGCTGCTACTGCAGCCTCCAGAAACTTCTAATCCGCAGCCCTCAACCGCTGGAATCCAGCCGGTTGTTTTGGTTTTTTTTACTGATGACAATAAAACAAATATAAATAAGATCTTATCCAGCCACAGACAATGTTACACAGCGTCTGAAAAGCCAGACTCATTCTCAATGACCTCAGACATGACTCCATCTCCTCAACAACAACAAAGCTGAAATGCATCCATGACCGACAGCTGAAATGTAATAAAATCAAATCTTTTCTGGAAGATCAGCGGTAAGAAACAGCTCAGAGACGCATCCTGACTGGTTGACATTTTGCTGATGATGTCTGTTCACATGGAAAACAACAAGTTCTGAAACAAAAATGCAAAACCTCCAGATTAAGTATCATTTAAAAAGGGACACAGCCGATCATGGAACTGATGGCTGAACCTGCTCATCCTCCTAAGGCCCAGAGCACCGAGACATCCAGGTGTTTCCGATCCACTTGTACACTGGGAAACTTCCAGATTAATCACCAGAATAAACTGGTTGTTTCCCCAAAATAATCTGGGCCAATAAGGGAGTTGACAGGAAGCTCAGCCCACATCAACGACAACATTTACAAAGCCAACACTAACTGAGTGCCTCCTGCTTCTCTGCCTTCTCACCCAATCGGGGAGCGAATTACTCACCACGGTAACCAGGTGCTGCGCAGCCACGGCGGCGTGCTCCGGTTGCACCTCCCGATGTGGCTGTGCCAGCAGGTCAGGGGCTCGCCGGCCACCGGGCTCCCGATGGAACCAGGATCCCGGGGGGGCAGTCGGCATCGCTCTGGCCAACCCAGCAGGGTTCTGGCTCTGATGATGGTGATGGTGGTGGTGGTGGGGATGAGGATGGGGTCGATGATGGAGGAGGTGGGGGAGGCGGGACTCGTCCACATCATGCGGAGGTTGCGGAGGCGGGGGGAGGCGGCCGGATCGGCGAGAAGGGAACAGATGGAGCTCGTGGTCACCAGAGGACGACTCTGAGGACAGGAGGAGATCATGAAAAATTAAAAAGACGGAGAAATGTGTCTGTGTCGTTTGAAAAACTGAGTTTGTCTCAAAATGCAAAAACATTTCATGATTCCATCTTTTCGAATGTTTACAATTTTGCAGCTTCTGCTTTCAATAACGAACAATTCTGAGGTTTGGTTGTCTGGTTGGACAAAACAAAACACATACACCGTGAAGGTGTCATCCAGAGAACTGGGACAGTTTTTCTCATTCTTCTCTGAAGTTAAACAAACATCAAAAAAAAATTGAGCCGGAGATGAATCCACCATGAAAAGAACCATCAATTAAAGTCCCATATAAAAGAGCTTAATGATGAGCTGCACCAGCTACAATAGTAAAATGCTGCTTTACACGTTAATGCATCAGAAATAATAATCTAATGATGAAATATAATAACAGTCACAGGGGCCATTTCTCTGCAATAAGGGATTTTACTTTTCAAACCTGAGGTACATTTTGCTGATTTTACACACGGACTTTTACTTGTAATGGAGTATTTTTAAAGCCGGATATTAGCAGTTGTTAGTATAGTTACTTGGGCAAAAAGAACCAAGTATTTCTTTGACCACTGTATTTTCTTTAAAGCCAGGATTCATCTTAGTCACAAAAAAAACAAAAAAAAAAAAAAAAAAAAAACTTGGCTGCATTGTCCCCCCAAAAAAATTCAGCAGGAGACAAGGGAAGAAAAAAAAAACAAAAACAAAAAAACAAAACAGGAGGTGCGAGCAGGAGATCCCAGGAGATCCCATCTGTCTGTGGGTCTCTCTGCTGTCACAGCGTCTCCGTCTCAGGACGGAGGCTTTGGTCGGGCCCGGGGGGCTGAGAGGAAAACCCCCTGCGCGCCAACCACACTCAGCCAACCGTAACGAATGTGAACGCTGCATAATTCATTCTCAGTCTTTATATATCCTGAGAGAGGGGAGAGGATTACCTACCAAGTGAAGCACCCCCCCCCCCAAAGGCAGAATCCAGGCTTTGGAGATAGAGCCGTTATCATATCGAGAACTGTGAGGAACCCAATACGGATCAAAGAAAAGACGAACCAGATGGACCAGAACCTCGGACCCGAGCCCAGTCAAGTGTTCGTCAGTTGCAAAGACGACATGGACGTGAAATGTCTCATCTTTCTGTTCGGTAATCTATTATTTAAAAAAAAAAAAAAAAAAAAAAAAACCCTGACAACTGACAGTAACATTTTACTCTAAACATTTACATTTAACATTTTACATTTTGCTCCTATTAAGCTTTTATGTTAGTATTATAAAATAGTTGGAAGCAGATGAGGATGTTTTCTATTGTACTTCATGTATAATTTCTATTAAAAAAAGATTTTATACAATTACAGGTGTGTTTTATACAATATTGTTAATCACTTCCTGTTTTTATATGCAAACCTCCATTCATGGGTGTTAACAGGCACATTAATAAACATTTAATTGGACTATGAACTATAAACCACTATTTCGAGGAATCGGATCGTCAGTCGGCTCTGGTGGAAGTGACGCTCGCACGAAGCCGGGAGACAGACATGCCTCAGCGTCCTCCGACCTCTGTCCACCAGCCCGTCCGTCCGTCGGGACGGGACTGTTTCTCTTGGCAGCACCTGCACCGACAGCCACCGGTCTATGTCTATAAAAGCTGAGACAAATCAGCAAGGATTTCTTCTTTCCTCATTTTATGTATTTTTTTTTTTTTCCTCTGGAAACATTGTCCACAATGACCCTGAAGACAGAAACTCAGGACTCTGCTGATCACGTGACGACCTTCTAGGTTCATTTTGTGGCAAACACAACACAAACTGTGGGGAGTTTAAAAGCTAAACTGGTTAAAGCTGCACAAGGTGTCCCGCTGTTTTTTTTTTTTTTTTTTTTTTTAAATCTCTCACCTGCGGTTAGCAGCTCAAGTGACAACTTTAAGCTCTGATTGGACGTTTCCTGCCCAAATGCAGGCTGGGAGTTGTAGTCAACTCCTTCAAGGTTTTTATGTACAAAAGCTTGTGCATTCGACCCGTTTTATCCCCCTTCAAAGAAACAGTTACTTTCTGTCGTTAAACATTTTCATTGAAACGGGAGACGAGCTCCACCTGTGACTCAGGTAACATTTACTTTAAGAAACAATGAAGGAGGCTTTAACATTCAGAACTAGGGTCACAACTAAAATGTGACCGTCCATTTTTAAAAGGATAGAACATACAGACTAAAGACATGTGAGCTTCCTGTTTGTGAAGAGGAGTTTTGGGGTTTTTTTAAATGGTTGATCCTTAATGAGCTTCAATCCTCATAAGAGGCAGCAGAGCAGGTGTTTCAGTTTAACTAATTTAACCAATTTAACTACATCCCCAGAGGAGGAGGACTGGGTTTGTTCATCTGTGTATGATTTAATGTAGATGTCAAAAAACAGGAAACGTCCATTAAAAGCAAAAACCGGATGAGGGAGGACTTTGATTTAGTGATTCTATGTTTAAAGACATGGCTGTAATTACCCTGAAGGGGGCGCTGCAACTCAAGACCAAGGGTCTGTCATTTAGAAAACACCAGAGGCTCCAGCTTGATTTATCTCATGTCATTTCAGCTCTAGAGCTAAGAAAGAAGAATATGAAAACAAGAAAAAACAAGCAGGACTTCTCTAAAATCCAGCTCCGTCCCTCTGAGAACGTTTGGTTTAAGTTGAGTTTAAATCTTTGATTTTTGGTGACACAAGAGAGAAACCCGTCTGGCGTCCAACAAGTCAGGTTTTACCTCGTCCGAAGCAGCAAGATGACCTGGTCCAAGCAGGAAAAGAGGATGTGACATTTGAGAAACTCCAGATACCAGATACGCAGTTTATTGGCGGTTCTATATTTGGTCCATGTTGCAAACAACTCGACAGAAAAGATGGAAATCTAGATGAAATCCATCAGTTAGTCAATTAGTTGATCGTCGGAAAAATATGATCAGCAACTACTGATAATCAATTTATTATTCAAGTCATTTTTGAAGCAAAAAATGTCCAAAAGAATTTTCTTCCGACAGCCTCTCATATCTCTGGGTTTTAACAAGACATTTGAAGACTTGGCCTTGAACTCTGAGAGACCGAGATGGATATTTTCACCATTTTCTGAGGGTTTAAAGACTAAATCAATGAGACCATAATCAGCACATTGATGACCAATTAATCATTAGTTGAAGTTCTCAGCTGAAATCCAACAATATTTGTAACCTGAATTTTGCAAAGTCATGTCATTGGTTGTTGGGCTTCAAGTCTTAGTTTCATTCAAGAACCTAATTCTTTTTCTTCCTTTTATTAGAAATTAAACAATTTTCAGAGGATGTGGTGCTACAATGTCAATTCAAACAACCAGCTCTGCAATGACACGGCCATGACGATTGGTCTGAAGACTCTGGAGCCGCAACGATTGGTTGGTTAATCAATTAGCCAACTGGCGGAAAATTAATTGGCATCAATTTTGATAAGTGGTTTGATTTTTAATTCATTTTCTGAGAGAAAAAGCTAAAAAAAAAAAAAGATTTGGAGACATTATACAGACCTGAGGTCACTGAGTATCCTGACATTTCCTGCTGTACTTGTGTGTTAACATTATTGATGAGAGGCTTATGTTAGAATAAAATATTTCCTGTTAATTGGGTATTTGGTCTTAAAACCAAATAAATCCACTGAGATTTCTGTTCCTTCAGAACATTTTTTGGCTCCAGTTTGAGAAATTCTTCACACTGAATCCATATTATTTTGTTTTGGTCTGTTGAACCTCTGGGGACAGAATTTATGACATAAAAATGATTGACTTACACTGACACAAGCTATTTTAGGTTTAATTCCTGCACAGAATCGCCACAAGCATTTAGCTGTGTCTCTCTCACACACACACACACACAGAGCATTTTCTCTGGCATCTCTCCACACGGTCTGGTTTCACTACAGAATATATCACAGTGCTGTAATATCCTGTGGAAAACTAAGGTTTCATTGAAAGGATTTCACCCTTTTGTTTCCCTTTAATGACAAATTACCAGATGATGTTTCTGTTATAGTCGCATCATGTCCTTGTGGAAGGTTTGAACCCCCAAAAAATAGGATTTCAAGGGTGCAACAAATATTATTGAAGGCTTAATAACATAAGGTGAACAGATTCCCAGGAAAAGTGATTGAGCTCATTTAGGTTGGAAATTATAACCCGAGCGACACAAACGTGCAGCCCCCACACACAGGCTGAGGTTTCACGAACGTTAATCCGTAAGTCAGAGCGCTGCTCCTCGTCTGAGGCAGCGGGAAACAGACGCTTACCTGCGGCGGGCAGCTGGGTCCATGTCAGACACGAGAGAAGGAACATGGAGAGGATTCCTCCTCCTCCTCCTCCTCCTCTTCTTCTGCCTCGGCTCATTCTTCCTTCTTCGGCGCAGAACTGAGACAAATCAGCTGCGGCTCCTCTCGCCGTGATTGAGCGTTAAGGGGGAACAGCCGGCGCGTTTCCGTCCGAGGCTCCGCGGCATGAGGGAGCCCCAGAGATCCGCGCCACCGCCGGGGCCCCTGCGCCGCTTCCTTCGCCGCCCTGCGGCGCCCTAAAGCGGCCTGGCAGAGGCAGGAAGAGCCGCTCTGCAACAGGAGCAGCTCCGGGGGGTAGCGGAGGTTTTTTCCATCTGAAGTCCGCAGACAGAGGAGAGGTGCGTGGGGATACGCGGTCAGGAGGAGGCTGATGATGATGATGATGATGATGGTGGTGGTGGTGATGTAGAGAGGAAGGGGCGGAGAAAAGGCGTGGTGGAGGGAAGAAGAGGAGGAAGAGGAGAATTAGTCTTTAAAATCTTCAGTAATTAATTTAAAACATTTATTTCGTTCTTTTAATTTTCAGCCAACATTAAATAAGTTGTATTATATTTTTTAGCCATGTTAGTCATTTGCTAGATCTACTGGTAATTAATTCATCAACTAATTATTGATCTATTGCCTTAAAATTTGCTTAAATAATTAAAAATTATACCCACACCCCCATTTTTTTTACATTGAATCACCAACGAGTCAAAAATCTCCACAAAGCGTCGGTGATATTCATGAATTTTAATCATTTTCGAACTCAAATTTTATAAGTAGCAAGCTAATTAGCTAGTATGCTGCGTTCCCTTTCATGTCGGTAAAACCGCAATCACGAGCAGCTCTAATACAAAGACAGTCGGCTCGGATTACTTAATACTAACTTTACGCTACTTTTTGTATCTGGTTTCACCCGAAATCCCAAAGTACGTAACGAAACAGCAAAGAGCTAATTTATGTATTTTGTCTGATGATAAGAGGAGGCAGGTCCTGTTCTTCACATCCTGGCGACGCTCCCTGAACGCAGCACCGTGCAGCCTCACTTTGAATCTTCTCGTTTTCTTTTATTTGTGGTCAATTACTACGTAAATTTAGCTCTCCGAGCTTTAAAAGGTGGTTTAAATGTGGCGGGAAAGACTCACTGTTTGGTTAACGGGTCAAAAGTAGATATAGCCGTGGTTTTAAAATATATATTAAAGGGAGTTTTTTGTGGTGGATAATCCACAGTTCGACTTTTGAGCGCCGGTGCCCGGTGGACTGTTTAAACCTCGTCCAGGAGCTTCCGACGCCTCCCATCCGAAACAGGAAGCTCCTCCAGTCACTTTCACTTCTGACTCACGACCACATCTGTCTCCCTGCCCCGTCCAGACCCAGACCCAGGACCGGGACCGGGACCGGGTACGGGACCGGCAGCATGCGGCGGGTCAGCCCCTGGCTCCGGCGTCTCTTCCTCGCCATCAACGTCTTCTTCGCGGTGAGTAGTTTGATGTCAAAGCGGGGACGAAGGAAAAAGAAGCTGCGTGCATGACGCGGATCGTGGAGCGGGGTCGCCCCCTGCTGGTGAAAGAGACGAGGTGCACGAGTCACAGCCTGGATTTGGACCCTTCCCTTCGTTCATTCATTGATTAATCTGTAATTGATTTATTGCTTTATTAACACGGGTATGATTTGAACCTGTCATGTGACTGCCCCCCCCAGCTGATAAATGGAAGACGTCGCCGCAGCCCCGCCGCGAGGACCCCTGGGAGTTCTCCGGAAAACGAAACTCACCGACCGCTCCGCGCTCGCGGCACTGCTGTGCTGTTTCTGCTCACGTGGCTGATAATCGAATAATCAATCGATCGGTCCTTTAGTCTATGAAGTGTCAGGTGACCGTGAATAGATGGAATTCGTGGGTTATTTCTCAGATGTCTTCACTTTGCCTGTTACTTTCCAACAAAAAGTCAAAACACCTTGTTGCATTTCCTGTTAATTAATTGATCGACTAATTGCTGCAGATCTAAAAACAGGTTCTGACTTTAGAGTTGACATCTTCAAATGTCGAATGAAAGAAAAATTTCATGTTGACTGTTGTGTTTAACAGGGAAAAGCATTAAAAATTCTCATTAAAGAGGTTGGAACCCTGAGAAAATCTGGCATTTTTATAATTGTTTTAGTTGAAATATCAGTGAAACAATTTTCAGAAGAGTTGACAATTCTTTATCCTTTAAACCGACCTGACGAATGAGTAATTGTTTCAGCTTTAGGTGCCCTAAGTGCTCCTCATCCATTCCTGTCATGTTTCAGACCGTGGGCGGGCTCGCCATCGCCGTCTCGCTGGCTTCGCTGTCTCCGTCCCCTGAGGGCCTACCTGAGGTGAGACGAGCACTGCAGCCGAAACATCTGACACACACACATTGGTTCACCGCCTGGCGACGTGCTGAACCGTGTTCACCTCTCTGTCATCCAGTATGAGGCGCAGACGAACGGCCACAACGTCCTCTATGTTGTGGGCTCGGTTACCATGGCGATCGCCATCCTGGGGGCCTACGGAGCCTGGAAGGAGAACCTGCCGGCACTGACAGTGGTGGGCTGAGAAGCGCGGAGAGCCTCGTGTCTCCAGATGTTGGTGATATCGGTCATGAAGTGAAGGGTCGTTTGTTCCTTCAGGGGTCGACAGAAACTTCAGGCCGATTATCTGAAACATTAATTTTCTAATTGGATCATAAATGGGTCATGAAGCTTAAAAACCCTCGTGTGCCTTTATAGATCAGGTCACAATGTTCAGGTTTTTACTGAAAGTGTCAGAAACTGTGTTTATAGAGAAGCTGATTCAGCTGAGCGATCATTGCGGTGGTTTGTGCTACTGTTGTTTACCCCCCCCCCACCCCCCCACCCCCCAAGTGATTTGAATGGGGTGGACAGAATAATGGAACCGCCTTTCAACATAACATGTTTCACTTCAACAGCAGCACAAACCACATCCTCCACAATGATCTGGCAGCTGAATCAGCTTCAGAGGATTTACTGCAGGATGACTGAGCATCTACTTTTTTATTTTCTTTGCATGAACAAAGTCGATTTCTATTGATCACATGAAAAATGATCAGTACCGAGCCTCAGTGTTTAGATGAGCCTCTGTGCCCTGAGGTAGCTTCTCTCCTCTGCAGTTCCTGGTCTGTATGGTGGTCGGATTTATCCTGATGCTGGGAGCCGGAATCCCTGTCGCCGCCGCCCGGCCACAGGTGACAACCCCGGGGTTCTACTATTGGTTTCTATTCTTGGGATCCACTGTGGGTTCTACCGTTGGTTTCTACTACGGGTTCTACTATGAGTTCTACTGTTGGTTTCTATTCTTGGATTCTACCCTGGTTTCCACTGTTGGTTTCTACAAAACAGTTTATCCATTAATTGAAGGCCTCTTAAAGCCAGTGTGTGTGTGTGTGTGTGTGTGTGCGTGTGTGTGTGTGTGTTATTACAGCTGGGGAGTCTGATGGAGGAGCGGTGGCGTTCACTTCTACCACTGGATCAGGCCCCGGACGCCATCAAAAAGTGGGCTGAGGGTCTGCAGTCATCAGTAAGATATACACACACACACACACACACACACACACAGAGAAAGAGGTTATTACAGCATTTCAGCATTTCCAGTACATTTTCACATCAAAATTGTTGTAGAAATCAGAGAGGTTGAGGAGGATGAGAAGGAGGCAGACACACAGAGACATGCTGGAGACTCAGATGCTTAAGTTGTGGTAACTTTTACAGAATTCAGGAGAAGTGACACCAGCATAGCTTCGATGCATGAGAGCAGTGCCGGCATCAAATCTCCTGAATTCAGTAAACGTTACTACATCTTAAGCATCTGAGTCTTCAGCTAGTCTCTGTGTCTGCCTCCTCCTCATCCTCCTCAACTTCTCTGATTTCCACTACAAAAGTAACATTTTTTTCAGAAACATGATTATTTGCTTTTATTTCTGATGATTCACATGAGATGATAAAGACTCTTAAGAATAAATCAAACCTCAGTATGATCTGGCGATGTGTTCAGAGGCTTTTGTGAGTGTTGGGGGGGGGGCTTTAATAACCTCTGCAGTCTGTAGGGGGAACTAGCTCCTCTTCTCCTTCTCCTGTGTTCAGCTGCACTGCTGTGGTCTGTTCGGCTATGAAGACTGGGGGGACAACGTCCCCGACTCCTGCCTCTGCAGCCCGGGGGACGAGCAGGGGGGCTGCCAGACCATCGGCTACAAAGTCAGCATTGACACACGACTGATGTGAAGGCCACAACAACATTTTCTCCTTTATCACACTTATAGTACAAACCTGTATCTCTCTACAATATACTGTTTTTGTTCTTGTTTTGTTTTTATTTTTTTCATCTCACGATAGAAGCCAAACCTCTTGGACGCTAAATGTCCTGGTTCGGTTCCCGTCGCACGATACTAATATTCTTAAGGATAGAAACATAAAAACAGAGGAGACAGTTGATGAACATGATGGAATAAAAGGTTCATGTGATATAAAGAAAGGATGTCAAATATTTGGTCAGCCTCGTAATGTTTTGTTTTTTTTTCACTTAGTTCCTAATTTTAATCATTTCATTTGACAGACAACAGAGAATTTAAAAGCTCCTTTTGTTACATTAAAAAAAGCAAGTAAGGACGTAAAACTTTGTTCATGTAGAACTGAAAGTAGTTCCCAAGGTACAAACAATAACATTGAATGCATATTAAACAAGGATTTTTAAAAGAATAACAACACATCAGGGCAGTAGGCAGCTGTGAAAGTCACCTTTAGAGCCACCATGTTTTGAGATTAGTGTGCTGACAAAAACCAGGAGGGGGACCCATAGTCCAGGAGCCAGGAAACCTGAGTGTCCCTTGAACCTGGTCAGTCTTCAGACATCTCTTAGAGAAGGGATGAAAAAGCCTGATTTAAAAAAAAAAAAGGGAAGAAAAACTTGATTCAGTGAAGGGTCTGAGGCTGAAAGGTTAAAAGAAGGTCTCTCTTGGTTTTCTCCTTCCTCCAGAACTTTATGCAGAACCTGTTCTGGAAGAAGAGGTCCGTCCTCGCTCAGGTCAGTGGAGCAAACCTCACCCGTCAGTTAACCGAAAAAGAGGAAGCAGGTCGGAATGGTTTCACCACCTGCACATAATTGGTTTTTAGAATTTAATTTACATCCTGGTTTTTCCACAAGTTTAGACACTCGTCTATCAGCCCCCCCCCCCCCCCACACACACACACACACACTTTGCTAAAGGGGGATAAGTGTATGTTAAAGGTGAAATTCTCTAACTCTGTGGTATCTTCCCTTGGTTTTATCTGTCCTGAGATGTTCTAGTTTATCTTTGTGCTGCTCAGAGCAGCCAGAGCAAGTTTCGTAGTTCTGTAAACGCCACACCTTAAATTCCTTTCACCCTCACTGCTGTCGGAAACTGACAAAATCAAACCGCTACAGGGGCGTTGATGGGGAAGCGTGTTCTTTCATAATCTCTCTCTCTCTCTCTCTCTCCCTGCCAGCCCTGCTCTCCCCTCATCATGGTCACCGTCAGAACCAACGCCGACATTACGCTGGCCGTTGTCATCACTCTGTGCATTCTGTCAGTGAGTCAAAGCTTTTCTGTCCATGAAAAAATTTCTAGTCGTAGATCGGTCCGGCAGCCAAGACATGTTACTGGACGTGTTGGTGACCCCCCCCCCCCCCCGGACCAACCGCGTGACCCCCATGACCTTTTCCTGTAGTAGAACCGATAACAATAAAAACAATCTAATTGAATGCTTTATATATTGTTTTAACTGACTCAGACAATTTAATTTTATTCTTAACATTTATTCAATCTGCCTCAGTGCAGCCTGAAAATTTTTAAATCCTTGTTCAACCATGTAAATCACTTTAATCTGTTTAAATAAAGTATTATTATTATTATTATTATTATTATTATTATTATTATTATTATTAGAAGAAGATGATCAGTTTCACATCTGTGTCAACTACCAACCGAGCTGTCAGGGCAGAGCTCCGACCCATTTCCTCCACATCAACCTTTTGTGTTTTCCCGCTGCAGCTGCTCGGCCTGGTCCTGTCCTCGCTGCTGATCCACCAGATAGTCAGCGGCAGCGGTGGCGCCAGAGCCCACGCACCATCGCTGGTGCTGGGGGTGTTTCCCGACCAGCCGCCTGCCTACCATCGGCTCTACAACCTGTCAGAGTAGGCAGACCCTGCTTTTCAGAACAAAAGCATCGTGCACACACACAAAAAAATTAAGCTTTTAAATGTTTTTTCCATAGCAGCATGATGCAAAGGTGGACGAAAACAAGCAGGAACCCAAAGCAGGAAGCAGTTGTGAAGGACTGTTGGGGGTCAACACCACATTAGTTACCATAATGTATAGAGCAAGGTTCATCTGAGCAACATGTGCCACCCATGTCACAAGCCCCTTTCACAATCGTAACCACTGTAAGCAGCGCTGTTACTTAGAGTGATGTGACTCGCTGTGTGTTTCTGGGATGAGCAAACCAGGTGTAAACGATCTGCCTCCGCCCGACGTGGACTCACAGTGGCAGTATCTGATACTGCCCCCCCCAATGCTGGGCCCCAGAGTGGCTGGAGGTCATTTTCTTTGCTGTGATAGGCTGAAGCAGCTGTTTGAAAAAGACATTTTTAGAGGGGTCTGTAAAACTCATCAAGAAAAAGTCTGGGGACAGATATCTGAGTGCAGTTATGGTGTTTGCACGACTGGAGCTGATGCTTCTGTTTTTTTTTCTTTTTTGTCTCTTGATGGTAAAAAAATAAAATACTACAAACTCAGATTCTGAGTTGTCCTCTATTGGTTCCAACCACCATCCTCAGATTTACATATTTCACATCTGTTGGTGCGGGGATACGTCTTTAGAACGAACCGGTGCCTGCAGACACGGCGAAACGTCTTCTCCCCTTCGGGCTCTGGGCTTCGGCACGATCTGCCCAAAATGAAAACAACGGAGACGACGTTAAGCAGCCAAGTCTTGGCTCCAACCTGGGCAGGTTTACGTCAGTATAGAAACAACTGACTGGACTGCCGGGGTTCAAAAGTAATTGGACACTTGGCCATTAAATGTTTCTAGGGGCATCTGTGGGCACAGCTGGCAGTTTATTAGGGACACCTCGCTAAAATGGATGCAGTCCAATAGAGCTGAGCCATGATTAAACGTCGAGTTTGCGTTGAAACTGTTTTAAAGCTGCAAATATTTGAAAAGCGTCACTGTCATTCCTTCTACCCCATTTATATTAATCGGGGAGGGGGGCTCAACAGTTTGTTGTTTGTATGTTATGTTAAACAGTTATGGAAGGAGTGTTTACAAAAAAAAAAAAAAAAGAGGAAAAAACAAATAGCCACTTTGTTTTTATCCTAAAGGATCGGTAACAATTAAAATTAGAATCCGGCACTTTGTTTTTTTTTGTTCACGATTTGTCTGCACAAGTTCGTCTCCTTCAAAAACATGGAGCTTCAGTTATTCACATTCCTCTGCAGTGAGTCACAGCAAGGGCAGTCAGCATCTGTTCTACTCCCCCACCACCACACAAAAGACAACTACAAAGAGACACAAAATGACCTCGGAAAGACACATTAACTGCAAAGAGACACAAAACAACTACAAAGAGACAAAAAACAACCACAACAAAACACAAAACAACTACAGAGATGCAAAGTGACCTCGAGGAGACACAAAATTACCACAAAGAAACACAAAAAGACTAAAAAAAAGATGCAAAATTGCCAAAAAGAGACAGAAAATGAGTACAAAGATAAAAATGACCACATTTGGTACAAATCAGCTCAGTAGTGCATTATCATGCATTATCTTTGGTGGAGGCAATAAACCAAAAAAAACACATAGTATGAAATCAGCAAATAAAATCCAAGGCCGAAGGACAAGGAGTTCTACAAAGAGCCATTTTTTCTCTCTCTTGTCCAAACCAGACTTGAACCTGGTCCACTTCCGGCCTTTCTCAGACCGAGCCGGGCGCCTCCGCCGGGCGCCTCCGCTCCCTAAAAGCCGCCGCCCGCCCGGGTCCTCCTCAGTTCAGCCCGCTCCAGTCCGGGACCCGAGGCCGAGACCAAGTCTGTGGAGACCAAGTCTGTGGATTCTTTCCGTTCTGTCGTGGTTGTTGTCGCACTTGCACCTGAACATGTCGCGGGTCAACAGCGGCCTCAAACGGGTCTTCACCGTCTTCAACGTCTTGTTTGCGGTGAGTTTGCGCGTTAAAGGGGAAAAATGGCCCCTGAAAGTCCGCGGCCCTCGGATCTGAGAGGAATTAAAAAGTGCGTAGTTTCAAAATTTCGGGCTCATGTCTAAAGTTTACATTGACGATTTATGTTCAGTTAAATATCAAAATACATTCTAAGTTGGCAGGTGTTCCCTTGGGAACTTTTTTTTTAAAGAGAAAAACACCAATAATTTCTAGTTTTACTGCTATTTTAAACAACAAACAATTTATTCAGTTTCTAGTGGAGCTATGGTGATTAATCTATAACCAGCAGATCAAAAGAAAAATAACCTGCTACTGATTTTGTTTATCGGTTAATTGTTTAAGCAATAATGCCTCAGAATTTTTTTACAGATTATTAAACAGTTAAATGAGATTCTGGAGTTTCTTCCGTCGTATATGACAGTGGGTAAAAGAATGTGTTCTATGTTTTTGGGAAAGTGACTAATTAAAACAGCTGCAGGTGGATTTTCTTTATACAGGCTTTTGGTTGTGACTGTTTTTGCTGATGAGTCTCTGTCTTTTTTCCTCCCTCTTTCTGCTGGTCTCCGATCAGTCTGAAGGAGAAACAACAATTACATTTAACGCTAAACAGCTGTTCTGTCCACAGGAAGCTTCGGTTCAGATGTGGTGTCCTGTTTTTTCTTTAGCACTTTAACTGCCAACATGGAGGCCGGTGGCCACATGGTACATTAGGTTCATCGGGTTAGATTAGTTTAGTTTGCAGCCGGTCAGCGTGGATCTGATCAGACTTTCTTACTCTTTTTGTTTTTTGTTTGTTTCAGATTGTCGGTGGAGTCATCACCGTGCTCACCCTGCTGTCTCACATCTTCACCGGTGTTAATGGAGGAGAAGACGTAAGAGCAAACACTTGTTTGTACTTGGGGATTTAAAAAAAAAAAAAATCTGAACCTTCGCTCATGTCTTCCACTTGCAGCTGGAAGGTCAGTACGCCGCCCTCGTCGCCTTCTACATCATGGGCATCCTCACCACGACGATCGCCACCCTGGGAGCCTACGGGGCCCATAAGGAGAGCAAAGGGGCCCTGATCACGGTGAGCAAGGGGATCGGCCGCACACATCACCGACCTTCAGAAAGAAAAGAAAGGAAGGAGGATGAGAGACGTGTTTGTCGCCATGTCACAGAATCAATAAAATGTTGCATCAAAGAAACCAGGATCACAGAGGGGAAAAATTATCCAGTTATTTTTTGTTTATGTTTTTGGGGTTTTTTAGTATTGCCACAGAGGGCTCACAAGGAAGATAATAAACTGGTTTCACTAGCTTTATTAGTTTTGTTTGGCTGCAAATCAATCATGAAAAAGTAGGAGAAACAGGATGAAAAAGAGGCGACCGGGAAAGGTATATTCTGGGGGTGTTGCTGTGGAATTTTTTATCTTTTAGGAGTTAAGCTTTTGAATTCATGCAGAAATCCCTGACAGTAAAGTAAAGCTCCTCTTTGAGCTCTGAAAGTTTTGAGGAAATTTACATCAGGTCAAAAACTTGGCTTAGGAAAATAAATATAAGTAAATATAAGTATAAATCTAATAATAAATCAAATAAGTGAGCGCAGGTAGTCACGAGATGACTAGTTTCGTTTTTCTGCCTCAGATTTCCATGATCCCAACGGGGATGACTCATTTTCTGCAGCGTCCTGATGCAACCTGCGAGTTTCTGGGCGACGTTGTGTAACGGTGGTTGTGTTTGTGTTGAGTGTGAGTCGGTGGAGTCAGGATTTCCTGTGTTTTCCACAGTTCCTGGTGTGTATGGCCATCGGGGGTGTGCTGATGCTGAGAGTCGGAGTCCCCACTGCCGCCGCCCGCCCACAGGTAACAACCCCGACGCCCCACCGTCGGTTCTACTGTTGATTTTGCTGCTGGTTCTAAAACAGTGAGGCCAACATCAGTGAGGCCAAACTGGAAAAAAAAACAAAAAACAAAAAAAAAATTTTCTGGGGTCCAGGTTCATTTTGGCCTTTTTTTTTTAACCTTACCCCCCAATCCCACCCACACCCACACACACACACACACACACACACACACACACAGACACAGACACAGACACAGACACACTCATCTCACTTCTCATAGAGCAAATCTGCCAGGAATGAAAATACAAGACACAAAATGAAACAAAGCCTTTTAATAAACCTACAAATCTACAGTGATAACAGCTAATATTGTTACAGGGAAATACAAGGTTGTAAAAGTAACATTTCTCTATTTCGGTGTAATGAATCAAACTATAAAAGTCTGCTTACATATAAAAGGATTTAATCCAACGCGGGTCGGTGCCTCTATCACGAATCACTGAGAACATTATTAAATGAATTTGCTTTTGTTTGTTTTTTTTAATAAGTGACAAATATAAGTAAGATCTGGTGTTAAGCCTAACATCAGCAGTTACTATAAATAAAAGTCGCCCTGTCCAAACTGTCAAAAGAATGTCTTCGTAATGACCTTTAAAATAATGGGGACCGGGGCCGAAGCATCAAAGTTTCAGCTGAATTTATTTTCTTGTACAAGAAGGAGCATTTCACAGTGCAACACACAAATGGGGTTACAAAGAAAAGGCTCCCAGAGGAGCTTGAGAGTTTGTATTTCTAATGTTTCATGTTTGTATTGTACATCAACACATTGACTGAACCGGTGTCGCGTGGTGACGGTCTGGGTTTGTTTGCAGCTGGGGGGCCAGTTGGAGGAGAGTTTTCAGGCCCTGCTGCCTCTGGACAGAGCCTCAGGCAACGTGAAGAGCCTTGCTGAAAGCATACAGTCACAGGTAAGTCTCACCGCCCCTCACGCACACACACTCACGCACACAGGATAAACACAGGTGCTGTCGTCGGTTGAAAAAGGGGGAACTAATAGAAACGGCTATGACTGAGGTATATACAAAGTCAGAGGGGGGGGGGGCTAATGAGGGTTTAGTTCAGATGTTGTTTCATCAGTCGTTTCTGCTTTGGAAGAGAAAGGCGACCGGATCGTCCCTCTTTTTCACTTCCACTTTTCACTTGGTTTTTCCGATCGACAGGTTATAAGGTCTGATCAATGACCCCCGTTTGTTCCCTCTCCTTCTCCTGTGTTCAGCTGCATTGCTGTGGTCTGTTCAGCTACCAGGACTGGGGGGACAACGTCCCCGACTCCTGCCTGTGCATCCCGGAGGACAACTGGACGGAGGATTGCCAGACTGTCAGCTACAGAGTGAGCTTGGACACACAAAAAGCACTCTATCTCCCCCGGTACGGGTTTTTAAACGCAGGTTACTGACTTTTTCTTTGTTTGTTTTTCTCGTCTCTTCCAGATTTTATTTCAGAAAGCAATCTACAGCCAGGTCAGTGAAGCAGCAGCAGAATAGGACTAAACAAAGGAATCATCAGCCAGTTATAGTAACTTGAGGTGATGGGTGTGTGTGTGTGTGTGTGTGTGTGTGTGTTTCCAGACCTGCTTCCCCATCATCCTTCACTACGTCCTGCTGATCGCTGACATAATGATCGGCATCGTCTTCACCCTGGCCGTGCTGGCGGTGAGTGTCTGTTTTTGTTTTGTTTTGTTTTTTTGCTCTTACTCTTTCTGATCTGTCATCGGCTCCGGTCCCAGGACAGCACCCGCCCACGAGATTAGTGGAACCGAAAATGGACAAAAGCATCCGCGGGTCTTTCTATGACCAGAACGACCTGGGTTCTAAGTGCCATCGGGGAAGAACGAGGCTTCAGTGTGGCGAACACCGCCTAAACTCTGGCTTGTAGTTATTAACTGGGTTTGGGGTGGGGGTGGGGGGCACAGGTTCTCCCTCCTTTTTTTTTCCTTCGACCGTAACTGAATCTCTTTGGGTTTTGGAAAGTTGAAAATTATGTGACATTGAAGTTATGTTTTAGTTGCATCATCTCCTCAGACGCCGGCTGTGTTTTCCCTCTTACAGCTGCTGGGCTTCATCCTGTCGGCCGTCATGATCCACCAGATGCATCGCCCCAAAGGATCTGCCGTCCTGCTGGAGGTCCCCACCACCTTGGCCTCGGTGTCATCCAAATACAAGAAGTTCCAGAACCCTCCGAGCTACTGATAGGGCAGCGCCGCCACCGCCCTCCTCCGCCGTCGGCTTGTTGTACAGGGCCAGAAAGTCCTGTTGTTTACGTGGTCGTTTTTCTTTTTTTGTTTGTTTGTTTTTTATCTTAAACCTGTGATCAGAGGTTGAAAAGCCTCGCGTCTCTGAGTGGCTACGACTGTTGATGCTCTTTTTAAGCGTTACAGCCTGAAACACCGCCAGCTTTATATTTCTAAGAAAAAGGGGGAAAAAAATAGGAAGCTGATTTTAAAAATCTGCAACAACATTCCTTTAAAATGTTGACTTTTCTGTCAGAATCTAGTGTTTAATTACGTTTTATGTTTTTTTTTCCTCAATTGTCTAATCATCACACGATAACTAATTCATGTCGCACTGCAGATAATCTGTGGATGCTGAGAAAATGGGAAAATTAAGCTTCTGGTTTGCAAAGTCACAGAATTGAAAAGTCAAAAAATTTAAACATTTACTCACCAGTTTTAGACATTTTTCTAAAAACCTTGGCTCTAGATTGAGTTTTTTTTCTCTGAAGTTTGGCTCTGATCCTTTTCTGTAGAAGGTTTTCTTGTGATTTTAGGAGAGAAAAAAAAAAGCGCAAAAAATCTTTCTAAAGTCCTTTTTTAATTTTTTTTTTTTTTTGAAGCAGCACTTGAATAAAACCCAACCTTAAGTGCCAGAAACATTGTTTGCACTGTGCAGCTCCAAAATAAACCAGGGTAGCTTTGGTAGCTTTAGTTTGGTTATTGTGTTGTTTTTTTGTTTTTTTACAGCTAATGGCTTTTTAAAAAAGGAAAAAAAAAAACTTCTTGACTGAATTCCACCACTGGTTTTTCACACTCTCACCTCACTTTATTTTTTTAAAGATAGGTTTTTAAATCCTTTGTTAATGTGACCCTGGGTCTTATCGTTCTATTACTGTCTTCGCCTGAGTGCAACACGTTGCTGGTAGAAATGTTCTCAACCTTAAGATGTGAAAATGAAAAAGCACGTTGGGCTATATAAAATAAAATAAAGCAAAAATACAGGTACAAAGAAATAATGGATGAAAATGAAAATACTTTAAATGTTTGAATTTGTTTAGTTGGTTTTGTGTTTTTTTAACATTCTCTTTTTTGCATCATGTTTGATTCTCCTGCTGGTGAACTGATAAGACTCTTGAGGACTTGATATGAAATAAAGACCAGGCAAGAAACTTGTGTGTGTGTTGTTTGGACATGAAGCCCAACACACATGGGAAAAACAAAGTATCTGAACTATTTACGTCCTGAGGAGCAGCAGTAAATCAGTTTGCGTTTAACAAACGAAACTAGGCGGATGGATTTCCAGTGAAACCCTCTAAGACTATCTACATGTGGTGCGGCCTCTTCTGCCACCTGGCTCTGGACTCAAACACCTCAACCGTTTCCAACCACGTGGACGGAAACGGAAGAACTCTGCTCGTTCAGCTCCGACTTAAACGCAGCGCCCTCTGGCAGACGCGCTGCACAACAGCATGATAACACCATATTTTGTGAAGAAACATTTGAAAAATGAAATTTTGCTTCTTTTTTGGTCTAGTGAGTCAAACATTTCTGGGAGTTTTGGACTCGTGACCTCAGTCTATTTATTGTAAACCTGCCCCCCCCCTTCCCACCAGGGAGCCGTAAATCAGGGGGGGCTACTTTCAGCGGAAGACTTATCAACATTGGGTTCTCAGTGGAGCTATGCAGCTCACAGGAGTCAGGTTTACCAGACTTTGGGATGTTGCTGGTTTTATTTTAGGCTTTTTATGATTTTTGACAAGAATAAAACAATAATTTGAGCTCTGCCTCATCTGAATATACACACACACACGCACACGCACACATACATTATCCCTCGAAAAACCTGTTTGAGCAGAACAACAGTGGACGTCCAAGACGCCCTGGTGCAGATGAAATAACCACAATGCGTGCAACACCTCCATTGCGTTGTGTAAATTGTTATAATTGTTCTATTATCTTTACAAAACACTTTCCACACTAGCAGTTTTTAAAAAATTACAATTCCAAAAAGTGTGCTAATTATTTTTTTCCTTTTCAACCAGGTTTTTGTTTTCTTTTCCATTGTTCCATAATGAACAGGACAGTACATGTTTTTTGTTGTTTTTTTTTTAACTTTTCTTCTATGTGCGTTGATTTTTCCAAAAGGCAGAAAAAAACGTCCAGGATGTTTCTTTTGTTTGTTTTTTTGTTTTGTTTGTTTTTGAACAATGTCAGAGTTTCTCTTTTTTTTCCCCTGTAAGCAGAGATTAATGGAGCTACAGGCTCGGTGGAAACACAACATTAAAAGTACACAGCAGAGATACAGAGAGAAAAGGCTCGTTCATGTACAGATTTCCATCAGCGCCACGTGAATATAACTTATTAAATAACCGCTGCTAAGCTGTTTATTTATTCACCATGTCTTTGAAAAGTCAAACAAACAAACAAACTTTTACAGAAATCAAACATGCACGGTTGTATTTCTCTGTCAGGGTGGGTATATGTGTGTGTGTGTGTGTGTGTGTGTGTGTAGGTGTGTGTAGGTGTGTGTAGGTGTGTATGTGTTTTTGTTTTACAAACCAACATGCGGAGGAGAAAGGAGCCGAACTATCAACAAATTACAATTAAAACTTAATTGTTTGGGGGATATTTCAAGCATAAAGGTTTGAAATCCTCAGATGTGACAATTTTTCCGGCTTTTCTCTGTTTTAACTAATTTTAAACTGAGTGTTTTAGAAGCAATGTGTGATTCTTTTGCAGTTTTTTCTCTTTAATAATCATTGCAACTCAAATGCATTACAGGGACAAAACAACAAATTTAAAGATTTCGCCCTTGGCTATCTTTTAACTATTTTCTGACATCTTTTAAAGACTAAACAGTTAATCAATTAATCAAATATTTAGTTTGCTCGTTGCAGCCAACTGTCGCACTTTTTGAACAAGCCTGTAGCAAACTGATTTTTTTGTTTTCAAATTTATAAACTTGATTTTATTTGGATTATGTGCAGTTTATTTTACAAAACAAAAAAATCAGGTCAACAGCAGCGACAGTATTTCTTTGACTGTTTTTTCTTTCTGGCTGCTTATTTGTTAAAAATAATCACATTTTCTCATTTGGCTTCAGCAACGAGCAGGATAAATTCGTTCGGTTTGTAGATCAGAGTTTATTGGCGAATTGATGCAGTTCCTTGGGAACGTTCCTGCAAAGCGGCAGCAAAACCCGGACCTGGATCTGGACCTGAATTTGGATTGTGACAAATGAGCTTCCGTTTGAGCTCTACTTCGTTTTCCTCTTTGAGACTGAGGCCGCGGCCCCATACGATCAATATCTGAATTCATTAACGAAGCAGTGGCTTCACGAGGGGTCCCCCACCAGACCCAACCGGACTGAACAAGGCAGGGGCCCGGGGCGGGTCTCGGTCTTTGGGACCCCTGGAGACCCCTGGAGAGTGTCATACCTCTGCAGTTTGATCTTTGTCCAGCAGGTGAAGCTGTTACACCGCAAGACAATGTTCATATATTTCCAGATAAATATGGAGATTAATGGAGGTTTGTACAGCGTGTGTTTCTATGTCTGGATGCATCTTTTAACCCCTTGAGAGACAATACCCCCCCCCCCCCCCATAACAAAATAAACCTCTGCTGATGCCGCTTTGTGTCTTCCACTTTTTTTTTTAAACTGTTTTAATCATCATTTTTAGTCCGAAGCTCACAAACATCAGCCGGAGTCGGGAGGTGAGGTGGTCGTCAGTGCTTCGCGGACGTTTCCTGTTATATTAGTCGCTGCTCAGTTTCAAATCGCAGTTGAGTTATGGTTCTTTTTTTTTTTTTTTTTTAAGAAGGAATTATAGGAAATAAAGTGCTAAAAATGTGAGTTCAAGAGGATTCTGTCACTAAAAGCACACTGATTTCACTCCTAAAGGACCTCAGTTACTTTTATTTTGAAAGGGCACGTGGAATAGAGTGATTTAAATATGATTTCCCATGCTCCTTAGCAGCAGAGGCGTTGCTGAATGAACACAGCAGATTATTTTTAGGATTTTAAGAGCGGACCGACCTGACAACAGAGACATTGATAAATGTGTGTGTGGATATTATGTCTGCAAGCATGTATGACGGAGAGAAAGAGTGTGCGTGTGTGTGTGTGTGTGTGTGTGTGTGTGTGTGTGTGTTTCTGTCTGCGCCCATTAGCCAGAGGAGCAGCATCCTCCAGCAGGTGTGGCCTGCGGCTCGTCGTCCACAATCTGTACGCCTCGCCTGCTCGAAGCTGATTGGCTGGCCCCGTTGCCCTTCAACCTCTCCTCGGCCTGAGCCGTCTCCATCATCCCTGCAGCAGCAGCACGCACACACGCACGCACGCACACACACACACACCCCACACACACACACACACACACACACACACACACACACACACAGCTTTGTGACTGAAGTTTCATGAACATGTAACATGAAGCATAAACAGCAAAACTCAGGTTTAAAACTTTCCAGATCATCATAAATTTTATTGACTCTTTCATCCATTTCATCTTTTGTCGTGTATTGTTCCAGTGTCGTTCTCTCTTTATTTATTGTGTGTTTGTACGTAACTTGGGTGTTAATTAGTGCTAAACAACCAAACTCTTCATCAGACTCTGGATGTTACAGCTAACGGGGATTTGGGTTTGGAACGACACCTGTGTGAGGTGCAGCTCTGAGATGGAACAGATGATCTTATAAATAAAAAAAAAAAAAAAAAAGACTTTATCTTTGAGTACGGTTTCACTTTGGTCCCAAGAGAATGTCGCTGCTCTTATCAGATCTGAATGTTCCTTTAAGAAGCTGTTATCAGCGTTACCTTGTGAAAACGCTGACGCTTTTTTTTTATATTTTAGAGAACATCCACAGCCAGGTTTTTTTTATTTAAAGTGGTGTTTAGTAGGGGTTTTGTGTGTGTGTGGGGGGGGGGGCTGAAACAGGTGAGTTCTCACTTTTACAGAGATCCAGGAAAAGCTCCTCGATGCCTTTGTTTAGCTTGGCTGACGTGTGGTAGTGTTTGGCTCCCACCGACTCCGCATAACTGGAGACAAACGGACAGACAGTCACGAAAAAAACGTCACCGCTAAAACTTCAAGAGACAAACTCAACGTGACAGAAAAGATAAGAAAGAAAAGAAAAAATCAGCAACCACCAGCTGATAAAAAGAAGGTTTCCTTTACCTCTCGGCCTCCTCCACTGAAACGTGTCTGTCTTTGTCCAGATCAATCTTATTACCTGCAGAGACGAGGAAAACACACACACACACACACACACACACACACACTCGTTATTCAGAACCACAAACTAAACAGGATGTTCTTAATTCACTTTTTAACAAAGAAACGCTTAAGATTTTACATGTTGTTCCTTTGTAAAAGTCAGGTAACAACTATTTTCGGCAGCAACAGAGCCAGAGCAGGTTTTACAGGCAGGGAATTAAATCTAGACACCAGATTTTAGAAAACACACAGATAGGATCTGGCTCAATGAGACCCGAGTTTCATCCAGTGATCTGCCTTAATCCGGGTTAGTTCAATTTTGTTCAATTTGGTTTAATCTGGCTTAATTTGGTTCAGTGGAACTGAATTTATCCCCAAGCATCCACCTGGGTTTCTGTAGCTTTAGAAGTCAATAGTTCCCTTTGAGGAGCCATGAAATCAAAACGATCGCGTTAAACTCCAGCTCCTGGACTCTTAAAAACCTTGACTCACAGACAAAATTACATGAAAGCCGCAGAGAATTCATCAAAGCGTCTGAATCCTGCACAATGCAGTTTTAAAGGTCTTTACGTTGTCAGCTGTTATTTCTCTCCTACTTTTGTGATGTTAAAGTTGTGATGTCATAGTGACGGTAATGTTTTTATGTTTAATGACGATCTTTATTTCTTATACCAGAAAGTACCAGAAGTAAATGGCCTGTTCTTATCGCCTCTGCCGTCATTTTAACATCTCTTCGTGAATGATCGAAGGATGTTTTTCTCCCATCATGTCACCTCCTCTTCCATCTTTGCAGCAACCAAAGTCACTTTACATGACGTTTTGGGCCGATATTTTACAGTAAAAACGTCCACGTCACCTGCGATCTTTCTGTCCATCCACTAGACGGACCCCCCCCCCCGACTTTGATCATCCTCTTTTACATGCTATCATAGGTCTGCTATTTGCCGCTGCTGGCATGGCCACGGGACAAGCCTGAAAACAAGCCGAACACATCACACAGAAAGATCCTTTCCGCAAACACACACATTTGTTTGTTTAGTCCCCAACAACAGGGAAGAAGAATGCGCAACGCTGGCGTGTTGACGTGTTCTCGTCTGAAAACAGCAGCGTTTATGCGGTGAGGTGTTTGCGATTAAAAAGGCAATGTTCCAGATGAAGTGGAAATGTTTGGAGGATTTAAGTCCGACCATCAGCTGCTTTTCTAAACCTCCTGACACTGAATGTTTTTGGGGTTTTTGACAGTTGATCTGAGGAGTTCGACTTGTGGTGCGGGATTCTCTGAGGGACATTTTTCATAGTTTTATAGACCAAACGATTAATCATTTACTCAATACAATAAACGATATTGAAAATGGACTGTAACTTTTTATTTTTAATTAAATTTTGATCTGTTCTATTTCCTTCTCCTCAAATCTTCTATTTGTATCTTATTATGTTTTCTTGTGTGTGTGTTTTTTTTATATATCTTGTCCTAAAGCCTGTTTACGTCTTTATCTAAAGAATGTAGGAGTTTTCCTGTTTTCACTACTTTTTCTACACGAGAGCAGCTGCTGACATCTTTATCTTAATTATATGAAGAAAGTTTAACTTTGTATTGGGGTTTTTTTTTAAGCCTGTTAATAACTCCAGATCAGGTTCAGTTTTGACTGTGAGACTGTATTTTGTTATAACTTACCTACTATACATAAACAAATCTCATTGCCCAACATTTTCCTCAACTCTTTCACCCAGTTCTTCACCTGCAATGAAAAAAACGTACCGAGTTTAATACAACTCTTATTAAATAAACTGTATTATAGCCAAAAAAAAAAAAAAAGTTAATTAAAATTAATTCTTTATGAGAGTAGAGACAATGAAGAAAATGGAGACAGGATATGAAGAAGGGAGGAGGATAAAGGTTTGAAATTACAGAAGAGAAAAAAAACAGCAAAAATTCACATTTGAGAAGCTGAAACAAGGAAAGAAATTATTCTAATCATTAATGAATTATCATTTTATCATTCATTTGTGCTTCTGTAGTTGATTGATTAATCCACTCGGTTTTAAAAAAACTTTTTTTTTTTTTTTTGAGGTTCTAATGGGAAACAGAGCTGGATTGTTTTTTTATTCCAACAGAAGAGTGTTGCCAACGTAAAAGTGTAAATGTTCATGACGGCGTCATCGACAAGGCTCGACTCAGAAGCATGAATCAGCCTTACAGAGGTAGCTGGACATGCTTAAGCTCTTGAAGGCGTTTCCGCTCTCATCGGATAGGCCTTTTCAGTTCTGACAAACCAGTGGGTGGGGGGGGGGCAGGCATTTAACCTCTTAGGTGTTAAAACCTTGACCGTGGCTGCCCGACCTGCGATCATACATTGGTCTCCTCCAGCCAAACTGAGGACACTTCTTTCCTCAAATAACTGTCCCTGGAGATACGGGTGGACCAGCGTCCTGACCCCAGCGTCCTGACCCCAGCGTCCTGACCCCAGCGTCCTGACCCGAGGAGCTGGATCTCCTGTTCTGTGCCACGTTTTATTTTGTTTCCCCAGGTCGTTTTTGATAGGTACTTGCAACAGTGCTGATAAAAGATGAACAGGAAATAACGGTCTAAAGCTCGTTTCTAAACACTGTCAACCTGTCAACTGTTACCTTCTGAAAGGAGTCTTCGTCTGTGATGTCGTACACTAGTATGGCTCCATTAGAGTCTCTGTAGTAGATGGGCCCTAACGCATGGAATCGCTCCTGACCTGCTGTGTCCTGGGGACAGGAAATTTTTAAAAAAGAAAGGTCAGCGTTTGTCATGTGTGTCGGTGGCACAAAGGCAGCGAAGGAAGCTCTCTTACCCATATGGCCAGGTTGACTCTCTTCCCTGTGATGTTGAGCTTCTTTGTGAGGAAGGAGGCCTGCAATGTGAGGAAGAGGAGGACACGATGAGTTTAGCCATCATTATCATCAGGTTAAATCTAATAAAATCAGGCTAAATGAGAAGCTGTAGCCTCAGGTTCATGAGACAACAATGAGGATATTAAAACTTTCCTGACCAGAGTAACACGGCGCAAGTAAAAGCGCACAAGACCAACAAAACCGAGGGAAACGAAAATACTGTGAAAATGTATTATGAGGAGGCCGTTTGACCAAAACGGTCGACACAAAGGCCGTGGCACTGCAGCATGACATCAATTCCAAACTAATTTGTGCCCTGAGAAAAACAAAACCAAAAAAATGCAAAAATTCACAGTTTATCAAACTGGACGTCTGCTGCTCTGATCCTCATCCTGCAGCTTTTGCAGATACAGAGAAAAAACCTGGGTAAATACAGTAGTAAACCAGCACTGATAAATCAACAATAATTAATCAACTGACTGAATGAACATTGGCCACCATGCATTTTAAGCCAAACACAGTTTCAAATTCATTTAAATCATGTAGATGCTCTGAGGAAAAAAAAAAAAAAAATTCCCTAGCAGCCAACTGTCTCTCCTCCCGGCTCCCCTGAGGCGATGTGGTCACATGAATAATTTCATGGTGATGTGACCTTTGACCTCAACAGTGTTATTCGGCCCAGGCTGTTATGAGTCTCTGATCCGGGGATTAACATACTTCTTCTTCTTCTTCTTCAAGAAATCTGCAGATACTTTTAATCTAGAATTTTTTAAATAATTGGACCATTTATGGAGAAAGAAAAGTAAAACTAGTGTAAACTCCACTATTCTGCAACAGCTTGCAGGTGGTTTTGCAACTTCTCCTATTGTGCCACACATCCGCAGGTTCTCGGCCAAGTGTTTGTCGAACACAGCTCTGATAAGATCTCAAAGATCAAAGTCCGTCCTGGGAAAAGGTTCAGGTTCTGGTTTTTTTTCTCTCCTCCTGGCTTTTTCTCTGATTCATTGGACAGTTCAGTGGGAAAGTGAGCAACCAAGATTAAGATTCAACGTCAACGACAGAAATGATCTGTTGAGTCCCAGAGGATCCAGGAAGAAACGGACGAGGACGGAGACGGACTTATCGGCTAGGAAGCAAGCGGGAGGCCGAGGGCAGGGGAGGGAGGTGGCGTTGGCGTTGGCGTTGGCATTGGCAGACACATGCTCCAACCTTTCAAACAAAGCTGAACACAGCGAATAAAGACCAGAAAAATAAACACAAAAGCTCATCCCGAGTCAACGGAAGCAAGACCGGAAAAGTCACAATTTGTCGGAGCGGTGGCCAAGGAGCCAAAATCCAATCAAACTCATCCTCAACGACCAACAACTTCTCATTATAGATTCATCTGCCAATTAATCAATTTGTCGATAAAGGGCCAGAAAATGAAGCAGGAAAATCCCTGATATAATTTCCTGCAGCCTGAGCTGAACTCTTCACGTGTGTTTTCTTTGAACAAGCAGCTTGTACAGTTAACAAATCAAAAGAAATTCTGTTTCCTGTCAATAAAGAGCATCAAATCCCCACATTTCAAAAGCTGGAGCAAGGAAATGTTTTCGCTTTAAGAAAAGTGACCAAAATGATTATTTGCCTATCAAATTAGTTGCCAGTTTATCTTCTGTAATTGCAGTTCTATATGTTTATGTACTGTATATATCATTTGACTAGACTTAAGGTAAGTTGACAGAGGGAACCTGTTATAAACAGCAATGAGCTTCAAAAAGAAGAGATAAAAAGAAGAGATAAAACAAGAGATAAAACTCGATATTTAAGAATCAGGTTTCTTCTAATAACATTAATAACACAACTGGTCATTTTAACTGGGATTCGGGGACCAGCTACCAGACAAACCTGACAGTGACACTAATGTCAACTACAGTTATCAACCATCAGACCTACACCAGGGTTGTGAGAGCTTTCGCCACCCAAGGAACTGTCTATGGAAACGACCTTTTTGAGATCTGAGACTGAGAGATTTTCATCTTCCTTTTTTTTCCCCGGTCCATCAACACGTAACAACACATAAACCCTCGGAAATCCACCTTAAATCACCAGGACCACATGCAGCGTGCCGGTGTAAAGTTCTGGTGCTCGTCTGTTCGAGGAGCCGCAAGACAGTGTGATGATTTTCAACGCTTTATTTTGGCGGCGACACACCGGAAACAGCATCGTCAGCAGGTGGATTCTGGAGCAGCAGGCGGATGCTCCAGAATCCACCTGCTGACGCTGCGGTTCTCCTCGATATATCTCCTCGGCTCGTCAGCGATGCTGCCGCTGACAACGGCGGAGGAAACCGTTGCTAACACCGATTGTAGGGAAAATGCGTGGAAATCAGCCGCTTTTGCTTCTGAAGAGTCTCATGACAAACCCTAACAGTTCGATAATGCGGAGCTCGTGCTGGTAGATTTTCAGCTCTTACGCCCATGAACGCAAAATGCCATCAGACGTGACCCCCCCCCCAACGACGGTTTTCTACAGCCGCTCACAGGTCGCCACCGGATCCGTGGGGAACCGCTGCCACCAATTCAGCGAGCCGAGGCAGAAAATCCCACTTTCGACCTGCACTGGAACCATGGTCTGTCTCCGGCCGACCGCAACTTTACGACCCATCACATAAAAACTCAAGTGGGTCACGTGAGCGAGAGGGAACGGCGTCCGGGCCCTGCAGTTATGGGGATGAGGAGCATTCAAGACCATGTGACTGTTCATAATGAAGCGGTCTAGAGGCCCTGGAGGGATCTGACACGTTCCTCAGAATAAATGACCTCAAGCTGAGGTCTTATTGAAATATTTCCTTTTAGCCAATCTGTTAAAGATTAAAATAATTTTAATCTGTTCCTTTTATCGCCTTTTATCACCGGGTTTCCTTGAATCCAGGTGATGGACTAGAGAGACCCGGCTTCCTCGGGTGCATCTCTGCAGGAGAACACAGATTTCTCTCCACCACGTGTCCAGAAAATTGACTTTCTGTTGGATTCAGAACCTTCTGCGCTGTGCGGCAAAGCTTTAAATGAGAGTACTGTCATACCAACACTTCTAAATTAAGGTCCGAGGCGGAGGAGAAACCTGATTACTAACCCCCCCCGTGTGTTTACACAGATTTACAGCCTCCAGGTCACCACAGTGCATGTAAGCACCTTCACAAGTTACACACCTTGTTTCTCTGCGTAATCTGATTACTTTAATCGCATGTGTAACGCATGAGGAAAAATCTCGACGACACCGTTTCCAGCCTTTCACTGGCGGAGGAACTTTGTCACAACTCCAAACCAGACGTAAACAGCTGATTTTCCGGCCGCAAGTTTTGCCCCCCACAAAGCGAGCAAGACCTGAGACATGAGGATGACGCGAGCGGCGAGTTCGCGAGGTCGTCCCTTGGTGACGCAACCTCTGAGCAAAACTGCAGTCCTAGCCGAAAGCTTTCCGCCACCATATATTCGCCGCTCCTCTGCAGGCAGGAGCCAACTGCACCGAGCTGATCCAGAGACAGTGGCTGTAAGTCATTATTGACGCTTCCATCGCTGGACGCTCCAATGGAAATGCTGCATCATTCATCCTGCCCCCCCCTTTTTCTGTCTTGTCTCCCGCCATCATCCACCGCCAGCCAGAGGCTTCTGTAACCTGAGCGCGGCCGACAAAACAACGGCCGACACAGAGGTAGTTGTAGTGACGGAGCAGCTGGAGGCCGAAAGGGAATATGCTAACACACACACACACACACACACACACACACACACACACACACACACACACACACACACACATACATACACACTTACGCTGAGTGAAAGGCCTTTTATCAGCTCTATGGTCACGACCACAATGATATGCATAAAAAAAAGTATTAAAAAAAATTCGGTTTATGTTTCCAAACTTTTCTGCCCACACACCCAGCATTTTTCGGATTATTCTCCAACATTCTTTGTCCAAAGCGAAACACAAAGACAAAACAGTCAAAGCTCCACCTCATCCTGCTTTATAAGGAAACAGCTGGACCTGTGTTGTCTAAAGACAATAATAATAAATGCCCGTTAAAATCCCATGTCTTCAAATGTCTGGTTTTGTTTGTCCAACAGTCCAAAACCCAAAGAGATTCAGTTTGCTGCCATATTTGACAAAGAAAAACATCAAATCCTCACATTTCACAAGACCAAACGAGCAGATGTTGGAAAAACCTGTTTTAAAAATGACGATTCATCTGTTAATTATCCATTTTTTGTAAAGTCAAACCGGGAAAAGCCCAGGACGAGATTATTTCAAATATCTTGTTCCGTCTGACTAATAGTCCAAACCTCAGAAATGTTCAGTTCTACAAGAATGAAGAAAAGGGAAAAAAAAAACAAAAAAACAGAAAAGCAGCATCTGTTCACACAAATGAAGCTGAAATCAGAAAATATTCTGCGTCTATTTAACCGAGCTGAGAAAGGAGGAAAAAGGGAGTAATAGAAAAACAGAAAGCTCACATCTGCAGGTGAGAAAGAGAGAAGAGGTGACAGAGAGGGAGAAATAAAAACCAAAACCCAACTTCCATCTGAACGTTGTTCAGGCTCAGTGCAAAGAACCTGTGGTTTTGTCAGTGAAGCGAAGACAACGAACAGAGAGAAACACAGACTGAATGTTCCTGTAGATGCTGTTTGCCTTTTAATTGAAACTAAAGTATAAAGAGAATCAGATTCATTATTCAGCTAATTTTATTACTACTATTGGTCCTTTGTTATGGTTTATTACTGTGTCAACTTAATTTTCTTTACACTGGGTGTTGATTCTGTTTGTGAAAACCGCAGCCATCTCTTTTAAATTTCTAACTAATTTTATGTTTTAGTGGTCACGAGAAAACTTTTTTTTTACTCCTGTATTTTTTCATTGCTGGATTTAAAGCCACAACAAGTGATAACGAATATTTTGATAAATGACTGATCTTTCAATTCATTTCTTTTTAGGAACAAATACCAAATATTTGGAGGTTTCATGTTGTGAAATTTGAGGATTTGCTGCCTTCTTTTTGACCCAGAACTCAAAGGGCTTGAGACAGAAATACTGTTATCCTGGTTAAATGCAGCTTTTGTTTTGCTCTCTGACGCTTTTCTCACATGTTGTATAGACTTTTGCATTTGAGAGCAGCAGATTTTCACGGGGGGGGGGGTTACTGCTATCCAGGAAAATTTCATTTAATCTTTATCAATGGTTGAGAGACCTATTATTATTTTTCATTACTATAACGTTATAATGGACACAACTCAGGTCAGACAGCGGGAACCACTTTATCCACCACTGCAGCACAGCAGCGAACCACACTCAGTGGCTTTCCACATCTTCTTATTGATGACAAACACTGATTATTGACCGTCTATGTGACGGTTTCCCCCTCTGATGGCGGTATGTATTTCAACCTACAGACGGAGCTCTATGCAGAAGTTATAGGACAGTATTACAGAGCAGGTTTAGACCAGGTCCAACCTAAAGATCCCCACGTTATGCTCATCAAACCTGGTCCTGGGTCAGGATCAGTTAAAAACTGTTTCACAATAGTGAAACTGGAATTAGACCTAAAAAAGGGCAATTTTACCACTTTTTTCCCCCAGATAGACCACATCAGACCAGGTCTAGATAATAGACCGCTGTACTTAGAAGATGATTTTACATCGATGCAGCACTAATAACAATCTAATGATAAAATATGTAGTTGTGAAACACTCAGAGAGCCGCTTTTAACTGTTGATACTCATGCTGCATTAATTTATCAGCTGACAGGAAACGGATTTGCAAATGTTCTGATAATCAAATTATAGTTCAGTCGCTTTTTTAAGCGAAATAATCCATATTGGACAAATGTATTTGACAGTTTCAGCTTCTTTACTTTTGAGCTTGTTGTTTCTTCTCAATTAACATTATGATAAACTTAATTTCTTTAGGTTGTGGGCGATGATCTGACAGGATATTTTAAATTTAACATTTGAAGACATCACCCTGGGCTCCAAGAGGTTATGAAGGGTGTTTAAATATTTTTTTTTACGTTTTACGACCAAAAAATTAATCGGTTAATCGAGAAAATAACCTGCACATTGATCGATAACGCATATACTTCAATACTTTCACTTGTAATGCAGTACTTTCGCAACGTGGTATCGGTACTTTCATTTAAGGAAATGCTTCGGGTACTTCCGGACCCGCTGCAGGTGAACCCGTCTTGGCACGTCAGTGGACGCTTGGCTCTCTGCCCCGCGTCAACCCGGATAATTCCTGGCCAGACGGGCGGCTCCGGTTTCAGTCACAACCCCGCTCTCCCGGGACGGCAGGGGCTGCGCAATACACGTCCACACAAACAAGTGAAAGCGACACAAACACCCCCCCGCCACCACCCCAACACCGCCGCTATCCCCGCCCTGATACCCGGTCTCCCTCCGCCGCCGCCGGCGGGCTAACCCGGGCCGGCGGCTCCCTCTTACCTGTAGAGTTGTGATGTGTTTGTCGTTGAATTTGTTTTCGCAGTATCGCAGCACCAGCGACGTCTTCCCCACGCAGCCTTCCCCCAGCAGCACCACCTTGAAGGAGTAGGTCTTGCCGCTGTTGCCGCCCGCCCCTCCGGCCGCCATGGCTGGAACTTTTATTGAACTAATTTATCGGCGTTCGTCAAAACAAGAGGTGTCAAGCTAGCACTGCGAATGCTAACCCCCGTCGGAACTGAAGTCCTGCGTAGCTCACATCGGCTTCCGACTCTTAAAAAAACGGCTAGAAATCGGGAGGAAAGCGCGTCGACAGCATAAGAGGATCCGACTTTCGCCTATATTTAACAACAGGGGTGAGAGGAGCGAGTCTGAACTGCGAGATAATTCCCGTTTCGACCTGATGCGAACGCCTGATTTTCACCCAACTAATGGCGTCTCTTTCGGCTAGCTGTTAGCCGGCTAGCTACGCCGAAGATCGTCTAGCGCACGAAGATGCCTCACCCATTTTCTAGAAGAGCAGACATCCCACTCCCTGTTCAGTCCTTGCTTGTGTTCCTTAATCCGAGTAAATTGTCAGTACATTACTGTAAAAATACTCCATTAGTTTGAATTATTCTCTGCTTAATATAAAAAGAGGAGTAAAAAATACTCAAATTATGTCAAAAACAAGCTATGAAACAACAGTATAGCTAGATAGTTGATTGCAAAAATAAGATGTGAACTAACTGAAAAGGTCAATATGTGTGAAAAAAGACAACTTCTAACTTCATCCATATCAGCATAACAGTTAGTGCTGATCTGTGCAGTACAGTATGCTTGAGTTGGGATTAAGAAAAGTAAAAGTAGAGAAGAATTATGAGCAAGAAACAACCTTATGAGAAAACAACCTTCGAAACTATAAATTACTGTGACTGATACATTGTCATTTATCATTTAAACTATTAAACTGTGTATAAACAGTAACAAAGAAATACCTAGTAATTCCTAGTAATAGAGTAGATTCACAGTAACACGTTACTACTTTAAAGGATCTGAGTAGCTGCTCCACCGCTGATGGTCTGCTGGGCCCTGAGTCATCAGGGGGTGAGCTGGTTCTCAGAACCGGCAGCGGAGTGAGAGCTCTTCTATGGCGCCACATCTCTGCGGTGTCACATGACAGAGTGGCTGCCAGTCATAGCCCCGCAGCCCGCGGGGTGTGTGTGTGTGTGTGTGTGTGTGTGTGTGAGCAAATGACAGAAAATCATTAGAACAAATCATGAGACGATTCAACATTTGAAAACTGTCCAGAAATAAAAGTCAACGCATCTTAGTGACAGAAATACATCGGGAACGTTATATGTAACCATGTTGGATTTTTTTCACATAGGAAGTTTTGATTAAACTGAGATTCAGGGCTGTGATTATTCCCATTATTGATTAATCTGCGGATGATTTTATCGATGAGTGGTTTGATCGTTTTGTCTATAGAATATAAGAAGATAGTGAAAAATGTCTCTAACTGTATATTTTAATGTGAACTCATACAAGGTGCAGTGCCGCAGATCGGCCACTAGAGGCCAGAGTCGGACTAGAACTGGGGCAGCTGAGCCTCGACCATCAGAAACTGGAACATGAAAAGGAGCAGTGCCACTGAAATAACTAAAATTATCACTAGTAATCATTCATCTAACTGAAACTAATAACAATATTATAATTTCCCTCCCAAGTCGTTTTATTTCTGTGAAATTTTTGACTAACTTTATGTTAATAACTCTCACATGAGGATAGTTTAATTCGGTTACAGCGAGGAGCTTCCAGGTGTTCCAGATGCTGGTTAAGAAAACAGTCCAGGAGTTTATAGGACGGAGTTTCACAGTACAGATGGATAATGACCCAAGACACACAGTGAAAGCAACCCGACTGAGCAGGCTTTTCACCTCCTGAAGACAAAACTGAGGGCAGAAGAACCCACGAAGTATCAGCACCTGTATCAGCACCTGAGGCTTCGTTGAAGGCCTGGAAAAGCATCTCAAGGGAGGAAAGTCAGCGTTTGGTGACGTCCTTCGCTCCAGACTTCAGTCAGTGACCGCAAAGGATTTTCATCCAAGTATTTAACATAATCCTTATTTTTATAATAATGGTGGTTTGTCCAATTACCGTAATTCCTAAACAGTTAAAGTAACATTTTTGTTAAGCCCTTTGAGTTAAATCTGAAAGTCAATGCATCGGTCACGTCTTGATTCTTTTGTTTCAAATCCGTTGTTGTTGTGTTCAGAGGCAGAATTACAAACACTGTCTCTGCCCAAATACTTGTGGAAATAACTTTATCTATCTTCTTTGTCCAGCAGGGAGAGCACCAGAGCAGACAGGCAATTTAAAGGGGGGGTGTACCACACCTGACCACAATTCATGTTGAACTATTCCTTTAAATAAACTCAGATAGATCAAACTCCTGGTTTTAGACAGAGCCTCATAGTGTCAACTATTGCATCATTGCTTTAGTGCAGTGTGTGTGTCATTGTGAATGCGGGGGCGAGGAGGTACAGGTGAGATATGAAGATAGTTATCACTCACACACACACACACACACACTGTCTAAAATAGAAAGACTCATTGTTTCACTCTGTAATACACACTAAGAAGACAGATGTGAGGAGTGTGAAATCATTAACCCAAGTTGTGTGTGTGTGTGTGTGTGTGTGTGTGTGTGTGTGTGTGAGAGAGAGAGAGAGAGAGACACTGCTTGTGTGTTCATGACATTGAATGAAAACCACACTGTGAAATTAAAGGCGTGACAAACGCGCTCTACGGAGATTTTCAGCCCTTTTTAGCCCCGAGTTTATCGACCAGCTGCTTAACCCAGAGCCAGATGTTTCCCTCTGGAGCTGGAGGAGACCAAACACAGAGCTAAAAGAGCGGGAAGCACTGGACTTTGTTCCATCATGTGACAGTATGTGTCAGAAACACTAACTTTAAAAGTGGCGGTAATCGTTGGGGTGGGGGGGGGTGTCTGTCGGCTGGTTTTGATGTTTTCTGCCCCCCAGGGGCCAAAAGCAGAAATGTTGGAAAGTGTAGTCTGACTGATTTGGTTTAGTGCATTTTCTTCATTAAATTTTTCTCAATCATTCATTCATTATTCACATTTTATGAGTGAAACCAATCAGATGAAACTTTTGTAGCAGGATTAGTTGTTATATCACTGATTTTGACTTTTATATTTTAGTTAAAGTTATTTATGTGCAGTAGCTTCTTCTTTTTTCAAATATTTTCAAATCTTTTTTACTTCATTATTAGATGGGTCAAATTAACAATAAAACACAAACAGATAAAACAAGAAAAATTATAAATTATGAATGTATAAAAGTTTATTTTTTATTAAAGGAGCAGGTGAGTTTAATCTTTTTATATGTGAGTTGTGATATTTAATATGTTAAATTAGCGCCAGAAAAAAAAAAAACGTGAACTGAGCCTGTGCCTTAATATTTTACACGTTAGATTGTTTACATGTTGTCCCTGACATTTCACCCATCATCAGCTTGGTTACGAACTTTATTTATTCAGGAAATGATCGTGTGGAGATCATGATCCCAATGGGAACAAGTCCCACATGTTGTGTGTTTTATGGTGGTTTTAATGGCTGATTTCACATCTGGTCAATAAGGGGGAGAGGACTGACACAGACCCTGGTCTAGATCAGTTGTGAATTTACCCTAAAAAAATTAATAGAATTAATAGCAATAAATAAATGAAAATACAGTAGTGGTAAGAGTTTACAACAACATGAATCAGCCCCGATATAAGAAAACCTGGTTTCCACGTGATAAACAGGTTTTTAAAAAATCCCCATGTGCTTTTGCTCTCCTTAGACCCTCATGTGTCCACTGAACTTTTTACATGTATGTATTTATGGATGAATCGATTAATCACCACAGCATCGAACTAGCCGTCTGTTTTGGTGATATAACCGCAGAGAGTCGGTGACAGGGTGAGGTATATAAAGGTAAACGGGGTTTACACACCGCTGTAGTCTGAGTGGAGGGAATCAAACACACACTCACTCTCACACACACACACACACACTCTCTCTCTCTCTCTCTCTCTCTCTCTCTCTCTCCTACACACTCACTCACTCACACACACACTCTCTCTCTCTCTCTCTCTCTCTCTCCTACACACTCACTCACTCACACACACACTCTCTCTCTCTCTCTCTCTCTCTCTCTCCTACACACTCACTCACTCACTCACACACACACACACACACACACCCCGGGGTCTGCGGCTCCACGCGTGCAGCCTGGAAAGCGACCAAGCTGCTTCAGTTCAAACGACCTGGACTCTTTGGTTTTGTTTGATTATTATTTCGCTGCTTCGTTTTCCCTCTGCGCCAAATCCAGATTAGGTGAAACTGGTCTGAACCGTTCCAGTCCCACTCCAGTGAGCGGAGCCCACAGCAGCCACACACAACGTGATCCAGATCCAAGGCTCGAACTTTTGTTTGTGTGTTGTTGTTGTTATTGTTATTGTTTGGCTGAAACTTTTACCCTCCGAGGACAAACCGCGGAGGACATGCCGGGGTGCGTGGCTCTGGTGGCCGCGTTTGCAGTCCTGTCGGCCGGGGTCAGGGGGAGCTCCGTGGCGGCGGAGGAGATGCTGGGCTCCCGGGACCAGAGCGTCGTGGCGGGGGCGAAGAGCTCCGCTGTGCCCGCCGCGGTGGAGGGGACGGCGCCCGCGGTGGCCAGGTCGGGGCGCTCCGGGGACGGGGACAGAGGAGCGGGGCGGACGGGCTGCCCCGGCCGGTGTCGGTGCGAGGTGGACGGGCTGCTTCACCGGGTGGACTGCTCGGACCTGGGGCTCCGGGAGATACCGAGCAACCTGAGCGTCTTCACGTCCTACCTGTAAGTCACGAGCGAGGGCGCAGTTCGACCCATTTGTGCCGTTTTACGACCTGTTGCCTTTAATATGAAAATACGATGAAAAACACCTCAAATTGTGTGCGCGTGCGCCGTGAGAGACGCAGCACCTGTCCACCTCCGCGCGGTAATTCCTCTCGCGCTCTGCGGCAGCGCACGCGCACGCGCACGCCCCGTCCAGTTGTTCGTGTGGTGTTTGAGGTTCTGAGGAGGTTGTTTTACGGGAAAAAGAGACAGAAAGACACTGCAAGTAAGCGGAGAGAGAACTTATGACAAGTTCTGGTTGTTGCTGAGGGAGTTCAGACGTTTCTTTTGGTTCTAAAAGAGGTTCCACAGGTACTTAATGAGACTCCTGGAGATACTGGAAGGTTCTAGTGTTTGTTGAAGAGGTTCAAATGTTTCTTCAGAAAGTTCTAGAGGTTCTTAAAGCGGTCCCTGGGGTACTGATGGGATTTTGGTGGTTTCTGAGAGGCTTTCAGGTGTCCTCATTGAAGAGAATTTAGGAGTATTAAAGAGGTTCCAAAGATCCTTGGGTTCCACTTGTACTTAATGAGATTACTGGAGCTCTTTAGAAGTTCCATGGACTTCTGAATAGGAACCTATGGGAACCCTGATAGGTTCCAGTGGTTCTTGAAGTTCATGAGAAATTGTACCGGTACGTGTAAAAAATTCCCTGAAAAACTTAAGCAATGGTTCCATGAAAGAAGTTTAAGGATTTCTTTAAAAAGTTTCAGAGTTCCTCCGAGAGGTTTCGTTAGCCTCAGTGAAGTTCCAGATTAATGATATTATTCAAAAGGTTCTGGTGGTTTTTGAGGAAGTTTTTCTTGTGGAAGTTCAAGAGAAGAGGCCCCTTGACCCTCAGCTGGTTCCAGTTCTTGCTCAGCAAGTTCTATAAGTTCTTGATTAACTTAGAGGGGTTCAAGAAGGTGTTCCAGGGATCTAGGCGGAAATTTAAGGCGTTCTTGAGAAGGTTTACTCGACACATGGGAGGATCCCAGGTGCTTTTCAGATCAGAGAGTCCTGAGGAACTTTCTGGTACTGGAGATCCTGGGCCTCCAGGAGCTTAAAGTGGTTCCAGAGGATGTTCTTTTATTATTCAAGAGGAACCAGGGATCCTTCAGGAGACTGGGAATGCTTGTGGAGAACTCAGGAGCTTATGAGAAGTTCCAGGGATTTGGTAAAAAGTTCCAGTGAGTTTGTTGATTAAGGTGAACCAAACAGTCGTCCGGTCTCCGTCCAAGTGAAGCTGGTTCAACGGGCTTCAAGATAAACACATGAATCTGGAAGAAAAAGTCCCGCTTCACAGTTGTCTATCAGCCAGTATCGGTCCGATCCCCTGTCAGGACTCTGTGACCTCTGACCTCTAGAAACTGGTCACTCACATCATAATCAAATCAAATTGAAACATCAGAGAAAATGTTTTATTTGTTTTTGATTACATTTTTAACTAGCCATAAGCAAACAGGGCTTTGGATTCATCTGTGAACTGAGGATATACTTCGGCAAAAGGGTCAAAAACACAGCGTTACCAATCAACATGCAAAACAAAAAAAAAAACATTGGCATGGTCCTTTAACGATTGTGTCAGCGAAGTTTCAGTGTTTCTACTTGAGCCGGCGACTGTGGCTCGAGTCTAAACTCCTGTTAAAGCGAGACACTGAAATTAATTCAAATCCATTTCACCTCACAGCAGGTGACCGGTCTCGATACAAGACGCAGGCAAAACCATTACATCACCGCACGCTCTGTGTGAGTGAGTGTGTGTATGAGTGTGTGTGAGTGTGTGTGTGAGTGTTTGTGTGAGTGCTTAGAAGGAAAAACCTGCCCGTCTTGGCTGTGGTCTAAAAGCAGTACAATGTCCAGGATTTAAGTTTCACTCTCATTAAAGAAAACCTTCTTCTATTCAGAAAAGCGCTGTGTGTGTGTGTGTGTGTGTTTCTCAGTGAAAAGCACTTTCCTTACAGTTTATCTAAGACAGACAGATGGACGCACACACACCGACAGTCGATCAAAGGTTCTTTGTGTCTTTATTAAAGCTCCAATCAGGAGTTGAATCCAAAAAAACTTCAAGGAGTTTCTGTGTGTGTTTTTTTTTGTGTGTGTTTTTCTCTGTGTGTGTTTGTCCACTTGGGTTTTCTGGAGAGTTGTCGGACTGTCGCTGTGTCCCATCGGTTGTATCCGCTGGTCACCGAGCGTCCCACCGGGCCGCCACAAAACCGGTCACCTTTTCATGATGCGTTCAGGTGATCTTCATCAGGGTGGAGTTCCCAGGTGTTTTAGCTCAGGTGCTCTGAGGGTTACTTATAAATCCATCTCCCGAAGCGGTTTTGCGTGCAAAGTTGTTGGTGGTTGTTTTCAGCGGGGATCTGCTGGTCGTCATTGCCTTTTTAGGCCGATTCTTCCGTTAGGGATCTTGGAACCGGTTCTCCACCGGTACTCTGTCATCAAGTCGTGCTGAAGCCAACGGGCCCCCAGCAGTTGGGGGCCAAAGTTACCGGGCCGATCCACGCACCGACGGGCGATCGCCAGGTTCTTGTGAGTGTGGATGCGGAGTTCTAGTGAAAATTCACAGAAAAATACGGGAAATAAAGAAAAAACAACTCCTAAAACTTCCCCTAACCCAAGTAGTCAGAGAGGAGCAGTTACTGAAATAAGGTTTGAGTCACCAGTATTTCACTATTAAAAAGGTAAAGGTTCATGAAAATCTTCCTCTCTTGTTAATCTTCTTTCAACCACTGAGTCTTATATATAAAAAAAAAATAGTTCAGAATTCTAGGAAATTCATGATGAGAATATAAAAAACTTCATGTCTGTGTATTAGGTCCAGAGCTGGACTCAGTTCCCTTCAGTTCCCTTATAAGGCAACAAAAAGCCCTGAAGTTCATTTACAAAGGTGCTGAACATTTTTTCCTAGCCTTCCCAAGAACGGTAACATTCATTTTTCCTGCTTTGACAGTTGTTAGGATTCTCACTTAGTTATATTGGACGCATGTTGATTTTAGCGAAAACCTAAATTAATGAATTAATCCGTCCATCATTTTTTTATCTTATCGGGGTTTGTGGTTGTTTCTTGTCACTTTGTAATTTCTTTTTAACTTTGGTCTCTTTTTGGCTTTCTTGCATTTCTTTAGGAGGGGTTTGGTCCCTCTGTAGTCCTTTGACTGATCTCTTCATACAGGGGCTCTGGTCCAGGGCCGCCCCCCCCCCCCACACACACACACACACACACACACACACACACACACACACACGCCTGACCCCTCAGGCCCCTGGTCCCGCCCCCTGTAGACCTGTTCAGTAATCAATATGTAGGTTCAGGCTATTAATTGATTACATACTGAATTTCATGTTATGGCACATTAAAAACATCTTAAACTGAATTTGGTGAATGCTGCACAGATTTTGAATTAGCTTAGCATAAAGATTGGAACTGGGGGGAGCTGCTGCTAGCTGGCCTCTGTCTAAAACTTGGTAGTTGTTCAATTGTTTAAACTTTCCTCAAATGCCAAAAGGCGTTAGTGTATTTAGGTGAAGTTTAGGTGCTGCCACTATTTCTTGGCGAACAACGGCGTATCCATGTGGCGCCTCCAGCCATAGTGCAGGTCGCTGGCTGCAGTCAAACCGAAGCTTTTATATTTTGTCTTCGTGCACAGATGAAACTGAGGCCGGTAATGATCAATCAAACCCCCCCCCACTCTGGACAGCCCTCGGTGTTTATTTCTGAGCCGGGTGACACCAGTATTTGTGCTTTCTGGTGCATCGTGGGAACTTTGTTTCCACTTTGTAAGAAAATCAAACAGTAACTGTTCTTGGACGGACGAACATAGGGGGGAGTCAGTTTACAACTTGCTTCTGTCTGTCTGTCTATCTGTCTGTCTGTCTGTCTGACAGTCTGACCGCCGTCACTCTGAATACTAACATCTGTCAATGCCTTTGTGAGTGTGTATGTGTGTGTGTGTGATTGTGTGTGTGTTACACTAGCTGCATGCCTAAGCAGTGCCCTCTGAAATCTGAATGGGTCTGCAAGTCTCCTATTCTGCTTCTGATTGACAGCAGGAGCACAGGAATGCATTTAGCCGCAGCCGGCGTGCATAAGAAGTGATGCTTTCAGCCACGCCCCCTTTTGGCGGCCATTTTAGCGGTCCCGATGCCTGTCAACGGCCAAGCTGACCATTTAATCGTGGATCCGAGGCCTCGTTCGGCCCCTGTTTTTTTTTTTTTTTAATTTTATTTTTTTTATTTTAACGCTTCCGTAGGTTAAGTTGTTTGCTCTGTGGCTCAGAGGCAGCTTCTGTGATGCAAGATAGGTGAGAGAGACAGACAGGTGAGGCTCCTGATTGTCTGCCTGACCTCTCTCACGACCTCCGGGGGGGGTTGTCCATCTACCCGTGCAGGATGTTTGGACGACCGAGTCTCGAATGTGAGACTGAGTTAAGGTTTGTTAAGGTTCAGCTCAGCTCAGTTGTCGCTGGGTACTGCTTTTTGATGCCACGGTCCAACACACGCACACACACACACACAGGTAGTTCAAACACCACAGGCAGGTAAATGGACGACCTGTCCATTTATAACGCCACATGTGTTTTCCTTAACTAAAAAAAAGTCTTCGCAGTGTCCAGTGTCCTGTTTGTTTGCAGTAAAACAAACACAGGTCTGTGGGGAGCTGTTGTTTATCCTGCGGTGTCTTTTTCTTGGGAGACTGACAGGGCAGATCGGGGAATGAGCCCCTCCCCTTGTTCACTGGCCCCGAGGGGGGCCCCCGTTGACCCGCCCCCCGATACGCTGAAAGAAAGAAAGACAGAAAGAAAGAGAGCGAAAGAGGACAAAAAAAAAACGGAGAGGCCTTGCTGTCACATTACGCCTCCGAACTACACGGCTCCCTTTTCTTTCTTTCTTCGGAGTTTGTCTTTCTGCCGGGTCGCGGACATTTGAATAATCGTCTGATATCCATCAGTTTGAGCCTGAGGAGATGGGGGGGGGGGGGGGGGAAGACAACACATACACACACACACAAAGCTCCATCTAACTCATTACCGGGGGGGTACAACATGCCTAATGTATTCCTCTTTTCTTTCATCCCTCTGTCTTCCTCGTTCTACCATTCATGCCTCTTTTACTCCTCAGTCCACATACAAAAAAGTTCCATGTGAACAATGCAATCATATGACTTCATTTTTACATATTATGATTTAATCACAAGATATAGTTTTTTTTAACCATTGTGCTTATATCACAAACTATTAAATCAACTGACCTGAAAAGTCTAAAAAAAATTGACTTTTTTCTCGTTAATGTTTGGTTTTATCTCAATATATCATAACTTTTATGTAAAAATAAGATTCATTCTTAAAATATTACACAAATTAACAGTGGCCCTAATAACAATCATGCACTTTCAAAATGTGCAAAATCTCAAAAATGTCCAAAATATCAAAGGTGGTTTACCAGATGAATCTTGTTTCAAAATAAAAGCTCGAACAGTGGAGGTCAGGACAGAGAAAGTAAAACTCAAATACAAGCACAAGGCTGTTTTATGTGACTGTCTGTACAGTGTGAAGTCATATGACATCATAGCGTTCACCCAGCAGGGTAATCAGTGCTGGATATCTCCTCATTGTTAGAGCACAACGACAACCACCATCATCACCACAGGCCTCATCATCACCGCTGTGTGTGTGTGTGTGTGTGTGTGTGTGTGTGTGTCTCTCTCTCTCTCTCTCTCTCTCTCTCTCTCTCTCTCTCTCTCTCTCTCTCTCTCTCTCTCTCTATATATATATATATATATATATATATATATATATATATATATATATATATATAATATAGATATATATATATATCTATATATATATATATATATAGATATATATATATAGATATACATAGATATATATAGATATATATATATCTATATAGATATATATAGATAGATAGATATATAGATATATATATATATATATATATATATATATATATATATATATATAAAGTTCAGTAGGCCCTAATAACAATCATGCGCTTGTGTAAATTAAAACCAAAACCTACAACACACTCCCTTGGTGGAGCAGTCAAGCGTGACAGAGCAAACAGCAGATCTGAAGATGATAAGTGCTATAGGTTCATCATGTAATTCCTTTACTGAGCAACAATACCAAATATTTCCTATTTCTAGCTTCTCACCTCTACTTTTTCTTCTTTCTTCTATCATTATAAACTGAATATTCTTGGGTTTTAAACTTGTTTGTGTAAAAGAAGCGTTCTGCAGTTGTTAGTTTGGATTCTGGGAGATTGTGACCGACATTTTCCATCGTTACATGAAACACAACATATCATTAGCTGTGATTAGCTACCTGGCAATTAAGATCAGGATAAAACAAACTAAGCTAATGTAGCATTAGAGGCCAGTAATCCAGCCTCAGCCAATGGGGCGGAATGTTATTCTAAGTGATCCATTATTTGAAAGAGGTCACAGCTAACATAACATCAGAGGCACAAGGCTAACATCAAGGCGATCAATAACATTATCAAGGCTAACAGCATGCCAGCACTCAAAAAATTAAGCTTCCTGTGCTTCAACATTAGCTAACAGGGATAAGCTAATATTAGCCGAGCCAAGGTGTCGGCGAATCACCTTAAGCTAACATTTCACAGAGCTAACATAACATTAGAGTGGAAAAGACACAGCAGTCCGACATCAGCTACCAGGGCTGAAAGCTAAGCTAAGCTACCTGTGATTCAGTCTTGGCTAACAGGGCAAGAAGCTAACGTAGTATTTAAGGGCAAAATTATTCAACAGAGACCAGCAAACTTTATAAATGATCAGAATTCCTACAGTTTAACTTGGCAGAGACTCATAAAGAAGTGATTTACTGCTTTGCCTCTAATGAAGCTTTTGAACTAATTTTTGGCTTCGGATTCTTCTCTCGGTAAATTTTTGTTGTAAATAACGAACTAGACTTTCAGTAAATAGCTCACTGTTTTGTTTTGTGTGTTTTGTTTTTTGTTTTTTTTACCAATTATAATGAGATATGTGACCGTGTGTCGAGAACATTACCGAGCCCTCGGTCTGGGTAATGAACAACTCAGTGTCTGAAAACACACTCGCATGTGTATCAAGATATATTTTTTGAGTGTTACTTAATAAACGAACGAAGACTGCATTCAAAAGAGTGTGTGTGTGTGTGTGTTGAAGCCATAAAAGCCAATCAGCCGTAGCACTCTTACTCTGGGTAGAGTAAAGGAACATTCTGCAAAAATAAGTCCAGACAAACCCTCCCTGTGTGACCGGGCTACCTGTCGACAGTGTTGTAAAGCTACACACACGTTAACAGGCTTTATGGCGTGTTGGGAAAGCGCCTTCACAACCACTGTATTCAACCTGCAGACACACCCTTGCTGTGTGTGTGTGTGTGTGTGTGTGTGTGTGTGTGTGTGTGTGTGTGTGTGTGTGTGTGTGTGTGTGTGTGTGTGTGTGTTTTAGACAGAGACAGCCTGTCTCTGTTCCCCCTTCAGACCGGAGCCCTCCCGAGTGGAAAGACGCTACCTGCCGATAGTTATCAGACACTAGAGAGCAGAAAATAGACGGGTCCAGATAAGGAGAAGAAAAGAGGGGGAGGAAGAACGCCATGACTGCACACGAACACAACATACAACAAATGATGTCCCTGTCTCTGTAACCACCCCCCCTCCGCCGCCGCCGCCGCCGCCGCCCAAGCCACTCACAAACAGCAATGGCCATTTGTTTTGACTCATAACTGAAACTACATTTAGAGCCGAGGGGATTGTTTTTTTTTAAAGAAAACTGACGTTGGCGTGAAGTCATGTTATTATCTCCCAGAGGCCAAAATGTCCAATTCACCCCACAATACACTGAACGGCACTGAAGATTAAACTATATTTAGAGCTCTGGTGCAGCAGATTAGATTAGATTGCTGTCCTGACACGTTAATGATAAGGTTGCATTGAATTAATGTCTGCGATTGGCCTTGTCGGCGTTGCCTTGACGTCACACGGGTGCTGCACCGGTGTATCGTGTATGTTTATTGCACACGTGACCAACAAGGCGGGTGATAAATTAAACACTGGAGATATTGCATTAGATTACATGGCTGAGAAAACAGTGAACTATTATTTTTTCATTATCGATTAGTCTGAAAGAGCATTGACTATTAATCGGTTGACCATCAGTCCAAACCCCTTTAGATATTTAGGCCAATTTCAGATATTACAGAAACCAAAAGCATCAAATCCTCTCATTTTTGCTTTAAAAAAAAATACTGAAATAAGTTGCACATGATTCTCACGGATCGATGTAGTGATCGTCTCAGCTCCACGGTCTCCACCTCGACCCAGGAAACGGAGCGATTGGTTCAGACCACTCATCGCTATCGTCATCAACACGCCAATCGAGGCCAATTGTTTGTGGACGAACGTGTCCGCCAATGATTGTCCAGGAATAAAACCAAATTTCTGACATGGGAATGTCTGCAGTTGCCAGGGGGTTTGTGGAAAGAGTTGAGGAAATTATAATTCGGTAAAAACATTCGTAAACCTGAACTCAAATAAGTGAGTGATCGGAGGCGGATTTTTAATACATTGTTTTTCGAAGTAACACATGCTGGGTTGGAGAGCGCGTGAGAACGCTGAATATATTGTTCTGAATATATCTCTAGAAACGCCAAAGACTTTTCCAACCATCTGGAGGGAAAAACATTTCATGTGCTGAACGCTGAATATATTGTTCTGAATATATCTCTAGAATCGCCAAAGACTTTTCCAACCATCTGGAGGGAAAAACATTTCATGTGCTGCACGTAACAACAGATTTTCAACCTAGTGCTGACCCAGGTTTTGACTCTTTCCAGGCGACTGAAGAGCCGCCATCTTTGTTTTCGTATCCAGAAACAAGAAACCAGGAAAGAAGTTAAAAAAAAAAAAAGATTCCCATTCAGTGGGCAGAATATTTTTTTTTCATACAGATGGTTGGAAGAGTCTTTGGAGATTTTACAGATAAATTCAGAATCAACCTCCAGGGTTTTTCAAACGTCTGCAGTTAATTATATTTAGAGATGTTCAATTGACCGTACAGCGGCTGACGGGAATGACCTTCTCTCTGACTGATCATTTTACAGGTTAATAAAGCTGAAACCACAGCACAGTCCTTTGATTTCGTCAGATGACGTCATGGTTATGAAATCAGGATTTTATCTGCAGAGCAGCAGCTTGGAAATGGCTTGGAATTGAGCCCTGGTTAACATTTTGCTTAATGGCCCATATTTCAGTCACTATTATATTCTTGTTCCATTGTCTGAGAATGGAAACAAAGAGCATGTAAATGGGAACAGGTTTGTGGGGAATTCAGCTGAATTAAAATACTTAATATGTGATGACTGACAGTGGGAGACAAGCAGACAGATAAAGGTCCAGACAGATACTGGTTTTGACCTGCTCTTGTTTCTTTAGTTTGTCAAACACCTACAGATTTTATCATTCTGATGTTAGAAGTCATGGGGGAGCTTGGAAGAGGTCAGAGAAGAAGAAGAACTTCATAGTGGACAAGGGAAACCTGGTTTTTTCTTTCATTCACTAATTCATCCATTCATTCATTCATTCATTCTTTTTTTCTGTCTTTTTTTGCTCTCTGTCTTTCCGGTAACTTCCACTCCTGTCTTGCTTCTCACTCAGGTGTGTGTGTTGACTCGTTCCTTTCACCAGCTCTTTGAAGGAGTCAGTAGTCCTGTGTGTGTGTGTGTGTGTGTGTGTGTGTGTGTGTGTCTGTGTGTGTGTGTGTGTGTGTGTGTCCTACCTGAACCCTGAGTAGACGCTTTGTGAAATTAAATGTTTTTATATGTGAAGTGTGTGTGTGTGTGTGTGTGAGAGAGAGTGTTGAATGGTCTCTGTGTCTGAACACACCAGACTCTGTGGCCATTTTATGAACTTTACGTCCCTTTAATAATTCATGAGCCGTTACCGCACTGTTTTTCTTCCTAATTGACTGGATTAGCATGTTGTTTTTTTATGTCATTTCTGTTAAAGGTCTAAAAAGAAAAAAAAAACATTCATAAAAGCCACTGTACAACAAAGCGACATTATGAACAATTTTTTTTATCTGAAATGTGGATTTATTTCTGTGTACTTTATGACTTTTTAGTTGTGAGTTAACTCATGCAATTCAAAAACAAGTCGTGACAATAGAGCTGGAGCCTGAAAGTTTGAAGGCAGAGTCACACTAACAATCATTTCTCTCTCTCTCTTTTTGTTTGCAGTGATCTCAGTATGAATAATCTGACTATGTTGTCAAGTGGAGGTTTGTCCAACCTGCACTTCCTAGAGGAGCTGTGAGTCAAACACACACACACACACACACACAGAGTTCCACTCCCTGCTGATATTTCATCATTTGCCATGTTAGAGTTGAGGAGGTGACATCGGTTTTCCTTCCTACGCACCTGCCGAAATTCCTGGGAATCTGAATCAAAGCTGTAAGATTTACAGGTCGAGCCCGAGAAAACCAGTATAACAGCTCATCAGTGAACCAATCACAAGGAAACAGAAATGCGACCAGATTAGCTTTTAGGGAAAGATCCCAGTCTGGTTTAATCCAGAAACAGTTCCCGGTAGCTTCTTATACAACCTGTTTTAGATAATTATTTTTATAATAAATTCAAATTAACTTCAAACTATGTTTTTGTGAGCTGCTATACAGAATAAACGGGCTTGAAGCTGAGACCCACAGTCAGAAAACCATTAAGTATTAGGAATAACACTAAAACGCTGATGGTTTGTTTCTTTTCACAGAATTTTTTTGTCAATGAGAAAAATAAATCCTCGTCTTTTAAGCAAATCTCTGCTCCATCCCTGCGATGCATTCAGGAACCCAGTGGCCGACGGGCTGAGATGGACGATATGAGCGTCTGACGCGAGAGTGTGTTGTGAGCGGACGAGGAGTTCAGGTGTCTACGAGGACACGATACGTAATCCCATCTGTCCTCGCCTACCTCAGGCTAGATAACCAACCAATGGGCAAAGCATGCAACTGCCCAGCCCCCCCCCCAAGACCCCAAGGGGCCCCAGAGGCCCCAGCCTCACTCTGTGACAGTATCAGACCTGCGTCAAAATCTAGTTTTAAGACCTTAACTGTCTGCGGACACAGGGCGGCAGTGGAGGGTCCGGCTCGTGAACGGCTGACCTCCCCAAGACCCGAACACGACTCTGGCAACTGTTTATTTTTGCTCCGCTGCCAGCGATGTGTGTTTGTGCGTGTGTCCGTGTGTGTGCGATATTTGTCACCGCGGCGCGAGAAACGTCACCAGGGCGATAGGACACCGCAGAGGTGCATGCTGGGTACCGTGCGGACTGGCTGAACTCTGCATGGCCTCCAGAAAACACACGGACCTGCAGGACCCAGTGCAGCTCTGTTTTCTCTTGGTTTGAAAAGTCAAGACTAGGTGGGAATATCATGTTTACTGGCAAGGAAGATATTTCACTATGACTGATGTTTGATTATTGACACGCACCTAATCAGAAAGAGGTCAGCAGTATACTCCCCATATTTATCAACAATGATTATTCTTATGTGTTTTACATTTGCAGATTTACAGATATACTCAGCAAATCATCTGGACTAATACAACCGGTCATCTGTTATTCTTTATATTTTTTAGCTCGTCCGAATATTTTTGTGTACCATCATGGAAAGGAGATAATTAGTTAATGATGTAGTGTGAACATATTTTTTGGTGCTAATTTATCCACAGTTTTACCATTTGCACTCTGGCTTTGCCCCCTGCTGCACATTTTATCTTTCTGTTTAAAGGTGCTATATTTGCATTTTTGCTATCACTACATAGCATTAGCAGCTGTTTACTCACCACGAGCTTCAGCCATAGTTGCATTTACAAAAGAAGAGGTCATAATTCATCTTCATCATCTCATGTCAGACTGAGGACACACTGGGCGCTAAAGTGACTTGCTGTTGCAAAATGGTGATACGAGCTGGGGCTAGCTGGTTAGCATGCTAGCTTCAGTAGACGAAGTAATAGAAATAGAAGAAAAACGAGTTAACATTGTTGTTGCTTTCCACCACCGGAGACTGTTCTTGGTGAGTAAAGGAATAAAGTTGGATGCTGGACTCACAACGAATCTTCTCAATTGGCAAGTAAACAGCTCCTGATCCTAACTTTAGCTTTGTAGCACAAACTTACACGTAGCACCTTTTGAAGATTTCGTTCATATAGAGCTTAGAGACGTAGCAACTTCACCGAGGGCGAGTCAGTGGTTGAAGAGGCACTTATATCTTTAGATTAAGTAAAAGTAGCAGTATCAACAGTGAAAAGTATTATCAACAAAATGTGGGTAAAGTATCACAAGAAAAGTGCCTTTCAGGGTGTTATATAATGAGAATGTCGTTGCTAATTGTTTTTGATTAGCAGTTATTTAATGTAGAGCTGGTTGAGGTGGAGGGCACTGCAGGGCAGTTAACTCCTGAATGATGCATCATATCCTGTCAGCTGATTGTCTGTTTTGTATGTAAAATCATTATTTGCACATCAGCTTTAGCTTCCAAATAAATGTAGTCCAGTAAAAAGTACAATATTTGACATGGAATATAAGCGCAAAGGATCATGAAATTTAAATACTCAGGTACAAGTAATTCAAATTTACACCAGGATGCTCATCACAGCAGGTCTTAGACTTTGACCCATATTGCTCTTATGTTATACTGGCCAAAAACATAGAAATCTGAGCCCGGAGGTGAGCCGGGTCCGGTGAGGGCGCGATGGGGGAAAATGGGGGAGGCGAGAGGGGAAGGGTGGAGGCAGCTGGCGTGTGTTTCGGCTGAATATCACAAAAACCAGGTGGGAATCTGTCCAGCTGGAAAAATATCCTTATCAGTTACACCTCATCTGATTGTGATTGTTTGTCTTGTAGTTTGCATTAGCTCCAAGAAAGAAGAAAAAAAAAAAAAAAACAGCTGCAAGCTTAAAAGTCGAGCCACTTCTGCTGCCGAAATACCCGGATTTTTTCTTTTAAGGTTGTGGAACAGCTGTTATGGCAGCATAATTGAAAATGTGGTGTTATTTGGTAGATGTGTTATTCCTCTGCACACGTTATCAATCTCAGGCCACACAGTTGTTTCAACGCCTTAAGGTGGGGGGCTTTCCCTAACCTCGGCCCCCTCTCCCTCTCTCTCCGTCTCAGGCGTCTGGCGGGGAACGACCTGATGTCCATCCCCAGGGGAGCGTTCGCCGGCCTCTACAACCTCAAAGTGCTGTAAGTCCACGCGGGCGCACCTGCGCTAAACCCTCACTGACACAACACCCAACTCCGACCTGAGCCCCGGAACCTTCCGAACGGTCCGGGACGGAACAAAACGTCCTCGCGGTGCGGCCGCTCCCTCGCTGCAGCGGTGTGCTTCTGAAACGGGTTCTCGCCAGAGGCTCACGCCGATGGTGTAACAACCTGTGCCATTTTTACTGGTGCTAATCATTCACACGGACACCGTGGAGGTTTCCTCTGCCTCGGCCCAGTGAGTTTGTCTGGTTTGAAACAGCACCTCTCTTCGCCGTTTACACGTTTACTCATGTTGGTAAATTATTTCTTTTTGGCTTCATCCATCACTTTGTAAATTTTTAGCGAATCACAAAATGTTTTTTTGTTTTATTCGACTGTTACATGAATACATGAATAAAACTATGGCTACTGAAGCTCTTTCATTACTTACAGTTACATTACATTACATTAGTTACACTCCATAAATTACATAACTGTTAAAGCCCAAACTTACTCAAAGATATTTGAGTGTTTGAAAAACAACACATAGACAGACAAAGACAACAAAGACAGAATATCTTTCATGGGGATTCATTAAATTTGCTGCTGTTGTGGTTGTCGACAAACAGATATTTTTCATGACTGACTTCGCAGCCTAACTAGAGAGTTCGTCGCCCCCCTTGCCCCTCCGTCCCGTGCTCGGGTACATCTCCAGAATGCTCTGAGGGGAATTTCTTCTAATTTTTTTACAAACATCCACTTGGACTCAAGATTAGATTTTGGTGGTCAAGGGTCAAAGGTCACTGCGACCTCGCAAAGCAGTGTATCTGACCAAAAATGGAATAATTTGTCCACTAGTCATAACAAAACGGACTAAATACCTGTTTGTTAAATTCCTTCCAAGACTTCTCCATTTATTAAACAAGTCTGGACAGACGTGGGTATAAACCGTAACTTGGCGGATGCAGACATAAACATATTTAGATTTGTCATGTTACTGTTCTAACAGGTTTTTTCGTACCACTATGAATATTTTTTTTCTATCTTTTTTTTCTTTTTTTTTCTCCTGTCACTTCCAATGTTTTTCCAGGATGCTTCAAAACAACCAGCTGAGGTCCGTCCCCGCGGAGGCGTTCATCAACCTGCACAACCTGCAGTCGCTGTAAGACACACACACACACACACACACAAAACCACACACACACTCTCTCTCTCGTCCTTTTGTCTGGTTTTACTCTTTGGTGGAAAGGAATCTTCAGGCTCACACACACACACACACACACACACACACACACACACACACAGTGGACCACCATTAATGTATGTAGTCCAGTCACTAGGTTCTCTCAGCCTGAAAACACACTGTAATTATACTGAAACTGTAGCTGTGTGTGTGTGTGTGTGTATATGTGTGTGAGTGTGAGTAGATAAGGTTATAAGAAAGGAGACGTCTAAGGTCTCTCTGTCTTCTCTCTCTCTCCCATTATTCAAAGTCCCATCCTTCTATACTCTCTGTAGATGAACAGAGGAGGTTATTGTTGGGACAGACAGACAGACAGAGAGGCAGGCAGGCAGGCAGGCAGGCAGGCAGGCAGGCAGGCAGGCAGACAGACAGACAGACAGACAGACAGACAGACAGACAGACAGCTAGCTCTCTTCGTAGTCACATAGAATTCCTGTTTATGTTGCACACCCTTTAGAAATCCTGGGGGGGATTTTTCTACCGAAACCCAAAATTGGACCAGATGGAAAAGGAACCGAGGTGAACGTTAGGGATCCTGAAGCGCCGATGAAAACTCAGAACAGGTGTTTCCACAGGCCTAAAGATCCGGTGGGCCCCAGTCTGGACTCAAGACTTGGACTGTGTCCACAACGAGCTGGCTAAATTTTGTGTAAGGTGGTTTTTCCATCCACAGTGAGACACCTGAACAATGTGAAAACATTAAAATCCCCATCTCTTCTTCTTCATCATCATCCATCTTTTCTGTCGGCAAACAACAAAACTTCATCAAGGTCAACACCTGATGAGGAGTGAGATAAACCGCCAACTTCATCGACGATTAAAATCAACGATGACAGAAAGTTGTCCAGAACTGTACTTGCCCCACCAACCCCAGAAACATCTCCTAGAAATCAGGCTTCCATAAACCGGATTGTGTTCAGGGTCAACATGTTTTTAGTGACGAATGAAGCGTATTTAACACAGTAGTGTCTCCAGGAGGTGGCCGGGTCGAACGGATGACGTCCAGAGCAGAACGTCCCGTCTATATCTTTCGGAAACAAGGTCCGGAAACGTCTGTGAAGCTTCCACTGATGCGTTCATTGTCAACATGCTTAACATGGACGGACTCTTAGTTCCGGTCTTCGTCTTTGGATTTTCCAGTTAACTTAAATGCCTCCACTGGGACAATTTTTTTGTTTTTTTGAGACTGTTGTTCTTCTGTTTCTTTCTTCTTGTCAGGGGGTAAACTCTGGCCTCTTATTTTAACGTTGGTGAATCTTGCTTTTTTCTTTTTTATGGCCACTCAGGGAGGGTGCGTGTGTGTGTGTGTGTGTGTGTGTGTGTGTGTGTGTGTGTGTGTGTGTGTGTGTGTGTGTGTGTGTGTGTGTGTGTGTGTGAGTGTGTTGCTTGTGCTGTGTCCCGTTTTGTGTCAACTGGGTTTTTAAGGTCCCGCCATGGAACAGGGAGAGAAAACCACTGGGTTTTTGATGCTGAGATCACAAAATTCGGGCCATTGGACTGTTTTCTCGTGATCATTAAATGATCATTTTGTGGTCTCGTAAAAAAATAAATAATAAAAACAAAACAATACAAGGGAAAAAATATGACATTTAAATATAATTTTCCTGGGATCATGAGGAAACAGCGAAGAAGTGTGGCTGCCCACCGAGCGCCGCGGCACCGACCGACACACTCAATCCTCTCAGCGAATAAGTCCCTGCTCATTAAAATACCTCCGCTCTTTCCCCGGGGGCTTGTCGGCCCGTGGAGTGGTGCTCGAGCAGGCAGCCCATCACTCTCCCGGCGCTGGGCAAACACTCGACCTACGATGCTCCTCTCAGGGAGGCTTCGAAGCCGAGCCGAGCCGAGCCGAGCCGAGCCGAGCCGAGCCGAGCCGAGCCGAGCCGAGCCGAGCCGAGCCGAGCCGAGCCGAGCCGAGCCGAGCCGAGCCGAGCCGAGCCGAGCCGAGCCGAGCCGAGCCGAGCCGAGCCGAGCCGAGCCGAGCCGAGCCGAGCCGAGCCGAGCCGAGCCGAGCCGAGCCGAGCCGAGCCGAGCCGAGCCGAGCCGAGCCGAGCCGAGCCGAGCCGAGCCGAGCCGAGCCGAGCCGAGCCGAGCCGAGCCGAGCCGAGCCGAGCCGAGCCGAGCCGAGCCGAGCCGAGCCGAGCCGAGCCGAGCCGAGCCGAGCCGAGCCGAGCCGAGCCGAGCCGAGCCGAGCCGAGCCGAGCCGAGCCGAGCCGAGCCGAGCCGAGCCGAGCCGAGCCGAGCCGAGCCGAGCCGAGCCGAGCCGAGCCGAGCCGAGCCGAGCCGAGCCGAGCCGAGCCGAGCCGAGCCGAGCCGAGCCGAGCCGAGCCGAGCCGAGCCGAGCCGAGCCGAGCCGAGCCGAGCCGAGCCGAGCCGAGCCGAGCCGAGCCGAGCCGAGCCGAGCCGAGCCGAGCCGAGCCGAGCCGAGCCGAGCCGAGCCGAGCCGAGCCGAGCCGAGCCGAGCCGAGCCGAGCCGAGCCGAGCCGAGCCGAGCCGAGCCGAGCCGAGCCGAGCCGAGCCGAGCCGAGCCGAGCCGAGCCGAGCCGAGCCGAGCCGAGCCGAGCCGAGCCGAGCCGAGCCGAGCCGAGCCGAGCCGAGCCGAGCCGAGCCGAGCCGAGCCGAGCCGAGCCGAGCCGAGCCGAGCCGAGCCGAGCCGAGCCGAGCCGAGCCGAGCCGAGCCGAGCCGAGCCGAGCCGAGCCGAGCCGAGCCGAGCCGAGCCGAGCCGAGCCGAGCCGAGCCGAGCCGAGCCGAGCCGAGCCGAGCCGAGCCGAGCCGAGCCGAGCCGAGCCGAGCCGAGCCGAGCCGAGCCGAGCCGAGCCGAGCCGAGCCGAGCCGAGCCGAGCCGAGCCGAGCCGAGCCGAGCCGAGCCGAGCCGAGCCGAGCCGAGCCGAGCCGAGCCGAGCCGAGCCGAGCCGAGCCGAGCCGAGCCGAGCCGAGCCGAGCCGAGCCGAGCCGAGCCGAGCCGAGCCGAGCCGAGCCGAGCCGAGCCGAGCCGAGCCGAGCCGAGCCGAGCCGAGCCGAGCCGAGCCGAGCCGAGCCGAGCCGAGCCGAGCCGAGCCGAGCCGAGCCGAGCCGAGCCGAGCCGAGCCGAGCCGAGCCGAGCCGAGCCGAGCCGAGCCGAGCCGAGCCGAGCCGAGCCGAGCCGAGCCGAGCCGAGCCGAGCCGAGCCGAGCCGAGCCGAGCCGAGCCGAGCCGAGCCGAGCCGAGCCGAGCCGAGCCGAGCCGAGCCGAGCCGAGCCGAGCCGAGCCGAGCCGAGCCGAGCCGAGCCGAGCCGAGCCGAGCCGAGCCGAGCCGAGCCGAGCCGAGCCGAGCCGAGCCGAGCCGAGCCGAGCCGAGCCGAGCCGAGCCGAGCCGAGCCGAGCCGAGCCGAGCCGAGCCGAGCCGAGCCGAGCCGAGCCGAGCCGAGCCGAGCCGAGCCGAGCCGAGCCGAGCCGAGCCGAGCCGAGCCGAGCCGAGCCGAGCCGAGCCGAGCCGAGCCGAGCCGAGCCGAGCCGAGCCGAGCCGAGCCGAGCCGAGCCGAGCCGAGCCGAGCCGAGCCGAGCCGAGCCGAGCCGAGCCGAGCCGAGCCGAGCCGAGCCGAGCCGAGCCGAGCCGAGCCGAGCCGAGCCGAGCCGAGCCGAGCCGAGCCGAGCCGAGCCGAGCCGAGCCGAGCCGAGCCGAGCCGAGCCGAGCCGAGCCGAGCCGAGCCGAGCCGAGCCGAGCCGAGCCGAGCCGAGCCGAGCCGAGCCGAGCCGAGCCGAGCCGAGCCGAGCCGAGCCGAGCCGAGCCGAGCCGAGCCGAGCCGAGCCGAGCCGAGCCGAGCCGAGCCGAGCCGAGCCGAGCCGAGCCGAGCCGAGCCGAGCCGAGCCGAGCCGAGCCGAGCCGAGCCGAGCCGAGCCGAGCCGAGCCGAGCCGAGCCGAGCCGAGCCGAGCCGAGCCGAGCCGAGCCGAGCCGAGCCGAGCCGAGCCGAGCCGAGCCGAGCCGAGCCGAGCCGAGCCGAGCCGAGCCGAGCCGAGCCGAGCCGAGCCGAGCCGAGCCGAGCCGAGCCGAGCCGAGCCGAGCCGAGCCGAGCCGAGCCGAGCCGAGCCGAGCCGAGCCGAGCCGAGCCGAGCCGAGCCGAGCCGAGCCGAGCCGAGCCGAGCCGAGCCGAGCCGAGCCGAGCCGAGCCGAGCCGAGCCGAGCCGAGCCGAGCCGAGCCGAGCCGAGCCGAGCCGAGCCGAGCCGAGCCGAGCCGAGCCGAGCCGAGCCGAGCCGAGCCGAGCCGAGCCGAGCCGAGCCGAGCCGAGCCGAGCCGAGCCGAGCCGAGCCGAGCCGAGCCGAGCCGAGCCGAGCCGAGCCGAGCCGAGCCGAGCCGAGCCGAGCCGAGCCGAGCCGAGCCGAGCCGAGCCGAGCCGAGCCGAGCCGAGCCGAGCCGAGCCGAGCCGAGCCGAGCCGAGCCGAGCCGAGCCGAGCCGAGCCGAGCCGAGCCGAGCCGAGCCGAGCCGAGCCGAGCCGAGCCGAGCCGAGCCGAGCCGAGCCGAGCCGAGCCGAGCCGAGCCGAGCCGAGCCGAGCCGAGCCGAGCCGAGCCGAGCCGAGCCGAGCCGAGCCGAGCCGAGCCGAGCCGAGCCGAGCCGAGCCGAGCCGAGCCGAGCCGAGCCGAGCCGAGCCGAGCCGAGCCGAGCCGAGCCGAGCCGAGCCGAGCCGAGCCGAGCCGAGCCGAGCCGAGCCGAGCCGAGCCGAGCCGAGCCGAGCCGAGCCGAGCCGAGCCGAGCCGAGCCGAGCCGAGCCGAGCCGAGCCGAGCCGAGCCGAGCCGAGCCGAGCCGAGCCGAGCCGAGCCGAGCCGAGCCGAGCCGAGCCGAGCCGAGCCGAGCCGAGCCGAGCCGAGCCGAGCCGAGCCGAGCCGAGCCGAGCCGAGCCGAGCCGAGCCGAGCCGAGCCGAGCCGAGCCGAGCCGATTCCAAAATTTAAGCAAAATTATGTACTGGACTTTAATATCGGAGAAACTCCGTCAAATAATAAAAGGGGCTTCATCTGAGGGGTGGGGGACTTGGATGGCGACAGCGGGGTCAGACATAGCGAATTCTCCTGGCTCTTATTTTACTTGCACCCAAAAAGATCCTTATGGAGCACATACACTTTCACCCTTAATTCACTTTTTTGAGCAAGTAAATTATGTGTGTAGCCACTTACACTGTTTATTGATCTTGGTCATCATTAATTTAATGAAATACACTGTTACACGAAATAAAATATCATAATGAATCAAAATCAAAACCAATGAAAAAGGACATTTGGAAATAAAACCTTTTTATCAAAAAAAAAATAGAAATCCAGTGAAACTCTTCAATCCGTCAGTCAGAGTAGTGAAATATGTTATAAAGATAAGATGAGTCTTAATGATTTCTTAATTTTTTTTTCAATTTATTCCTATGGTTATTAATGGGGGCTCCACAGGGTTTAGTGATTGGTCCAGTTTAGTGTCTGCGATGTTCCTTGTAGCCACTTTGCTAAAACAAAATCTATAGATTAGCTGTTAGATTAGCTCCAATGAAAGCTTGAATGTTAAGAATATTGATGGATCGATATATTTAAAATATTAACAAACGTATAAAACTAAAACATAAATATATGTTCTTGAAACGGGTCAGATGAGGATCTGCAGCAGCGTTAAAAGCCCAGTTTTGTCACTGTAATTATCAGCTGATTTCATTTAGTTATCATATCCAAGCATAACTTCAGACACACAGCTTTTCGTACATTTTGACTTTTAACTTGATTTCACCACGTTGTTGTTTTCTGTCTCGACCAAAGCTCCAACCCATCACGGTCGTGGTTCATAAAGTCAGTGAATTATCTCACTGTCTCCAGATTAAAAGCAAAATTCTCTCAAGTGCAATGCGGGTTGATAATAACTCGCCACCTATGTGTGATTTATCTCCATTAAATCACATTAAAACACTTTCTGCTCCTCTGCCGCTCGATTTATGGATCTCTCTTCAAAGTTTTGTTTTTAAAATGGTTCTACAAATCACCATGGAGCGTTTGTACATCCACACGGACCATCCACACGTTTCCTCCTCTAAGATTCGCCTTTGTTTAGAAGTAGGAAGGAGAGAAAACCGGACAAGATGAAGAGACCAGACACACATCTGGTCTTGAGTCTTAAGGGACTGTGTCAAAACTAGTTGTAAGACCTTGATTATATTGAAATAATTTGTTGTGTTTTATCATAATGCTTTAATTTGTTCTGCATCTCAAGTAATTAAGAGACTGAAAACCTCAGGAAAGGCCGTGTTATTCCGTCATAGGAGAACTGGAAAGCTGAAACCAACAATTCATTTTGTTATCATAACATATTCAAGCTTAACATGAGTTATTACTGCAAAATTTTCTCTTAATTTTTCAAAGTTTTCTTATACTTAGAATAAACTTATATTACTTTTTGATATACTGCGGATTATTTTATTTTATTTGGGTTTAATCAAAGACCACATTAAAATATCTATAGTCATACATTAGCTACTGGGTTAATCACTTGGTAAGCCAGCAAATTAATGCTAGCTATGCAGGATAGCTGTGATGTAAGTCGGCCGGTAGGTTAACGTTAGGAGTAAGTTAGTAGGGGGTTAGCTAGTAGATTAGTCAATTGGTTAGTATTAAGTTAGCTAGTAGGTTAGTCAGTTGGTTAGCTACATGGTGTACAAGTTCATAAATCAGCCGGCTAGCGGTAAATTAGTTAGCAAGTTTGTCAGATTATTCAGCCTAAGTTAACTTGGGGAGTTAAATGGACATTTGCTTAGCAAGCTCATTAGCCTAGAAATAGTCAACGGGTTAGGCAGTAGTTTAGCCATCCAGTTAGTCAGTTGTTAGTTAGAAAGCAAATTAGGCAGTTAGTAAGTTGGCCAGTAGGTCAGTAACCAAATGGTTAGTCTGTGGTGAGACCCAGCTTCATCTTAAACTCAAATTTACTGGAAATCAATTGATTAATCACATTTTCTTCCAATAAAAGGAGCTCAGATTAACAGCTGTCTGGTCAACGTAATTTTAAACATCTGGATTTAAATCTGCTCAACTCAAACCTATAGTCTTCTTCAGCTAATTGGGCATGTTTTTGTTTGTGTGTGTGTGTGTACATGTGCAGACTGTTGCTAGGAGCTGTTGCTGCATTAAGTTTAACTGTGGCAGCGACTGTCCCTGTCCGTCTGTATTAGCTCCTCAATAACATGCAAAACTGTGTGTGTGTGTGTGTGTGTGTGTGTGTTTGTGTATGTGTGATGGCATTCAGCGCGGCAGCATTAAAGTCTGCTGTCATTTCTTTTGTCCAATAAGCTTGAAGCTAATTTGCATGAAATTACCAAAAGAAAAAAAAACCTTCTTGAGAGGCCCCGGGGCCCCTTTTCGAAAGACATACACACATAACCAAACACGCATACACACACACACACACACTCTCTCTTTGTCTGCTTCATTAGTCCATCAGTCTCTCTCTCTCCACAGGCATCTCAACAACAATAGGATCGTTTCCATGGGAACGAACTGCTTCCACGGACTCCACAGTTTGGAGACGCTGTGAGTTTCTGTGTGTGTGTGTTGGTACGTGTGTGTTTCTGTGTATGTGTGTGTTTTGGGGAGGAGTTGCGGCAGTCAGGGTTGAGCTGGGGTCGGGGTGAAGGGTTAGGGGACGTGAGGGAGGTTCAATTTATACACTTGTAAAGGAACCTTAATGGGATTTTTAGAAGAACATGCAGAACTCTGGGGAAATCTTGTTTTCTGTTGTAGCCGGAGTCGGATGAAAAGCTTCATCGCCGTGCTGGGCTGTGGTTAGCCTGGCCTCGCTGGGCAGGTTTATTTTTGTACTACAAATAAACATTTTAAACAAATTAACATAATGCATATTTTAATGTTGATCTTATGTCTGCATGTCCTTTAACAACAATCTGGCAACAGTTTACCTCAAGTTCCCCTGTTTAGTTAAATAGGGGAACTTATTTAGTCCCCCTATCGGCATTATATATAAACATCTAACACCTGGTTTAAATGGCAAAAATGCATTTTTAGTTGTTTATTAATGTCCATAAGTTCTCGACAATTATAGCTTATTCTACAAAGACACATTTTCTATTATTACAGCCGTGTTTTACAATACCGTCACACATTATCTTTGTACACCAACCACAGCTTATGAGCAGATGAACACATGAATACGTTTATCTGATTTACTGATGTTGATCTCGTACTTGGTTTTTCTGCTCGGCCAGAACCTGTGGGGGGGTTTTGTTTGTTTTTTTGTTTGTTTGTTTTTCCCCTCCGCTCATACCGGACACCAACGTGTCGGCTGCGTCCTCGGTGCTGAGAGAAAGTTGGCGCGACACTGTGCGGCTCTGTTAGGAACAGAGAGTAGGAGGCGAAGGAGAGTAAAATGGAGTCGTGGTGGGATTAGAAGAGCCTGATGATATGGTCTGGCTGTTCTCCAGTGACATTGGGCAGTGTCAGGACTACAGCTTTTGCCACAACATATAAAATCCCGCTCCAGTAATATTAAAACAAACTCACTACAGTTTATAACTGATCAGTTCGGTGTTCTGATTTTCCTCAAGGCCGCTGTCAAAATATCAGAGCACAGACAGACAGAGAAAATTTCTGACCTGCCAGGAATCGGTAGGTTTTCATCAAAAGACTGGAACTGGACCTGGATCAAAATTGGCTGCATAAATTCACACTGCCTCCAAGAGGTTTTCTTGAGATACATTATCTGATTTACGAGAGGGATGCGGCCGAGATGGCAGCCTAGAGTCACCAAGTCGCATAAACGTCAAAACACAGACAACAACGTTTAAAACGTTAACATAAGGAATAGTAACGAAGGTCCTGAGCCGCAAAAAAGGCAGCGCGACTGTTTAAAAACGTGACGTTTAAATGTCTGAGGCAAGGTCAGTTTTTCCAAATGAAGTTTGGCTTGTAAATTATAACAAGCTCATAACGTCCTGCCGAGTTCAGAGCAGACTCCGGGGAGCTGGGGATGATCCACCTCTGGGTTTTATATGTTTAGACGTCGATCTCAGCACAAACCGGAGCCAGCAGCCCATCCTGAGTCCCTCTGGGCCCCCGTGGAGCTACTGCACCGGGTCAGCAACGTGAGAGTGTGCAATAGGTGCACAACACCCCTGATCTAACCAATCACAATCATTTTTTGGATAGTTCTTCTTTGTTGTGAAAGTTTCGGAAAGTTTCTATTATATTTTTTTTTTTTTCTTCATGGGGAAAAAAAACGGTGGTGAAACGACTATCCAGAAGCTCCGATTGTGCAAAAGAGGCAATTTTAAAAATTATAAGTTACAATTAAAAGGTCTGAGTTTAAAATATGACTTAAGTACATAGCATTTACAGAAAAATTTACAGAAAAATTACTCACAGTACCAAAACTAAAAGCAGTCCCTGCCTGTGTTTATATTTTTATACCTTGTTTATTTGTTACTAACAATGCATCGAAGCATCCTCTCAGTGTTGAAGCTACTCCATGTATCTGCTTCTTCTTGTGTTTGGATGTTAAATCATTAATGCTTCACCACAATCAGCACACATGGGTGTCGTCTCTCATTTTGCCTGATTAGACCCAATCTCCGGATGATTTGAGCCTGTGTGTGACTGACATTGTGGGACATCCCGGTTGTTATCGGTACGCAGGGGTCAGTTGTGATACTCAGCTCCTCTCAGCTCAGACCAGACTGGACGTCTAGTGTGCAGAGGCTTCACAATGCGGCCTGTCACTGTACGTGTCAGTTGGACGTAGTGCATTAAAAAATCACAGTATTTCCCTCTGGTATGTGGTGAAATAGAGGCAGGAGTACATCAGGTAAAAAAAAAAAACATGGAACTGCTTTAGTCAAGTACAGATACCTCCCATTGTAACTGAGTAAATGTACTTAGTTACATTCCTTGCTTCAACATCCACCAGTGAGAATGTGATTAGGTTTTTCAGGGGCTTTTTGTGGATATTAACCGGAGTCGGGGCAGATTAACCTGTGTATTTATGTTGGGGTGTGTGTGTGTGTGTGTGTGTGTGTGTGTGTGTGTGTGTGTATAGAAATGTTTCTCTTTTCTCAGTCAACCAAAGAAGCCGGTTTAAACACACACATGCTGCCTTCATTTGGAAATACTTCTGTGTGTGTGTGTGTGTGTGTGTGTGTGTGTGTGTGTGTGTGTGTGTGTTGCACTGGCTCTGTGTGTGGCCCTGGCTGTATGCTAATCATAATTACTATTCATGCACACACACACACACACACACACAGACAGCATGTGTTTGCGTGTGTGTGCTGTGTACCTGCCTGGTCAGCAATAATAAACTGCAGCCAAGCCTCATGTTCATCTGAAACTACAAACACAAACAGAAAGAGACGAAGAAAACGGAAATGAAAAAAAAATAAATGAGTACAACCGGCTCAGCTCGGACATTTGGCGGCGTCAGTGTCTAGCTCAGCTGTGGTGGTGGACCTGGTCCTGCCCACCTCCGCTGCACCTAAGCCCCCCCCCACACCTCTCTTTTTTTTTGTTGTTTTTTTTTTGCCCGAGTTAGGATTTTCTGGTTCCAGTAAGTGACGAAAATGGTGGTGGGCAGAAAAGCCAGAATCCAGCTTTCAAAACATCTCTTCAGGAAAACCTCTGAGGCACCGCAAAAATAGCGCCTGTGGGCAGCGTGAGCCCTCGAAAACCGCCGCCATGGAGCGTGTCCAGCTGAGACGGTGGAACAACAGCTTTTCATGTAGCATCCAAAACACACAGCAGTACCAGCAAACATATTAAAAGTAGTGACTATTTCTTTTTTTTGTTTGGTTATTCATTTATATTTTTTGTTTTTGTCTTTCATCCATATAATCTAGATTCCCCTTTATTTTTATTTCTTTAGTTTTGAATTATTGTTTTTATTTTATTGGTTTCATTATAAATTTCCACCATTTCTATTTTTGGTCTCGTGTTGTGTTGCTCTTTACATTTGAACTGTCTTATATCAGCTTGCCCGTCGCATTTAAAACACTTTGAATTTCAATAACCTACAAGAGCTACCGCACAAATACAGACTGAGTTTTGTGTGACATTTGCCAAACTTCTTGAGAAAACAAATGGTCAAATAACATCCTTGAGCAAAGACAGGTGTTACAGTCCCCTTCATATACAAACAATGGTCTTTGAAAGCCATGAGATACAACTGAAAGCTCCAGAAAGAGCTAGAAGTCAGAGGCTGAGTTAAACTAGTTGCAACTATTTCAGAGCACGTCCATGCTGCAAAATGGAAAAATGAAGCACATCCCGTAATCGCTAAACTGCTCCAAAGTTACTGAAAAGGAATTTTATCGAAATTCCTAAATTTATCTGGGTTCTACAAATCTCACCTTCTATCTTCAGTTCACCAGGAGCCTTTTAAATGAATGTTTCTCAGGACAATGCACATCCTTGGTCACCTGATATTGATTATTGTAACCCCGCCCACTGATACATGCCCTATTGAACCTAATCAGCATATTCAGTTTACGATATGATGCGAATTTCAGAATGCGTCTCGACCGCCCACGAACCCCCAGGCAGACCAAATCAGGAGCCAGCTCTCGTCCAATCACAGCCTCCCATCAATAATGGCTCTGGAGAGCAGTAAAGCGTAGCGGCTATTGTTGTTACAAATCATCCTCTGGACACGCACGCACACACACACACACACACACACACACACACACTCAGAACCAGACTGAAGCAATTTCAATTTAATGGTACTTTCACAATGTGGCAGCTTCATTCCACATAGTGTATTTGTGTGCGTGTGTGTGTGTGTGTGTGTGTGTGCGCGTATAATAGCCACCTGCATCCCAGAGATGGATGAGAGGAACTAATTGGAGCCATGTGTGGACTTGAATAATCCTCTAGTCTCTACTGGTGATGAAAGAAAGCAGAGAAAAAGAGGGCGGCACAGTTAAATGTTTCTTTAATAAACCTTAAAACAGGGGAAAAAAAAGATTAAGCTAAACATCGAGCTCGAAAGACAAACATTTACAAGAAACGTTTTCCCAATCTGAAGCTGAAATTCCCAAAGCGTTGTAGAGCTGAACTCTCCATTATAAAACCTATTTAGATCTGTCATCCCCAGCATAGCCCTGACATTCCCAATATATAGCTGTTCTACCACTACAGAACCATTAGTCCCAGTAAAGAGTTAGCGTTCCCAGTCTAGAGATGACAGAAACCAGTCTTGAGCTAACCATTCCCAGTATATCTCACCATTACCAGTGTAGTGCTGGTATTCCTGGTCAAGAGGTGTCAGTATTCTCAGTCTTGAGCTGGCACTCTCTGGTATTCACTGGGTTTTCCAAGTCCAGAGGTGATTTTCCCAGTTTAGTGCTTATCATTCCCAGTTTAGAGCGTTCTATTCAAAGAATAGAGCTGGTATTTCCAATCTAAATCTGATCATTCCCAGTCAGTTGCTGCTAGTCCCAGTCTACAGGTGACTTATCCCAGTAGAGAAATAGTAATCTCAATCTGGAGCTGACTATGCCAGTATAGAGTTGTTTTTTCCAAGTCTAGAATTGATTATTTTCACTATAGATCCCTTTTTCCCAATCTAGAGCTGGCCATTCCCAGTAGGTTGCTGGTATTCCCAGTCTAGAGGTGAGATATCCCAGTATATAATTATTAATCTCTATCTAGTGCTGATCATTTCTACTCTACAGATGAAAATTTCCAGTATGGAGTTGATGTTTCCAGTATCCATTTGTTATTCCCATTCCAGAGGCCATTCCCAGTATAGAGTTCATATTTTCAGAGTTGATACCCTAAACCAATCCCAGCTGAACCCAATATTCAAGCTCTGAGGTCCAAGGACCCGTAGACCGTTGTGATAAAACCCCGATCCTGACTGTGGATCATTGAGAGTAGATCAATGGGTAAAAATGTCAGTTTTATCCACTTGAAGTCAAATTTACAACATTAATGTTTGAAAAAAGTAAAGGGTTCTGAAAACTTTCTGTTTTTACCATGTCGCTGTAACACTGTGAACTTTCTCACCACGTTACTTGTCACTCATAACCTCTCTCTCTCTCTCTCTCTCTCTCTCTCTCTCTCTCTCTCCATCAGGGATCTGAACTACAACAGTCTGGTCGAGTTTCCCACGGCCATTCGCTCACTCAGTCACCTCAAAGAGCTGTGAGTCCAGATCCGTGTGTGTGTGTGATTGTGAAACTTGAAAACCTGATGGATGACCGCTCGTAGTACAGTGAATTGGCATAATTGGACTCCATCTCGTACAAATATTCATTTCTGGAAAACCAGTTTCTTTTTTCCACCTTTTTTCTTGGTCCTGAGCAACAAAGCTCAAAAAAAGAAAAAAACCCACAAACTTATTCACCATGTTTTCCTACTGTAAATGTGATTTCCTTAAAGATGAATAATTGGAATCACCCACTCATCTTTCCAATGTTGAGAAAAAAAAACTGTCTGGAAGTTTCAGGATAAGTGTGAATCATCCTATTAAGGCTTTTTGTTTTTTGCCGGATTCTGAAAGAAGCGTGTCCCCAGGCAGAGGCGGGAATCCTACAATTCCCTCCGACATCAGTAAATGAGAATTAAATTCCCCCGAAAAGTGGAAGCTGAAGGCAGAGAGAAGCTGGGAAGAGGAACCTGTAAGGATTTAAGGAAGCTTTTAAGGGCTGGAGGAAGGAGGAAAGCTAACCTCTGCTCTGTTTCCTGTTTAGTGGTTTCCACAGCAACAACATCCAGTCCATCCCGGAGCACGCCTTCATTGGAAACCCATCGCTGATCACCATGTAGGTACCGCTGACGCTGAAAAACAGATCCCAATCCAAGAAAATGCCTTCCAACACATCTAATGTATAATATGTCCAAGGTTGATTTCAACTCAATGCCCACTTACTGCCTTTCTGAGGAGCTTTCAGCTGTAATGTGCTTCTTGTCTGTGTTGGGTCTAAGACCATGTTACTAAAAGTATCTTAGAAAAACTAGGATTTGATAAAAATCAAACAGCCACTGAGCTCCAAACTAAATAAACTCAATCCATGGATTTCCATCACATGACAAGGGTAAAAAGCTCAGGAAGTGGACCTTGAGTTGGGATTATAATTATTCTATTATTAAAATATGATGATTTGCTAATTTAAGTCGACATTGTGAAAACATGGACACAAATCGGGGTAAATTTGGATCAAACGGAAAATCAATGACAACTTTTAAACAATTGTTGTTCATCTTATTGTGTGTGTGTGTGTCTGTGTGTGTGTGTCTGTGTCCGTGTTTTCCAGATTTTTCTACGACAATCCAATCCAGTCCGTCGGACGCTCGGCCTTTCAGAACCTGCCGGAGCTTCGCACCCTGTGAGCGACACACATGTATTCAGCACACACCCACACACACACACTGTGTCTGTTGCAGGACTCCTGGTTCCTCTTAGTTCTTTATGAGCCAGGCTGTGCGTTTGGACTCGTTGTCCTGGATCTGGGACTGATCATCTAAAGGGCCTAAAACGTTTGCACACAACTGTAAATGATCTGGCTCATTGCTCATTGTCAGGTTCCAGTTAAATCCCCTTAAACCTGAAGTTTACTGAGCTGCTAACGCTCTAACAGACTTTAATATTAATGTGGCTTGTATTATTTTCACTTCCTTTGAATTTGGGGGGTATTGTTACACTGTTATGAACTTGCACATTAAAAAACATTAATAACAATTACCAAACTCATTTATATTTCAGCTTCACCACATTTAAAATATCCTTTATGACCCATTTAATCTCAGACAAATTGTCAATAATCGGTGATTGAGAGCAGCAACGCTTCTCCGTTTTTCTCTCTCAGGTCCCTGAATGGCGCCGCGGACCTCACCGAGTTCCCAGATCTGACGGGAACCAAGAGTTTGGAGAGCCTGTAAGGCTCGCACACACACGCACACAAACACACACGCACACATATACTGGAATGTGTCATATCTAACTGTGTTTGCTGTTGTAGCCGACATCAGCGTGTGTGTGTTTGTGTGTGTGTGTGTGTGTGTGTGTGTGTGTGTGTGTGTTTTGAGAGCCGGACCTCAAATCAAACCGCTGTTATTAATACGCTCTAGTTGTTATTATTCTATCTGACAGAGTGTAAATTTATTTTTCCGCAGCTCGGGCCTGAAATTAAAACCCTCTTCCCCGTCTCCTTGTTGTGACCCAGTTTTCCGTGTCATAATAAACACCTCCACAGTGTTTATTTTCTCGTGTGTTTTTCCATTCAAACTCATTTTTTGAAAGCTGTGTGTGTGTGTGTGTGTGTGTGTGCGTGTGTGTTTAAGAGTCACCTCATGCTGAACCAGTAGGTGGAAATGGAGACGCCAGTGAAAAACACCATCACACAGTCTCCAGCTCTCTGTTCTTGTGTGAACGTCCTGTTTCGGCAGGACGTTCAGATGAAGTTGAATTCAGCCGAACTGTCAAGCGTCTCACCCTTAAATCTGTTGTCTGGCATTCTCACGTCATTAGCCCACCTTAATACACCTGTAACACACCTGAACACATCATAATGCTCCTTAAAATCCCCTGAACACACCAGGTTACAATCTAATTAGCCTTAACTGCACATCATAATACACCTCTCATTCCCCTGAACACACCGTACTAGTTCCTAAATGCACATGAACACATCATTGTTCAGCTAAACACATCACTGTGCAGCCTTGTGCTCCTCCAATGCTCCCAAACTCACCACAAATCATTCCAATATATCTTCTGTGGTCTTGAATGCAAGACTAGAACAATTGAATATACGTGTAATGCACCTGAACACATCAATTTAGTATATTTCTGATACATCTGGACGCACCATAATGCTTTTCAAATTCTCCTGATCACACAGCGATGTAATTAAATGCACCTCCAGTGCATCTGAACACACCATAATGCATCTTAATACATATTTACATCATAAATGCCTTTTATATACATAAACACACCTTTTAAACCCACTTTGTAAATGTTCCTGATTGAACCATAGCAAAATCTAATGCACTTCTGATACTCCTGAACACACCACAATGTACATAGTTGTCTATCAGTGGTGGTAAGATATGAAATGTCTGAGTGCTAAGTCTAAGTGCGTGTGTGTGTGTGTGTGTGTGTGTAGGACTATCACAGGGGCCCGGATCACCTCTCTGCCCGGTTCAGTGTGTGAGCATCTTCCGAACCTGCGGCTGCTGTGAGTCCAAACACAATCTGCCTCCAGATCCATTAGATCCAGTCACTAGTTTTCTGTGTAACATTACATGTGAGCAGGATGAATATTTATCTGATGTGTGTGTGTGACGGAGAAGCGGAAAAGTCGACGGCCATTTAATGTGGCACTAGATAGTTTAGAAAAAAATTCAGGTGAGAAATTAACATCTTAGATTTAAAATGTGTCTTCAATGTTCAAAAATAAAGCTGGCAAGACATAGACAGATAGATATTTTTTTTATGTCATGCTCCTGTTGATGTTCTGCACTGTGATGCGTTCAGTGTACGTCCGACCTTAACAGTGATGACAACTGAAACTTTTCTCCCCGGCAGCGATCTCTCCTATAATCAGATCCAGACTCTCCCCAGCTTCTCTGGTTGTGAAAACATTCAGAAGATGTGAGTTTCATTCTTTAGATTCTACTTTACAGTCTTTTTACATTTAATTTAGAGTTAATTTTGGTTGTTTCTTTTTTTTTCTTTCATCGCATACTACTTTTCTGACCTGAAAGGCTTTTATCGCACAACTATGTGATCTGCCTCACAGTCACTGCATCTTAACTGTTACCAGGCTAGCCAATCAAAATCAAGTACAGCCAGCTGTGCATTATGGGAATAATTAGGACCACTGTAGTCCAATCAGAAAAAAAAGTCTCTTCTATAAAACTGACTGATAAACGCGACGTAACATAAATATCACATTTCTAATGTGTGTATTTCAGTGATCTGCACCATAATGAGATAGAAGAACTGCAGGAAAACACCTTCCATGGTCTGATGTCTCTGTCTTCTCTGTGAGTGCGCACACACACACACACACACACACACAGGTTTAATTATCCTGTGCCCTCTTTAAATAGCTCAAATGGAAACACGCTCCCAGATGCAGGTGGTCTGCTTGTTGACAGGTATGACGACACAGTTTGGTACGAAGTCAGGAATCTATGCCGGAAAACTACGACTGATACAACTGCTAGTATTTCCATTCTCTGCCAGCTTTGTAAAAACTGACTAAAGATATTTACTGTAAGACTGAAATATGTTTTGTATAAGTTATGCAGGTGCAACAATTCTGGTTTGAGGTTAACAGATCCACTAAAATCTGTCCACAAATGGCCTGAAGGGCGACTTCAAGTCACAGCAAATAAATGTGTGATTTGGGGGAAAAAATGGAAAGTTTTTTATTCAGAATTTTCCCTTTAAACAGCACAGTTTCTGTCAGTGACTTAAAAATTTTATTTATTCTATTATTTAAATTGCCTTTTAACGCTCACCGGCTGGGAAGGTTTTAAAAAATAACATACAATTTCATATGTGAAATGTGTATAATAAATCCATAATTAATATAAATTAAATAGGACCCAGCCACTGAACGAGAATTTTGTGTGGATTACCCCTTTAACTATAACACAAGAGACCATAACAACAGCTCAATTCATAATATTTTTTTTAAAAAGGAGATTTATTATTAAAGAGTAGAGTGTTTTTCCTCCACTGCTTCTCAGTTAAGCCTCTATGAACATTACGTCTTGTTTTATTATCGTATTATAGAAATAAGAGTATTATATACACACACACACACACACACAGACACGTTCTTCTCAGTCTGGGATTAGAAACAAAGAGCGGCTGTTACATGGGATTTAATCCGTGCTAACAGCTCAGCGCCCAGAGGTTACTGGAGGATCAAATGAGCCGAGCTAAACTTTTTAATAGGAGGCTGCTGATTGGCTCCTTATTTTCTCTGTCTCTGTCTCCATCTCCTCAGTGATTTGTCGTGGAACAGGTTGTCGTCAGTGAAGCAGAACTCTTTCTCTGCTCTGCCCACTCTGACCAAACTGTGAGTAACCGGACGGGTTTACCCCAAAACAACCCGTCACTCCTCCGTTAAGCTATTGATAAGTGTCCTCACAAGTTTGAGGCCGGATTTTACCGCCAGAGGTCCCTGAAGGTCCCCGGTTCGCTGACCATGTCTATTGGCTTTGGTCCCGTGTTGTTACCTGACCAGTGCCGTGGTGCCGGTTTTACCAGGCTGATGGATCCGTCTCCACCAGTCTGACAGACTTGTCTCAGTTTGGGCTTCAACTGTCCTCTGAGTCAAACCAGTGTCCTCAGACGTTTAGTTTGAATGAAGCTGATTTTGAAGATTTATGTTTTTTGTTCTCCCTGTTACATCGTTTTAAGCATCTAATGTGTTATTTGTTGTATATTTATGTTGTTAAAAGCTTGTTTTTCAAAAACCATGAATATAAATGTTTTTAAAAATATTCCTAAAAGATGTTAATGTTGTTTTCTTTACCTGGTGTGGAGGTGATTTAAAAGTCACATGACTTAAGACTCCTCCCAGATGAAGGAAGTATGATGTACTGGAGAAAAGACTCATGAAATTGGAATGATTTGGTCATGGAAAGTCCTGGAAAAATCCTGGAATTTGACACAGAAAAATATCATCATCACCACTTTTTTTTTTATGTCTCCCACTCTCTGCAGTGACCTGTCGTCCAATCAGCTGTCCTCTCTGCCCCTGATTGGCCTGCAGAGCTTAACTCACCTGCGATTGGCTGGAAATGATCAGCTGATGGAGCTGATACCTCGAGAGGACCTGCCCCGGGTCAGGTAAACACACTCTCACGTCCCTGGACCTCCAACATATACACAAAATGTGAGGCTATAGTCAACAAAGCCAGGATATGCCCCACATGCCCTTTCATCTGGGGGGTAAATTACACCAGCGATCCAAACGCTGCTGGTGTGATTTAGTGGAATTTCCCTTTAACTGGAAAAGGTTTGAATTTACAGCCACAGTATTTATATCTCTCACATGCACACACACACTTACACACATGGTTCTCAAGTCTAATCTGTCTCCATTATGTGTATCTGAAAGCATTTAAAGGGACTTTCCACAAAAAACAGGTTAAATAAAGTGTTTTAGGAAATCCCCGGAAGTGATGTGACAGGTGTGTGTGTGTTTGTGTGCATATTTGTGTGTTTGTTTGCGTGTGTGTGTGTGTGTGTCTGTGTGTGTGTGTGTGTGTGCGCGTGTACAGGGTGATGGAGCTTCCTTACGCCTTCCAGTGCTGTGCCTTCGTCTCCTGTGAAAGGAGAGGAGGAGGAGGAGGGGGAGCGGCAGGAGGGGCAGGAGGAGCAGGAGGTTTGTCCTGGGAGAGGGAGGAGGCAGCGGACTTGACAGGCAGAGACACCTCCCTCCTGTCCAGCCAAGGTGACGCCAAATGCACCCTCCCACCTCACCAACAACACAGCACAAAACAGCAAAACAAAAATAAAATACACTTAATGAGATGGTCCACCAGGACACCAGACGCTCAAATGAACCACTGGTGGCAGTAAATACGCTGCACTATAGAGACTTAGGATCCTATGAGAGGCCCCTACAGGGGTGGTGCCACTTACACCTCAACACACAACACTGCTCCGATGATTTAGTTTTCTACTTAAATCCAAAACACTGCGACAGTTCACTGTGAAATAATCTACAGGCCCCTTGTCAGGCAGAAAACAACATTTATCCATTCAAAGACATGGAAGACTGATGTGCCCCCCCCCACACACACACACACACATACACACTTTGTCTCTACAGTAGACCAGGACTGGGAGGATTTCCTGATGGAGTTTGAAGATGAACCGAAACCACAACACTTGGTCCACTGCAGCCCCGCACCAGGTAACACTCACACACACACACACACATACACACACAAACAAAAACATGTTAATGTTAAAGCAGCTGCAATAAAATATTGTAATGTAACATACAGGTAATTCAATACTAAAGGATCAACCGTATAATTCAACACGTTACATGCAACACGTCCGTGAATAAATGTTCGTTGATGCTGAATTCAGCTGATGCTCGGCTGTGATTTCCTGCAGGACCGTTCCGCCCCTGCCTCCATCTGCTCGGCAGCTGGTTGGTCCGCGTGGGGGTGTGGCTCATCGCAGCGCTCTCACTGGTCAGCAACAGCCTGGTCGTGCTGTCAGTCTTCTTCTCCCCCGCTGTCCCGGTCACGCCCCCCAGGCTGCTGATTGGCCTGCTGGCCCTGGTGAACGGCCTCACGGGAGTGTGGAGCGGATGGTTGGCGGCGGTAGACGCCTGGACGTTCGGGGGCTTCTGGAGGTAGGAGACCAAAATGCACTTAATCAGCAAGTAATTTCAAAATAAAAGTCCCATAGCTAAAGGGAGAAAAGTTCTTGGACTTTATCTATTTGTGTGTGTGTGTGTGTGTGTGCGTGTGTGTGTGTGTGTTGCAGGTATGGGGCCAAGTGGGAGAGCAGCTTCCTGTGTCGCCTCAGCGGCTTCCTGTGTGTATTTGCGTCACAGACCGGCCTCTTCCTGCTCACCGTCGCCGCCCTGGAGCGATGCCTGGCGGCCTCCGCACGACGAGGCAAAACTGACAAGCTCGGCGGTGAGGAGCGTCACCGTTAATACCACCTTTTTGTTGTTGTTGTTCCTGTTATTGTTCCGGAAAAGCAAAAAAATGATAAGCATGTTGAACCTGAACTGATACAGAAAACTGCTACAAAACTTAAATAGTTTACACATGAAAGGAAGAAAAGTTGGTGTTAGAAAGCAGATTTCTGATTCGCTCCTCCCTCCTCAGGTCACTCCTCTTCCCATCTCTCCGTCCGCCTGTCCGTCTTCCTGTGTTTCCTGCTGGGCTTGGCCGTCACGCTGCCCCCCCTGGTGGCCGGGCAAAGCAGCACCTCCCTCTGCTTGCCGCTGCCTTCCTCCTCCTCGTCATCCTCCTCACTGGCCTTCTCCGTCTCCCTGGTTCTCCTCGACTCGCTGTGTTTCCTCCTCATGACACTCGCCTACACTCGCCTCTACTGTCTGGCCAACAAAGCTCCGCCTTCCTCCGAAGAGGAGGCGGCACTGACCCGACACGTCGCCTGGCTGCTCTTCTCCGACTGTCTCCTCTACCTCCCCGTGGCCTTCCTCTCCTTCTCCTCCCTGCTGCGCCTCCCCGCCACCGGGCCGGAGGCAGCGAAGGGGGTGCTGCTGCTCGTGGCGCCGCTGCCGGCCTGCGTCAATCCGCTGCTCTACCTCCTCTTCAACCCCCTGGCCAGGGAGGAGCTGGTGGCGCTGGCCAAACACACCTGTGGAGCCTTGGTGGTACCAAGACTACACAGGAGAGGAGGCGGAGGAGGAGCAGGGGCAGGGGCAGGGGCAGGAGCAGCGGGAGGAAGGTCGATGCCTGTGATGTTGGAGTCGACGTACGACGAGGACGTGGAGAAACAGTCGTGCGACTCAACTCAAGTGCTGGTGGCAGTCGAAGGCGCCGAG